>CM052802.1:72377072-72395048 GCA_028533885.1 Nasua narica | reverse complement strand
CCCACCCAACCCCCCACCGCCCTCCCCTCCAAAATCCTCAGTTTGTTTCTCAGAGTCCACAGTCTCTCATGTTTCATCTCCCCCTCCGTTTTCTCCCAATTCACTCTTCCTTTCCTTCTCCCAATGCCTGCATATTTTTCCTTATGCTCCACACGTAAGTAAAACCATATGATAATTGAATCTCTCTGCTTGACTTATTTCACTCAACATAATCACTTCCAGTCCTGTCCATGTTGTTGTAAAAGTTGAGTATTCATCCTTTCTGATGGAGACACAATATTCCATTGTATATATAAACCATATCTTCTTTATCCATTCATCTGTTGAAGGGCATCTTGGCTCTTTCCACAGGTTGGGGATTGTGGCCATTGCTGCTATGAACATTGGGGTACATGTGGCCCTTCTTTGCACTACATCTGTATCTTTGGGGTAAATACCCAGTAGTGCAATTGCAGGGTCATAGGGTAGCTCTATTTTTAACTTCTTCAGGAATCTCTACACTGTTTTCCAAAGTGGCTGCACCAACTTGCATTCCCACCAACAGTGTAAGAAGGTTCTGCTTTCTCCACATCCTCTCCATTTGTTATTTACTGTCTTGTTGATTTTGGCCATTCTAACTGGTGTAAGGTGGTATCTCAATGTGATTTTGATTTGAGTCTCCCTGATAGCTAATGATGATGAACATTTTTTCATGTGTCTGTTAGCCATTTGTATGTCTTTGGAGAAGTGTCTGTTCATGTCTTCTGCCCATTTTTTGACATGATTATCTATTTTTTTGAGTGCTGAGTTTGAGGAATTCTTTATAGATCTTAGATATCAGACCTTTGTCTGTAGTGTCATTTGTGAATATCTTCATCCATTCCGTGGATTGCCTGTTTTGCTGACTGTTTCCTTTGCTGTGCAGAAGCTTTTTATCTTGATGAACTCCCAAAAGTTCATTTTCGCTTTTGTTTCCTTTAAGGCACTCTTTTCTTCTCATCCTGAACCTCCCTCAACTGAAAAACATTTGAACTTTTCATCCCACAGTTAGAAGTAATATTTTACATGAGCTACCCTTGAGTGGAGTAACACTGTATTTATCTGTTCATTTTGAACACTAAGATCAAGATCGGCTTCTTTTCTGAGAGGGTGTTTTGGAAACTAGGTAGGGGATGAGACTCTAAAGAACAATAACATTAGGGTGATAAGATCTCCATTAACATAGGCTCCCTGAGGGCAAGAGTGACATCTGCCTTGCTTACCTTTGAGCTCCCTTGCCTCCCATGATACCTGAAGCACCATATTTGTTGTTGGAATGAAGGTACATATGGAGGATAAGGCTGCAAAGCAACGTCACTGAGAGTGGAAAATGTACCCCAAACTTTAAGGTATGTACCCCGTGTTTGGACTTGGAACTAAAGTTTTCCTTAGGAGTTGCTGGGCAGCTGTCCCCACTCATTTCTTAAAAGTAACTAGAAGTGTTGCTGGAAAATTTATCCAATTTACTGAAGCAATGCTTCTCAAGTATCTGTGGTTACTTGAGGGGAAATTTGTTGTGTTTAGTTTGTATTCCATTGTGGGCCAATACTTGTCATAAACTGTAATAAAAGCGAATTAATAGATTAAGTGAAATGGAAGAAGAGGATGCATGTGTGTGTGTGTATGTGTACGTGTGTGTGTTGTAAAATACTAGGCCATTTTAAGAATTATCATTAGTTTCTGCAATGTTAAATCATTTTGTACAATGCTGTAAGAGGGTGTACAAGCATCCTCTCTATACTATCCATCTTCTATACTTCTCTGTTGCAGCCTGGTAACAAGTTTCCTGGGCGCCAGTTGCAGACCACACACTGGGTAGTGCTGCACTAACGAGCACCCTAAGTATCACCCTGTTATTTGTAAGGCTGTGGGATGACCTGGGAACTCTCAGGCCATTGGTTATCCCCGAAGGGAACTACAGAGCCAGGAGTGATGTCATACATCCGGCTCTGCATGCCCACTCTGCTCTCTGAAATACAGATGGGAAGAATTAAAGAAGCAATCATTTTTCAACACAATTATTTGTCATAAAATAATTTCCAATAAACTTCAACCAAAACTGATCAGATACAGAAGCAACCACCTTCTCTTCTACCTCTCCCTGTACTCTGCCAAAGGCAATGACAGTGGGTTGAGTGAGGAGTGCAGGTAAACCAAGAACTTGTTTAATTTGATACCACTTTCCTTCCCACAGAATATAGGTTCTACAAAGTCAAATGCATTGACCCTTCTAATCATATTTGCCAGGGGTCTTATAGTGATAGATTTTTCTATCCATTTCAGTTTTTTTTGTGTGAGCTATAGTGCTTTTTACTAGTTTATATTTTAATGCATATTTTAAAACATAATTATTTCCTTATTATGATTGTATGAATGTAATGTATTGCTGATTATATAGGTGTAGCTCCTAGAATTGAAAACTTTGCTTATCAAATGTATTTTAATATTTACATTTTTTCTTATGTAATTTTGCTATACTTAGGAGTTTTGATGTATTGTACTTTTGTTTTATTTCAGGCCTTCATAGTCTGTAACTTCTTTCCAATTTCTACCTAAAGTTATGAATTGTTTAAAATTGAATTTTTTTAGCTTCCAAATATATTTTAGCAACATTTGGTTTTGAGTTCTAATTTCGCTGAATTGTGGACAGTGAACATGGACTCTATGGTACTGATTTAAAAGAAATTGTTAAGATTTCTTTGTGGTCCAATAGCAAAATTATGGAAAGAGCCTAAATGTCCATCAACAGATGAATGGATAAAGAAGATGTGATATCTCTCTCTCTCTATATATATATATAGATATAAAAATATATCTATATTTTCTATATTATCTATATTTATAGATGTATATATAAATATATTTATATAGATATATATAGATCTATATATATTAGATATAATATATTTATATATCTATATAGATATATTTATATATAGATCTATATAAAAATATATAGATATATTTTTGATGGCTGTATAATATTCCTCTCTCTATATATCTAATAGAATATTATGCAGCCATCAAAATGAAATCTTGCCATTTGCAATGATGTGGATGGAACTAGAAGGTATTATGCTAAGCAAAATAAGTCAATCAGAGAAAGACAATTATCATATGATCTCACCGATATGAGGAATTTAAGAAAGAAAACAGAGGATCATAGGGGAAGAGAGGAAAAAATGAAACAGGATGAAACCAGAGAGGGAGACAAACCATAAAAGACTTTTAATCACAGGAAACAAACTGAGGGTTGCTGGAGTGGAGGGGGTGGGAGGGATAGGTGACTGGGTAATGGACATTGGGGAGGATATGTGCTACGTGAGCAGTGTGAATTGTGTAAGACTGATGAATCACAGACCTGTACCCTGAAACAAATAATACATTATATGTTAATAAAAATAAACAAATTATAATAAATAAATAAAGAGAGAAATGTTAATTCTCTTTATAAAAAAGAGATTTCTTTGTGGTCTAAGAAATGTGTAGTGCATATTTTATATCATACTTGTTTATTTCTATTAATGATGTGTTTCTCTGAGTTCCTATTAATAGCTTTCCCTTTGAATTATATTTTACCCAATGCAACTAGCTTTTGGTTAGTATTTGGGCACAATAACTAATTCTACTCTTTATTCTCATCAACTTCATATTTTATTTTAGTTGCATTCCTTATAATGTGAAAGTTACATTTTTAAAATCTAAGCTGAGAATTTTCTGATAACAAATGATTCACAATACATGTATTTTTGGCAAAAAATTAACTCATTCTATACATTTCACATCCTCCTGAACAAGACAAAAAAGAAATTTGACTTAATATTAACCCGGGACCCAGGTAAAAAATGATATTACTTCTTCTGAAACAAGATGCTGAGGGGAAAGAGAAAAAGGAAGAGGGAAAAGAGACAAGAGAATGCTGTAGAGTTTGAACAACTTAAAATAGCATTGAGGTTTGGAAGGGGAAAATGGAGATCTGTGACAGCTGACTAGATCTTTGTGCACATTGATAGGAAATAAGTATTACAAGATACCTGTTCAGTTAGAGAATTCTGTGTTCAGTTTTCTTATTAGACACTATAATCACAGATCTTCCAATATTGAAGGTAAACATTCTTTAATACCACAATCAGAAGCCTGAATATGCTGTGCTGAAGATACTCTACAGGGGTAACTGTAAGAGAACGAAAGGAACATTTGATATCCCAAAAACAGTCTTTGGGGTAAGAAATACACAGTCCCTAAACTGATGGTGGGGGAAGAACAATACTTAGCAGCTGAAAGGAGAGGCTATTTAATAGTGTGGCTCTGGATCTCCTTAATCAAAGAAGACATGCTCACTGCACTCAGGGGAGTCAGAATCCTCTGGGAATCTGAACATATCAAGGAGAGAGTCTGAAAATACCTCACTTCATATTCTCCACTTCATTTTCCAAATGCTGCTTAGAAAGCAGAACAGTATCTGGGTAACTTTCTGTTTCAAAGTAGCAGTCTAAAATAATTGTCTGCTTTTCCAGGAAAATGAAGGTGTACCTCCCATTTTTACTTTATTTCTTAGGGACAGGAAGAAGAAGAGAAAGGTAGATATCAGGGACAGCAGACAAAAATACATTTAGACATTTTGTGGTATTTTTTGTTTGTTTTTAGGGAGAGAGGAGTGTGTATGAAGTAAAATGAAGACAGAACATGTATCTCCATTGGAGGGAGAAGTGAGTGATGGTGCCAAGGTCTGTAATTTACAATGTCTAATTTCTCCTTGCCCTTTCTTCCATTACTGGTTTTCCATTCTCGGTTTCTCCACAGACTCCCAAATGCTAAATTTCTTCATGGAATAAAGTGTTTCCAAAGGTTCACTTCTTGCATACCTTGAGCCTGCTTATGTAGTCACTCAGGGAGGTTAAGAAGAACGTGTGTCTTTTTATTCAGTTATATGAGGATATGTTAAAGGATCGTAAACACTATTGTTTCTTGTTTGAAAAAACAACAGTCAACTCTGTACAAATTCACACTGAGAAGAAAACAAGAGTTTTGTTAGTATTTGTCTACTAGTACGAACTCCATTTTTTAAAAGGTTGTTTTTTTCCTGAGACAATGTATAAAATGTATAGAATGGGGATTTTTCTTTAACCATAATTGAATGAGTGATGAGACCAGTAGATCGTGGAAGCAAAAATAGAATTATATATTTCAATTTTCATAAGAATTCTGGTTTAGTTTCATATAAATACTAAGAAAATAGTTTAGATAATACATTCAGTGCATCTAGTCAGTTAAATAGTCCACAATTATAGCCACCAAGATTCAGTGTACTTTGGGGAGAGAGGAGACATGATAATGTAAAGTTTTAAAAGAGATCTGTCATGAATCCAAAATAAATATTTTGTTGATATTTTGTTAATCATGCATGTTTTTTCAGACATCTTATTATTATATCCTTTCTCAGATAAAACCTATAAACTCTAATAATAAAAATTTGTAAGCAGGATTATTTGGTAGTCCCTTATTTTCTAGTTTCAGTTTCAAAAGAATTACTTCTTTTAGATAAACCATGATATCAGTAAGAATGATTTAATGAGCCTGCCATTTTAAGTCCAGATTACTGGGTATGTATGTATGTATGTATGTATGAATTCAGAAGTAAAATAGAAATCTATGAGTCCGCAATAGAAACTAGATAGCTAGCCTATTAGGTAGATTGGATAAATATCTCTTTTTACAATAGAATGCTGATTGGTAAATATAGTAGAAGCAGCAGAGTTGAAAATTACTTTGCAATTATAATTCTAAATATTTCAAGACTCGTGAATAAGTATTAAGTCTAGGGGTCCAGCCATTATAGTGGAGTGCTAGGGTAATCCTGCTTATAATAAGTTTCCTAAATAAAGAAAAATGTTTGATGAAGATCAGAATAACTGCATAATCTCAAAGTTTCTGCCTACACATTGCTACAGAACAGAAATAATGACTATATAGTGTGAAACCTGAGGGCCGCTCTGATTGGGTGATCAAAGTTGACATCACCAATAAGGGACAGATCGACATGGTGAGCCTCCAAGTGGGATAGCCTCTAAAGGTCACAATATAGTTTATGTAGTATTCCAGCAGCTGGGAATGCACAATTTTCATCTAAATCATGAAGAGATATCAGACAACCAAACTGAAGAACATTCTATAAAATCATTAGCCAGTATCGTCAAGCCACCATTGTTATGAAATTCAACAGTTTCCCTTCTTGAGACTCTGCTTCCCTAAACCATGATTTCCAGTATTCACTTATTTGACTCTCCAATCCTAGACATAGCAGTTTGCCTTGCATTCTTCTCCTTTAGGGGCCTAAAAAGAATTGTTGAATTTTCAGATTGTTCATTTTTTGCTTATTGTTAGAATGGGGTGTGACTTCCAAGCTGCTCACATGGGGAATGGGATGTTTTCAAGTCTTCATGTGATAATTCCCCTGTGAATCATCTCAGGATTTTCACCTGTTGTCTTTTCCATTGACAATTGATCATGTTCTTGGTTGTCTTTTTATGTTAAATAATTTTGGAATGCATCCTGGACACGTAGACTATTTTGTTAAGAGAATCAGGATCCTGTAAAATCATCTGGAGAATGTTGATTTGTTGCTGCTGCTACTGTTGTTGTTTTGCCAGGCAATTGACTAGCTTATGTTCAACAAGTTCTTTTTTGCCTTCTGTCAACAGTGATTCCTTTGTCAGTTAATTTTCCCTTCCTTCTTTTTTTTTTTTCCACCTCAGCACCTGGGGGGAAAGACTGGCAGGGGCCAGCTGTGGCTTCCAGGATGCCTGCCTCTCTCCTTCCCCATCCCAGCCCAGGACTGAGTTGTCAGATAATTTTTCAAAACATTTGCTATGGTAAGTAGATCAGCTCCATCTTTGCCATTCATAGTTTTCTGGGACTTGGCATTGGTTCTCAGTCTTTCCTACACTTTTGTGAGCCTGTTCCACACTTGTCCACATCGGGTATAAGCCCAGTACTTGTGTTGGTTCATACACATAATTATGGAATTTTCTCCGCAGCTGTAACTTCTTTACGATTTCACTTACAATTTCAGGTTAGCAATGGCCCCCTTTCCAAGTTCCTCTGACCTGAAATTTGGACTTTTTTCCAGTTTTTAGCTTCCTGAGCATTTATATTTGACTGACAGGGTATCTTTTTAGGGCAAAATTATGAAGAAGTAGAAAAATATTAGGAATTCCATAGCATACATTTTTTGAACAACAGCAACCCCTTTTTCCTAGTTCATCTGGCCAGAGATAAAAGTTTGACTTTGGGATTTTATATGCCCTTGACTCCACCTCCAAAACTGCAGCAGCCATACATCTCTGCAATGATTTTACCCTATAGCAAGGCTAGAGAAGAAAAAAATAAAGACATAAAAGAAAAGAAATTCACCCAGAATTCTTAGCTTTTTCTGACCCTATGGCCAGAAAGAGGATATTTCCCTTAAAGTTTTTCCTGTTTGTATCCACTGCACAGTTCCATGGCTCTAGGTATTGGGTCTTCCGTGAGTCAAAGCTGCAAAAGGAAGGAGAGGAAAAAAATTAGAAAATGTGCTGGTGTTGATTATTCCTCAGGTTTTGACCCTCTTTTATCTGCTTGTTGTTTACTTTTTCAGAGTTCTCAGTCATATTTTGTATTCTTCCAGGCTTAATAGTTGTAACCAGTGGGAAAGATAGGCTCCTGTGACCTTACAGTATGGCACTGAAGTCTTCATTCTTATAGGAAAATCTCCTGAAATATTAAATGGTAAAGGAACATATTGTATGTAACCTAATTTCAAATGGCCCAGAAAAAGTAATTATATACACATAGATTTAAATGTGGATATAGTTACAGAAAGTTAAAATGCATCAAAATGTTAAAAATTAGTGAATGTGATTAAAGTATATAGAGTTCCCTTTTCTATTTTTGTAATTTTTCATTAATTTTAAATTATTTTTTAAAAAAATTTTAAAAATGAAAATAACTTAAAACATCTGCAAGTTAATATCATTCTATAATAAATGTCTTCAATACATGACACCAATACTGTTTAAAAGACCTTGACATCTTTATAACTAGTGCTTTTCTGGGAAACATAGAATGACATCTTTAACACAATAACATAATACGTCTTCACATTTTATAAGAGAATATGTTCCTGGAGCAATAGTTCTTACTATTGCTTTTGTTCCATCAACTCAGAAGTCAATGCTTTGTTACAAATTAATGTGATGGGGTCCTAAAAACTGACAAAAACCCTTCAGGGCACCTTTGTTTACTATGTCAAGTATTTTTGAAATTATTTTATTTCCATTGTATTCACTTGCATAAAATCTCTGTATCAAAATAAGCAAAATAGAGATGAACATGGTGTGTTCTATTTCAGCTGAACAGTGATATCCTCCTGAATTATAAAAAGCCACAAAAATTTATTCTTTAAACAAGTTCATCAATTGTTCCAGGTGTTGATTTTTGGATCAGACAATAGTGAGAACTGTGTTTTTGTAGTGCTTTTTTCATAAAAACACATTTCAATGTCAATAGCTTAGCACTTGGAAGTTTTTTTTATTTTCCTGAAGGTCTGTGCTCCTTCCTTTCTGCAAAAGAAACAAATGAAAAGAAATAACAAACTGTAGTATCACGGGGTCATAGTTTTTTAAGCAACATTTCACTCTGAAAAATATTGAATAATTTCTTTTATTATAAAATGTAAAATTCTATGTATTACCCATTATATTCAAGTGACTTTGGGTGGTAGTTTTGGGGACTATATGCTTTCATTTTCTCTTTCTGATTGACCATTGTTACACATTTGGCTGATGATAGTATATGTGAATTAGTCCAATACAGCTCCTGCCTTCATGGAATACAAGTCTAAAGGAATAAACATGTAACAGTTGACAAAAAGATGACAAAAAGGATTCTAAATGGTGACAAATAAGATGTTAGGATAAAACATAAATGAATGAGACCAAAGAATAGGAATGTTTCAGGAAGAGGAGACATCCAGATGTGTAAGGAAAGAAAAATCTTTGGCATGCTTGAAGAACCAAAGGAAGATCAGTGAGGTTGGATATTAGTGAGTGAGGAAAAGAGTGGGAAGATCGGAACATAGCCTAGAAAATAATATGGGCCTCTGAAAGCCATGATAAAGGATTGAGGTTTTATTCTAAATGCAAAAGGAAGGCATTATTTATATATATTGTATATTTATATATATTTATATATATTATATATATTTATATATGTTATATATTTATATATATTATATATATATAAAATTTACAATACAAAATACATATTTCTCTAATTACCAAGTAAAAAATGGATTGCATAGTACAAGAATGAAAGCAGAAATATCATTTGGGAAGACTACTTTAATCAAGAATGGATATTAGCTTGCACGAAGTTGGAGGCTATGGAGACGGAGATATGTGAATGAACGGGGGACGAATTTTTGAGATAAAGTCAGTAGGAAATGATAATATATTAGATGTTGGGTTTTGAGAGAATATTGAGACGTTATTCCCAGGTTATTAGCTTACATAGTTGGTTGGATAATTATGCAATTTATTGGGATGATGAAGAAGGAGAAATAAATATCTGGAAAGGAATTTAATCAAGAATTTGATTTTGCTTATCTTAAATATCTCATTGAAAGTGAAAGAGGGTGATATTTTGGTCACAGATATACAGGATAACCTTGAAATAGAGAATGATAATGAAACAAGAGTGATAATCTTTTTTCTCTCAGAGTAGTGGCTGAAGGACTCAAGGTTTACAGAGAATTATATTTTGAATAACAATTGTGAAAATTTTACTAACTAATGAGAATGAAAAGATATTAACAGAAGATTCAAGGTCTCAGTTGAAGTCAGATATCATGAATTTGCAATGAATATCTTACTACATACTAAAATGTACATCATTAGAGATTTTTTTGAAGTATCATTTTAGTGATGTATTCCTCATCATGGATTCCTTTAGAGATGTAGACAACATTGTTTCTGAGTAATTAAGACATTGGTGCTTTACATGTACACACAGGGGAGAGTGGGAAGCCATTTGAAGACACTAACAGTGAGGCACCACACAGCTGCTCGTGAGTCTGGATCAGGCCCTGCCTTCTATCACTGGCTGGCACTAGTGCCCACCGGCAGCTAGTCCCCACAGCTGGACACCTGCATGCCACAGCCTGAGTCTATCACCAGACTCCACTGAAGTGTGTACACCTAGGGGGGACAATGTGCAGCCACAGAAGAGCAGGCTGAAAGTCAAGGTCTTTGCAGCTACTAGTGAGCCTATGGTTGGCCTTGGCCCTGGTTATTTACTCTGGCCCCCATCACTACAGGTATGTTTACATCTAGTCCCTTCAACCATACAGGAAACTGCTAGTGGCCTCAATAGCTGAGTGTGTGCACACCACTGACTCTGGCCACCATTGCTGCCTGCTCTGATCCCTTGCTACTAGAGGAGAGGTGCCATTTTGGGACCCCATTTTAGGTAGCCACTGTGAACCTCTGCAGTGCTTGCCAAAGACCACACAGTTGTTGATACAGTGGACTCCAGAGACCTGAGCTAAAGAATATCATGTCCTCCTGGGCTTGCAGAGACACATGGTGGCACTGAATTGGCATATTGCATCACTAGACCTAGGGTCAAAGCACAATTCAGCATGACCCCACTGAGAAGTGATAGGCTTCCCTTACCAAAGTCAGTCTATAAAATTTGGAAAGGGTGGGTGCTTCTTCAAATGCAGAAAAAACTACAGAAGACTACAGAGATCATGAAGAATTGGGGAAACATGTTTTCACTAAAGAAATAAGTAAACTTCTAGTAACTGGCCCCAAAGAAATGGAGATCTAGAAATTGCCAAACAAAGAATTCAAAATAATTGTTGTACGGATACTCCGAATGCTACAAGAGAACACAAAGAAATAGTATAGCAATAGGAGGAAAACAGCACAAAAACAAAATGAGAAGTTCAACAAAGGGAGAAAAAACATGAAAAAGAACCAAACGTAATTTTGGAACCAAAAAATACAATGAACTAAAGCATTCAATAGAGAATTTCAATAACAGACTTGAAAAAGTAAAAGAAAGAACCAATTAACCAGAAGACAGATCAACTGAATTTATCTAAACAGAAGAGATAAATAAATAAATAAATGAGAAAAGCATATGGGAATTATGGGACATCAGCAAAAAAAAAAAAAAAAAAAAAGAGGAAGGAGGCAGGGATAAAAAGCTTATTTATATAAATAATGGCTGAGAACTTAACCTGGGGATAGGTTTGGAAATTAAGTTCATTGAAACTAATAGGTCACCTCAAAATTTCAATCCAAGATGATTTTCTTCATAGCACATAGTAATAATAATGTTTAAAACCAAGGACAAACAGAGAATTTTAAAAGGAGCAAGAGAAAAAAAATTCTCTTGAAACGGAACTGCCGTAAGGCTATTAGTGGATTTCTCAGCAGAGTCCAGGAGAGACTGGTATGATATTTTCAGAGTGCTAAAATAAGAAAACTACCAACCAAGAATACTTAACACAGGAGAGTTGTCCTTTAGAATTAAAGGCTAAATAAAAACTTTCACTAATAAATAAAAGCTGAGGGGCACATGGGTGGCTCAGTGGGTTAAGTGTTTACCCTCAGCTCAGGTTGTGATCCCAGGGTCTTCAGATTTAGCCCCACCCAGTGCTCCCTGCTCCATGGGAAGCCTGCTTCTCCCTCTGTCTGCCATTCCCCTTGTTTGTGTGTTCTCACTCTTTCTCCCTCTAATAAATAAATAAAATCTTAAAAAAAAAAACCTGAGGAAATTTATTGCCACTAAACCTGCCTTATAAGAAATACTGAGAAGTTTTTCAATCTAAAGCAAAAGGAAGCTAATTAGTAACATAAAAACACAAAAATATGTAACACACCGGTTAAGGCAAGCATATAGTGAGATTCAGAATACCTAATACAATACTATGGTGATGTGTTAATTGACTACTTAATGCTAATATAAAGATTAAAGGAGAAAAATATTAAAAATAGCTATAGCTTCAACAAATTGTTAATGGATACAGAATATTAAAGAATGTAAATGGTGGCATAAAAAATATAAAAAATAAGTAAAAAAAATAGAGATTTTTATATGTGATGTGTGATAAATTGTTATCAGCAAAAAATAGACTGTTAAATACATTAGAAATATATAAGATGTTTTGGATCAGCCTCAGGAGAACTGCAAAACAAAAATCTACTATAGCCACTCAAAAGATATAGCGAAGGGAATCATAGCATATGACTGGACAATAATCAGTTTACCAAGGAAGACAGCAAGAAAGGAAAAAAAGTAAAATCGAACTACAAAGCAGCCAGATAACAGTTAATAAGATGGCATTAGTAAATCTTTACCTAATTTAAATGTTAATGGATTGAATCTTCTAATCAAAAGGCATTGAGTGACAGTATTGTTAAAAAAAAATAAGCCCCAGGGGCGCCTGGGTGGCTCAGTGGGTTAAAGCCTCTGCCTTTGGCTCAAGTCCTGATCTCTGGGTCCTGGAATCCAGCCCTGAGTTGGGCTCTCTGCTCAGTGGCCTGCTTCCCCTTCTCTCTCTCTGCCTGCCTCTGCCTACTTGTGATCTCTCTCTCTCTCTCTGTCAAATAAATAAATAAATAAAATCTTAAAAAAAAATAAGCCCCAACTATATGCTACCTCTAAGAGACTCACTCTAGATATAGGAACAGGTTATCCTGACAGAAAATCAATAAGGAAACATTGGATTTGAACCATACTTTAGACAAAGATATAAACAGAACATTCCATCCAACAGCAGTAGACATTTTTCTCAAGTGTACACAGAACATTCTCCAGAATAGATCAAATTATAGGCCCCAAAACAAGTCTTTGCAAATTTTAAAAGACTGAAATTATACCAAGTATCTTTTCTGACCATGATGGTGTAAAACTAAAAGTCAGTAATAGGAAAAAAGCTGGAAAATCCATAAACTTGTGGAGATTAGAAGACATGCTACTGAACAAGTAATGGATCAGGAAGAAACAAAAAGGGAAATGAAGAAATATCTTGAAACAAACATAAAAGGAGGCACAACATATCGAAACCTATGGGAGGCTGCAAAAACAATTCTAAGAGGGAAGTTTAAGATGATAAACACCTACATTAAGAAAAAAGAAGGATCTCAAAACACCAACCTCATTTTACACCTCAAGGAACTAGAAAAAGAACAAACCAAGATAGAAGTTAGCAGGAGAAAATAACAAAGATTATAACAGAAATAAATTGAATAGAGACTAGAAAGACAATAGAAAAATGAATGAAGCCAAGAGTTGGTTTTTTGAGAGGATAAAAACATCGACAAACTTTTAGCTAGAATACCTCAGGAACAAAAAGAGGTAACTCAAATAAAATTAGAAATGAAAAAGGAGACATTACAAGTAATATCACAGAAATACAAAGAATAATTAGAGACTATTATGAATGATTATATGCCAATAGACTGGTAACAGAAGAAATGTATAATTTTCTAGAAATATACAAGGCTGATTCAAGAAGAAATAGAAAATATGAACATACCAATAATGAGTAAGGAATTGAATTATTAATCAAAAACCTCCTAATCACAAAAGTCCAGGTCCAGATGATGTTACAGGTATCAAGTATCTAAAGAATTAATACCAATCCTTCACAAACTCTTCCAAAAAATTGAAGAAGAGATACTATTCCCAAATTCATTTATGGGGCCAACATTACCCTGATACTAAAGCCAGATAAAGACACTATGAGAAAAAAATTACAGACCAATACCCCTGATGAATATAGATGAGAAAGTTCTCAACAAAATATTATCAAACCTAATACATCAGCACATTAAAAGGATTTCTCATTGTGATAAGTGGGATCTATCCCTGGGGAGCAAGGATGGCTCAACATATGAAAATCAATAAATGTGATATACCACAATCAGATAATGAAAGAAAAATTAAATGGTCTTCTCAATAGATGCAGAAAAAGCATTTGATCAAATATAACATCCTTTCATGATGTAAACCCTCAAAAAATTGAATATGGAAGGAACAATACCATAACACAATAAAGGCTTTGTATCACAAACTCACAGCCAACATTACACTCAATGATAAGAGGTTGAAAACTTTTCTGCTAAGATCAAGAACAAGACATAGGTGCTTACCCTTATCACCATTATTCACACAGTACTAGAAGTCCTACTTAGAGCAATGAAACAAAAAAATGAAATAAAATAAAAGGCATCCAAATAGGAAAGAAGTAAAATTGTCTCTGTTTACAGATTATATGATCATATATATGGTGAATTCTAAGAATCCACCAAAAAACTATTAAAACAAGCTCATCAAAGAATTCAGTAATGTTGCCAGACATAAAATCAACATACAGATAAGAGCTGTGTTTTATACACTAACAACAAACACCTGAGAAAGACATAAAAAAGACACTACCATTTATAATAGCATAAAATAGGCACAATACTTAGAAAAAAATTTAACCAAAGAAGTGAAAGACTTGTACAGTGGAAAGTATAAGACTTCAACGAAAGAAATTGAAGAACACACAAACAAATGAAAGGATGTCCTCTGGCATGGATTGAAAAACTTAATATTGTTAAAATGTTTATACTACCAAAGTCACCTATAGATTCAATGCAATCCCTATCAAAATTCCAATGGCATTTTTCCACAGAAATAGAAAAAAGTAATTATAAAATGTGTATGGAGCCACAAAACAACCCTGAATAGCCAAAGCAATCCTGAGAAGAAAGAACAAAGCTGAAGGCAGCACTCTTCTTAATTTCAAACTATTCTACAAAGTTCTAGAAATCAAAACAGTATGGTATTGACATAAAAATAGACCAATAAACACAGTAGAAAGCCCAGAAATAAGGCCTACATTTTTGTTTAATACTATGTAACAAGAAGGCTAAGAATACCCAAGGAGGAAAGAAGAGTCTTTTCAATAATGGTGCTGGGAAAACTGAATAACCATATGCAGAAGAATGATATTTAACTCTCAGTTAAACCATACGCAAAAATGTACTTGAAATGGGTTAAAAAACTTAAACATAAGACTTAAAAATGAAAAACTTCTATAAGAAAACATAGGGAAGTAGCTCCTTGACATTGGTCTTGGCAGTGATTTCCAAGATATGACACAAAAAACACATGCAACAAAGGCAAAAGTCAAAGAGACAACATCAAACTAAAATGCTACACAGCAAAAGAAACAATCCTCAAATGAAATAATCAACCTACAGAATGGGAGAAAATACTTGCAAATCGTATGGCTGATAGAGGGTAAATATTCAAAACACATAAAGAACTCATACTGACTCAATAGGAAAAAAACAACCCACTTAAAAAATGAGCCAAGGAACTAAATAGACTGCTTTCCAGAGACAACCTACGAATAGCCAGCAAGTATATGGAAAGGTGCTCAACATCAGCAATTATCGGGAAAATGCAAATCAAATCAACAATGAGATATTACCTTATACCTGTTTGAATGGCTATTATCAAAAAGACAACAGATAGCAAGTGTTTGCAAGGGTGTAGAGAACACTTCTATACTGTTGAGGGGAGTGAAAATTGGTAGAGCCACTATGGAAAACAGTATGAAGATTACTCAAAAAATTAATAATAGAACTAGCATATGATTCAGCAATATCTCACTTCTGGGTATACATCCAAAGGAATTAGAATCAGGATCTTATTAAGGTATCTGTACTCTTATGGTTATAATAACATTATTCACAATTGCCAAGATATGTGACTAACCTAAGAGTCCATCAACAGTTGATTCTATAAAGATGTGGCATATAAAATTTATATTTTAATGTATACATAAAACTCAGCCACAAGAAAGAAGGAGATTCTGCTATTTTTGACAACCTGGATGAACTTTGAGGGCATTTACTAAGTGAGATAAGTCATACGTAGAAGGTCAAATACTGTATGATGTAACTTATATATGGAATTTAAAAAAGCCAAACTCAGAGAAATAGAGTAAGGTGGTACTTGCCAGGGATGTGGATAGGGAAAAAAGAGGATATTGTTCAAAAGGTATAGACTTCCAGTTATAAGATTAACAAATTCTTCAGATATAATGTAAAGCATGGTGATTATAGGTAGTACTTTATTTTATATTTGAAGTTTGCTGAGAGTAGATCTTAAATGTTCTCGCAGCAGAAAAGAAATTATAATTATGGGGATACCTGGGTGGTTCATTTGGTTAAGCCTCTGCCTTCGGTTCAGGTCAAGATCATAGCGTCCTGGGATCGAGCCCGGTGTGGGGCTCCCTGCTCAGTGAGGAGTCTGCTTCTTTCTCTCCCTCTGCTCATGCTCTCTCACATTTTCTCTCTCTCTCAAATAAATAAACAAAATATTAAAAAAAAAGAAATAGTAATTATGTGACAAAATGGAGGTGTTAGCCAGTGCTAAGGTAGTGATCATTTTGCAATACATAACTGTATTAAGTCAACAGATTGCATACCTTAAACTTATAAGATATTATCAGTCAATTATACCTCAATAAATCTGGAAAATAAATTATAAAAAAGATAAAAATTGAACTTTATTAAACATTTTCATAAGACATTGATGCTTTAGTTTGAAAGACATTTTTAAAAAAGATTTTATTAATTTATTTGAAAGAGGAGAGATTGGGGGTGGCAGAGGGAGAAGCAGACTCCCCACTGAGCAGGGAGCAGGATGTGGGGCTTTCTCTCAGGACACTTGGATCATCACCTGAACTGAAGGTAGATGCTTAATTGACTGAGCCGCCCAGGTACCCCCCAAAAGGACATTTTTATCTTATGTCCAGAATGAATACTGTAAAGTGAAGTTTCAGTAGGGGAAAGCTTATGAAATCATGATATTCTTGAACAGAATTAGAAGTTGATACCTTCTTGACATCCTGGAAAACTTGCACTGATGAGAAATCCAATGACTCTGACTCTTTCCTCTATTACTCTATGTCATGACTTTTTGCTTGTTGTGGTGAAACTGGAATAAATCTAGGGACACTCAAAACTCTGACCTGTTCTATGATTTCTGTTAGGTATAAGGGTAAGGTTTTAATAGTGTTAGATAATATTATAATCGAGACTGTGAAAAGAACTTTTTTCTCCCCATGAAGTTTCTGAGAAGATTGTCAAGTCAGGAAACAAAGCAGATTAGAAAATAGATCTCCTGATACTAGCTCACTTCGAACTCTGGTAAAAGGCTGCCTGCCTTAAAACTGTCTGTGCCTTTCCACTCCTACAATGTGTAGGTAAACCAGTTTGTGCCTTTCATGCCTTTTCTTTCTCTTTGATTTCAGACTTAAATATTTGTTTTCCTAAAAAAATCTTACCAATTCTTGCTGTAGAATGTCCCACAGAGAGAGATAAATCTGAGTAGCTTCTGTTCTATTAGAAGCTTCCTGACCATCTTCAGTGGGGTTATACCCCAGGAGAAATTCTCTCAGCTTCCTATGTAACCCAGACCTAAATCTGATATATTATAGCATCTCTATTCCTTTTATCATGTCTTATTTTCCTTGTTATCTTTCCTCTGTCATATATCCAGGCTCTTCTTACCTGGAATCACTGCGAAACTCAGTTAATAAGGTCTGAAATATTCTTTGGTGAAATTTGATCTTCACTTCTTAATGCTATCCATTTTTAGTATAATCTCCTAGCTGATCAAGCAAGAGGGATTTCTTAATTTTTCTTGCTATTTTCTCCCTATGTGTTATTCTCAGAAGGGCACTGCTCAGTTCCTTGGATCCAGACTTTTGAGGTGTGGGATAGTAAGATATGGCTCTCTGAGATCTTGTTTCATCAACTGTTGACTTTCCTTGGGACTTAAATATAACCGTATTCCTAGAAACATCTCTAAAAGCAATAGAATGTGGGCATGACTTTTTTTTTT
>CM052802.1:72361540-72376572 GCA_028533885.1 Nasua narica | reverse complement strand
AAGAATCTCTTTTATGACTTGCCTCTATCTCTCCTTTTTTTTCTTTACCCTATGTTCATCCATCTTGTTTCTTAAATTCCACATATGTGTGAAATCACATGGTATTTATCTTTCTCTGACTAACTTATTTTGCTTAGCATAAGGTACTGTAGCTCATCCACACCATTGCAAATAGCAAGATTTCATTATTTTTTATGGATGAGTAATATTCCAGTTGTATATAATATATATATCACTTGTATATAACATATATATATATATATCATTTATATCTACCACGTATATACAGTGAAGGAAACAATCAACAAAACTAAAAAAGAATCTTCAGAATGGGAGAAGATATTTGCAAATTACAGATCGGATATAAAGGGCTAGTATCCAAAATCTATAAAGAACATTTCAAACTCAACCTCAATAAAACAAATTATCTAGTTAATAAATGGGCAGAAGACATGAATAGACATTTTTCCAAATGTCTAACAGACACATGAAAAGATAGACATTACTCTTGAAATAGAACACAGCAAGGACTTCTAGCTTCTGGTTCTACATGTAAGAACCTTGGAAACTACCACTCCAACAATCCTTCCTGGAACCACAAGAGAGGAGAGAACACAGGGCAAACCACTTACTGTAAGACTAGGGAGTCAGAGAAGTGAATACAGACAGTAGATGCTTACTGGAGCAGACAATCTTTGGGTACTAACTGCCTTGAGGACCAGTGCCAGGGGTAGGAAAACCTCAGTTGTAATTGAAAAATTGATGGAAGCTCCATGCAGTCAAGTCTGAGAGTTAAAAACTCAAGAGGAAAACATAGATAGGGGACCTCATAATATTTTGAGTTTTACCACCAGGACCTGGACAAAGTTCCCACAGTAAAAATTAGAGACAAATCTCTTTTGGATTCTCATAAGGAAAAGGGAAAAGAAACTATTTTGAAATATTTGAAAAGAAACAGAAAACTCTGTTCTTCTTAAGAAGACTTAATATCAGCGGAAAGTAGTTAAACAGAGCCTAACCTGCTGGGATATTATCAGAGCCAAACTGACCTAGTAAAACAACAAACTCCAGCTGCTCTAGCCTTCCATGTATGAGAAGGGAAACACTCAACTCCAGCCCACTCTGCCCATCCTGTCCCACCTAAGGAAAAAGAAAAAACAAAACAAAGCAAAAACAAAACACAACAAAATCCTGAGAAATGGTTATGAAATTCACAGTCCAGACACACAAGCTTACCAAAATATAGACCCAACCACAGGACTACAGAATATTTCCCCTCCCCTATCACACCTCACACCACATTACTAAAGTCCTATTTACAGCAATTCCTTTTACCCAGCACATCATGTCTGGCTACCAGGGAAAAAAATGTAAGGCATACCAAAAGGCAAAAATACAATTTGAAGAGACAGAGCAAGCATCAGAACCAGATATGGAAGTAATGATAGAATTATCAGATCAGGAATTTTTAAAAACTATGATTAATATGCTAAGAGACCTAATGGATAAAGAAGACAGCCTGCAATAATATACGTACAGTGTAAGTAGAGAATAGAAATCCTCAGAAAGAACTAAAAAAAAAAATGCTAGAGACAAAAGTACCAACAACATCACTGTAACAGAAATGAAGAATGTTTTTCACAGGCTTTTTAGTAGACAGGATACAACTGAGGAAATAATCTTTGAGCTAGAGGATATATCAATACAATCCTTGAAAACCAAAAAAAAAAAAAAAAAAATCAGAAAGAACAAAGATGGAAAAAAACAGAACAGACTCTCCAAAGACATGGGACCACTACAAAAGGTGTAAAATACATAATGGAATATCAGGAGAGAAAGAAAGAAAAAAAGGGAAGGGAAGGGAAGGAAAGGAAAGGAAAGGAAAAAGGAAAGGAAAGGAAAGGAAAGGAAAGGAAAGGAAAGGAAAGGAAAGGAAAGGAAAGGAAAGGAAAGAAAGAAAAGAAAGAAAAGAAAAAAGAAAGAAGAAAAGAGAAAAGAAAAGAAATATGAGAAACAATAATGACTGAGAATTTCCTCAAATTAATGTCAGACACCAAACCATAGATCTAGGAAACTCAGAGAATACCAAGCATAATAAATTCCAAAAAAACTACACCCATGCATATCGTTTTCAAACTAAAGGATATGAAAAATAAAGAAAAAATATTGAAAGAAGCCGAGGGAAAAGGACCTTATCTATAAAAGAATAAAGAAAAGTACTACATGACTTTTCCTCAGAAACCATGCAAGCAAGAAGAGGGTCAAGTGAAATATTTGAAGTGTTTAGATAAAAATGAAAAATAAAAAAGCACCAACTACAGTTCTACACCCTGAAAACTTATCCTTCAAAAATAACAGGCAAAGGCTTTATTGAACAAACAAAAACTGAAGGACTTTGTTACCAGTAGACTTGCCTTTCAAGAAATGTTAAAAGAAGTTCTTTAAAGGGGCCCCCTGGGTGGCTCAGTCCTTAAGTGGTTAAGCTTCTGTCTTTGGCTTGGTCATAATCCCAGGGACCTGGGATCCTTCTCCTTGCTCAGCGGGAAGCCTGCTTCTCCCTCTCCCATTCCCCCTGCTTGTATTCCCTCTCTTGCTGTCTCTCTCTCTGTGTCAAATAAATAAACTCTTAAAAAAAAAGTTCCTTAGAGAGAGGAAATTAATATAGTTCTGAAGCTTGGCTCTATACCCTAAAAGGAAAAACTCAAAGAAGGAATAAGTAAAGATAAAACAAAAACTTTTATTTTTCATATTCTTAATTGAACAGATATCAGTGTGTTAAAGTAATAACAATTAAGTACCTAATTATGCATGCATATATATAAATGCACATATATATATATATTCCTTCCTCCCATCCCTTGTATTATATATGCTTATGTATATTTATATAAAAGTTAAATGAATGGCAGCAATGATACAAGGGACAGGAAAAAAGATTTAGGATTATTCTGTCATAAGGTACTCACACTGTCTGTGAAGTGGTATTATGTCATTTGAAAGTGGACTTGTATTATTTGTAAATGTGTATTGAATTGTAGGGAAACCACTAAAAAAAAGTTAAAAAAATAAGTAAAACACATGCTAAAAGAAAAGAATATGGAATCATATAATATGCTCACTTAAAACCACAAGAGGAAAAGAGTAGAAAACAAAAATAGGAACAAAGAAGGGGAATAAATAGAAAACAATAACAAATATAGCAAATATTAATCAAACTATAAAAATAATCACTTTGAATGTCAGTGGTCTAAATGCACCTTTTAAAAGAGATTGTTAGCATGGATTAAAGAACAAGATCCAACTATATTTGTCAATAAGAAACTCATTTTAAATAAAAAGACATATAGACTAATAGTAAAAGGATGGAAAAATACATCTTACCAATCAAGAAAAAGCAGGAGTAGCTATATTAATTTTAGACAGAGAAGACATCAAAGTAAGAAAAATTACCAGGAAAAAGGAGAGTATTACATAATGATAAAAAAAGGTCGGTTATCTGAGAAGGGATAACAATTCTTAATATATATGCAACTAATAACAGAGCACAAGCCACACAAGTCAAAAACTTAGAGAACTGCAAAAATAGATAGATAGACAGATATATAGATAGATAAATCCACTATTATATTTGGAGACTACACCACCACCCACTCAGAAATGGATAGATCGAACAGGTAAAAAATCAGTAAGGACATAGTTGAACTCAACAACACAATCAAAACTGGGTATAATTGACATATATAAACGATTTTAACCAACCACAGCAGAACACACTTTTTTTCATTTTCATGTGGAATATTAACCAAGATAGACTGCAGTCTAGGCAATAAAACATATCTTAACAAATTTAAAACAATAGAAGTTATATAATATCTGCTTTTAGACCACAATGCAATTAAAGGATAAACTAGTAATAAAAAGATAAATAGAAAATCCCAGCATAGGTGGAGATTAAACAACACACTTCTAAATTATGCACAGATCAAAGAAGAAACCTCAAGAGAAATTTAAAAATACTATAAACTTCGTGAAAATGAAAATCTAGCAAAATTTGTGGAATGCAGTGATATCAGTGTTTAAAAGGAAAACTATACTGGAAGACCTGAGTTGTTCAGTTGGTTAAGTGTCTGACTCTTGATTTCAGCTCAGTTCATGATTTTAGGGTCATGAGATGGAGCCCCAGCTTAGGCTCCATCCTGGGGAGTGGAGCCTGTTTAAGACTATATCTCTTCCTCTCCCTTTTCCTCTCCCTCCATTCTCTCTCTCTCTAAAAAAATGAATAAAAAATAAAAGGAAAACTATATTTTTGTATGCATATATTAGAAAAGAATAAAGACTTAAAATAAATAATTTGTTTCTACCTAAATAAATGAGAACAAGGGGAAACCTGGATGGCTCAGTCAGTTGGGCATCTGCCTTCAGCTTGGGTCATGATCCCAAGGTCCTGGGATCAAGTCCCACATCAGGCTCTCTGCTCAGCGAGGAGTCTGCTGCTCCCCCTGCTTGTGCTTTCTCTCTCTCTTTCTCTCTCTCTCTCTGACAAATAAATAAAATAATAAAATAAAATAAAATAAATAAGAACAAGAAGAGAAAATTAAACCTAAAGTAAGCAGAGAAATGGAATAAGAATTAGAGCAGAAATCAATAAAATTGAAAAAAGGAAATCAATAGAGAAAAATCAATGAAACCAAAGCTGTTTCTTTAAAAAGATCAACAAAATCTATAAGTCTTTAGGCAGAGTAACTAAGGAAAAAAGATAGAGGACACAATTTTCTAAATATCAGAAATGAAAATATGGGAGATCATTACAGATCCTATGGAGAATAAATAGATAATAAAGATATACCATAAACAACTCTATGTCATAGAGTTAATAACCCAATTGAAATAGACCAAAACCCTGAAAGACACAACTATTAAAACTCCCACAAGGAGAAATAGATAATCTGAATCTATATCTATTAAAGAAATTGAATCAATAATTAATATTTTTCCAAAATAGAAAGTACCAAGCCAAGATGGGTTCAGGGTAAATTCTACTAAACCTTTAAGGAAGAAATTATACCAGTTCTCTAAAATCTCTTTCAGAGCATAGAAACATAGAGAATACTTTCTTGCTCATTCTATCAGGCAATACCACGTTCCCTACTGTCATAAACCTAATGCCAAAAAAAAGAAAACTACAGCCCAGTACCTCTCATGAACATAGATGCAATGATCCTCTGACATCTGAGTTGGTTGGAAATTAGTTTCCCAAATGTAATGTACTCATATTTGACTTATTAGATAGAAGTAGCTAGTTGTTTCATTTAACTAGCTCACTGCCTTTGCTTTTGTATCTCACCAACACAATGATAGTATTCTACCACAAGCATAATGTTTTTTTAGAATTAAAATCTGGAGAATAAGAAACATGAACATAATCTCTTTTTGGCCTTACACACAGATTAAGGTCCTGGGTGCTCACATTACCACCTGCTTTAAGACTAGTTTATTCTGAGGATAATGCCCATCAGTGTGCTGCTAACGAGATATTAATAGACAACATCATGACACTGCAGGGTTTATTCCAGGATTTTGAGAAGATTTAATATAAAAGGCTTTAGCTAGAATTCAAGCTTATATACAATTTTTAAAAAGTTAAACTTCACAAGCAAAATTTCCAAGAACACACAAGCAAAACTTCTCACTCTATGAAGGTAGAGCCAAAACAGTACACCAAGTTTTAAATATGATGGTCAAAATAGAAATATTCTCACCAAAGACATTAAGGATGAGACAAGGCTACCCAATGTCATTGCCATTAATCAATATTTCACTAGAGATTAGCTATGCAAAGAGAAATTAAAAACAAAAAGACCCTTAACTATGTGAGGTGACCAATATTGTCTTCTTATAAAATCAAAGCAAATCAATTAAAAATTCATGACAATTTACTAAGGTAGCCAAACAAACATAGACATGTAAAATAAGTAGAACTCCTCTGATTAACTATATGTCATAATTCATAAGGAATAAAGAAAAATAATCTCATTAAATATTGCAAGAAAACCAATAAAACACATGGGAATAACCCTAAAAACTGTTCCTTCATGATAAAAACTATAAAATTTTTGGTGACACACAAATCAATCAATCCTTAATGAAGAGACTTAATCTTAATGAAGAGACTTATTATTAAATGTCAATTTAATGAATTCAATGACATTTCTATTCTGGATCCACGAAGGATTTTTATAAAATTTGACTAATTTTCAAATTAATTTAAAAGGAAAAATTGCAAAATAATTCAATAATTTGAAAATCAAAAACAGGAACAATCTGTGTTGATCTATATTCTCATATATTTAAATATACTTAAAAGGAATAGTAATTTTAAAAATTATATTGGCACAAAAAGACAAATCGAGAACTATGACTTTAAATAATATCCAAAATAAGTATAAATAAATAAAAATTTAGTTTATGATATAGTTCAGTTACCATTTTAAATTAGGCTTGTAAGATGGGTCATGGAAAAGAAATAATTTAATAAATGGTATTGCGAAAATAAATTATCATCTAGAAAAACAGGTTAAATCACTACCTTACTCCTTTAAAAAACATAATTCCACATGAATTAAGGAAACAAATGTTAAACACATAAAAATAAAAGAAAAGATAGCATATTTTTAAAATCATCTTAAAATGAGAAAGTCCTTTCTGTAGGAGACATATAATGTAGAAGCCACAAAGGAATAAAATGATAGATTATACGGCATACAAATTAAAAGCATTAGTGCAATAAGGACAGCACATGCAAAGGTAAAAGATAAGTAGCAGACTAAAAGAAAATATGTGCAATGTATTTCACTGAGAAGGATTTCTGTGCAGAATACACATCGACTATGAAAAGAAAAGCAGACCAACTGGAAATGTGGAAAGGCTGTCATCAATCATTCATAAAAGGAAAATGATGGATTAATATGCATATAAAATGTTGCTGAATCTTAGTAATATTAGAGAATGAAAGTGAGATCATTTTCTAGATTTTACCAATCCAAAAGACTGCTAAAAATTTTTAAAATTTGAAAACATCAAGTTTTGTTGAGAATACAGAAACAGGGACACAGTCGCACTATTAATGAGAAGGAAAATTAATGAAGATATTTTGGAATGTAATTTGCAGTATATATGAAAAATATAAATAACGGAGTTAATCCCACAATAAATATTCACACATCTGCAAAAATATATGTTAAATGATATCTATTCCACCGCTGCATGTGTTAGGGGAAATAATGAATTTAATTAAACCTTCGCCAATGTCCAAATGATAAAAAACATTTTAGCATATCCATTCTAGGGAATATTTTGTGTCCATTAGGGACAATGAGACCAATCGAAACTTACTAGGATAAAAAGATATGTTAGTCATATTACACAGAAGGCATAGCATGCATACCGTGTTTTAATTTAAATATGACAATAAATCTATGCCTGAAGATAAATCTACACCTATAGAGAGGCCTGGGAGAAAGCACATGCCATCCCTGATGGTGATTACATGTATAAAGGGGAGTGACAGGAATAGTTGGCAAGGGAAACGATCTCATTTTGTTTTACTTCTATACTGTTTAATCTTTTTTAAGAAGAATGTTTTAATTTTAAAAGATTAGTACAAGTTATACACTGAGAAAATAATATCTGTCCTTGGTCAAAGCAACTGTATTTGAACCAAGAAAAAGACTCTTAATTATAGAGAACAAACTGATGATTACCAGGGGGTGTGGGGGTTGGCAGGGGGAAGGGTTAAGTACGTGATGGGGATTAAGGAGGGTACTTGTTGTGATGAGCGCTGGGTATTGAATGTGAGTAATGAATCACTAAATTCTTTTTTTTTTTTTAAGATTTTATTTATTTATTTGAGAGATAGAGAAAGTGAGAGAGAGCATGAGAGGAGAGAAGGTTAGAGGAAGAAGCAGACTCCCCGTGGAGCTGGGAGCTCGATGTGGGACTCAATCCCTGAACTCAAGGATCATGACCTGAGCGGAAGGCAGCTGCTCAACCAACTGAGCCACCAGGCGCCCCTGAATCACTAAATTCTACATCCAAAACTAATATTAGACTGTATGTTAACTAATTTAAATAATAACTTGGATAGATTTCTTATTAAGGAAAAAGAGCAATTGCATTTGGATATTCGACTACTCATTATTATGAAAATAGAACTCAAATATTCTCAGTGAGATAACTACATATCTACAGTGTGGATTTTGGATTTTGGACTTCTAATAGTTCTTTGAAGAAAAAAAGTTCAATTGTAAATTTAAGACTTCCATTGATAAGTTTCTGGAGACTCTATTTTTCTTTCGGACAATCAGTCTTGATTTTATTGATCTTTTGACTGACTTACTAGTCTATTAACCAGAAGGAACCAGAAAATGAAGGTGTAACTGATACCAACAGCAAGATAGAGCTGACATATTTATTAATGTAGGCCACACAAAATCTGTGAATCACTTGTCTAAGGGAAATATGTGCCTGACAAAGAAATTTCTTCTTATTATATTATTGTTTCTGAGACAAAGGGGTATGATATTCTGTACATATGCATGCAACATACACATGTGTCATACACAAAATAGCACATATAAAGAACTTGAAAATGCCCATATGAAATGTCTGGAAAGATAAGATTCTATTCTGTGCTTATGTATGTGCTAATTTATTAGATCTGTAGATAGACTGTAGAGATTGTGTCCTCTCCTCGAGTTGTAGATAAAAAAAATGAGACTTAGGAAGTTAGGAGGCTTTTTCAAGGCCATGTTAATTATCAGTCTATGGGCTGGATAATACCCTAGGTCTCCCAATGTCTATTCCAGCATTTTGATGATTCTAACTATTTTTCTTTATGACAACGGAAGTCATATGATTTTTCTTTTCTTGCAAAGATTATTGTTTATTTCTTTTTTTAAAATTTTATTTTCTTCCAAATTTTTGTTTAAATCCCAGTTAGCATACCATGTAATATTAATTTCACATGTAGGATTTACTGATTCATCACCTACATACAATACCCAGTGCTCATACAAATGAGTGAAATCATACGATAATTGTCATCCTCTGACTGATTTATTTTGCTTAGCATAATACTATTTAGCTCTATCCACTTCCTTGCAAATGGCAAGCTTTCATTCTTTTTTAATAGCTGAGTATTATTACATTGTGTCTATATATACCATGTCTTTTTTATCTATCCATCAGTCAATGAACATTGGGCTCTTTCCATAATTTGGCTATTGTTGATAATGCTACTATAAACATTGTGTATATGTACATTAAATCAGAATTTTTGTATCCTTTGGTAAATACCTAATAGTGTGATTGCTAGATTGTAGGGTAGTTATATTTTTAACTCTGAGGAACCTTCGTACTGTTTTTCAGAGTGGCTGTACCAGTTTGCATTTCCACCAAGAGTGTAAGAGTCTTCCTATTTCTCTGCATCTTTGCCAGTATCTGCTGTTTCCAGAGTTGTTAATTTTAGGCATTCTGACAGGTATCAGGTGGTATCTCATCAAGTTTTTCATTTTCATCTCCCTGATGATGAGTGATGTTGAGCATCTTTGCCTGTGTCTATTAACCATCTGGATGTCTTCTTTGGAAAAGTATCTATTTGTGTCTTCTGCCCATATCTTAACTGGATTATTAGATTTGGGGGTTTGAGTTTGATAAGCTCTTTATAGATTTTTGAATGCTAACCCTTTATCAGATATGTCATTTACAAACATCTTCTCCCATTCCACAGGCTACCTTTTAGTTTTGTTGATTGTTTCCTTTGCTGTGGAGAAGCTTTTTTCTTGAAAAAGTCCCAATAGTTCATTTTTGTTATTGTTTCCCTTGCCTCAGGAGACGTATCTAGTGAGAAATTGCTATGGCCAATGTCAAAGAGTTCTCCTATAGGGTTTAGGTGGTTTAGGTGGTTGGTGGTTTCCTAACTCACATTTAGGTCTTTCATCCATTTTGAATTTATTTGTGTGTATGGTATAAGGAAATTGTCCAGTTTCATTTTTCTGCTTGTTGCTGTCCAGTTTTCCCAGCACCATTTGTTGAAGAGATTGTCTTTTTTCCATTGGATATTCTTTCCTGCTTTGCTGTTTAGTTGACCATATAGTTGTGGGGTCTAATTCTGGGTTTTCTATTCTGTTTCACTGATCTATGTGTCTGTTTTTATGCCAGTATCACACTGTCTTGATCACTACAGCTTTGTAATATAGCTTAAAGTCCAGAACTGTGATGCCTCCAGCTTTGCTTTTCTTTTTCAGGATTGCTTTAGCTATTCAGGGTATTTTGTGGTTCTATACAAATAAAAAGATTGTTCTAGATCTGTGAAAAATGTGTGGTATTTTGAAAGGGATTGCATACACATTGCATACAAAGCAATGTGTAGATTGCTTTGGGTAGTATAGACATTTTAACAGTATTTGTTTTCCCAATGCATGAACATGGAATGTTTTTCCAATTCTTTGTCTCGTGTTCAATTTCTTTCATAAGTGTTCCATAGTGTTTGGAGTACAGATCTTTTCCTCTTTGGTTAGGTTTATACCTAGGTATCTTATGGTTTTGGTGCAATTGTAAATGGGATCGATTCTTTGATTTCTTTTTCTGCTGCTTCATTATTGGCATATAGAAATGCAACAGATTTCTGCCCATTGATTTTGTATCCTGTGACTTTACTGAATTCATGTATCAGTTCTAGCAATTTTTTGGTGGAGTCTTTTAAGTTTTCTACATAGAGTACCATGTCTTCTGCAAATAGTGACAGTCTAACTTCTTCCTTGCTGCTTTGAATGCTTTTTATTTCTTTTTGTTGTCTGACTGTTGAGGTTAGGACTTCTAGTACTATGTTAAATAATGGTAGCAAGAGTAGACATCCCTGTCTTGACCCTAACCTCTCAGTTTTCCCCCACTGAGGATGATATTAACTGTGGGTCTTTTGTATATGACTTCTATGATGTTGAAGTGTGTTCCCTCTATCCCTTCTTTGGGAGGGTTTGTATCAAGAATTACTTTTCTAATTTTTTTTCCCATATCTGTTGAGAGGATCATATGGTTGTTATCTTTTATTAATGTGCTGTTTCACATTGGTTGATTTGTGAATATTGAACCAATTCTGAAGTCCAGGAATAAATCCCACTTGATCATGGTGGATTATTATTTTAAGGTACTTTTTGAGTTTAATCTGCTAGCATCTTGTTGAGAATTTTTGCATCCATGTTCATCAAGGATATTGGCCTATAATTCTCTTTTTCAACAGGGTCTTTGTCTGGTTTTGGAATCAAGGTAATTCTGACTTTGTAGAATGAGTTTGGAAGTTTTCTTCCCATTTCTATTTTTGGAACAGTTTGAAAAGAATAGGTATTAACTCTTCTTTAAATGTTTGATAGAATTCCCCAGGGAAGATATCTGGCCCTGGTCTTCTGTTTGTGGGAGATTTTTGATTACTGATTCAATTTCATTGCTGGTTATTGGTCTCTTCAAGTTTCCCATTTTTTCCATTTCAGTTTTGCTGATTTATGTTTCCAGGAATTTATCCATTTCTTCCAGATTGCCCAGTTCATTGGCATATAACTATAACTTTTCTCTTATATATTGTTTGAATTTCTGCAGTGTTAATTGTGATCCCTCCTCTCTAATTCATGATTTTATTTCTTAAGATCCTTTCTTTTTTCTTTTTGATAAGTCTGGCTAGGGGTTTATAAATTTTATTAATTTTTTTTCAAAGAACTAGCTCATGGTTTCATTGATCTGTTCTTATTTTTTTTGTTTTTCTATCATTTATCTATGCTCTAATGTTTATTATTTCTCTTCTTCTGCCAGTTTTAGGTTTCATTTTTTGTTGTTCTTTTTCTAGCTCCTTTAGGTGTAAGGTTAGGCTGCATATTTGAGATTTTTCTTGCTTCTTCAGGTAGGCCTTTATTGCTATATACTCCTCTCTTAGGACCAGTTTTGCTGCACCCCTGAGGTTTTGGATTACTGTGTTTTTATTTTCATTTGTTTCCATATATTTTTTTAATTTCTTCTTTAATTTCCTGGTTGACCTATTGATTCATTGGTAGGATGTTCTTTAACCTCCACGTATTTATGGTCTTTCCAAATTTTTTCTTGTTGTTGACTTCAAGTTTCATAGTGTTGTGGTTTAAAAATATGCATGGTATGATTTCAATGTTTTTGTACATGTTGAGGCCTGATTTGTGACCAAGTATGTGATCTGGAGAATGCCCCATGGGCACTTGAGAAGAATGTGTATTCCACTGCTTTAGGATGAAATGCTCTGAATATATCTGTTAAAAGTCCACCATGGCCAGTGTGTTATTCAAAGCCATTGTTTCCTTGTTGACTTTTTGCTTAGATGATCTGTCCGTTGCTGTAAGTGGACTGTTAAAGTCCTCTACTATTATTGTATTATTATCAATAAGTTTCTTTATTTTTGTTATTAATTGATTTATATATTTGGCTGCTCCCAAGTTGGAGGCATAAATATTTACAATTGTTAGATCTTCTTGTTGAATAGATCCCTTTACTATGATCTAGTGCCCTTCTTCATCTTTTTACAGTCTTTGGTTTAAAATTTAGTTTGTCTGATATAAAGTATTTCTACTCCAGCTTTCTTTTGACATCCATTTGCCTGAAAAATGTTGTTCCATCCCCTTACTTTCAACCTGCAGGTGTCCTTAGGTCTAAAATGGGTCTCTTACAGACAGTACATGGATGGGTCTTGTTTTTTATCCATTCTGCCACCCTATGTTTTTTGATTGGATCATTTAGTACATTTACATCCAGAGTAATTATTGATAGATATGAATACAGTGTCATTTTATTCCTTGTTTTGTCTTTGTTTCTGGAGATTTTCTCTGTTCCTTTCTAGTTTTTTTCCCACTCAAAGAGTCCCCTTTAATATTTCTTACAGGGTGAGTTTACTGGATACCAACTTTGGTTTTTGTTTGTTTGGAAACAAAATCTCTCCTTATCCTTATCTCTCCTTATCCTTATCCCTATCCTTATCTCTCCTTCTATTCTGGTTAGGCAACTTTGTCCCAAGGGCTACTTGCCTGCCTTCTTTTTAGAGCAATGCAGTGCCCTCAGGACTCTATACCAGCCACAACATGGACCCCTAAAACTGTAGTTTTTGAGCCCTGCTGGTTGCAAAACTCATGAAAATCAGTCCTCTAATTTTCCCAGTCAATGGCACTGAGGAAATGTTTTCCTTGTGCTATCCCCAGTGTGCTCCTCTTTCCCTGTCTCTCTCTAATCTCTCTATTTTTTATAATGTCTATCTCTTTTCTTTCTCTAGGACCAGGCTCCCACCCCTCCACAGCACTTGTGATCCATTTCTTCCTTAAACCACATCTCTATACCTCCAAACTTCCATGATGTGGCCTCCTCTCTCCCTCTAGTTGTGCAGTTTGTCAGTCCTCAGATTAATTTCTTGGGTATTCAGAATGATTTGATATTTATCTAACTGTGTTCAAGGGACAGGCAAGCCCAGAGTCCTCCTATTACTCCATCATCTTAGATTCTTTTCTAGGGAAAACCATTTTTATGCTATGTGTGTATTATTACTTTAGTATAAATAATGGTAAACTAACACCATCTTATGACATCAAAATTCTCTGAAATCAATCTATGTCCATAAAGTTCCTTCCCCTCAGACACAAAAGACTATGAACATTCCATAAAAACAAACATGATGATGTTACTTTAGATTCTGTTGGGCCTATTTCCATTCTGTCTCATGCAATTCTGAATCCACATGCATTAATGTCATGCTTTTGGTTATGCCCAGTTACTTTTACTAGATTTTTGCCCCTAGGAGCAGCATTTTAGGATTGTGCTTTGGTCGACCTTGTTTATTGCTATAATGACCCAGGTAGCTCTACCTCGCTCAATCCTTCAGTGTTCAAGTTCATTTTTAGTATCTCAAGTACTGTCTTTCGTGGGGGGCAATGAGCTTAGAAAAAGTGATAATACATGGATTCCTTCCAAGGCTTGTGCTAAATGTTTCTTTGGCTGGGTCCAGAGTAGCATTTAGCTTTTAGTCAAGGCTAATTAAGACCCACTATTAAGATCCTATCCAGTGTCTATGTATTTATACTTGGGATTTATACTCTGATTTGTGGGACTCCCAGTACTGCATGAGCTCCAGGAGCTTTTTGACCTATTGCATTCTTGTGGTCCTTCTCTGGCATTGGGAAGTGTCTTTGCACTCATTTGAGATCAAGCTACCAAAATCTCCAGGGGACTTTTAAGATCTTCAGAGCTTTCTGTCTGGCTGGCAACTCCATCCTCTCATGTTTTTCTGTCCTACAAATCTATTCACCTTTGTTCTCCCAGATCCCTAATTGTGCCTTTGTAACTTCAAGTGACTGCCAGACATTATCTGGGTTCATCTCTATTTGTGATGTCTGGAAACTTTCTCTAGCATTAAGCTATTGCAATCATTAGGCTCAATATTTTCATTTCTCTTCTCTAAGCATCACAATTCTGTGAATCCTGTAATCCAGTATCTTAAAAAACCACCACATTATTTCATATATTTTACCTAGTTTACTAATTATTTTAGAGCATGAGGATAAATCCAGTCCCTGTTAGTCTGCCACAGTTGAAAGCAAAATTTGCCTTCTCTTTTGTTAACATAACCACAAATTTTGGATATTCCTAACTATGCTAAACTTTACTCATTTTGTACATAAAATTAAAAAGCTGTGTTTTAAGAATGCTTACTCATTTTTAAAATTTTTAACTTTTTTATAAGGGGTGGGTAAAATAATACAGTGATTTTTTTCACCCTTTTGATCCTGTTTTCTGTTAAGACTTACTTAATTTTACCTGTAGGTTCAGGGCCTTGCCATTCCATGCTCATGGATCGGAAGAATAAACATTGTTAAAATGTCTATACTGCCCAGAGCAATCTATACTTTCAATGCCATCCCGATCAAAATTCCACCAGTTTTTTTCAAAGAGCTGGAACAAACAATCCTAAAATTTGTATG
>CM052802.1:72339287-72361040 GCA_028533885.1 Nasua narica | reverse complement strand
TGGACAGCTATATGTAGAAGAATGAAACTTGACCATTCTCTTACACCATACACGAAGATAAACTCGAAATGGATAAAAGACCTCAACGTGAGGCAGGGATCTATCAAAACCCTAGAGGAGAACATAGGCAGTAACCTCTATGACATTAGCCACAGCAACTTCTTTCAGGACATGTCTCCAAAGGCAAAGGAAACACAAGCGAAAATGAACTTCTGGGACTTCATCAAGATAAAAGGCTTCTGTACAGCAAAGGAAACAGTCAACAAAACAAACAGGCAACCCACAGAATGGGAGAAGATCTTCGCAAATGACACTACAGACAAAGGTCTGATATCTAAGATCTATAAAGAACTCCTCAAACTCAACACTCACAAAACAGATAATCACATCAAAAAATGGGCAGAAGACATGAACAGACACTTCTCCAAAGAAGACATACAAATGGCTAACAGACCCATGAAAAAGTGTTCATCATCTTTAGCCATCAGAGAGATTCAAATCAAAACCACACTGAGATACCACCTTACGCCAGTTAGAATGGCCAAAATCAACAAGACAGAAAATGCAGTCCCTCTGTTTACTCACAATGCTTTCTACCACCATTTTAGTATTTTCCTCATGATGCTAATTCTGGTCTGTTGCTTATCTCTTTGTTCCCCCACAGTGCTGTGAAATCTTTGATACTCAAGGGAAGAGTCTATGTTATTCATGTTGTGCTTTAGGCTCTAATTGGCTGCCACAGTATTTGTAGCACATTAAATACTGAAGAAAATCTTATATAATTCATTATCTGATTTTACAATCTACTCATATTAATGGCAAATAATACTAGAAGGGTGTTGTGAGGAATGGGTGGCTAGTACCAGAATATATAAATGAGTCAAATGCAAAATCATAAGCTAAATGGAGATACTGCAAAAACTCTTGTATTACAAAGTCTATATCCCTTAGTTAAGTAAATCTGAATTGCAGTAATATGAAAGGGTAACCAAGAATAACTGAACTGCCACATGTGGGAAAGAATTTGCTCATTTGAACAGAGTAAACAAAACATTTTGTAAGGCATTGCTAAATTTATAAGGCACATCTTGATACAAAACACAGTCTTGGGACTCCTTGCAGGAAATTCTTAGAATATCCAGGCAAAAAAACCTTAAAGACAATCAAATATCTAAAAACACGTCTCAAAAAGGAATGTGATTTAGAAAAATAAAATAATTACTTGGAAAAAAAAATTACTTGGAAAAGAGACAACACCCTACCCCTTCATCAGGGAAGGAATAGTGGAGTCTGCTTCTGCTGGATATCTGCTGGTTAGGTTTTGTTGATTGACTTCAGCTAAAATTTCTCCAATTGTTAATTCACTTTGGTTTTTTTTTTTTTTTTTTTTTTAGATTTTATTTATTTGACAGAGAGAGAGAGATCACAAGTAGGCAGAGAGGCAGGCAGAGAGAGGGCATTGGGGGGGAAGCAGGCTCCCTGTTGAGCAGAGAGTCCGATGCGGGACTCGATCCCAGAACTCTGAGATCATGACCTGAGCCGAAGGCAGAGGCTTAACGCACTGAGCCACCCAGGTGCCCCTTCACTTTGTTTTGATTTAAGTGCACGTACTTGAATAAATGACAAGGGATGTTGTTTAGACAAAAAAAATCACTCGTTAAAATTATATCCTCTCCAAGAGATTTTCACAATTGTCACACTTTTCTCCATACATTCCTATTTTCTCTAATAGCATTCATTGTTGCCAATACTTTGAAACTATGCTTATTTTGAAATCAAATTATAATGGATATTTTATCCCAATTAAACATATAAACAAAGTATGCATAAACTAGCATGTCTTTAAAAAAACAAGTCTATTTAAGTATTCTAGGCTGGTGGAGGGAATTTTGGATCAATGTCAGAGAATAATATATTATTCCCAAATCAGTCATGGACAACATTGTATGATCTTAAGAATATGCTATCACTTTACTTCAATCCACAAAAAGTACAATATACTAAAAAAAAAAAAAAAAGTACAATATACTGTACAAGTTTCGATTTTATTTTGTAATTTTACTGAGGTCATTAATCAAAGACTAAAACTGCTATAGTACCAACTTAATAAGACACATAATAATAATAGCTAATGAAGATTGAATGTTTACAATGAGCTAGGTGCTCTGATAATGCTTTTGCCTGTCTTACTTTGTAAACATATAACAGGGAGGCACTTTCGTCACCTCTAAAATTCACAAATGAGGATACAAAGGCTTATAGTATATTATTAAGTTGCCCAAGGTCATGGAACTAGTAAATAACTGAGACAAATTTCAGTTCAGTAGTTTGATTAAAGACATGCTTTTAACCACTAAAGTAATGTGATTATACTAGATTTCCACTGGCTTCATATGCTTGTATCTAATCTCCCATATAACACATTGCACATATTTGCAGGAGAGTTTATATGATTTGAAAGTATGGGAAGTAGCCAAAAAAACCAGAATGCTTCTCTGTGTGTAGCTAACTGATCTCTTCAGAAATCAAGGATGTTAGCACCCTCTAATCACCTTAAGCTTACTGGCCCAGACAACAGGAACAGATGGGCTGCCTGGGACTACACAATAGCACATAAACATTCTGGCAGGAAAAAAATGAGGACATATGAGTGAAAGTAACATCACCATCACTTGAGAACCAACACTACTCTTTTTTTTCTTTTAGCAATTTATTTGCTGCATGAAAATATCATGCATATTTTCTGACATATTTGGCATATTTTGGTAATAATCATCTTCATAAGGAAATGTGTGTTTAGATTAATTGAGGTTTGATGAGAATTTGTTTGATGGATCAAGCACTTGTGATGTGGCCTGGCTTGTGAACTGTGCAAAGCATTGGAATAGATTAAGGAGAAAGAATATAAATCCTCTTCTGGAAATACTAAAAACGTGTAAACATGATTCTTTGCTAAGGATAGACATACTCATCCTTTACACCAACATCCATTTGGATACTATATGCCAACATTAAAATACAAAATACGAAAATAAAAATCAAAAGGACTGCTTTGGAAATGTTTAGTTCAAAATCATTTCCCTTTTTTCTCTTTCTCCATAAAGTCTCACAGTTTCTTGACATTCAAAAGCAATCAATTAATGTAAAAGAGGTAGCCATTCCTAACTGAAGTTCATCATAGTATAATAATTATTTTACCTCCAGTTACTATTCCATCATCACGAAGAAAACGAAATATGTATAAAAGTCACTCCTATTTTGAAAGAACAAATGGAGTACTTTAATTTTTCATATTTTATTCACCTTTTCTTTCTACTCAGAACAAATGCTATTATCCAGTTGATCAGAATCTATTTAATTGTACCTTATTGTTATTTAAAAGTCCTTCAGGATTCTTACATCTTCACTGTGAAAGGAGAATCAAAACAAAGAGTCAAATTTCAATGAAGATTCTAAAATCTGCACTCCTTTTCCATATAGACCTAAGAAATGAACACGGAGAGGGCAATGCCAAAGTACACTGGGAAATTTGGCAGAGCACCGCCACTTCTGCAGTAATTAACCAAGATTATAGAATAATAGTTACAGAGAATATGAATGAGACATAGTAACTTCCTTTCCAGCAATCTAGTATAAAACTTTCTATTTCATGTAACTATATTTCAACTCATTGTTTCCTTTTATTATCTCAATTAAGTTTTCAAAATGTTCAAGAATATTATGGGCATGTTAAAAGTATGTTGCTTTATGATATTCTTTTTCATTTGCAAATTACTACCATACAAATTTGAAGTTAATCCCCAAAACAAAATCTTGAACCGGAACAATTGGGGATGAATAAACTGCAAGAGTTGTAATTATTTGGTTAATTGTTAATTTTTTTTTTAAGATTTTTTATTTATTTATTAGAGAGAGAGAGACAGAATGAGAGGGGAGAAGGTCAGAGGGAGAAGCAGACTTCCCGCAGAGCCGGGAGTCCGATATGGGACTCGATCCCGGGACTCCGGGATCATGACGTGAGCCGAAGGCAGTCGCCCAACCAACTGAGCCACCCAGGTGCCCCTGGTTAATTGTTAATTTAAGGATCAAAAGTCAAATCTAAAATGTTATCCTGACTTCCTTAATGAAATATACTTCCTTTTATCTAAATTTATAAGACAATTTTTAATAATTTTTAAATAACTTAACATGAGGGGTGCCTGGGTGGCTTAGTGGGTTAAGGTCTCTGCTTTCAGCTCAGGTCATGGTCTCAGGGTCCTGGGATCAAGCCCCGCATTGGGCTCTCTGCTGAGCAAGTAGCCTGCTTCCTTCTCTCTCTGCCTGTCTCTCTGCTTACTTGTGATCTCTCTCTCTGTGTCAAATAAATAAATAAATAAAATCTTTAAAAATAAACTTTAAAATAAATAAATAAATAAATAAATAAATAACTTAACATGAAATGAATTTAAAGTAAAGCCAAATAATCAAAAATAAGAAGCGGGGGGACACCTGGGTGGCTCATTAGGTTAAAGCATCTGCCTTTGGCTCAGGTCATGATCTCAGGGTCCTGGGATCAAGCCCCGCATCATCGGGCTCTCTGCTCAGCAGGGAGCCTGCTTCCCCCTCTCTCTCTGCCTGCCTCTCCGCCTACTTGTGATCTCCCTCTCTGTCAAATAAGTAAGAAAATCTTAAAAAAAAAATAGGAAAAATCTTTCTAGAGTTCTATAATCATACACTTAAAAGGAATGAAGCCAGAGAATAGCCCATGAGAAACTTTCAAGAATAACCAGAAAAAAATTAGCACTAATATTAATATATCAAAGTATCACTAGTATTACTAATACAATGCATTACTAATAAAACTGTGTTAAGAATTTCATAAACACAGTACATGTTTTATAACAATATTACTATATTTGGTATTTAAAAAAAAACAACTTGAACCATCCCTTGTAATCATTACCAGGTCAATTATCCTCAAATTATCCCCTAATGTTAGTCAACTCCTACAAAATCTCGTTACCTTAGAGTTGTTTCTCTGCTGTACATTCTATGGCTTTTGGCAAATGTATAATGAAAAGTACCCACTATTATAGTACCATACAGTCCTAAAAATCTCATGTGCTACAATTATTCCTAACTCCTTACCTCTCCCTAAACCCCTACCAACCACTAATCTTTTTACTGTCACCATAGTTTTGCCTTTTCCAGAACGTCATTATAGTTGAAAAGTAGAGTTTTTTCAGACTAGCTTCTTTCTATTAACAATATACATTTAAGATTCCTTGATGTGTTTTTGTGACTTGATAGCTCATTTCTTTTTATTAGTGAATAATAGTCCATTGTCTGAATTTATTTATTCATTCACCTACTAAAGGATCTTATTTGCTTCTACATTTTAGCAGTTATGAATAGAGCTGCTGTAACCATTTGTATACATATTTTTGGTAGACAAAAATTTTCAACTAATTTGGTAAAGACCAAAGAGCATTATTGCAGAGTCACAGGGTAAGAGTATGCTGTTTAGTAAGAAACCACTGAACTGCCTTCCAAAGCAGCTGTACTGCTTTCTAACCCCACCAACAATCAATCAGTTTCTGTTGCTGTACATCCTTGCTACCATTTGGTGTTATTAGGGTTTGGGGTTTGAGCCTTTCTAATAGTTGTATAGTAGTATCTCATTTTAATTCACAATTCCTTAATAACTTATGATGTTGAGCATCCCTTCATATGCTTATTTTCCATTTGTATACCTTCTTCTATGAGATGTCTACTCAGATCTTTTGCCCACTTTATAATTGTTATGTTTAATTTTTTTTCTTCATCTTTTGCCTTCAGCAGTTTGACTATTATATCCTTAGGTGTGATTTCTTATAAGTATTCAGCTTGAGGTTAGATGAGCTTCTTGAATATATACAGTTATGTTCTTCACCAACTTTAGGAATTTTGGATATTATTTCAAATATCTTTTCTCCCTCTCTCTCTCTTATTTAATTCAGGGACTCTACGTACGTTCAATATTCCTGAAATTTTCCCACAGAACTCTTGATATTTCTATTTTTTTCTCTGCATTGTCTAGTTCTATTCTTATGTCCTGAAATCTTTTGTCATCTCCAATCTGCTATTAAGCCCATTCAGATGTTTCAGATATGGCATTTTTTCAGTTCTAGAATTTCCATTGGCTTTTTTTTTTTAAGATTTTATTCATTTATTTGACACACACAGAAAGAGATCACAAGTAGGCAGAGAGGCAGGAACAGAGAGAGGGGGGGAAGCAGGCTCCCCATTGAGCAGAGAGCCCGATGCGGGCCTCTATCTCAGGAACCTGATATCATGACCTGAGCCGAAGGCAGAGGCTTTAACCCACTAAGCCAACCAGGTGCCCCTCCATTGGCTTTTTACTTAAAGTCTTTATTGATGTTCTGATATTTCATTCTCTTATGGGTTAGAGGCAAATTTTCCTTCATATCCATAATTATAGATGCAATACCTGATTTAATAATCCTTGTCAGCGAATTCCACCATCTCATCTCAGGTTCAGTTCTCATTGATTGTCTTTTGAGTATAGATAATCATTTCCTTTTTTAAAAAGATATATGGCAGGGTGTGGTAGATTTTATCCTGAGTCTTGTGAATTATGCATTATAGACACTCTGGATTTTGTTATGTTCCTTCAGAAATGAACTTTTTATAGGGAGTTATCTTGTCTTTTTTTTATTCCTTTTTTTATTAACATATAATGTATTATTTGCTTCGGGGGGGGGTAGTTATCTTGTCCTACCTCAAATTCAGACTGCAGATAGTTTTCTCTGTGGTTAGTGACTATTATAATTTTATCTCACTTCCTTCAGCCTCACTGGGCTGCTTGGAATCTGTCCAGTACGTGTGCAGTTTAGGGGTTACACAAATAATTTTGGTCATTCTCTTTGTCCCTGTACTTTCTATGATCTGTGTTCCTTGTTTTTCAGTTTTTGTGGTTGTATCAAACTCTATTCTCTGGCTTTTCAAGACTAGAATAATGAAAGATTTTTTTAAATGTCTTTTAGCCACCTAACATAGCACAAACTGGAGCCTTAGTCTAAAAGTCATACAAGTCCACATAGTACAGTTTCCTTCTTCCAATTAGTAACCCTAACAAGTATCTCCTTTCTTTCAGTCACTCTCCAGTACCATAAATATTTTTTTAATTGTGTCCAGAGTTTACAGTTTTTATCTGTGGGAGGTTTGATACAATAGGAGCTATTCTTCCATTATAGGAAACTGAAAACTTTGTTTTTGGTAGAAAAAAAAATTGCAAGTGACTCCAATTTTATCAGCTGAGACTTGGTTACATTAACTGTGTCATATCACAAAAAGTGTGTTCACCAGCACTAAAAATGAATGAACTACAGCTACATGCCATGAGGTGGATGAATATTTGTGCATTAATCGATACAGAATGTATCATGCTACCGCAAATATAACATATGGTTATCTTGATGACGAAGCAGCACAAAGGTTTAATATTAACATTTTTTCCTTGGTATATCTGTGAAGGTATTTCTAGAAGAGATTAATATTTTATTTGGTAGACTGAGAGAACCAGATAGCCCTCCCTAGTGTGGGGGGGGGGGCATCATCCCATCCATGGAGGGAGGTCCTGAATAGAACAAAAAGGCAAAGAAAGGTTGAATTCATTCTCCGCCTGATTGCTTGAGTGGAACTCCAATCTTATCCCGATCTTAACCTGTTCTCAGTTCTCAAGGCTTCAGATTCAGACTAGAATATACATCAACAGATTTTTGGCTCTTAGGTCTTCAAACTATATCACTGGCTTTCCTGGTCTCCATTGTGCACATCTTGTGATTTCCTAGACTCCATAACCGTATAACAAATCTGTTCCTAGATGTATATGTCCTATTGATTCTGTTTCTCTGGCAAAACTTGACAAATACAGCAAATTATTTTTTCCAAAAAGTAAACCTTTAAGTCAAGTTATATCTTTATTATATGCTTTTACTGCGTATTACCTGTCTTCACTGTAACTTAAGAAGTTTCTGTGTAATTATATTTGTTAAATAACCATTGCCTCCACTACATTGAAGGCTCCATGAATAAATGACGATGTCTGTCTTGCTATTACCACCCCAATTCTCCCAATAATTTCTTCATTACAATTGATATTTGGTATATATATCTTTTTTCTAAAAATTTTATTTATTATTTATTTGAGGGAGAGAGAAAGAGCATGATCAGGAGGAAGAGCAGAGGAGGAAGGAGAGGGAGGAGGAAAGAATCTCAAACAGACTCTATACTGAGTACAGAGCTTCACACAGGGCTGGTTCTTAACGCGCTGAGGTCATGACCTGAGCTGAAACCAAGAGTTGGTCACTTAACTGACTAAGCCATCCAGGTGTCCCCAGTATATATTTTTAAATGAATAAAGTTGAAACCAAAGAAGCTAAAATGAAGAAGAAAATTACTCAAATACCTCAGTTCCTCAAAACAACTCTATATAAAATGTAGGGCATTTTGGTTAGTTTTTTGCTATGACTTTGCATTTTTACATAGTCACAATCTCACATTTACTTTCACTCTGGTTTTTGGTTGTTGCAGTTGTTTTACTTAACATGTCAGCATAAATAAGTCTTCCATAATAATATAAACTCTATAATCATAATTTCATAGGAACACACAATATTCCATTTGGAACATTTTCCATGGTTAGCTTACCCATTACTCTAATGAACAGTGGAGATGTAGATTTGTTATTATTATCATTTCTGTTGTTACTATGATAAGAAATATGAGCATGAACATCTTTGCTCTGAGAGGTTTCCATGGATATCAAGTTTTTCTCTTAGGCTATATATCCATTATACAAATTTCTGGTATAATTTCATGATAATTTTCTAAGTTTTTAATTATTATTGGAGAGGTAATATTCACCTTTGATCTGATTTAAAATAATGTTCAATTATTATCTAATAACTAGATTAAGTTCCTATTAGAATGAAAGGTTTTGAAGTTTTGTTCTTGCTATTTTGTACCAGGATATTTTATGGGATTTTTCCTTTGTTTTGTTTTTTACTAGTGGATACTGCAAGTTCTATACAAAGGAAGTTACTGAGACTGCAGAGACCTTGTTGGACAGAAAGCCGTGATGAATTTTTAAAAATATTGTGCAGCTTTAGAAAGGTGGTGTTGAAAGGCACAACTTCAGCTAGGCTGAGCAATGCCCTTAAGGATAAATGCAAAATACAAGGCAGGAAAGAGCTATTTCCAAGAATGTTTGTATAAGAATGAGTTATAAAGATATCCCCAAGCTATATACACTGTACCTACTATTTTCCTGAGCAGAAGCACCCCAAATCTAGGTAGTAGGGACTCAATATGTGCTTCCAGGAATATCTCTATGGACTGTAGACCTCTTATTTCAGCCCATACACGCTCATTTCCAGAAAAAAATGACCAAATCCATTTTCTTTAAATGCTAAATGGAAGAAAATAAATTCGAACAGTGCAGAAGAGTAGCAGTAAAATGCTTGACAAAGTGGTTTTTTTTTTTAAGATCAGAGAATGTTGACACACATTTGGGATATTGTATTATCATTAGCTGTTATTTCTTAAACTCATGAAGAGAAGAAATGGAGATAAACTTTAGAAGTTGTACAAGGAAAAATATAACATACATCTTGAAATAAACATTTATATTTGTATTTTTAATAATTAGGGTAGTTTACTTTGTTTTAATATAAGGGAAAACACTAGAACAAAAAATAAATGTCCTTTTATAGAGAAATAAAAACACATGGCTTTGTGCTCAGGTCAGATGCAATTTAATGTCCTCCCATTTATACAGAGTAGGTATTAAATGGAGAAACAGAAAATGACATCAATCTGGCTCTCGTTTGTGGTTTTAACCAATATCTATTATCCTCAAAAAGCTAAGAAGAAATGGTCTAGGCTAGCGGTTTTCAAAATACGGGCAGCATAGAATTCTTCCTTCAGATTAAATTTTACTCTAAAGTCCAAGACTTAAAATGGTTAAAAAAACATTGCTTCTCTAGTTAAACCTGGTATGCGATGTCCGGCTATGGTCTCCTGGACCCTCTACCACACATTCAACAACTGCTGAAAGCCCTCAGTGCCCAGGATAAATTAAGCCCCAGTGTTAGTCTGCATAATCGTTTGTAAAAGGTGATTGAGATGTGGGTAGGGCATGGAAGGAGAGACATTCCTGCCACAAAACTCTATAAAGATACATATCAGTCATAGCTACTTTTTCTCTAAAGATGTTTATGCATACACATTTTAATGAAAAATTATCTCATAATTTTTTCTGTTTTAAATCCTATAATCAATAACTACTCTTTGATTAATATGCACCACACTCACTGTATTATTGTTGTTGATTTTAAAGATTTATTTATTTGTTTGTTTGTTTATCTGTGAGAGAGAGAGAGAGAGCACAAGAGAGAAAGGAAGAGGGATGCCTGGGTGGCTTAGTCAATTCAGTGTTGGCCTTTGGCTCAGGTCACATTCCCAGAGTCCTGGGATTAAGTCCCAGATCGGCTCCTTGCTCAGCAGGAGCCTGCTTCTCCTTCTGCCATTGTCCCTGCTTGTACACACACTCTCTCTCTCTCTAACAAATAAAATCTTTAAGAAAAAAAAAAGAGAGAGAGGAGGGAAGAGAGGCAGAGAGAGTCTTAAGCAGAGAGGAGGGAAGAGAGGCAGAGAGACTTAAGCAGACTCCATCCTGAACTCAGAGCCTGAATCGGGGCTTGATTTCAATATTCTGAGATCACGACTTGAGCCTAAATCACAAGTCGGGTACTCAATTGACTGCACCACCCAGGCGCCCCTCACCATGTGTTTTTTAAATATTATTGCTGAAACTACAATGTAGGTATTTCTATTGCTAAGTCAGGTTCATAAACTAAGGTTCAGAAAAGATAAATCTCTAAGTTGAAAAGACTCGTGGTAGATCCATTACGTAAAAGTTGATCTCTCTGATATATAAACATAGGCTCTTTTCAATATAATATTTTGCTTTCTAATGAAATTTTACCTCTAGAAAACTCTTAGAATCACATCTTGTTACTTTTAGTCATTAATAAACAATTTTATCTAACATAGATACATTGAAAGGCAGAGCTTTTTTAAGCTTTTGAGCAGTGTGATAAAAAGATGCTTATAATGTCTAAATTGCTAAAGTCAAAAAAATTAATTGATGGATTTTTTTCATGAGAACTGAGATTTTTATTCCAATCACTGACAGAAGACTCACTCAGAACTTAACCATGGCCAAAACATCAAATGATAGAGGCAAGGGTTACCACACTATTAGAAATAAATGGTAAGGGGTGTCTGGGTGGCTCAGTGTGTTAAAGCCTCTACCTTCAGCTCAGGTCATAATCTCAGGGTCCTGGGATGGAGCCCCGCATCGGGCTCTCTGCTCAGCAGGGAGCCTGCTTCCCCCTCTCTCTCTGCCTGCCTCTCTGCCTACTTGTGATCTCTCAAAGAAATAAATAAAATCTTAAAAAAAAAAGAGCTATTAAAAAAAGAAATAAATGGTAAATCCACTGAAGAGCTGCTTATTTTGTATTTAGCTAACCTGTCAATGAATAGATTTTTTTCAATATTTTTTTATATATTATGAACATCTAAAAGAAGCTTGGATTTTCTTCATCCTGTTTTGAAATCACATTTAATTAATTCTATGATGGCAGTAATTAAATAAAAGAATCCCACATTGCTATGAATTCTCACTTGTGTTTTAGAATTTAAATAGAATTCCTTAGTAATGAGATGAAAAAAAAAGTTGGTATTAAGTATGTTTATTAAAACCTTGCTGATCTTGTAATAATTTTGCCCTTTATAGAATATTTAAATTCTTATTGAAGCATAAAGAACAGGACAAATAGACATGATATAGTGGACACAATTGATGAAAACTCTTGTGATAATATCAGAAGGAGATGCTATAAGTTTTATGCTTTCCCCAAAAGGACCTATAGGCATTTACTAAAGCATTTGGGTATCAGGAAATGGAAAATATCAGATTTTTCATGGACATTTGGATTATTACTGCCTCTATGCTAATACTAATCCCTGGGAATCTAGAACACTTTAGTCCATTGGCCCAAGTGGTAGTTTATTGGTGTCAGGTGATAAATGGAGACTCGACTTAAATGCATTCATAGGCCTTTTGAACCAAATAAGTGGTAGTTACTCTGGTTACCAAATTAAGAGGAAAATAAATATAATAAGCAACTAACAGTGCTGTGACTAAGTGGTGAAAGAGTCAAGTGTAGTTCCTGATTCTCATACTTTGTATTACTAGTGTTCTCCAGAGACACAGAACCAAAAGGATGGATGGATGGATGAATGGATAGATGGATAGATAGATAGATAGATAGATGGATAGATGATAGATAGATAGATAGATAGATAGATAGATAGATAGATAGATAGAAGAGATTTATTATGGGAATTGGCTCAGGTGGTTTTGGAGGTTAAGAAGTTCTACATTCTGCTGCCTGCAAGTTGGAGAGCCAGGAAAGCTGGTAGTATAATTCAGACTCAGTCCAAAGACCTGAGAACCAGAAGATTGCTAGAATAATTTCTGGAATCCAAAGTCCCACGAACCAGGAGCTCTTATGTCGGAGAACAGGAAAAGACTGAATTCCCAGCTCAAGAAATGAGAGGAAATTTACCCTTCCTTCACCTTTTGTTCTAATTGGGACCTCAATGGATTGGATGACACCACCCACAGTGGTGAGGGCTGATCTTCTTTACTCAGTCTACTCAAATGCTAATGTCTTCCAGAAACATCCTTATAGACATACCCAGGAATAATATTTTACTAGTTATTTAGGCAACCCATAGCCTACTCAAGTTGACACATAAAATTAACCATCATATTCTTTTCAAAAAAGTAAAACAAACAAACAAAATAAAATAAAATTGATAGCAATATCACATGCTTGGTTAAGTCCTGGAGATTAGTCCCGTCAATAAAGATAAGAGATAGAGGGATGGTGATTATTCTAATCACATTATGATTTAACACACCTTTTGTCCTATGCAGAAGATAGGTAGATCTCTAAGAGTGAATGGGTTATCATAAACTCAATTAACTACTGATTCCAATTGCTAACATTATTCCACATTATATTCATTATCACATGATGTTCATATGATGTGTTCCTAAGCATATCAACAAAACTCACAGCAAATTATATGCAAGTATTGATCTGGAATATGTTTTTCTTCCTCCATCCCAGAAGTCAGCAAAAACCAGAATTTGTATGCATTAATTTCATTGGGGTAAAATTATATCTTTATTAACTTACTTCAGTGGCTTGGTACCACTCAAGACCTTTTTATCTTCTTCCCAAGGCTGTATACTGTTCTGCTACCTTGATTACAGCAGGCTCATAAGACCTGGTGAACAGAAAACAGCAGGTCTGCCAGATGACTTGGTAAGTTGCTATTGCCAAGGGTGAGAAATGATTCTTATTAAAATACAGGGACCTGATTCTTCATTGAACTTCTGGGGAATTCAGAAGTCTTGAAATTTCAAGTACCTTCCAAAATGAAAGACAGTTTGCTTCACCTTGCACTCTTTACCACAAAAAAAAATGAGACACAGTATGCGATCCATCCTTTTGTATTTTACCAGAGAAATATTACTGTTTTGGGTGTGTTGCTCTGATTCATTTACCAAGTAGTTCAAAATTCTAACAGTATGAAAGAAAAATAGAAAAAAGAAGATATTTTAACTGATTTAGGCTGTACACCCATAGCTCTTTCACTGGGACCTTATGACCTTGGGAATTCAATATTGTTCAAAGTATCTGTGTCATACCTAGATGTTATGTAGTATCTGTGGTAAGCTGTAACAAAGAGAATCCTGTGGTTTTAAGGTAAAACCAGGACTTTATTGACAAGCAATTATTTTCCTTTAGAGAAATCATTATTGACTTGTTGCTCCTTGCCCTGGTAGAGACTGAGTATCTGATTATAGAACTAGATGGGCAGGTAATCTGACCTGTCCATCATGAACTGGGTGTTACCAGATGTTATAAACCAGAAAAGTCATTCATGCTCCTCAGAACTAAATCCTGAAATACGAATGTGAACAGGATCTGACACAAGTGTGTTACTTTAACAAGTAGTTCATGTTCCCACTGTGTTTACCTTTGCCAAACTTCCACTCCTCTCTCAACCCACAACTCCAGATGGAGGGACATGCTGCAAACAAGTCAAGTGATTTATTGAAGACCTTTCATAGTATGCTGGAAATAGGAGTTGAAGAGTTGTGACATTTTAGCCCTACTCACAAGTTACGTTATGTGGCATCTAGTTCTTTTGGCAGAAGGCTGAATAAGACGAAAATTAGAATTTACATGAGTGCGTAGTGAATAATTATTTGAACATAGAAGAACTTGGGAAAAAAAGTATGTAAGGGTTGGTTTCTAGGTTGTTTTAGAAAGAACTACATAGAAATATAGAATTGATTCAAAGTGTGAGAATATTATACACCATGTGAATGTTCACCAAAAGGTCCCTAGTGCAATGGGGACTTTCCATACTCTGCTGATTTTCAGGCAACCCTTCTCCCAGCCATCTTATTGCTTGGCTAATGGATGCTATGACCCTGAACACAGGGTCAGAGGTGATGTAGCAACAAGTATTTTCCCACTCCTTGGCTCACTGGCTCCAGCCTCTGCTGAACATCTAATTTTCCAGCAACAGTTAAGAGAGACCAAACCTAAACTTAGTATTCTCTAGAGGTCCTGTCAGCCACCAGATTGTGGATTGAAAGATTAAACATCTTCCATCATGAAGGGAATAATTATCCTAACTGTACTAAACATTTACCCTGGAGTTAAATTGTCCTTCCATCTGACATGCTTTTTCTAGCAACCCCATCTCTGAGCTTACTGAATGCCTTGTTCACAATATTGTGTCTACCAAAGAACTAATTTCACACAGACAAAATTAAGTCAATAACCTGACACTCACAGAAATTACTGCCTTACCAGGTACCTTACCAATCAAATCACTTTTCCTTACAGAGAGTTGAAATTGTCTGATAGAAGATAATTGTAAGATAGAAGATAACATCTAATAAAATTAAGATGCTGTCCAATGTGAAGTATGTATATTCTCTGAACCAAACCCAGAATACAGAAAACAAAGGATAAAAGTATGTGTAGAGTGCTCACTCTTCTAAATAGTGAATCCCTCACAAGTTAATGTTTCCCATTTATGTCTCTAGGTTCTGCCACTTTGTCTTAGGGCTCTGCCAGGAGATTTTAGAACACAAAGGTAAGTTATTCCATGTGGGGACTCTACAATGGTTTCATGAATTAGAGGTTTATGGTTTCATTTGTCCATTTCAAGTTCTTCTTGCTGTAGGACAAAGATGCAAAATAGAGGATTATAGATCCTGATTATCAAGGGGAAACAAGTTTGCTGGAGGGCAGGTTATCGAATATTTAGAAACCAAAGTCTGCCCTAGGGTGCCCCCTAATCGGGTAGTAAAACTTATTGAAAGGTTCCAGAAACTTCAGGACTACAGAAACGCCAAACAAGATAACCAACTAATTCTATTCCTGAGAAATAGTTTATCTCATTATGAAATCAACCTCAATTTCCTGCAATACTGGATGCAAATAAAATTTTGAATAATTAATAAAGAAAGAAAGCAGAAATATCAGGGATGGCCTTCTGATAATTGTAGAAATATAATGTCTTCATCTGGGCCCCTAGAGAATATAACAAGGAAAAGTTGGTGTGCTAATGTATTAGAGATATTCAATTCCAGGGAAGCGATATTGAAGGAAGAAAGAAAGAAGATAAGGAAGAAGGAAAAACAAATACAGGGCAGTGCATTTTTTAGCTTTTGCAGCTTCTTAAGAGAACACAGCTGGTATCTTGGTAAAGAAGGGTTTTGGAGAAGCCATATGAAACCACCACCTCTAGTCCATTGTGGTTGGGAAAGGGAAGCAATAAATCCACTGTAGTTGTCACCATCTCCTACTGGTGACAACTGGTTTCTACTGGTCAAAGCCCAACCCACAGGGAGGTTCAACCCCTCTATTCCAGGTTGTGTTAGCTAGCCCCTCTGGGTAGCCATTGGGAAACTTAGAGCCTTGGTTGTTTCATTTGGATGGACCTGGACACTGACGCTGCTTTCAGTCCCTAGAACTGTAGACTCAATGGAGCCTGGGCACAAGCCCAGCCCTTGACTCTGCAGGAGGCTGAAACTGCCTGTTGGGAAATGAAGGGAAGTTATAATAAACAAAGCTTTGTGACCTGCTTTAGAGCTGCTGTGTCCTGAACCCAGGCAAGCCCCCCAAACCGGGAGGACAGAAAGGTCGGAATGGATCTGGGCTCGCACAAAAACGTGATCTTGGGCTCAAGGGCTACGGTGCCGACCCATAACTTTAACTCTTTCAACATTATGGACAGATTAGTATGATTTTCATGTATATTTCTTTCTTTTCCTTCCCTGTTCTTTTCTTTTTGTACATAGAATGTTATTGGTGGGAGTTAGCTTTAACAACTTCGTTAACAGTTTATAGAGTATCAAAAAGCTAAAATCCAAGAAAAAATAACACTATGACAATCTGGACTTGAAACAGGTTCATTAACTACTGAAATGTGTGTTAAATTACATCTGGGACAAAGGAAAGGAAAATTTTCTTTGTATAAGTAGTAGCTGCATTATTTGGAGAATATACATCGTGTTCAAGCCTGCAAGAGGGAAGGAGTATTTTGAATTGGATAGGTAAAGAATGGACTCTAGTAAACATTTTTCTTATATTTCCCAATGACTTTTGAACATCCCTCTCTTGTTCAGGATATCTCCCATGTTAGATTCTTGCATTCCTGAAATAAAAACCAGAAACCGATCTTCCTAACATCCCTTGCAAGAAAGGTATAAGCATAGGACACACTCTTCACTGATGAGGCACATTCACAGGACGCTTTCTAGGAAGAGAGTGAAGGAAAAAGGAGCAGTCATATGTAATCTAATCTCGTAAGCAAGCATGGTAGTAAATGGTGGAGAGACATTCAGGTTCCAACAGCTGGGGTGGCATACCAGTGGTCTTGCCTAGTGCCAGCACTTCAAACTGTAGTGCCTGGGATCAACACCACAGTAACAAAGGAATTGCCAGTGGAATAGGATGACAGAAAAATGTGAGCGTTGTTCTTGACTGTGAACTTGACTTCCTGACTATCCCACAGATTTTGTGAGCTTCTGATATTCTTCGGAAAGAGCAAGTTTTGCCCTTCATACTAAGTCTCAGCATAGTTTTGTTATAATTTTTTTTACATTACATATACTCATTTTAGAACCATTTGATATTTGCACTGGTTTTTTAACTAGATAAAGAGACCTTACCTTTTTCAAGTTGAGTTTCTTCCTTTGTCAAAACTATACCCACATGCACACACCCCTACCTATAGCTGGCAAAAAATTTATTTCAGTATGTTATGAAGTATAAAATATGCTGAAAATACAATTTAAAAGCTCTCAACTGTGAAGTTCAAGTTGGACAGACTTTATTAGCCCAAGAGCTACCTGACATACCATATGAACCTTCACTAATCAGATCACGGAATATGAAGATACAGCTGCAATTTGGTGCTATGTTAAACAGAAGCAGAAATTACTATTCTATAGCATTTTGTGGTAAGCACCACTAAGGACTGAAGGCAGATAGCCTAACTTTTGTTTAAAGTGAAATTTAAAATGTATATTTTGGGGTATACAGATAACTGAAAACAGAGAATCTTTAAATTGCATTGAATTAACCACAGTTATCCAAAAAAAGGGAACTTTAATAAACTAATTTTCCAAGGTTAGAAATATACTCAATTAGAATTATATCGTAAGAAAGTCTAGTTTGTATTCCTTCCAACTTTGCTGATGGAAGCCTTCAATTTCTCCAATTGAATTTTTCTTTGAGTAAAATGTTAATTCACAGTATTTTCAACCCTCAGGGAGACTGAGGATAAAGAACTCCCTAATAATATGTAGAAGAGGAAAATTGGCTATTTAAGTCTGAATTTCATATACTAAACAAATTTATAGTTTTTTTTATTCATAGCTAAACAACATTTCAAAATCATTTTGATTTCCCATCAGAAAGTCATTAGGTCAACTAAATAGAGAACTTTAGCAAAGCGATAGAAAGATATTACTCATTACACGTGTGTTCTAGCCCCTAACCATCATGTAGTAGATGTTTTTTTGAGAAAATAAAGCCCTATTAGAAACATTATGATAGCCAGAAGAATTAAAAAGACAAACATGATACTACTGCTTTAAAAACATATATAACATTTTCAGATTATAGAAATAATTTGCTAATGCAAGACAATTCTGAAAGAGATCATTTGTTTTGAAAGAGATCATTTTTAATAAGAAAAAATTTTAATTACACCATTCATAGTACATTGGTAATACTCTAGTTAGGTAAACTTCTGGTTCCCTATAAATATAAATATATATATGTGCATATATATTTGTATGTATACATTTCTGAAAAATTTTATGTATTATATGTATACATGTATATAAGAATATTTACATTATACCATGAAGTCTTCCTTGATCTATAATGTGAACCTTTTAGTTCATTGTATAGATACACTATAATTTACTGAACTATTATTGGACATTTATCTTATTGCTGATCTGTATTGCGAAAAATAATGCTAGAATGCAGATCCTATTACCTTATTTTATGTTTATTTTTTATTAGTAGAATAAGATTCAAAGTACTCAGAAAGAAAATGGACAACTTTATGTTTTTGAAACTGCATACCATATTTCTTACCAGAAAGGTTCTAGCAGTTTACATTCCAATAGCAAGGTATTAAAGTTCTATTTTCAGTAGAACCATGCCAAAAATAGGTATTTTGTTTTCTAATTTAATTGGTGAAAAATGCAAACTGTTTTAATTTGTATGTTTGGAAATGAGTTATTTTAATGTCAAAATTTAGGGATTTTTATTTCTTCCCTTATGAATTGCCTTTTACATTTTTGATCAGGTTTTTATCATTTTCTTATTGATTTGTAAGAATAGATCTTTATATATTAAAAATATTAATACTTACCATATATAATGTATAAATTTTCTAGATTTTTTTTCTTTTCATGAATTTTTATAACATCCTGAAGAAAGAATTTTAAAGTTTTAGTTGTTCAGAAATACTGTCATTTAAACTATTATTTCTCTATAATAATATATTGTCTAAAGAAAACATCTATCGCCTCATTAATCTTTTTCTCAGAATTGTCTTAACTCCTCCTGCCCATATTTTTTCCCAGACGATCTTTAAAAATCACCTACCCAATTCTCAAAAATCTTATAGAATCATCCATTACATTGAATTTCATTGAAATCCCACTTGCATGTTTCTGCAATTTGTCAAGATGTCTTCAATAAGTTTGAGAACAATTTTTTATATTTTCACTTTACATAGTCATGCACTTTTTTATTTACTATATACCATGTATATGTATAGTTTTTATGTGTATATGTGTATTTATATTATATAATAGATTACATATAAGAATATGTGCATATATAAAAGGATATATGTATGTATATGTGTGTATCTATCTATCCCATTCTTGCATTAGTAATTTTTAGCATCTATGTATGTAAAATTTTATCAAATAACTATTGATTTGGGGGGATGATAATGAAATTTGTTTCTATTAACATGTCGAGATTTAATTTGCTTACACAATATTTAAGATTTATCAGTTTTGTAAGAGATTATTAAATAGTTTTATTTTCATTTGTTTTGAGCTCTGGTATCTGCTTTATGTTAACTTTGTAGAATATTTTATACATCTTATTATCGTCATATTCTGAGATGATTTTTCATTTCATAAAGAATATCTTTCACTTCAAAATTTTTAAAGAACTCATTGGAAAAATCTTCTTACCCAAGACTTTTTCTTTGCTTTGCTTTTTTAAAAAAACTATTTTCTCTAGTTGCTGAATTAATTTTTGAGGTAAATTTTTTTAACTTGCATTTAACAGGAAAGCTGTATATTGGCTTGGTACAAATATTTTGAGACTCATTTGAGGGAATGTTTGTGTATTTAAAATTTCTTCTGTCTGTGTATATTTTAATTCTCTTGTCCTCCCTTGTTTGTCAGAGATTTAATTATTTGAATAAAGAGTCTAAAACAAAACAAAAATTCAAAAACTGCTTTAACACTAAAAATATGTCACTCAAAGACATATTTTTACTGCCTTCTTCAATATCCCATCAAAATGTTCCAGATTATTTTTTATAGAACATTTTATTTACACCTTGCTGTAGCTGCTTTTGGTTTTTTAGCATACACTTTTGCTTTTTTTTTTACACAATTTATTTTAAAAAGTCAACTCTGCTTCAAAACTATGTTTCATAACATAATGTTATTTTCTATTTTAGAATTGTTCTAAATCAAATACAAAGAAAATTTTATTCTTTGCAATAGCATTATCCCATTTTAAAGCAATCATGGTGTATGGATTTTCACTTGGAAGTTTTGGTATTTCTATGGAAATGGGTGTAGGGAACAACCCCACAGAGAAAACATTTTTGCTGACACATATCAAATAAGAAGGAAGGCAAGAACAAAACAAAAATAATTCTTTCTTGATCAAAGCAAAACTGTGAGAACAAAAAAAAACGATTTTAAGGCAACAAAAGAATGTGGAAAAGAAAAGTTTTTTCTATGATTTACTTGTAAAAAGTGAATACTCACCTCTGAAATGATCAGCTAGTTGGTATACTGTACACGTAAATTCTCTTCCTGTAAACATAGAGCAGAACCATGTAATGGTTAGCCAAAAAAAACACACCAAGGTGATCCCCTTCCATGTGTCAATTCTAGCCAATCTCTGCCATTGTATGGTTTCTCCTGACAATAAAATGGTACCATTGTAGCTTAAATTGCTCATTCTGTTTTCATGGAAATTTTCTATTAATCCATAATTATGATATAATTGTTATTTAATATTATAAAAATGGTTTTATTGGCAGTTATTTATTTATTTTTAACGATTTTATTTATTTATTTGCGAGAGAAAGAGAGAGAATGGGGGAGCAGGGGGAGAGGGAGAGCGAGAGGGAGAAGCTGGCTTCCCACCTAGCAGGGAGCCCTAGGCAGGGCTCCATCCCAGGACCTTGGGATCATGACCAGAACCAAAGGCAGACATTTAACAACTAGGCCACCCAAGTGCCCCAGATTCATTTTTGAGAAGATTTGATAAATCGTATGTTGTGAAATTTTGCTACCCTGTTCTGTACCTCTACACTGAAACTTTGCTTTCTTCATATATAATATTCATATTTTCATATGTATCTAAGGACTTGTTTCTTGTTTGTTCTTTTTTTCAAAGATTTTATTTATTTCAGAGAGGGAGAGCAAGGATGTGAGAGAGAAAGAAGGGGGGGAAGGAGAGTGGGAGAGGGAGAAACAAAGGGAGAGGGAAAAGTAGGCTCCCGGCTAATCAGGGAGCTTGATGGAAGGACTTGATCCCAGGACCCCAGAATCGTGACCTGAAGTGAAGGCAGATGCTTAACTGACTGAGCCAACCAGGTGCCCCAGTTTCCTATTTGAAAGAGCAGAGCAGGACTGGCTCCTTTTGCTTACACCTGCCTTCTCGTGTGCAGACCCCCCCCCCCCCCCCCCCCGCAGGACCTGCCTCTGGGAGGGTCTGAGTGTGGCTCGGTCCTCCTTTGAGCTAATTAGCCCAGACA
>CM052802.1:72328385-72339187 GCA_028533885.1 Nasua narica | reverse complement strand
TAAAAGGTAACACAGAGGCTGCTGGGGGCAGTGAAGGTTTCAGAAGAGGGCATTGGCCTTTGGAATGCCGAGGCCTGCGTGACTGCTCTGCTGTTGGAATGGTGCAGAGCATTGCTTTCCCCGAAGCTTTCTTAGCCCAAACAGCGGCCCTGCAACCTTTAAGACACAGTCGTTGTCCCTTAGGCTGTGTTTAGCACAACTCCCAGAACACACAGATTAGCATATTGTATCTTTCCTGTAAACAGATCCTCCTAGTTCTTTTAAGACCCCTTGTCACACATCAAGCGCTTGAGAAACAGTGATAAGGATTTGTGATTATCCTGAAGGACCAATAAAAGCAGGAGCTAAGAAGAGCAAAGGGCCTTTGTCTCCCAGCATTGACCCCCTTGCCTTCTCCTCTCCTTCACAGCAAAGTCTGGAGTAATCTTTCGTCCCTCAGTACAAGGAGTGCTGGCCATTCCTGGTAAATCTATGCTAAGGAGTCAGTGTCTGCTTGCTTCTCGGATATTTGAGTAATACCCCAATGTGAACAACAGACTGTAAATTAACTGTATGGCTATTTTATGATTATTCTAGATTTTAGATTATGGCTGTTATGTGAATTATTTTAAACTACAGATGCAGGAGGACAGATGAAATCAGTGAATACAATAGTCACCACCCCTCAGCCCTGGAAAATGCATTTGGAGACAGCAGTGGATGCCTGAAACCACAGATAATATTGAATCCTATATATTTTTTCTTTTTTCTCTGCATACATACGTCTGACAAAATTTAATTTATAAATTAGGCACAGTAAGGATTGCAGTAAAAACTAATAAAATAGAACAATTATGACAATATATTGCAATGAAGATTACGCGAATGTGGTCTCTCTCAAAATATCTTATCATAGTGTACTTACCCTTCTTGTTATAATGTGGACGATACAATGCCTACCTGATGGGATGCGGTGAGGTAAATGATACAGACATTGTGACTGAGCCAGCGTTGGTCTACTGTTGACCTTCTGACAGTAGCTTAGGAGGAGAATCATCAGCTTCTGGATCGGCAGTTGAGGTGGGGGACCGAAATGCCGGAAACTGAAACGCGGGAAACTGAATCGCTGGAAAACTGAAACGCGGGAAACCGAATCGCGGGAAACTGAAACGCCGGATACCGAATGGCGGGAAAACTGAAACGCGGGAAACGGAATCGCGGGAAACTGAAACACGGGAAACTGAATCGCGGGAAAACTGAAACGCGGGAAACGAAATCGCGGGAAACTGAAACACGGGAAACTGAATCGCGGGAAACTGAATCGCGGGAAACTGAAACACGGAAAATTGAAACTCGGGAAACTGAAAGGCGGGGAAACTGAAACCTGAGGGAGTCCGAAATTAGCAAGAAACAGAAGTGGCAGGAGGCGAAACCAAGGATACAGTTAAGGTAAGACTATTGTATTCTTACTCTTATTTTAGAGAGCTTTTAACATCGAAGTTTATTGAGATTCCACCATGTTTCCTATTTTGAATGTCAAATATGATAGATCTTCAGAGGTTTCCATTTGGTTTTCTCTTTGCATTTAAAAAATATAAGAACCTGAGGTGCTTGGATGGCTTGGTGGGTTATGCCTCAGACTCTTGGCTTTGGCTCAGGTCATGATCTCAGGGTCGGGAAATCCAGCCCCATATTGGGGTCTGTGCTATGTGTGAAAGCCTGGTAAGGATTCTCTCTCTCCCTCTGCACCTCCCTTCCCCTGCTTTTGCCTTCTATCTCTCTCTCTTTAAGAAAAAAAAAAAAGGAAAGAAAAGAAAAAGAAAAAAGTGTAGAACCTGGAAAATAAGAAAATTAAAGAAAAATTGGCACTTTATTTTTAATCCTCCAAATTAAATCAATGCTAAACCTTCTCCCTTGCGTTTAAAATGCATAATATGTAGGATACCAGTATCATTTATTATCAACCTAAGACACTGTTGAGAGTGAAAAGGAATGCTTTTATAATCATGCTAAGATTATCCCAGGCAAACCAGAAAATGTGTTTACCCTCAAAATATGTTTTTCTTTTTAAAACCTTAATTTAGTCCCCTTTATATGAAATGCTCTAAAACTGATGAAAAAGGTCCTGGAAAATATTACATGATCTTAATGTTTTCTTTCCTCATTTTTTAAATTTTTCGTGAATTTCCAACCTTTGCTTTCTTAACATTTTGTTGTTGTTCTTGGATCACTTCTTATAGCATTTTAGATGCATGAAATGCATAGAATTATAAGTAAAGTTAGTTATTTTGAGATGCAGGCATTAAAATATTAGAAAATAAATTTAGTATAGTAATATATGTGCTGCATTATTAATACACAATATTGTAAGATCTAGTGGGTAGTCTAGTATAATTTTAAAGTAAAGTGTAACCGTATTTTCAGTTTTATGTTATGGAAAAATATAATTTCAATTGGTAACAAAATCATAGCTACTGCTAATATTATCAAAATATGTTATCTCAATTATAAAGAAAACAACCTAACTTTCAATTAGAAATTAGTGAAAATACACATTTCTTGCCTTTCAAATTCAAACACTAAATGAGTAAACACCATTTAAGGACACTTGGCTCAGAATAACTGCAAAAGAGCTAAAATGGTAAAATAAACTATTTTCTCAACCAGGTTTTAACAATTGTAGAGGATTTATAATTTAACTTTTCTATAACATATCTTTGCTTTTCAGAATCACAGAAAAATAAGCAAAAATTACATATATATGAGTTTCCTCTAATACTTTACTAAGATATCAGACTTACAGCAGTGTACAAGAACTGCATAATTCTCAAAATTAATTGTCAAAGTTGCCCAAACAACTTGTCACTTCTTGTTCTCAGAGATAGTACTCCTTATTTACTACACTGTAATGAAGTGGTTAGAATTTTTCCTTATTCTTTGTTTTTCTTAATAAGCTACAGCTATTATAAAAGCAGTTAATAATAGAACTCAGTTCTATTTCAATCAGTGCTTCAGGTCTTTCAAAATATGGCACAGTTCTCTGAGTTTAAATGACACGTGTGAAACTTTGCTTTAATTAGTGAAGCTGAATCATTTAAGTCAAATGGTGATGAACTACAATGGATCAACTTTGGAAAAGGTCATCTTTCAAATAAAAGTACCCTGGCACTTCTAGTAGGATTTCTTTAAGGTCAGAAATGCTCTGGCTTATTTTCAGAAATGTTTTCAATACAATTAAGAGATGGACAAATTTTTTCACATAATGAATTCTCTCTGTTTTCAAGTACAAATTAAACATCTTCAATCTATCAGTTTTTTAAGAAGTAAAATGATGAAAATTCACTAGAATGATTCTTTACACAATGCAGTGAGTGGAGAAGTAATTAAACTGCATACCCGTTGTTTAACTATACAGGGCAAATGGGAGAAGGAGATTGTGGGCTAAAACAAATATATGAACAAACAAATGTTCCCTAGATGAAAAGAATGTATGTGGTAGTATCTGACCTATAATGCCCTCTTTCAAACTAGCTTTAATATACACTACATATATAGAAAGGTAAAAATCAAAAGAAGGCAACAACAAAACTACTTTGACTAGTTATCACTACTTCTCAAGAACCTAGAAAACATTTCCTCTATGCAGCCAATAGAACAAACCTACTTTTGGTCAAAGTGCCCTGTGTTATTAGAAACAGAAAACTATGCTTATTTAATGTAAAGTGGAATATGTCTTTTTATTTTGCTTCTTATTAGTGGGTTTAGCCATATAAGCTTTTAACCAACAGGTTAGCTTTATTTCTTTTTTTTAAAGAATTTAGAGGGCTATTCAACCTCTGCTGGCTCCAATCAGAAGCCATCTTTCTCTGGTCATCTAGGGACTTGACTGCATGGCCAACACAACCACAGGGAAGTCAGAGAAACAGCTGGTGTTTAGGAAGGAGCTTGGGATTCAAACACTAAGACCACCTTTCCATCTCTGTCTCTGATTCTCTTTGCTTTTCATGTTTCTTCCTTTAGACCGGCATCATCCCAAAGGTATATCCAATGACTGGAAACATAGGACTTTGCATTTCCCCTACTTTATGATTCACATTTTTGCCACCAGATGATTTAACAGTATCTTCTGACACAGTTCTAGCCCAAAATTTTCTGAGGAAGGGCTCAGGTTAGCCTAGCTTTGATCTGGAACCAGTTGCTGCATAAATCAATTCCAGCCACCTAGACAAAGCTCCATAAATGGCATCTCGCTCAGGAAGACATGGTTCAAGTGTAGAAAGAAGCAGTTGCCAAAAATAAGAGGTTGCCCTTAAACAGGTGAGCAGTGCTTCAGAAGACGATACATGCCCACTGCAATATAAAAATGATGATTTAATAGTGGTTAATTTGGGAATTTTTAAAAAAGCATACTATTATATATTATAAAAAATCAGGAGAAAGAAATAGGAGCATAAAGTTTTACCAACTTTTATTCTACATAAGGAAGTAAATAAAAAATAATTTAATTAAAATAATATAGGTTAAGATGTTTTAAAAATAAAAAAACTAAGGTAAGATAGTTTTAATAAACTAAGTTCTATTTATAATACCCTTGTTTAGCTGAAACATGAGAGACTGTGAACTCTGAGAAACAAACTGAAGGTTTTGGAGGGGAGGTACGTGGGGGGTTGGCTGAGCCTGGTAGTGGATACTGAGGAGGGAGTATTGCATAGGGGGGTATTGGAGGGGTATTGAGGAGGGGTATTGCATGGAGCACTGAGTGTGGTGCATGAACAATGAATCTTGGAACACCGAAAAAAAAAAAAACACCCTTGCTTATAAGAGACAGAATTACAATAAAATAAATGTTAAAAATGAAATGATGGACAAAGATTTATCAAATGCATTTTAACATAAAGAAAGCAAAAGTAGGAATACTATTTTAGAAAAAGTAGAATTCAAGAGAAAATAAATTAAATAGTTGAATAGATTTTAGAGTGATTGAATACCATACAAAGGTATAATTCATCATATAACATTTAAGGAACTTTACATACCTAATAAAAGTGCATCAAATTATGTACAATTTAAAAAATTATGTACAATTAAAAGTCTTAGAAAGCAAAAAAGATATTAATAGAAACAGTGAGACATTTAACTATCCCTAAATAAACCTGTGGCATAATATGCATATAATAAAGACACAAAAAATAAATAATATGGTAAACTTGGAAATTCGTATTCTATAAAACTAAAACTTTCCAAGTAGCCACAATCTAAAAAGAGTGAGTGGCACATTAGGCCACTGGAGCAACATTAGTAACTTTCTAAAAAATATCATATGATATTTTTTATCCTGGGTGACTCAGTTGGTTAAGTGTCTGAGTCCTGATTTCAGCTCAGGTCATGATCTCAGTTTCTTGGGATCAAGCTCTGAGTCCAGCTCCTCACTGGGTATGGAGCCTGTTAAAGATTCTCTCTTTCCCTCTGCCTGTGCCCCTCCTCACCCTGCACACACTCTCTCTCTTTAAAAAAAAAAAAAAATCACATGAACGATAATATATCCCTATGATGCAAAAAAACAGAAACCAATTGCAGAGGGTTAAGAAAACAGCCATTAAAATTTAGAAATAATAAAAATAATAATAATAATAATAAAATAAAATATAAAATTTAGAAATAAAGGGGCTCCTGGGTGGCTTAGTCATTAAGCATCTGCCTTCTGCTCAGGTCATGATCCCAGGGTCCTGGGATGGAGCCCCACATCGGGCTCCCTGCCCAGCAGGAAGCCTGCTTCTCCCTCTCTCACTCCCCCTGCTTGTGGTCCCTCTTTCACTGTCTTTCTCTGTCTGTCAAATAAATAAATAAAATCTTAAAAAAAAGTTTAGAAATAAAATATCTTAAATGCTACTGTACTAATTAAAACACAAAATTGTGACTCCAGACTTCTACAAAATAACTAAAATTAGTATACTATGTTAGATCTCATGGGAGATGAAAACAGCATACTCAAAATGAAGACCTTCAGTATTTTTATTTTAAAGAGAAATAAAAAGTTAACTGAATATGCAACCCAGTAACTGAGAAAAATAAGACAAATTTAAATAAAAGAGGAAATAATAGAAATTCCAGAAGGAATCAGTAGATTATAAAGTAGAGACAGAGTACAAATAAAAAAATAAATACAAGAGATTGTACTTTTAAAAATTGAGTGATAACCACTGCCAATTCTTAAGAAAAGAGAAACCCAAGTAAACAAAATTAAAAATGAGATAAATGATAAAATTAGCAATATAAGGAGATAGTATTCAAAAGAGCATATGAGGTAAAATTTATGCTAGTATTTCTCAAGGCATAGTTCTTAACCCCGCAGTTTAGGACTTCTGGAATGTTATTTGGAGGTATAAATGGGTAGGCCTATCAGAGATACTGGATCAGAATGTTTAGAGAATGATCCAGGAATCTAATTTTTATCAAGTAAATTTTATTCACATTAAAATTTGAGGATTAGTCCTCTCTACTAATAAATTCCTAAATTCTTACTTGTTTATCTCTTAAAACTTCCACTATCAAAATTGACAATAGTAATAATGGGTAAAAAATGAAAAATGTGCAAAAGCTTATCTTTACAAAAGATGTCTGAATCACACGCCCTTAGATAAAATGTATAATAAGTGAATCATTAACTGCTCCAGAGCCTAAAAAGATGGAAGGCACCCAAGTCAAGTTACAAAGAAACAGATCCCTGATATCAAAGCAGGGTAAAACAGCATACCAAGCAACTCCAGAGACCAAGTTCATTTTAGACTTTAACAAAAGAATTCTAAATTCTTTTTCTGTTGTTTTTAAATTTTTTTAAAGTATTTATTTATTTGAGGAGAAAGAGTGAGCAGGGGGAGGAGCCAAGGGAGAGGGAGAGAGAGAGAATCCCAAGGAGACTCCCCACTGAGCACAGAGCACTATGTGGGGCTCAAACTCATGACCCTGAGATCATGACCTGAGCCAAAACCAAGCGTCAGAGGCTCAACCTGAGCCACTCAGGTGCCTCAAGAATTCTAAATTCTTAAAAAATAAAATTCAAGAGCACATTAAAGGAATTATCCATGACAATAATATGGGCCTTGAAAAAAGTGATAATTTAATAGAATAAAATATATCACTTGAATTTATTACATGAACATATTAAGAATTTCAATACCTCCACACATGACCGTGGGCTCGTCAGGACAAGTGCACTCCTTAATTTCCATCACCTATTTACCCATCCTCCCATGCTCCTCCCCTCTGGTAACCATCAATTTGTTCTTTATAATTGAGAGTCTGATCTTGATCTCACTCTCTTGATCTCTCTCTCTCTTTCCCTTTGTTCCTTTGTTTTATATCTTAAATTCCACATATGAGAGAAATCATATAGTGTTTGTCTTTCTCTGACTGACTGATTTCACTTGGCATTATACTCTCTAGCTCCATCCATGTTATTACAAACAGCAAGATTTCTTTTTTATGGCTGAAATAATATCCCATTGTATGTAAGTACCACATCTTCTTTATTCATTTAACAATCAAAGAATATGGGCTGCTTCCGTATCTTGGCTATTGTAAATAATGCCGCTATAAAACATAGGGGTTCAAGTATCCCTTTGAATTAGTGTTTTTGTATTCTTTGGGTAAATGCCCAGTGGTGTGATTGCTGGATCAAGGTATCTATTTTTAACTTTTTGAGGAACTTCCACACTGTTTTCCAGAGTGGCTGCACCAGTTTGCATTCCCAACAGTGCATGAATATTTCTTTTTCTCCACATCCTTGCCAACACCTCTTGTTTCTTGTGTTGTTAGTTTCAGCCATTCTGACAGGTATGAGGTGATATATCATTGTAGTTTTGACTTGTATTTCCCTGATAATGAATGATGTTGAGCATCTTTTCACGTGTCTGTTAGCCATCTAGACGTCTTCCTTGAAAAGAATGTCTACTCATGTCTGCTGTCCAGTTCTTAACTAAATTATTTGTTTTTTTAGGTATTGAGTTTGATAAGTTCTTTTTATATTTTAGATATTAACCCTTGATCAGATATGTCACAAATATCTTCTCCCATTCTATAGGAGATATGGGATATATGCTTATTTCCTTCACTGTGTGGAAACTTTTTTCACTTTTCTTTCTCTTGCCTCAGGAGACATATCTAGTAAAAGAAAAAAATGCTATGACCAACGTCAAAGAGGTTGCTGCTTATGTTCTTTTTTTTTTTTTTTTGCTGCCTGTGTTCTCCTCTAGGATTTTGATGGTTTCATGTCTCATGCTTAGTCTTGCATCCATTTTGAATTTATTTTTGTGTATGATATAATGACATGATCCAGTTTCATTCTTTTGCATGCTGCTGTCTAGTTTTCCCAATACCATTTGTCAAAGAGACTGTCTTTTTCCCATCGATATTCTTTCCTGCTTTGTTGGAGATCAATTGACCATGTAGTTGTGGGTTTATTTCTGGGCTTTCTATTCTGTTCCATTGATCTATGTGTCTATTTTTGTGCCAGTAGAAAAGCATAAAAACCCATAAAGAAATTATATGAATGAGACATTGATATATGAAAATTTTTCAACTTACATAATAATCAAGGTATTACCTATTTTTAAAAAGATGATAGAGCTATTAAAACATGAAAATAAACAGTATCACTGTCTAACTGGCGAAGATTATGAAGATGATGAATGGTAAAAGCCTGTTTGGGGTAAAAAACCCCAAACACAAGCTTGAAAGAAGGATATGACGTAGAAATCATCTTATTAGACACCTATTTAAGATCTCAACTCAGAAGGAGTCAGTTGATGGGGCGCCTGGGTGGCTCAGTGGGTTAAAGCCTCTGCCTTCGGCTCAGGTCATGACCTCAGGGTCCTGGGATCGAGCCCCGCATCGGGCTCTCTGCTCAGCGGGGAGCCTGCTTCCCCCTCTCTCTATGCCTGCCTCTCTGCCTACTTGTGATCTCTCTTTCTGTTAAATAAATAAATAAAATCTTAAAAAAAAAGGAGTCAACTGAAAGTGGTTACCTGGTGGAAGCTATTACTGGGAATGATGATAGTGTAGAGTTGGCATTCTGTCTCAAGCATCGGTGGGCTATATCTGTGCTGTGCTGAGCTGCTTCCATGGTGGTTTCTTTGCTGGAGCAACCCCTGTGGTATAATTGGGGAACTGTTCCTCTCTCCATAGTCTCTGAGATTATTCTAAGTTGCTTTTTATTGAAAACAATCTTGAGTGAATTCTATTTGTTGCAACACTAAGAACACTGATGGATTCAGACATGGATACTAGTTTTAGGTGCAGACAACTGATACTTTAAAGGAATAAATCTAGGGTTACTTTTCTGGTTTGGTTGGTTCTGAAGTAGTAAAATTGTAATTTATACTATAAATTTGTATTGGACTCTACTCCAACAAATAACTCATTTATTATCGACTATGGTCACCTTATATTAAGTTTCCATTGATGGCAAGACCTTGAAGAACCCAGTGTCAATTTCTGTAGGATAATATGATGAGCATGAAGACTATGAGATGGACCAATGGCTTCTAATTGCACTTAGACTACTACAAAAATAAAATTCAAAGTTCTAAATTTTTATTCAGGGCAGAGTCAGAAAATCAGGTGTTTTTAGTGACTGTGCTAAATGAATTTCTTATCATTTGCAGCCACAGCAGCACTTTGCTGAAAGTGCAAAAAAAAAAAAAAAAGTTAGCATACAATCCTATGCCTTGACAATTTACAGCATCAGCTGAACTGCAACTTTGCCAAATCTCTTATGTAAATATTAAAAATGAACAGGACACCAAGAATTGGAATTAGGACTCATGGAAAGATATACGTGGTTTAAAGTAGTGGTTTTCAACTGGAAGTGTTACCTCTCAAAGGCTTCCATAAAAATATGGAGGTCCTTTTACTTGGGATGCTACTGATACTTATCACTTAGGTACAGTGATTTTAAATGCCCTAAAAAATGTGGGAAAACAAAAAAAACAAAAATGTGGGAAAACCCTGCACAGAGAAGAATTTTCTCATCTAAGATGTCCATAACATTCCAATTGAAAAGCATTAGCTTTGAGTAGTAAGCAACCTCCAGTCTGACTGAACCTCCCTTGCCAGCAGAACTACCTCCTGGCCTCCTGGCAAATGTAGCTGTTCCAGTCTTTCTTGAACAATTTTTAACAGTCCTACCGAAACATTTACCTTGAAAAGTGGAACAGGATTAAGTCTAGCCACATTATCGGGAAAAATATTAACAGTGGTTTAAAACGAAATAGAATTGTTTTCCCTTTCATTTAAATGTAGTCCAGAAATAGGCAATTGAGAACTTGGATATGTCTTTCAGGTCCCAGGCTCTAGCTACCTTTCTGTGCCCCACCTGTAGTGTACTGCCACATTATCCTATCTAATTCTAGTCAGCAGGAAAGGAAGAAGATGATGAAGAGTGAACCCTTCTTTCTTTCAGGAACTTCTTAGAAAGACCATTCTTTATGTCTCTCATTGGCAGGACTTGATCATATGACAAACCCAGGTGCAAAGGGAGGTTGGGAATTGTGCTATTTTACTTAGGTCACATAGTTGTTCATCTCAAAAGTGCGTTCTGAGATTAATGTGGAGAAGGAGAATGAATATGAACGTGGTGGTATACAACTAACAAGTTCTTCCCCACAAGAGAAATCCGGTATTCTCCATGCCTCCTTGCTAGTTATCCTCTATTATAGACTCTTGGATGAAAAGATTTGGGCACCAAGCAAAATTCACTATGTCGTTAATTGATGTGAGTTAAGACTTGGAGAAAATGTGTTAGAATGGATTCCAAGGGTGCTCAA
>CM052802.1:72279061-72327885 GCA_028533885.1 Nasua narica | reverse complement strand
TTGAGAGACAGCTTTGCCTTGCATCTGAACTCCAATAAAAACTGAATTCCAAACTTCAGGAGTAAAGGCAACCATAAGTCTGAGCAGCCTTTGGTGGATTGGCTATTATCTGATCCATCATAAAATGGTGTCAACAGCAGCATACAGAGTGGATTTCACATATAGGAGACTGAGTGCAGATAGGTGCACAACTAACTTCTAAAAGCAAGTTTCTGCTACACATGCTGTGCCTACACTCCCACTGCCATACCTACCTCAACGCTTGGCTCAATCTCATGGTATTCCCTGTAACCAGATGCCTCGCAAGAAAACATTTGAGCCTGTTTTACAGATTTCTAGCAGTACACAGTGACACTTGAGGGAAATAGATTTCTGTGGAGAAACAATCCCATTTGTGTGACCCTGAAGGACAATAGAAAGGAAATATTCACAGTAAGCAGAAATTCCAACCCAATTGTTCTTGTGATTGATTGATTCCTAAAAATGACTAGTAGTTTGGTAAATGATCAAGAACTTAGAACGAACAAGATTAGAGGAAACAAGGGTGCTTGAGGACAGGTTTTGTAAATAGAATGGACCTTAAATATAAGAGTATTTTTAGCCAGTGTAGATATTTGCTAAGAATGTTTCCACTGCAAATGAAGCTCTCATAACCAAGTGGATATGATAATCTGCCCTGCGGATGTTAATCTGTCTCATTGTGCAGCCAACTCAATGATTGTTCATTAAGCTTATTAGCAAGAAGTACATGTTGGTAAGAACAGATGTTATGCTTCAGCTCAACAACATGAATTTCTCCTCTCCGAGACTGACCTACCTACCAGTAAGGTTGAATATTCAATTTTCCAGTAGTTGTGTCTGACCCTGATTTTCTGGTAAGTAACAAACCCTAAAGGGATCAGTCAGCCAGGTAGTGAAATATTAATTATACAAGACACTTTTTTCATAAATGAGATAGCAATTTGTCCTCACTGGAACAGACACTTCATATGAATTTGAGTCTTTTCTCAGCTTTCCAATCTTCACTCGATTCTGTATCAAACACTATAATACTCTATGCAACATTTTTTGACCTAGGAATTTATTTTTCAGCGAAACAAGTAACCTTATATCTTTAAAATATTTTTTTTCTTATTTCACTGCTTTCAATGTTCATATTTTATTTTTTCCCTAGGAAACATCTTTGCTATCTCTTTAAGAGGTATTTTCTGGAATCCAATATGTTGTTTAATAAAATATACAGATATGATAAAGACACGAAGCATGTTAAAATATGTTAGATTGCCTTGACCCATTGAAAATTTATCTTTACAAAAGGTAATGAAATGTACAATGATAAGATTGTAGGGAGTCCCAGGAAAATCTTAGCTATCTCCAAACCCCAGGGTATTGTAAATTCCCCACTGGAATTCTGATACATACGCATGAATCTCCCCAGAGGTCACAAGCATCTTTTGAATACCATTTCTTTAAGATGGTTTCTATGGTAATGTAATGGATAGAGCCATAGAACGATCCAGATGCTATTAAATATGTGATTTTTTTTACAGATGGCACATCAGAGACCATCAATATCAAGACATAGGTTCAATGTCATCTCTTAGAGGCATAAAAGTTAGCATAGCGTCATTGGTTTAAAATTCCTGCAAAATCTATTATATTACCTTCAGAGAATGTTTATTAACCATAACTGCTAAAAAGGAAAAGAAAATCAAAACTTTTTCTCATGTCCATTATTTTTAAATTCACAAGACATTCTATTCTCTCTCTTTCTCTACCACCCCACCTGTGTGTGTGTGTGTGTGTGTGTGTGTGTGTGTGTGTGCGCACGCACATATTTGTGTGTATCTGGGGAGTTGAGGGATATGGTATATCAAAGATGAAAATTGCTTGTGCCATATATTGGTGAAACATGTTGATTTGATTGTGCAGAACTATTATTCGTATCTATCTTATAAGGAAAACTTGCAATTGCTTATTGTTTTGTAATGATTTCACACTTTTATAAGCATAGCATACCATCCATGTGCTTTAACTCTGAGCTTTATATGCTATTTCTAGAACAACTCTATGCGTTTGATGAGGCACCTGGGTGGCTCAGTTTGGTTAAGCAACTGCCTTCGGCTCAGGTCGTGATCCTGAAGTCCCAAGATCGAGTCCCACATCAGGCTCCCTGCTCAGTGGGGAGTCTGCTTCTCCCTCTGACTTCTCCCCTCTCATGCTCTCTCTGTCTCATTCTCTCTCTCTTTCAAATAAATAAATAAAATCTTAAAAAATAAAATAAAATAAAACAACTATATGCACTTGAAGTATATATTAAAAAACAAAGTAGGCATACTCACATTTAAATTTAAACAACTGAATTTTATTGTTGTCCCATTACTATTCCTTCATGATGCCAAACTCCCAGTTGATTCAGTGAATTATATATACACTTAAATATATTTACCTGAGTCGCCGGTAATACCTAAGCTTTTGTGGGATTGTTTTATTAGCTTATTATATTAATAGACAAAACCAACTCAGATTGGTTGTCGGTTCATTAGGTACATGATTATATTTTCTTTCCCTAGCACATCCACAGAGCAACAAAGAAACCAGATCTTCTGAAAGGAGTCAGTACTGGAGGTGGCTGGTTGAGATGGGAGAGGAGTAGCTGGAAAGTGAGAGGAGAACCAGTTTATTTTCCCATATCTTATTACTCAAGAAATTTATATTTATAACTAGGCCCCATTCTGTCTGCTGAGACACAGCAAAATCAAACACTGAGACAGCAGGTTTGCAACAAGGAAAGGGTTTATTCAAGAGGCAGCCAAACAAAGACATGAGAAGACAAGCCTCAAATCCGCCTCCCTAAAGGGGAAGAGAACAAATTTTTTTGGAAATCATAGGGGTTGAGATTACATACATATCGATGAAAAGGACAAGGAAATGTAACTTTTTGTGAGGAAAGATGGAACATGTGCACTGAGCAAACATATATGTAACACACATCCCATGTTCACTTTGGGGTGGAGACCTAATGTCAGAACAAGGTAAAATCAGCCCCTGAAATTAGGAAGTTATCTTAGGACAAAGGATAAGGGGCTATGGGCATGCTTCAGGAGCTGGTACAAACCAGAAGGGTCTGGGGTTTGTTATTGTGTTTGTTTATAGGCTGGAACTGTGTCAATTGACCTTAAGTCCAGGCTTCTACAGAGACAGCTAGTGGATTTGTTAGTGGGGTCTGAAAAGACGCAATAGCTGATTAGGGGGAATACTTCTCTGAAAAACAAGCTTTAAGTTTTCTGCTAGTTTCAACCTCATTAACTATATGGGGCACAGTTTCATTTCCACTTCTCCCAAAATAAAGCAAAAGGACTACTGAATGGTAGTCAACAAAGAGAATGTCCATCCATTATATCACATGTGGCTTTGACATGGGAGTTTCAAGACTGTTAGGAGATCCTCATAGAAGAAATTTACCAAGCTTCCACTTAAATGTTTGGCTCTATAATTTGATGACTATTTTCATAGCAAAACTATGTATTATTGGGGAATCAAAAGGACTGTAAAATTTATTATTGGAAACAAAGATTTTATTACTACTGAGAGTAAATATATATATCATTTTGCATGTAAATATTAAACAAAAACTTTTCAGTGTCTACTAAGATAGTAAAGGTGCCAGAGTGAACAGGATAGGTAAAATCTCTGCTTTCATTTTAATTGAGAGAGACAACCAAACTTCAGATAGATAACCATATACATTTTTCAGTTAATAAAAAATACTACAGTTACTCTTTTATATCCGATTGTACTTGAGTCTTCTCTCCTTTTTTTTTGTTAGCCTCACTAAGTGCTTGTCAATTTTGCTTCTCTTTCAAAGAAACAACTCTTAGTTTCATTGGATTTTTCTATTGCTTTTCTGTTATTTCTTTCTTCTCTGATTTTTATTATTTATTTTGATAACTTTGGTTTGATTTTGTTCTTTTTCTAGTTCCTTTAAGTGAAAAGTTAGGTTGTTTGAGACTTTTTCTTTTAAGATTTTATTTATTTGACAGAGAGATAGCACAAGTAGGCAGAGTGGCAGGCAGAGGGAGAGGGAGAAGCAGGCTCTCCGCTGAGTAGGGAGCCTGACGTGGGGCTTGATCCCAGGACCCTGAGATCATGATCAGAGCCAAAGGCAGAGAGGCTTAACTGACTGAGCCACCCAGGTGCCCCCATTTGAAATGTTTTAAATGTAAATGTTTACCACTGTAAACTTCCCTCTCAGGACTGATTTTTTTGTGTCCTGTAAGTTTTAATAAGCTATATTTTCATTTTTATTTGTCTCCAAGTATTTTTAAAATTTCTTTTGGATTTCCTCTTTAATACAATGGTTGTTTAAGAGTGTGTTGTTTAGTTTCTATATGTTATGAATTTTTCCATTTTCTTTCTGTTACTGATTTCTAGTTTCTTTCCACTGTGATCTGAAAAGATCCTTGGTATGATCTCAATCCACTTGAAATTTTTAGGATTTATTTTGTAACCTAACATGCGAAGAACATTCAGTGCATGTTTGAGAAAAATATGCATTCTGTAGCTGGAAAGTTCTGTATATGTCTGTATGTCCATTTGGCCTATAGGATTGTTCAGTTGTTCCCCTATTGATTTTCTAACTGGATGCTCTATCCAGTATTTTTATAGGGTATTGAAGTCTCCTACTATCTTTATATTCCTGTCATTACTCCCTTCAGATCTGTCATATCTGTTTTATATATTTAGGAGCTCTGATGTTGGAAGTATATGTAATTGTTCTTTCTTCTTGTTGAATTGACATTTTTAACATTATATAATGACTTTCTTTGTCTCTAGTGACAGTTTTTAAATAATAGACCACTTTGTCTCATATGAATATAGCCACTTGCTCCCTTTTGGTTACTATGCATGAAATATCTTTTCATCCATTCATGTTTAATTTACATGTGTCTTTACATCTAAAGTGAATCTCTAGTACACAGCATATCACTGTCTTGTTTTTGTTTTGTTTTGTTTTGTTTTGTTTTATCCATTCAGCCTCTCTGTGCCTTCTAATTGGGGAGTTAAATCCATTTACACTTACTTTTTTTTTCCTGTGTCTTGATTTATTTTTTTTATTATATTATGTTAGTCACCATAATACATCATTAGCTTCTGACAGAGTGTTCCATGATTTATTGTTTGCATATAACACCCAGTGCTCCATCATTATGTGCCCTCCTTAATACCCATCACCAGGTTAAGCCATCACCCCACCCCCTCCCTTCTAAAACCCTCAGTTTGTTTCTTGGAGTCCATGGTATCTCATGGTTCTTCTCCCCCTCTGATTTCCTCCCCATCATTTTTCCCTTCCTTCTCCTAATGTCCTCTATGCTATTCCTTATGTTCCACAAATAAGTGAAACCACATGATAATTGAGTTTCTCTGCTTGACTTATTTCACTTAGCATAATCTCCTCCAGTCCCATTCATGTTGATGCAAAAGTTGGATATTCGCCCTTTCTGATGGCTGAGAAATGTTCTATTGTATATATGGACCACATCTTCTTTATCCATTTGTCTGTTGAAGGGCATCTTGTCTCTTTCCACAGTTTGGCTATTGTGGACATTGTTGCTACGAACATTGGGGTTCATATGGCCCTTCTTTCACTACATCTGTATCTTTGGGGTAAATACTCTATAGTGCAATTGCTGGGTCATAGGGTAGCTCTATTTTTAATTTTTGGAGGAACTTCCACACTGTTTTCTAAAGTGGCTATACCAATTTGCATTCCCATCAACAGTGTAAGAGGTTTCCCCTTTCTCCACATGCTCTCCAATATTTGTTGTTTCTTGCCTTGTTAGTTTTTGCCATTCTAACTAGTGTTAGATGGTATCTCAATGTGGTTTTGATTTGAATTTCCTTGATGGCTAATGATGATAAACACTTTCTCGTGTGTCTGTTAGCCATTTATATGTCTTCTGTGGAGAAGTGTCTGTTTCATGTCTTCTGCACATTTTTTGACTTGATCATCTGTTTTTTGGATGTTGAGTTTGAGAAGTCCTTTATAGATCTTGGATATTAGCCCTTTGTCTGTAGTGTCACTTGCAGATATCTTCTCTCATTCTGTGGGTTGTCTCTTTTTTTGTTGACTGTTTCCTTTGCTATGCAGAAGCTTTTAATCTTGATGAAGTCCCAAAAGTTCATTTTCGCTTTCATTTCCCTTGCCTTTGGATACTTGTTTTGAAAGAAGTTGCTGTGGTTGATGTGGAAGAGGTTACTGCTTATGTTCTGTAGGATTTTGGTGGATTCCTGTTTCACACAATGGATGAGGTCTTTCATCCATTTTGAGTTTATCTTTATGTATGGTGTAAGAGAATGGTCCAGTTTCATTGTTCTGTATATAGCTGTCCAATTTTCCCAGCACCATTTATTGACAAAACTGTCTTTTATCCATTGGATATTTTTTCCTGCTTTGTTGAAGATTAGTTGACCATAGAGCTGAGGGCCCATTTACGGGCTCTCTATTATTTTCCATTGGTCTATGTGTCTGTTTTTGTGCTAGTAGCATGCTGTCTTGGTGATCACAGCTTTGTGATATAGCTTGGAATCAAGCAGCATGATGCCCCCAGATTTGATTTTCTTTTTCAACATTTCCTGGGCAATTCAAGGTCTTTTCTGGTTCCATACAAATTTCAGGATTGTTTGTTCCAGCATTTTGAAAAATGCCGATGGGATTTTGATTGGGATGGCATTGAAAGTTTAGATTGCTCTGGGCACCATAGACATTTTAACAATGTTTATTCTTCTGATCCATAAGCATGGAATATTTTTGCATCTTTTTGTATCTTCTTCAATTTCAATTTTGTATCTTCTTCAAGTTCTGTAGTTCCTAGAATATAGATCCTTTACCTCTTAGGTTAGGTTTATTTCAAGGAATCTTACAGTTTTTGGTGGTATTATTAATGAAATATATATGGATATTTCATATATATAAATGGAATTGATTCTCTAATTTCTCTTTCTACAGTTACATTGTTAGTGTATAAGAAAGCAACTGATTTCTGTGCATCGATTTTGTATCTTACGACATTACTGAATTGCTGTATGAGTTCTAGTAATTTGGGGGTGGAGTCTTTTAGGTTTTCCACATAAGGTATCATGTCATCTGTGAAGAGACATGTTCTTCTTTGCCAATTTGAATATCTTTTATTTCTTTTTGTTGTATGATTGCTGTTGCTAGGACTTCTAGTACAATGTTGAACAATAGTGGTAAGAGTGAGCATCCTTGTCGTGTTCCTGATTTTAAGGGAAAGTCTCTTAGCTTTCCCCATGGAGATATTCACTGTGGTTTTTCATAGATGGATTTTATAAAATTGAGGGATGTTCCTTCTATACAAATGCTTCTTCTGCATCAATTGAAAGGACCATGTGGTTCTTCTCTCTCCTCTTATTAAGGTGTTCTATGACATTAATTGATTTGTGAATGTTGAACCACACTTGCATCCCAGGAATAAATCCCACTTGGTCATGGTGGATAATCCTTTTAATGTACTGTTGGATCCTATTAGCTAGGATCTTGTTGATAATTTTGGCATTCATATTCATCAGGGATATTGATCTGAAATTCTCCTTTTTGATGGGGTCTTTGTCTGATTTGGGGATCAAGGTAATGCTGGAAGTTTTCCTTCTATTTTAGTTTTTTAAAACAGCTTCAGGAGAATAGGTATTATTTCTTCTTTGAATGTTTGGTAGAATTCCCCAAGGAATCCATCAGGTCCGGGACTCTTGTTTTTTGGGAGGCTGTTTCAATCTCGTTACTGGTTATTGGTCTATTCAGGTTGTCCGTTTCTTCCTGTTTCAGTCTTGGAAGTTTATAGGTTTCCAGAAATGCATCCATTTCTTCCAGGTTGCTTAATTTATTGGCATATAGTTGTTGATAATAATTTCTAATAACTGATTCTTTTTCCTTGGTGTTAGTCGTGATCTCTCCCCTTTCTTTCATAATTTTATTAATTTGGGTCCTTTCTCTTTTCTTTTGAATAAGTCTGACCAGTGGTCTATTGATCTTATTAATTCTTTCAAAGAATCAGCTTCTAGTTTCATTGATGTGTTCTACTGTATTTCTGGTTTCTAATTTATTGATCTCTGCTCTAATCTTAATCATTTCCCTTCTCGTGCATGGGTTAGGCTTAATTTATTATTGATTTTCCAGTTCTTTAAGGTGTAAAGATAGTTTGTGTATTTTGGATTGTTTTATTTTTTTGAGTGAAGCTTGGAGGGCTATGTATTTCCCCCTTAGAACCGCCTTGCTGTATCTCATAGGTTTTGGACCAATGTGTTTTCATTCTCATTGGTTTCCATGAATTGTTTAAGTTCTTCTTTGCATTTTTGAGCAGGATGATCTTTAGCTTCCAAGTGTTTGAATTTCTTCCAAACTTTTTCTCGTGATTGAGTTCCAGTTTCAAAGCATTGTTGTCTGAGAATATGCAGGGAATAATCTCAATATTTTGGTATCAGTTTAGACCTGATTTGTGACCCAGGGTGTGGTCTATTCTGGAGAAAGTTCTATGTGCACTTGAGAAGAATGAGTATTCTGTTGTTTTAGGGTGTAATGTCATATATATATATATATATATATATATATATATGTGTGTGTGTATATATATATGTATATATATATATATCAGAGGTCCATCTGGTCCAGTGTGTCATTCCAAGCTCTTGTTTCTTTGTTGATTTTCTGCTTAGATGATCTATCTATTGTTGTTTGTTGTGTGTATCTGTCTATTGCTGAGAGTAGAGAGTTGAGATCTCCTCCTATTAATGTATTAGTAACAATTTTCTCTTTATTTTGGTTAACAGGTGGCTCATGTAGTTGGTTGCTTTCATGTTGGGGTCATAGATATTTATAATTGTTAGATCTTCTTGTTGGATAGACCCTTTAAGAATGATAGTGTCCTTCTGTATCTCTGACTACAGTTTTTAGCTTAAAATCTAATTTATCTGATATGAGAATTGCTATCCCAGCTTTCTTTTGAGGTCCGATGGCATGAAAAGTGGTTTTCCATTCCTTCGCTTTCAGTCTGGATGTATCCTTAGATTCAAAATGAGTCTCTTGTAGACAGCATATGGATGAGTCTGTCTTTTTATCCAATCTACAACCCTGTACCATTTTATGGGAGCATTTAGGCCATTCAAATTGAGAGTAATTATTGAAAGATATGATTTTATTGTCATCATGTTGCCTGTGAAGTCCTAGTTTCTATAGATTTTCTCTGTCATAGCCAGAAGAATTAAGCCAAATAATGAAATGAATGATGAAAAGGCATCCTAATTGGGAGAGAAGTAAAATTATTTCTGTTTCCGTATAACATGATTTTATATGTAAAACAAACAAACAAAAGACTACACACCCAGGCACTACACATGCACATGCATGCACACACACGTGCACACACACACATGCAAACACAAACTCTGTTTTAGAACTAATAAATGAATTTAGCAAAATGGCAGGATGCAAAAATCAATGGCATTAGTATTTACTAACAACAAACAATTTGAAAGGAAAACTAAGAAAACAATTCCATTCACATTAGCAACAAAAGGCATAAAATACTTGGGAATTAACCAAAGAGATGAAAACTTGTATATTAAATATAATGAAACATTGGGACACCTCAGTGGCTCAGTTGGTTAAGCCTCTGCCTTTGGCATAGGTCATGATTCCAGGGTCCTCGGATAAAGTCCTGCATCAGGCTCTTTGCTTAGTGGGGAGCCTGCTTCTCCCTCTGCTTGCTGCTCCCCCTGCTTGTGCTCTCTCCCTCTCTCTGGCAAATAAATAAATAAAATATTTTTAAAAAATCATGAAACATTGTTGAAGGAGATTTAGAAAGACACAAATAAATGGAAAAATATCCATATTCTTGAATTGGAAGAATTAATATTGTTAAAAATACCTGTGCCACCCAAAACAACCTATGAATTCCATGCAATCTCTATCAAGTTTCCAATGATATTTCTTCACACAAATAAATAGAAAAAAAAATCTTAAAATTCAGATATAACCACAAAAGACCCCAAATAATCAGGGCAACTGGGATCTAGAAGAACGATGTTGGGGGCATCACACTTTCTGACTTCAAACAACAGTTGATCCTTGAATAATGTGGGGGTTACAGGTGCTCACACTTCATGCAGTCAAAAATCTATGTATAACTTTTGACCCTTCCCAAAACTTAACAGTAAATAGCGTACTGTTGACTGAAAGCCTTACCAATAACATAGTCAATTAACAAACACTTTGTATGTAATATATATTATATACTGTATTCTTGTAATAAAATAAGTTAGAGAAAAGAAAGAAAAATCATAAAAAAGAAAATACATTTATAGTACTGTATTTAAGAAAAAAAAAAATCTGTGGCGCGCCTGGGTGGCTTAGTCCATTAAGTGGCTGTCTTTGGCTTAGGTCACGATCCTGGGCTTCCTGGTCAGTGGGGAGTCTGCTTCTCCCTCTCCTCTGCCTGCCACTCCCCATACTTGTGCTCATGCTCTCTTTATCCCTGTCAAATAAATAAATAAAATCTTTAAAAAAAAAAAAGAAAAAAATCTGCTCATATGTGGACCTGTACAGTTCAAATTCATGTTGCTCAAGGGGCAACTGTATAGTACAAAACTATACTAATCAAAACAGTATGCCAAGTTCTATTACAAACATGTAATCATCAAGACAGTATGGTACTGGCACAAAAACAGACACATAGATCAATGGAACAGAATAGAAAACCCATAAATGGACCTTCAACTCTATGGTCAATTAATTTTCAACAAAGCAGGAAAGAACATCCAATGGAAAAAAGACAGTCTCAGGGCACCTGGGTGGCTCAGTGGGTTAAAGCCTCTGCCTTTGGCTCAGGTCATGATCTCAGGGTCCTGGGATCAAGCCCTGCATCAGGCTCTCTGCTTAACAGGGAGCCTGCTTCCCCCTCTCTCTCTGCCTGTCTCTCTGCTTACTTGTGATCTCAATCTCTCTTTCTCTCTCTCTCTCTCTGTCAAATAAATAAATAAATAATCTTTAAAAAAAAAAGGATACAAATTTCTTTAAAAAAAAGAAAAAATACAGTCTCTTCAACAAATAGTGTTGGGAAAATTGGACAGCCACATGCAGAAGAATGAAACTGGAACTTTTCCTTGCACACAAAAATAGACTCAAAATGGATGAAAGACCTCAATGTGAGACAGGAATCCGTCAAAATCCTGGAGAACACAGGCAGCAACCTCTTCAACTTCAGCCACAGCAGCTTCTTCCTAGACACATTACCAAAGGCAAGGGAAGCAAGAGTAAAAATGAACCTATTAGGACTTCATCAAGATAAAAAACTTTTGCTCAGCAAAGGAAACTGTAAACAAAACCAAAAGACAACTGACAGAATGGGAGAAGATATTTGCAAATGACATATCAGATAAAGGGCTAGTATCCAAAATCTATAAATAACTTCTCAAACTCAACACCCAAAGAACAAATAATCCAATCAAGAAATGGGCAGAAGACATGAACAGACATTTCTGCAAAGAAGACATCCAAATGGCCAACAGACACATGAAAAAGTGCTCAACATCACTCAGCATCAGGGAAATACAAACCAAAATCTCAATGAGATATACCTTACACCAGTCAGAATAGCTAAAATTAACAAATCAGGAAAAGACAGATGTTGGTGAGGATGCGGAGGAAGGGGAACCCTCCCACATTGTTGGTGGGAATACAAGCTGGTATAGTCACTCTGGAAAACAGTATAGAGGTTCCTCAAAAAGTTGAAAATAGAGCTATCCTATAACTCAGCAATTGCAATACTGGGTATTTACCCTAAAGATACAAATGTACTGATCTGTAGGGGCACGTGCACCCAAATGTTTATAGCAGCAATGTCCACAATAGCCAAACTATGGAAAGAGCCTAGATGTCCATCAACAGATTAATTGATAAAGAATATGTGAGATAGATAGATAGATAGATAGATATAGATATATATACTAGAATATTATGCAGCCATCAAAAATGAATCAGCACAGCCACTATGGAAAACAGTACAGAGATTCTTCAAAAGATTAAAAAAGGTCTACTATATGATGCAGCAGTCCTATTTCTGGGCATACATCTAAAGGAAATGAAATCACTATCTTAAAGACATATGTACACACATAATAGACATATCTCTATTACAACATTATTCACGATATGAAACAAATATAAAAGCAACCTAAGCATCTGTCTATGGATGACTAGATAGAGAAAAAGCAGCATCTGTATTGTTCGGCTTTAAAAATGAGGGAAATCCTGCCATTTGCTGCAGCATGGATGGGGCTGGACAATACTATGACAAGCAGGCTAAGTCAGACACAGAAAGAGAAGTACTGCATGATCTTACATACATATGGCATCTAAAATAGCCAAACTCTTAGAAACAAAGAGTAAAATGGTTATTTCCAAGGGCTGGGATTAAAAGGAAATGGAGTAACATTGGTCAAAATTTACAAAGTTCCAGTTATGCAAGATCAATAAGTTATAAATATCTAATGCACAACCTGGTGAGGATCATTAACAATATGTTATTGCATACTTGAAATTTGGAAAAAGGATGGATCTTAAATCTCTACACACACACAGACACATACTAGTTAACTATAGAGATAATGGATACATTACTTATATAATATGAATGTAGACATTTTTTCACAATGTATACATGTATCAAAACATCGAGTTGTATACCTTAAATATAGAAAATTTTTACATACCAAAGATATCTCCATAAAGCCAATTTTTAAAAAAAAACTCAGAATTCTAAGAAAGGTTTATGGTAAGCCAAAGAGAAAGATATGCTATGGAAAAAATAAAGCAAGGGTTTAATGTGTGACATGGTGGTGAGTATAAGGGTAATCTGTAGCTTAGAGCCCATATTTATTGCAATTAGAAACTCCAAGAAGAGCTCTGCTTTTGTTCTAATATTACTTTCTTATTTAATGATAATATTACTTTGGCATCTTAAAAAAAAGTCACATATGAAGTTTCCATATTTCAAAATCTTTAGATTAGCAAATCGCAAATATGTTAGTTAGCCAAATACCAAGATTCAATGTAAATTGGCCAAGAATCTGATCAACTGCTCTTTTTAAAACTGTGCTCTTTCACCCCAGGCTGAATTCAATTTGCCATTAATTGCATTCTGTCGACCTTTGAATTGGATCAGGTAGCCCTTATTTGGTGAGCCAGGATGCTATTTTGTGTTGCTGTGCACTGTTTACAACTTGCTCCCTTCCACCCTGAAGGCGACTGCAGTTTCAGGAATGAGTTGACATATCAATTAGTTTGTAATCAGTGTATAAAGTCCTTGGAGTATTTGAGGCCAGTTTCTATTCTTACTTAGCAAGTCAATAGAAAGTCCACCTGAAAAACAGATCCATAAGGCACAGAACAAAATGAGAATCTTGACCTCATTGTAAACCGGAAAATAACTATTGTCTCCAGGCCAGACCCTTCTGACCAGATGTCTCGTCAGAGGAAAACATCCACGGTACCTCCCGCTGACAAGTCCGGAAGTCAAAGTGCTGGGTACCTGGTTGCTGCCTTCAAGGGAAGCATATGTATTCTGGCCCAGGACTGACCAAGCAAAGAACTCCTCACCACCCACAGCAGAGGCAAAGCTTGGAAAGGATATTAAGTTTACCAAATGGAGTTTCTGTAAGACAGGTGTTTTATGATGTTTGGGTACAATTTCGTGGCCCTGGCTGGAGGGCAGTCAGATCCGCTTCATGGGCAACTATTAGCTCCACACCCAGCTGCATCCCTTATGAGTTTCTCGGACTCTGAGCAACTATACAGCCACTCTAATTGCCTCAGGAGCAGGTTCCAGACAACCAAAGACAACCCTTTTGTCCCAGGGCCCGCTGAAATTATACAAATTAGCCAATCCTTACCCTTCCTCACTCTCTCCTTTCCACATAAAGCGTAAAGGTGCTAGCGAGCCCACAGTTTCCTCTGCCCTAGTGCCTTCCGACCCACCCTTGCTTTCCCTGAGTGGCCCTGTGTGCTATGCTGCATCCTCCCCAGGAAACTGATGAACAAAACCTTAAAAGTCCAATTTCTTATTCTGGAGCTGCATCTGACTTCACTATACGTCACTCAAAGTAATATGGTTAGAACTACCCCTGCATCTTCTCAAAGGGAGGAGAAATGTGTGGAAAGGGGAAATAAATTGCCTGGGGTCTCCAAGTTCTCGGCAGAGGAGGCTCCAAATTGCAGGTTTCTGATCACAATCTCGTAATCCACAGTTCCTTTCTTTAAACTTCACATGAAAAGCAGACATTACCAGAGAATAATAAGATAGTACTATCCCTAATATACTGATCAATTGATGCAGACAGGCTGGGTCTGAGGACCCAAAGGGGGTCCCGTGGTACCAGCTGAGAGGGTCCTTGGCTACAAGCAGGATGGAAATCGAACACAAGCCAGCAGGAAGTGAAAGCAGTTCATTAAAGACATAGAAAGAGCAGATACAGACAGAGTATCTGGGAGACTCCAAAAAGGAAAGGAGTCTCATCCTTGTTTGGGATCTGAGGTTTCTACTCAGGACTGTGGTCTGGTGTACATGTCCCACACATCCAGGAGTTCGTTATAACAAGGACAGGGGCCTAGGTGCCCTTATAAATCAATGACTCCTTGGAGCTAGTGGGTCCTCAAGTCAAGATGTTTAGTGATAGTGGTCTGGAATGCACATATGAGAGCTTTGTCTGGTCACTCTCACCGGGCCTTCCTTAGATGTTATCTGTTGTGCTGGAAGACATTACAGAAATCATTAACTCCTTGTCCTTTAAAAGGAGGACGTACTGTATTTGCACTGTGAGGCATGGATAAAGTGGGGAGTGCAGGTCCTAGCAAGAATAGAAGCCAGAAAAGGAGCAAAAGCAGATTTTTAGGAGTTCTTCAGTTTCCTTGTCTCACAATTACTAGAACTTGCTACTGTGTTTGGCACCACGCGTACCCAATAGTTTCTCAAGGTGTTTATTATAAAGCTCAGTTTGCACTTGAGAAAACTGGAACTCACAAAGAGGAATTGGCTGATACCACAAAACCACTTTCTCATTCATCGTATAAGAAGCAATTCTCGGTCACAATTCAATTGGTGAAGCTTCCAAGTCAGGGCAATAAATCCTGCCTTTCTTTGAATGATACAAAGCTCATTAAAAACAGATTCCTCTTTCTACACTAGTGGACAGGAGAAAATCAAGGCAAAGAAGAGATAAATGATAGTTGTGAATTATTTAAATATAATGAATCCACAGAGGGAAATGGCATAATTTTTTTGAAAGACTTTATTTATTTGAGAGAGAGAGAGAGAAAGAGAATGCAAGAGAATGCAAGGACCAAAGGGAGAAGCAGACTCCCCACTAGGCAGGGAGCCCAACGCGGGACTTGATACCGGGACTCCCCGATCATGGACTGAGCCGAAGGTGGATGCTTACCTGACTGAGCCACCCAGATGCCCCTAGGAAATAGCATAATCTTAAATGAGTGGAGTATGTACTTTCTATCCCTCTTTTCCTTCATTTACAGATATTCTATGCTCTATTTTTTCATATTCATTGAATGCATATGATGTGCTAGACACTGTTCTAAGGATTTTCGCGTACAATTGTCACAGCAACTTGATGAGTTATTATAATTAACCCATTTTACAGATGAGGAAATGGAGGCATTCAGCTACTAAGCAAAGCAGTGTGGCTCCAGAGCCTGCTGTCTTGGCCACTGTATTAAACTTCTCCTCTCATATGATACACGCTTATAAATCTGTGCCTGTGCATTTCCCCCAGTGAAGATAATCCAACTGAAATATTAAGGAAAACCTAGAAATTATATACAATTCCACTCCATCTGCCCACAGTGTCTTTTCTATTATATCCCCAAGCTTTATTTCTGCTCACTGACAGTTAAGATAGAGAAAAAGCTATTCCTGGGCTCTTATTAGAACCTGAGCTACGACTGAGGTTGAAACCCAGGATTTTCCTAGGGAACCAGATTCCTGAGGTTCTAAGGGAGGGGGAGACTAGCTTTGGAAGAATGTATTTTCTCTGCTGTGATTCTGGAAGAACTATACTGCACATTCCAAAGCTAAGAGCAAAATCAAGCTGTTTATCTGGGCAGTTTGGATTGTAGCACATTTGTGGGTATTTGACTTTCCATAGGGAACATAATGAAGGTTTCGGGAGAAAGTATGTGGTATCATGGAAAGAGGGCAGGCATGGGAGTCAGGAGCCAGTTTTGGCTGTGTCCACTTAGCTTTAGTCCTTCAGCTTCAGTTCACTTATGCGGGCTGCAGTTTTCGCCTCGGAGTATTTAAATTATTAGGGCACAATAAATTATAGAGGGTTCTGGAAGACTGAAAGGCAGAGAAGCCACTAGGGGACCTAATGGCTAGGGAAGTATGTCTTTGGCCTAGAGGAGAAGTGGAATCATGCCAGAGAGGGAAACCAGGAGATGAATACCAAGAAGAGGGGCTATTCTCTTAACAACATCAAAAAGGCTTTCCAGGCATTATTGGTTTGACTGAGCTGTGTGCAATGCCCAACCAATTAAGTGTGGATCTTCTCATGAGGAGAACCCTCCTATAAATTCTCTTGCTTCTCCCCTCTACAGCTTTTGGCCCTTTGCAGGGATTAATCGGAATATCTTAATACCAAATAAGAGTCCTCTGCACCAATAAAAAGAGAACAGTTTTCTGCAAAAATACTTTAGCTCTGTCTACACACAGGTATGTCTTCAGGGCAGGACTCAACCAGTGACAGACCAAATGAACCTGCTACCTATTTTGGTGAATAAAAATTTGGGGGAACACAGGGACACCTATTTGTTTACCAACTGCTTCTTTGAACCACAGAGTTAAGAAGTCAAGACAGAAAGCACATTGGCCACAAAGTGAAAGTCTGGCTTTTTTTCAGAATAACTTTGCAAAACCCTGCTTCAGGGAATCTTAAACGTTAACTCTAGCTCAGAAAAGTCCTACACTCCCTGTCCTCCTGAACTGTAGAGGGGCCAATGTGGTCAGTGGCATCCTCTCGGTATTTATTCCCTCATAGCGCAAGGGTATCTTCAAGATCAAACAGGCCTCAAGGGAATTTATGTTCTTTCTAGGACATCAGGCCTCTAACAGCCATGTCACCTGATTATCCTCCCTGCAGTATGCACGCAGCACTCACATCTCTAAGATCGTCCCAGTGCTGGCAAGAGATGCAGGGATGGGATTTAACAGGAAAACAAGTAATCACAAAACTATCCCAGATGAGCCTGGTATAGACAAAAAATTATGCAAATTTTCATCAACATCTCTAGTAACTCATTTTAACTATTTTGGTGGAATATTATCAGACGGAAAGTGACCTGCTTTTCCAGCATTTCACTCAATGGATAGTCTTGTGACAAAATTGTATAAAGTGGCCTAATTAGCAGATGTTACTGTGTTACAATACATCAAGCTTTAGGTAGATAGATTAAATTTCTACATTAAGAATTCCTAGGACACCCTGGTTAGGAAACCCCCTTCATATCATCCACGGTTACTGGCTGATGCTTTATTGGCTTTCCTTAGAATACATTCACTTCCTGCTGGCTATATCCTCTGCTTCTAGGATTCTACGTCAAGCACAAGATCTTAGAAGACACCAAGAATTCTTTCAGTTCTTCTCCAGTCAAACATTCATTACTCTTCTGCTCTTTAAACAGTACTTTCAACTTCTTTTTTTTTCCCCACTCATTTCTGTCTTAGCTAAAATTCTCCTGGAAAGAAACTAATGTAGCATCTGATGTTGGCTGGATAGTTGTCTCCTCACCCGTGGGCTCTCACACCCTGGGACAAAGAACATTCTACAAATTCATCCTGATGTCCTTGGCAAAGATACACAAAATCTCTTTTATTTATGGACTCATCATTTTGTATTTTCCATCCTTTTGTTCAACCTTTCATCTCCTCTGGAACATTATGGCATAGTCAAGTCCTAGGTGATTCTTTTATGCAGTGTTTTTCAAGTCCTGGATTAAGAGTCTGCTAGTTATGGCACAAGATCAACTTAATTGATCAAAATAAGCCTTTTTTTTAACAAAATGGGATGGAATAGGTTCAAATAGAGTGTGTAAGAAAATATTAGCATGCATCACATTTATTAGCATATACCCACTTTTCTATATAATTATACAGCTATATACATATTTATTATATAATATGTATATTTTTGTATTATATAATATGTATTATGTAATATATATTATACATAAACTTCGTATATATGTGAACCATAATGTAAAATAAATTTCTTTCTGTGGGTTAATATTGAAAAATATTTGTAAGTTACTGATTGGATGTCTTTTGTCTTCTCTCCACCCCATCTTTCAGAATTCTTCCATGAGTACATGACCTCATTTGGAGTTGTATTAGATGTCTCTTTAACTTTAAGAATCCAGATAGTTTTTTGAGAACCAAAATTGCCCTCTAAGATTGCTTTGCTTGTTCTTTTCTTAATTGTTCCTTCAGATCAATTTAGTTGGACAATTGTTATCTCATTTCTTGGCCTAAACACAAAAGGAAACTCTTACATTGTGAAATAAAATGCCACTGCAGCATTAGAAATTTAATTACTAATTAATGCCCTTATTTATATCTGTAAATTGATCATTTAAAGTCTACCTTACTGTAACTCTGAAAATAAAAATTATTTTAACATTTATAACTTTCTGTAGTTCATAGTGCCCAGGCTTATCCAGATCATTGTTTTTAAGCATCTTGATAAATTGTTCTTTGAAATTGAAGTAATATATTTGAAGGGAAAAAATAAACAAATAAAATTCCTTGAGAATGAAAAAGAGCATTGTTTTCACTGAGATGGAAATCTGCTCTCACTCTCAGCTACTATAGACAATGGCAATGACAATCTCCATCAAGTGAACTTTATTACATTCTGGTGAAATGATAATTCGCGGTTCATGAGGCACTGCACAACTAAGACCCTAGCTTTTACCAATACTTTTCATCATTTGTTCCTGTAATTCTACCAATGAACTGACTTGTGCATTTCTTAATTTGCCAATAACATGATGGCATTTCCATCAATTAAGAAACTCATTTTTTTCAAATAGACTACAATATAACCATGACTTTTCTCTTTATATTGTTGAGACCACATTTGAAATTCATCAGTGGCAATATCTTATCCTCCTGGATGTAACTTGAACTAGATGACAGCTGGGTCCATTTCAGTTTGGAAACTCCTTACCCTGGCCCATAAGAGACTATGTGATCTGGCTCTGCTTGTTTCCCTGAATCTGATGTCACTTCCTAGCCAATCCCATCACACAGGTTGGCCACCAACCCCAAAAGAGATCAGGTTGTTTCCTGTTGAGGCCTATGTTCTTCCATTCATCGAAAACATTCTTTCTCTGCTCCCATATGCTACCTCCTACAGATCTCACCTAAAAGCCCATTCCTCAGGGAGACTTTCCTAATAATCCTTATTTAAGGGTGCCCCATCCCACTCTCCATCATAACACCTTGTTCATTACATTTCTTCCTTGTAGCACCATATGGTTTTGTCTCTACTTACTTAATTTTGTCTCACTGGAATATAAATTCCATAAGGACAAGAAATTTTCTGTCTCATTTTATAATTCTCACTAGAGGACACAGTTTCTAGTACACAGACTTTCAACACATTTTGTTTAAATAAGTGGTTGAAGGAATCATTGAATTTTTTCAAATTAACTCAATTTGTCAAGCTATTGAAAAATAGTGTTAAAAGTATCCCTTCTCTCGTGCTTGTCTCCTGCTTTCAGATCCAGATTGCATGGTTCGTAATTAGCCGCACTATAGGGAAAGGATTTTGAAATTGTCTCTCCATCTGATGATATCCAATGATCCAATGTCAAATCAAGAGCTGGTGAGTTCCTTATTCATTTCTGGGTCATCATGTCCCTGATTTTCTCCTTTTTTCATTGATTCACTTTGCATGTGGCCTCCCCATTAATCCATTTATTCATATATTTGTTGAGCTTTTGCTACGTGCTGAGCACTATTCTAAAAACAAGACCTAGAGCAGTTAAGAGAACAGACAAAAATTTCTGCCTGCATGAAGTTCCACTCAAGTAAATTCCTACATATAAACTTACTTGAAGAGTTAAGAGTGCAATTCATTTGCCTTTATTTTCCCTCAAAGTATCTGGCATGTTGGCTTACACATAATGAGTGATTAAGAAATACTTTCTAAAATAAAACAACAAAATTTAACAAAACAAAACCTAGGATAACGCTAATCTTCCAGAAAGTGATCAGACACGCTCAAAGAGGGCTTAGAGGACGATGGCTCAGAGAACACACAGGGTATTGTCTTTGACTTTTTACCATCTCACCTTGAATTCACTCCTTTCCAATACACAGAAATGTTACACATCTAATCAGATACAAGGCCCCTGTACATTCTACTTCCTGCAGCTTTCTTTTTCTGTTCTCACTGCTACCACCCAAATTCTAGACTTTTTTGACTCATTCTCAGACAATCTCAATAACAATAACATCCATTTGCTCAGTTATTTCTCTTTCCAACCCATTTTATACCATGTTGCCAGATTAATGTTTCTAAATCCTATTGTTAATCATTTCAATAATTTTCCCAAATGTCTTCAGTAACTTTCTACTGCTCATCAAATTTCATGCACACTTTATTCTGTGGGTCAACAATCTCTGTAGTATAATCTGAAATGACTTTTAAAACTTATATCCCATCATTTTACTTAGAGTTATTGATAATCCAGGCAAACAGAACTATATTCCCCAAAGCCCTTGTAACTGACTTCTCATAACATACGTTCAAATACACACGCACATTTAAAAAAAAATTCCTATTAAAGAGGTGCGCCTGGGTGGCTCAGTTGGTAAGTGTCTGCCATCAGCTCAGATCATATCCAAGGGTCCTGGGATTGAGCAGCATGGTCCCTGGCTCCCTGCTCAGTGGGGAGTCTGTTTTTCCCTCTCCCTCTGCCCTTCCTCCTGCTCTCTCTTGTGCTCTGTCTCCTGTGTGTGCTCACTCTCTCTCATAAATAAATAAAATTTTAATAAAAAAATTCCTGTTGAAGAATAATGACTGTTGGGTGGCTTAGCGGGTTAAAGCCTCTGCCTTCGGCCCAGATCATGATCTCAGGGTCCCGGGATCGAGCCCTGCATCAGGCTCTCTGCTCAGCAGGGAGCCTGCTTCCCCCTCTCTCTCTGCCTGCCTCTCTGCCTACTTGTGATCTCTCTCTATCTCTGTCAAATAAATAAAATCTTAAAAAAAAAAAAGGAAATAAACACCCATGCCCCATTATGGAGTTTATATCCCAGCTCCATGTACTGCTGCCTGTGGCCTTTGACAAGTCACCTAATCTTTCTGGGCCTAAATTTCCTCCTCTATAGCAGGAGATAATAATGCCTGCCTCACAGAGTTGTTATAAAGAAGATATGAAGTGGTATATGCCAAGCTCCTAGAAGAGTGTCTGGCACAAAATATACTTTCAAAAGCAATACCTACTATCAGAATTCTACTTTCTCAGGAATTTCTCAGGAATAGGAAGTCTCTTTAGACTCCCCAAAAGGATTTGATTTTTTCTTTCCTTTGGACATTTTCTGATATTTTGTGGACCATCTTTTGCATTTAATATGTTCTCACACATTTTCGAGATACTTGTAAGTATGTCTGATTTCCTTCAATGATAAAATGATAAACTACTTAAAAGTAGATAATCTGTATAATGCATATTTTACATACAAATAGTGGCTGGTACATACTTGGAGATTATTTTTAATGACATGAATTTCACTATAACTAGACAAAACTAACGTATAACTTCTTTAAAAACATTTGTTGTCCTACCATACCTATAAGTGTTTTTATATCTACACATCTACAAATGTTTTAGATCAGTCATCAAAGCTATTGAATCCTTAAAATAAAGGGCTAGGGCTAGGGATCCTTAAAATAAAACTACTCTCATGATCTATAATACTTAGACATTTGCCTTTTTCATTCTCATTTTCTCACAGGAAACTCCGGAGTTTCCCAGAAGCTTCATGTCATGTAATAACGTGATATTATAATAGATTGAATGCAGAAATAGATATAAGAACCCAGCTGTCTTTTTTGAAACTAAACATTTTAAGAAGGCTTTATATCTTTTGAAAAACCATTCTTCAGGAGAAAACAGAGTCCATCCTATCATTTGACTAATTCACAGGCTTGAAAACCCATCCTCTGGTAATTAACATCCATAAAACACAAAGGCTTTGAAGACAAAGCTGAGCAGAGGAAGTAGCACCGGGAGAATTTATTTCAGTGTTAGTCACAGGTAGAGAGAAAGGGATATGTGAAAGAAGCAAAAAAATTGTGGAAAATAATCAGTGCCACTTCAAAATGTTCTGCTGATACTCAGGTTTTCTATTGTGAGGTCACTTTAATTCTAGGAGTCTCTAAGGCGCTGTGCACAGTGGAAATAGAGCGAGTTTGAAATCCGAAGATGTAAGTTTGAATCTTGGCTCTGTTTATTTCAAGTCCTTTAGGGTCTCATTCTCTACTTCTTATTGGTAATTGAAGATAATAATAAGAACTCCTCTCACTTATGGATTATGTACTCCCTACTAGAAGCTTTAGTCTTCATTTAATTGTTAAAACACAACGAAAAATAAGACATGAATTAATAGTATTCTCAATTTACACATAAGGCAGTTTAGTTTTATAAAAACAAAGTAATGTGCCAAGGTACACAGAAGATAAGTGTCTGGACAGATTTAAATCTAGATAGTCTAACTCAAAAATTCTTCTTCTTAAACAGTTTATTATGAACCAAGTAAAGTTATTTGTGAGAAATTACTTTGTAAGCTGTAAAAAGTTGCCTAAGTGATCATTATTATGACTTGAAGTGTTTTCTTTTTAGTGATCTTATTTCCTTTAAGAATATAAATTTATTGATATTTATGCTAGCAATTTCTTAAGAAACTAGTTTCATGGCATGTAAAGAAAGGATTTTGAGGAATCCTCTAGAAAAAAAAAGGAAACCTTTTTGTGTGTGTGAGATTAATCCTGAGTTTCTCTAAATTATTTCATAATGGAAAACTTTTTCCATAACATTAATTTCTATATCAAATCATTAGTATACCATGGAATACACATGCTGACCTAAGCATCAGCCCATGTTATTAAAAACTTTCATAAACATTGCTTGTAATGGATGCATACCTTTCCTCAAATGGATATAACATGCTTAGCATAGTCATTCCCCTGTACTGGAATAGAATTTGTTCCCGAATTTCAGCTTCTATAAATAATGCTAAGATGAACATTTTTGAGCAGTTTTCCTCTGTATGGGACATAAATTCTTCTAATAGTTTTTCAGCTCAATGTCAGACTGATTTGTGGCAGTGGAGGAGAGTGCTCATTGCCCTATGTCCTTCCTTGCCAGTGCTGATTAATCTCATTTAAAAACAATTTTCCTTATTTGATAGCCTTCAAGAGTATGAACTTACTATTTTTTCATTTTAGTTTTTCTCAAGTTTTGAAAAGCAAGTTATTTTATTATTTTTTCAGCTTTATTGAGGTATAATTGACAACATTCTAAGATAGTTAAGGATCAGTGTGATAATTTGATATACATATATATTGTAAAAGGCTTCACCCTATTGAATTAATTAAGACATTTATCCCCTCAAATATTTACTTTTTTTTTCTGACCACACTTAAGTTCTACTCTCTTAGCAATTATATAACACAGTGTTATCAACTAGTCAGTGTGCTGTGAATTAGGTCCTCAGACCTTATTCATTTTATAACTAAAAGTGTGTACCTTTTTACCAACATCTACTTATTTCCCCTACCTCCTAGTCTCTGGCCACCACTATTCAACTCTGTTTCTATGAGTTTGACTTCGTTTTTTTATTATGCATATAAGTAATATTATGCAGTGTTTGTCTTTCCCCAGCTTATTTCACTTAGCAGAAGGTCCTCCAATTTCATGAAGGCAAATGTTACAAATGGCAGAATTTCCTCTTGTTTAAGGCTCAGTAACATTCCCTTTATATATATACCACATTTTCTTTATTCATTCATCCATGGATGAGCACAGGTTTTTTCCAGATCTTGGCTATTGTAAATAATATTGCAATGAACATGGGACTACAGATATCTCTTCCAGATAGTGGTTTCATTCCCTTTAGATATATACCCGAAAGTGGGACTACTGGATCATATGGTAGTTCTATTTTTAATTTCTTGAGAAAACTTCATACTGTTTTTCTAGTGGCTATACTAGTTTAAATTCCCATCAGCAATGGAAAAGTGTTCCCCTTTCTCCACATCCCCACCAGCATTTGTTATTTCTGATCTTTTTGATAATAGACATCCTAATGGATTTGAGGTGACATCTCATTGAGGTCTTGATTTGCATTTTCCTGATGACAATAATGTTCTACACCTTTTCATGTACTTGTTAGCCATTTGGATGTCTTCTTTGGAAAAGTATCTATTCAGATCCTCTGACCATTTTAATCGAATCATTTTTTTTTTTTTGCTATTGAGTTGTATGTGTTCTTATATATTTTGACATTAACCCGTTATCAGATATATGAGTTGCAAATATTTTTCTCCCACTCAATATGTTGCCTTTCATTTTGCAGATGATTTCTTTCCCTTGCTGTGCAGAAGTTTTTTTTAGCTTGATGTAGTCCCATTTGTTTGTTTTTGCTTTTGTTGTGTTTTCTTTTGGTGTTAATGCCAAAAGAAGATTGCCAAGGCTGTTGTCAAGAAGCTTACTCCCTATTTTTTCTTCCAGGAGTTTTATGGTTCCAGATCTTATGTTCCAGTCTTTTAAAAACAAACAAATTGCTAAATAGGTAGAATTTCGTTATAAGTGGTCACTGGTAATTGGATTAAGTGTTCTGACATTTAATATTATTTTTTCTAAAAGATACTGATTTAGCTACAGAAGCTGAGTGTATGGTCACACACACATACACAAAATAGTATAAGGGTTTTTGTTTGGCAAGGAGAAGAAAGGTTTTGTAAAGTGGTTATAAGAACAGAGGAAAAAGAGGAAAGGGATGGAGCATCTGATTCTCCTGGCCTTTAGGACTGGGTTTGAGCTCCTATGAATAAGGAAATGAAGAATGAGAAGATGTTGAAACTGCTCACTTTGTGAAACTGTACATATGCTCAAGCTATTTTTAGGGCTCATATCTGGAAGCCTCTCAGTCATGGAATATAACCCAGCTTTGGCTGAAAACTGGAAACTTGACAAAACTTGTAACTGCATCTCTTAAAAGGGAGTGTCAAGGCTATTTCAAGTGATTCCTTTTGCCACAAGCGGGAATATGTAGTACATGGAACGATAGAAGAAATGGCTGTTTGCTGTGGAGTTTCACCAGTAAGAGCATCAGCTCTGGGGTCAGCCTATCTCAGTTCAAAACTTGGCTTTGCCACTTGGTGAGTCTGAAAACTTGAGCCCTGTTGTGTTTCAGATTCCTTACCTGTCAAAATGAGGGCACTAATAGTACCTATAATATGTGATTATTGCGAGGATACAATAAAATAGTCTATAATAAGCATGGCATTATGCCTCACACATAATAAATGCTCAATAAATTATCATCTACAGTGACTTTAGCTGACAAAATGGACTTGCATATATAATTTTTAGCCCTTTTGGGGCATTATAAAGAAGTGAGGGAAGATAAGGCTGAGGTCATGGTTTCTTATAATCAGAGACTGATGAGCCAAAAGACTTTTATGTTACGGTTTAAAGAGGCTAAAAATTACTGTTATTGCTAAAAATCATTAAGCACAAAGAACTCAAGATTGAATAATTCAAGAAAATTGTCCAAAGTTGTAGTTTAAAAATACTGTTAAATCCCAAAGCTTTCGCTTCTCCTTCTCCATAATGTTTATCCTTCAAAATGGAAGAATGAAGATTAGCTATGAATCTGAATGATGTAAGCAGAAAAGGCATCAGAATGGAATGCATCAGGAAATGCAGTTTCTTGTCTCTATTCTGTAGCTTTCCTTGGGGTAAGTAAGTCATTTTACAGCTCTGAGGCTCAGTTACATTAGCTGAAATATAAGTATACTGGAATATATTTTCTTGTAAAATGGAAAGTGTTATACTGTAAAACAAAACAAAACAAAACAAAAAACCTCTGACTTGATTATCAGAGACACAGATCTGAATCTTGGTTTTACACTTTTTGGCTATGTGATCATGAGAAAGTCACTCTACTTCTTGGTCATTTCATTCCATGGATGCGCTTCACTTCTCTATCTCAGAATACTAAGGAATGTAAGAATTATAATGCCTTTAGGTTATTTGTTGATACACCACCTCAAAACAAATTAAAACATGTTATATGTGGAGATAATGAACAGTCATGGAGCAGATTTTTTATCTTTAATTTGACTAAATATACTATGTTAGATAAAACTACTTTAACTCATTTGCCGCAGGTCTTATATTAAAGATGAGAAAGTTTTTAAATTGAATATGACCTTAGAGATTATGTACATCATCCCCACTATTTTATATATTAGGAAACTAACCTCAAAATCATGGTCGAGGAGCTAGGGGAATTGTATTCTCTTTCATCTCAGTTCTACCTAATATGGCCAAATTCATCTCTTCAAGACCCATCTATGCTATGTAATATAAGTTAATTCTCCCAAAGAACTAGGTACTAATTTTAAAAAAAAAACTCAAGATTTTGATTGATGGCTTAGAAAAACTTAACGTCTTAATATTCTTTATTCTTGTAGTTCAGGTGAAATTTCGTTCATTTTTAAACACCTCAGTAAGGCAGCATGAAAGGAAACATTCCCCTTTTCCCATGTTAAAAATGTAGAAATAAGTAAGTGTGCCTGTATCATGAGATAGAATCAGGAAAGGAAGTATTTCCATAGAATCTGACATAGCACTGACATGAAAATTAAATAAACAAATAAAAAATAGTTGCTCATATATAAGTAATTACAAACCATTTTAATAGCTGAAGTCTTCTTAAACTAGTCTGCCTACTGTCAAAAACCATTAAATTAGCACAGGACTCTCACCAGCCTTTCCCATTTTCACTGAAGTCAGGACTGTAATATGTTTGATGATTAAATGATCAGGACTACCCTTTGATAAAGAGAAAATGGTATAGAAGCTTTTACAAAACATATCATAGTTTATCTGAGAAGTGTTTCTATAATAACAAAGTTAGTATAAGTACCCCAAAAGGTGATGAGTTTCTGCTGGGTGTGAAAATTATCTGCATTCTTTTGTGTGTGTGTGTTTTAAGAGAGAGAGAGAATGCAAATGGTTGGGAGAGAGGGGGTAGAAGGGGAGAGAAAATCTCATCTCTTTGGAAGAATCTTAACAGAGCCTGACATGGGGCTGATCTCATGACCCAGAGATCATGACCTAAGCCAAATTCAAAAGTCCTGGGCTTAACTAACTGAGCCATCCAGGTGCCCCTACCTGTGTTTGTAAAGTGATAAATCCACTGAGTTTATGATGACTTACCTCTCATTTCAAAAGAGCATCCCCCAAATTCTGAAAAGTAAGGCCACTTTCCAAAATTCTGAAAGTAAGGCTACTTTCCCAGTGTTTTAATTACCTCTCTCTCTCCCACCACCATTTTATTTATTCTCTTTCTACCATAGGAAGAGCAGGCCCCATTTCTAACTGTGCAGGAATTGGAGACCCACATCAAGCTGTGTGACATGCTTGAATCACAAAGTTAGAGTGAGCCCAAGGACTCTGGAGTCATGGCAGAGATATTTATTGCTTAGCAACCCCAACTGATGTCAAGAGTTTTGCTCAGTGCAGATGATAAGTAGGACTGTTGAAAATCAAAATTGCTTTGCAATTTTTTTAAATTGTTTTCAATAAAAAATATTAATTAATTTACCCATTTCTTTGATTGATTGATATAACAGCTTTCTGGCCAAGCACTAAAGTAGCAGTTACAATTGCTGATCACATTAAAGGGCCATAGAAATACAAAACTTAAGAGAACTCCCACAACTTCTCCTGGAAGATAATCATCTACTTTTCTGAATTGATATTCAAGTGCATTTCTCTAATCTTTGTTGCTACTCAGAGTCTAGAAAGTAACAAGTAATGGTAGATTCTTTGGAAGCACATTAAAAATAATGGCTTATTACTTAAAAACTATCATTTATCAACAGTGTAATACAATCCAGATACTACATTTACTATTCCATGTTTGAGGCCTTTCTTTGCAGGAAAAGTAACTGATACTTAGTATTCTCAGTCATGCTAAGTAGAGTTTCACAGGCTCTTTAATTAATTTTAAAGATGCTGTAGGGAGCCAAATATAATGTATGAAGCATTTCTTCAAATCAAAAGTATGTATCCAGTTTATGTCACTATAAAAATCATACCTGCTGTTACCAGGAATCACTACTGTGAAAACATGCTTTACAGGTTTCCACATAGCTATAACCAACAATAAAAACTGAAAAGAAGAGCTTATTTTTTTAAAGATTTTATTTATTTATTAGAGAGAGAGAGACTGAGAATGAGAGGGAAGAAGGTCAGAGGGAGAAGCAGACCTCCCGCAGAGCCGGGAGTCCGATATGGGACTCGATCCGGGGACTCCGGGACCATGACCTGAGCCGAAGGCAGTCGCCCAATCAACTGAGCCACCCAGGCGCCTGAAAAGAAGAGCTTATTGACATTTTGGATATAGCTCCTTAAAATGAAAGCCCAGTATGAGGATAGTATTCCTTTCCCAATCATAAACATGGGTATATATTTTTTTCTAGCTAGCAGGATGCCAACACCAGGAAAACTGTAGACAACTCTCTCAGTAGTCATCCATATGGTACAGGCTAGCAGTAAAGGGAGATATTTTATCCAACAAATTAGCTAGATCCTTATGATCCACAATGCTCAATTAACATAATGATTTATTTAAAAAATTATATATAACACATTTAGAGAAAGATGCAAATGAAAATAAGACCAGATTTTTAGGTGGTTTTTTTTTTCCTGTCATCTTCCCTTTCTTTTGCTTTTCTTTTCTTAATTTAACTATTTATGTGTTTGTTTTTTTGCTGAGATTTTCAATTTTTTCCCGAGGCAGTTTCAGTAGTTTGGGTATCTTTCAGTAGTTTGGATGAAACTTGTTCATTTCATCTAGGTTATCTAATTGTTGATATACAATTGTTCTTATATCCCTTTACAATTTGCTTTACTTCTGTAAGGTCAGTCATAACATTCCCTTTTTCATTTCTGATTTTATTAATTTGAGGCTTCCTTATTTCTTGATTATTTTGCTAAAGATTTGTCAATTGTCTTGATTTTTTCAAAGAACCAACTGTGATTTCATTATTTTCTCTATTGTTTTCTATTCTTTATTTCATTTATTTTTACTCTAGTTTTCTTTTTTTCTTTTTGTCCTAGATTGTTTTATTTTTCTAGTCTTATAGTGGAAGGTTAAGTTATTAAATTGACATCTCTCACTCTTTTTCTTTTCTTTTTTTTTTAGAGAGGGAGAGTGGGGAGGGAGGGAGGGACAGAGAGAGAGGGTCCCAAGCAGTCTCCAAGCCCAGTGCAGAACCTGATGGAGGATTTAATCTCACAACTTTGAGATCATGACCTGAGCTGAAATCAAGAGTTGGAGGCCTGACCAACTGAGCCACCCAGATGCCTCTTTCTTCCTTTTTGATTTAAGTATCATAGCTACAAATTTCTCTGTGAGCACTACTTTATCTGCATTTCATTAAGTTTCAGTACGTTGTGTTAACAGTGTTATTTTTCTCAAAGTATTTTCTAATTTCTCTTATTATTTCTTTGATCCACTGGTTATATATGAATTTTCACATATTTGTGAAATTGCCAAATTTCTTCTGTTATTGGCTTCCAATTTAATTCCATTTAATCAGAGAACATACTCTATATCACTTATATATACAGGGATATGGTATGTCCTGGAAAATGTTCCATGTGTACTTGAGAAAAATGTGTATTTTTCTGTTGTTGGATACAGTGTTCTATAAATATCTGTTAGGTCTAGCTGATGTATAGTGTTGTTCAAATCTTCTATTTCTTTACTGAACTTTTAACTGTTTTGTCAGATACTGAAGGTGAGTTTTGAAGTCTTCGGCTATTACTGTTGAACAGTCTATTTCCACTTTCAATTCTATCAGTTTTGTTTCATATAATTTGGGTGCTGATATTAGCATATATGTTTATAGTTTAATCTTCTTGATGGCTTGACCCTCTCATCGTTACAAAATGTCCTTCTGTAAAATTTTTATCTTAAAGTCTACTTTGTCTGTTATTAGTAGAGCTACTCTCACTCCCTTTTGATTACTGATTGCATTGTCTGCCCTTTTTTGTACTTTTACTTTTAACATATTTGTGACTTTGAATCTAAATGTGTCTCATACATGGAATAGAATTCGATCATTTTTTAACATATTATACTAATGTCTTTATTTTAGTGTGAATACTTAATACATTTATGCATTGTAATGACTAATAAATTAGGATTTATGTCTGTGATTTTGCTACTTATTTCTATATGTCTTGTATCTTGTTCATTCCTCTATTTTTTTCTATTTTTATTTCAGTTATTGCACTTTTCAACTATCGTCTATTTGTTTTTTAATAAATTTCTTTTTATGTGTATTTTCAATTCAGTGAGACAGCATTCTCAAACTTTCCTTTCATTCTTTAGACATTCTTTCCTTGAGTTATTTGAGTATTTTTTAAATAGCCGATTTAAATTATTTTTGTCAACAAATAAAGTGTCAACATCTAGGCTTCCGCCGAAACAGTTCTATGTATGGTCCATACTTTCGTATTTCTTTGTATATCTCATAACTTTTTGTTGAAATTCAGACACTTTAAATAATATAATGCAACAACTTAGGAAATCAAATTATCCTCTATCCTCAGAGTTTGTTGATGTTGCTGTTTGTTGTTGCTGCTGTTATTGACCTTTTTTTTTTAAGATTTTTAAAACTTATTTGACAGAGAAAGACACAGCGGGAGAAGGAACACAAGCAGGGGAGTGGGAGAGGGAGAAGCAGGCTTCCCACTGAGCAGGGAGCCTGATATGGGGCTCGATCCCAGGACCCTGGGATCATGACCCAAGCCGAAGGCAGACGCTTAACAATGAGCCACCCAGGCGCCCCTGTTACTGATCTTTTGCACTAATTCTATAAAGTCTGTATTTTTTGTCATGTCATTAAAGTTTCTGCTCAATTCTTAGTGGTTAACTAATAATTGGACAGAAATTTCCTTAAATGTATGTAAACAATAACTCTCCCAATCTCTGCTGATTATGTGTATTTGAGGCTATGTGTGTATTTGAGGCTGTCCTCAACACTTAGCTAGGTAGTTTACAACCAACCCTATCTTAGCCTTTGCTTTTGGCATACACAGAGCCTCAAGGTGAGCCAGAGATGAGGGCTGCTGTGGTCTGCATATTAGTGTACCCCCTCTAAAATTCAGATATTGAAATCCCAACCTCCAAAGTGATATTATTAGAACTTGGGGCCTTTGGGAGATGATTAGGTCACACAGGCAGAGCCTTATGAATTAGCGCTTCTACAAAACTTCTTTTTCTGAAAGAGATCCTTTGCCCCTTCCATTATGTGAGGACATACTGAAATGGTGCCATCTGTGAGGAAGTGAGCCTCCATCAGACACTGAATCTGTTGGTGCCATGATCTTGAACTTCCCAGCTTCTAGAACAGTGAGAAATAAACGTTTGTTGTGTATAAGCCATTCAGTTTATGGTATTTGTATTATAGCAGTCCAAACAAACTAAGACAAGTGTTTGGTCCTTCTCAGCTTTTCTGTTAGCATAAATACATCCCTTGGCATATGAATAGCCCTAAGCATGCAGGTGACCTCCCAGATCCCCAGCTGTATGTCAGGTCTTTTCAAAGCCCGCTATGGACATCCCATTTTCCAGATTTTTTTAAAGTTATTTAGTTAGCCTATTGTTTGCTCCAACTGTTAACCATCATCTTGGGCAGTCAAAACATCTAACAATTGCCTCTCATTGTTTTTGACAGATGCCCCAGGAAAAGGCTATTCTCACTAGGTGAGCTCCAAGTCAGATCGAGCAAAAACAGCCTTGTCAGCAAGAAACATCTGACAGGTAAAATAATGATAATTTTCTGGAATGGGTCCTTGGAGGAGCTCCAACCCCATTGTGCACTTTCAAATGCTGCCAGACTACTGGTTTTCACCATGATTATGGGCTGTTGTTTTTTAAGGCTACTATAGATCTTTGCAGAAGGGTATGGGAATAGGGAAAGTTCAAATGCTATAATAATTACTCTTTTTATTGCAATTCAGATATTTTTACAGACCCTGTCAAGCCTTTGGTTAATTTCTAGAGTTCTGTAAAAAATTGTAATAATTACTGCCATTGTTCTCATTCTACGGAGGGGAGAATAATCAGAGGTCTTTCTGCCACCATTTTTGGTGACATTGTTTTGTTTGGTTTAGATTTGTTTTGTTTTGTAATGTTTTCAAGCACAACATAAAATTATACAAACTTCAGTGTGCCTGGGTGCCTTTCACTTGAGCATCTGATTCTTAATTTTGGCTCAGGTCATGATCTGAGGGTCATGAGATTGGACCCAGTGACAGGCTCTGCTCTCACAGAGTCTGCTTGGGATTCTCTCTCCCTTTCCCTCTGCCCCTCCTCCTGTTTGTGCTCTCTCTCTTCTAAAAAAATAAAAATTTTTAAGAAAGTTAAACTTCACTTTACTCAGTTGTTAAGATCTACTCTACAATGAAACAAAGAACAATAATAATTATCACAATAGCTAATATTTATCAGTCTTAGCATGTACCATGCATAGTTATAAATCTTTTATATGTAGCAAGTCTTTTAGAACAGCAATTCAACAGGTTAAGGTACCCTTAGTATCCTTTTTTTAGGAATGTAGAAACCAAAACACAGGTAACTTACCCATCACCACACAGCAAGTAGTAGTAAGGAATTGAGGAATTTAACACAAAGAAAGCCTTTACTTTACATATTCTTATGCATGGCCCACTACAAACTAAAGATTAAAGCTTGGAAAAATGCCTAAATAAAGTTATCAGGCTTCTCTATATACAATAGTCCTTTTTCTAGTCTTTTCTTGGAAGACTAATACAAAGGGAGAGGAAACTTCTTTTATTTAGAAGTTGTTTTGGGCAACTACTCTCAGATATATCCATAAAAGGAAATTTCTAGACTATTTTTAAGAAAACAATGCATTAGTAGGACAAAAAGAGCAACGAGTTAGGGAATACCTGGTTACCATGACACTGTGTAGTACCATTTTTGTTTATTAATTCATTAGTATTTGAAAGTAGCTAACAAATAAGGAGAATATAACCCCTTGCTTTTCATGTTACTGATTATTTACTCTCAAATTTTCAATTTGATTCTTTTAACAGTTCTGTGACATATAATCAACTCTTTCAGATAATGAAATAGAAACTCTAGTAGTTTAGGTAAATTCTTTTTTTTTTTTTTAAAGATTTATTTATTTATTAGAGAGAGAGAGACTGAGAATGAGAGGGAAGAAGGTCAGAGGGAGAAGCAGACTTCCCGCAGAGCCGGGAGTCCGATATGGGACTCGATCCCGTATGACCCAAGCGGAAGGCAGTCGCTTAACCAACCCAAGCCGAAGGCAGTCGCTTAACCAACTGAGCCACCCAGGCGCCCCAGTTTAGGTAAATTCTTAAAAACAAAACATTCAGTTTTTACTATGTGTCAGGATGTTCCATGTACCTTAAATTTACTGACTTTTTCCTCTCACAACAATCCTGTTAGACAAGTATTATTGAATTATTCTCATTTTACAGATGAAAAACCTGAGGCATAGAGAGGCTAAATAATTTGCCCAAAGTCACATGGTATGAGATTTGAACACTAGCGATTCTAGTCATAGAGATTTAAATATCACTACAATAAAATATATGACTTCAAGACCACTTCTATAATACCACAAAATGCCACATATAAAAATGTCAGAATATTAAACTGTAAAATAAAAATTACAACCCCAAAAATTAGTTTTATGTCAATACATGCTTTAATCCTATCTTGATTGGGTGATGCACTTTACATTGAAATTAAGAAAATGCTATAGGGACCCAGCAGGTGCCACTGAGCTGCCCCATTCACTAGCATAGGAACAGAGACACTAGCTGAGGCAGCAAACCCTGGTGCCAGGTCTTGGCTATACTTTACCATAAAATCCAAACCGCTGCATCATGGTGCAACCAATTTCCAAGACAAACTGGCAAATGGCAAAAATACAGCAAGACCTTCCCCCAGAAGATTAGCATGGGTCTGCACTGTGGGGATCTCTAAAATTTAGAGTTTTGAAACCCAGCCACATGCCTGCAATAAAACACAGGAGTACTGTGCACCTGGCAGATGAACAGCTCAGATGCAGGTAAGGTGAAGGCAAGGATCTAGCAGAAGCCAGGGACACAACAGTTCTTCTGTGAGGGCTTCCTGAAGAGTGGCAGAACGAGCTCCCCGATCCAAAGACAAGACAGCAGACCAATGCTATCACCCGCCAACCATCATCACTGACCAATCTCAGTGAGCAAAACAGCACCACCTGGTAGACGCCGCAGCCACTACACTAAGTCCTACTCCACTGCACCCTGCAAGTTCATCTCCATTAGGGCAAGTCAGCCTGAGAATCAGTGCAGCAGACCCCACCCCCAGAAGACCAGCACAAACCCTCCCATGCAGCAAGTCTACTGATCGTAGAGTGCTACAATCAAAGCTTCAGCTCAAGGGGAAATAGGATTTAGCTTCTTTTATTTTTTCTTTTTGTACTTCCTTCTAATTTAGCTATTATTCAGGAGCCAGAATGCAACAGGCTTTCCTAACGAAAAACAGTGAACTCAGATAAAATGACAAGACAGAGGAATTCATCCCCCAAAAAAGAACAGGAAGAAATCACAGCCAGATATTTAATCAATACAGATACAAGTAAAATGTCTGAACCAGGATTTAAAACAATATTCATAAAGATACTAGCTGAGCTTGAGAAAAGCATAGGAGACACTAGAGAATCTGTTACTATGAAGAGATAAAAGTACTAAAAACTAGTCAGGCTGAAAAAAATGCTATAACTGAGTAGTAAAACCAAACTGGATGTGATAATAAGAATGGGTGAAGCAGAGGAATGAATCAGTGATATAGAAGATAAAATTATGGAAAATAATGAAGCTAAAAAAAAAGGGGAAAGAAAAGTATTGGATGACAAATGTAGACTTAGGGAATTCTGTGACTCCTTAAATGTAATAACATTTATATTATAAAAGTCCCAGAAGAAGAAGAGAAAGAAAAAGCAGCACAAGGTTTATTTGAGGAAATTATATCTGAAAACTTCCCTAATCTGGGGATGGGAACAGACATCAAAACCCAAGAAGCACAGAAAACTCTCATTAAATTCAACAAAAGCTGGCCATCACCAAGACATATCATAGTCAAATCCACAAAATATGCAGACAAGGAAAGAATCCTGAAAGCAGCAGGGAAAAAAGTCCTTAACTTACAAGAGAAGACATATCATGAACACAGCAGATCTGTCTATAAAAATTTGGCAGGCCAGAAGACAGTGGCAGGAAATACTCAACATGCTGAATGGAAAAAATGTGCAGCCAAGAATACTTAATCCAACAAGGCTGTCATTCAGAACAGAAAGAAAGAGAGATAGTTTTTTCCAGACAAACAAAAGCTAGCCCTGCAAGAAATATTAAAGGGGACCAAAGAAAGAGAGATAATTTTTTCCAGACAAACAAAAGCCAGCCCTGCAAGAACATTAAAGGGGATTCTGAGTGGGAAAGAAAGATGAAAAGCAACAAATACTAGGAAGGAACAGGGAATATCACCAGAAACACCAACTTTACAGGTAACACAATGGTACTTAATTCATATCTATCAGTAATCACTGTGAATGTAAATGGACTAAATGTTCCAATCAAAAGACATAGGGTATCAGAATGGACTAAAAAAAACAAGAGCCATCTATGTGCTGCCTACAAGAGAATTATTTTAGACCTAAAGACATCTCCAAATTGAAAGTGAGGGAATAGAGATTCATCCTTGTGTACCATAGGTGGCACAGACACCAAGATTTCCAACTGAGTGGTCTGCTGGGAAGCCAGTCATGCTGGGAGCTGCACAGCCTCTGGACTGCAGCTAGAAGGTTGGCTCTCACAAGTACAGTCTACAAAAGACCTGCTAGAGCCATTATTGCATCCCATGCAGGATATACATACTGTGGGTCTTGTGCTGCTCATGCTTACAAGCAAGTGGATCCATCTACCACCTAGAGAATTTTCATCCTCGGGCCTTCTCATCATGTACCCCTCTCTCTATGTGCACTATCCAGTATGGATATATATAGGACACCTCTGTATGTCCTTTGTATTGACCAGAAGATTTATGGAGAATTATGGAAGACAGGAATGCTTGGACCCATGTCTCTGCAGAGATATGAAGATGAACACAGTATTGAAATGAATTTGTCTTATACAACTAAAGCCATGGAAAGCCATAAGGATGAGTTTACATTATTCCTGTACTGGGTAGAGCTCAGAGTGAGTCAAAAGAACAGGAATTTGAAAAACTCTTCAGTAAATATCTAGAGGATCCTAGTAATCTCTTTGTGGTTTCTTCTGATTTCTGCCATTGGGGTCAAAGTTTCCATTACGGTTACTATGATGAATCCCAGGGGGAGATTTATAGATCCATTGAACATCTAGATAAAATGGATGTATTATAGAACAACTAGATCCCATATCTTTTAGCAATTACTTGAAGAAATACCATAATCCTGTATGTGGAAGACATCCCATTGGGGTGTTATTAAATGCTATCACAGAGCTCCAGAAGAATAGAATCAATATGAGCTTTTCCTTTTTTGAATTATGCCCAGTCAGGCCAGTGTAGAAACTGGGAAGACAGTTCAGTGAGTTATGCAGTGGGAGCACTCATGGTCCACTCAAGGTCTGAATCCTCAAAGATGAAAAAAGGATGGTCTCTTTAACAAATGATGTTGGGAAAATTCAGGGCGCCTGGGTGGCTCAGTTGGTTAAGCAGCTGCCTTCGGCTGAGGTCGTGATCCCAGGGTCCTGGGACTGAACCCCGCATCGGGCTCCCTGCTCAGTGGAGAGCCTGCTTCTCCCCCTCCCTCTGCCTGCCACTGCCACTCTGCCTACTTGTGTTCTCTCTATCTCTCTGTCAAATAAATAAATAAAATCTTTATTAAAAAAAGTCCAAACGATGTTGGGAAAACTGGACAGCAACATGCAGAAGAATGAAACTGGGCCACTTTCTTACACCATACACAAAAATTAATTCAAAATGCATGAAAGACCTAAATACAACATAGGAAACCATCAAAATCCTAGAGGAGAACACAGGTGGCAACTTCTTTGACATCAGCTATAGCAATATTTTTTTAGATATGTCTCCTGAGGCAAGGGAAACAAAAGCAAAAATGAACTATTAGGACTTGATCAAGATAGAAAGCTTCTGCACAGCAAAGGAAACAGTTGACAAAACCAAAAGACAACTAACAGAATGGGAGAAGGTATTTACAAATGACACATCTGATAAAGGGTTAGTATCCAAAATCTATAAGGAACTTATCAAACTCAACACCTAAAAACCAAATAATCCAGATAAGAAATGGGCAGAGACATGAATAAACATTTTCCCAAAGCCATTCAGATGACAAACAGACACATAAAAGTCGCTCAACATCATTCATCATCAGGAAATACAAATGAAAATCACAATGAGATACTGCCTCACACCTGTCAGAATGGCTAAAATTAACCAGTCAGGAAACAACAGATGGTGGCAAGGATGCAGAGAAAGGGGAACCCTTTTGCCCTATTGGTGCGAATGCAAACTGATGTAGTCACTCTGGAAAACAGTATGGAGTCTCCAAAAAGTTAAAAATAGAACTACTCTCTAATCCAGCAATTGTACTACTAGGTATTTATCCAAAGGATACAAAAATACAGACTTGAAGGGGTACGTGCACCCCAATGTAAGTCATTTCACTTCAGTTAACTGTTTTGGCTTTAAAAATAGAATGGTTAGTTTCTCATTTCCTGGACTGGTACTTTATATATCTGAAACATTCTAGTTCCTTTCTGTGGCTATTTTGAATTTTCATTTAAATTATGAAACATTTCCAACTCACTTGAAGTTTTGATATCCTTTTAGTCTGTTGGAAAGGTTACCTTTAGAAGCCTTCATCATTAATCCTACCAAACTCTGGTCTCAATTCCGTCTTCTCAAAGCTTACATTCCAGGTTAACTAGGCATTAAGCAGTATTATTTCTATGCTGACTTCATCAATGATTTTTATCATTTCATGTAAATTTCTTCAGATTTCTGTTTTGATTCTCTGATTACTTTGCATATGACTTCTTTGAATGCAATATCCTCTAACCACTGTATACCCAAAAAATCAGTCAGTCCTTAAATTTCAACAGAGAAGTTGCTTCCTCTGTAGATACATTCCTGAACTTCTGGCCTCTATACACCACTGGATTTGCACTGCACTTTTCACATTGTTTATTTACCTGTATCTCCCAAACCACAAAAATTCCTCTGAGGGAAAGAAATGAGATCCACTCAGCATATATCCAATAGGATCTGATGAATACAAAGAGCCCAAAGTATGTTTTAGAATTAATAAATGAGTGAAATCAATTTAGAAACTTGCTAATTCAGAATAATGGAATTTTTGCCAAGTCTGATTTTGTAAAAAGTCTGAATTCTAGGATACTTTATAAAACAGCAATTATATCTAAGTAAATAGTTCTATTAGCTTCAAATATAGTAAATATTTTAAGATAAAACTAAAGGCTAGTTAACCAGCAATATGTGGGCAAATTAATTTCTAACAAGGCACAATTCATATACATTACAAACTACCAGATCATTAATGCAACAATTTTTTTTCTATGCGGAAAAAAAAAGGTTGTTCCCATTAGGGAGCTACACAGACATAGAATCCTCGATTTCCTGAGAATGGGGCTTTAAAAGCTATTCATGTTCCTTGAATTCCACATCCTTAATGGTTGATGAGCAAGCAACTATTAAAATATTTTCTTTCAAGAGGTATTATAGATTTTCAAAAAAAGAACTGTATCAACAAAAGAAAACTTCCATGTAAAAGGAATTTTATTACATTCATCTTCCGTGATCCCATATGGTCTATTGCTATGTTCTGTATGATGAGAACATTTATAAATTGAGGGAAAAGCAAAAAGTTAGATGTAAGCACATTTGACCCCATAAAGGATTTAAAATTTTTTTAGTGTCAGCTGCAAATCTGTTTGAGGTGCCCAGCTCTTTAGAGAATCAGTTTTAGTAAGGGGTTAGAGAAAAAGAAAGAAGGAAGATGGAGGCAAAATCTGAAATAATCTATTGCCATCATTTAAGGCTGACCAAGTCACTAACAAAGTTGCCTAAGTATTACAGGAGTCTTAATGTGACAAATAAAATGATGCATCTCTGAAAGATAGTGTCATCCTCTATGAATTTAATTTGCTTTTGGGAGGGCGGGTCCCTGAATATTGCTCTTCAGGGTACTGGAAAAGAATAACCATACTTAAAGCTGCATGGAAGGGATCATTCACTCAACCTAGGTAAATCACAGAATAGATTTTTCATCTTTTCACTAACCAATTTATTACTATGTCTTCTGTTTCTCATGGTTTTTAGTAATTGGTTATCAGCGCACAAAAAAAAGATGTATTATTATATTCTATTTATTTATAATACATGTTCAAAATAACCCACCAAAATACCCCTGAGCATATTTCAAAGAGAAAAATACAAAATCACCTATAAGTGGGAGAAAAAGCTTAGAATTTTCTTCCCGGGGAAGGGTGGATGCTTAAGTAATATGTTTTTGAAATTATATAACATCAGCTACCACCTAATCTGATTTTTTTAGTACTTAGTCTGGTTTGGGGATTTAGTATATTTTTGGGGGTTTTTTTTTGGTCTTTTTTCACATTTACTGTGTCCTTATTACATGTATATTTTAACCTATAATTACAGGTTTATATTATTTATGTGCCTATAAGCTGTTGCAATAGATATTTTTTAGTAAGCCAAATTAATAAATAAAATGTGATTCTTACTTTTTTTGTGACTCTTATTTTTGTTGACTCTTTTGATCTTATCTTCTGCAATCACAACTTTGGTTATTACTAATATTAATAATAGAACTACTTTCTCCCTCACTCCAAAAAAGCAATAATAATGTGAATGTTATATCATATTTTCAAAAATCCAGAAACATAGCTGAAATAAGTGAACAATTCAAATGTGATCTTGATGAATAATTCCTCGAAGTCTAAAAGCTCTTTGGAAATAAGAATGAGTTATATGTCAATTTAGAAATAATTATTGTCAGTTTTTCTTTATCTTATAGAATTTTTGAATATAAACCCAAATCCTCTTTGTTTGCTGTTATGAAGACATATCTTCACACACAAGGAATATGACAATAATACACACTATATTTATAACTCATTGCACATTAATCTCTGCTCAAATCTCACCCTTTTCCATGTAATCTTTCCACTTTAAAATCTCATTATTGGGGCACCTGGGTGGCTCAGTGGTTTAAAGCTGCCTTTGGCTCAGGTCATGATCTCAGGGGCCTGGGATCAAGCCCCGCATCAGGCTCTCCACTCAGCAGGGAGCCTAGTTCCCCCCCACCCTTTGCCTACTTGTGATCTCTCTCTCTACCAAATAAATTTTTAAAAATGAAATAAAATAAAATCTCATTATTCATTTATACAACTCTAGCAATTCACTTACATCATTACAGTAATAGCTTGACCTCTAAATGCTTATATTCATGTCTGAATCCCTGTAGATTTCATTAGGACTTGGGCTGGGGCAAGAAGATTCTTTCACACCTGTGATATTTACATCTTCCTTAATACAGTTCCTATGAATTTATTTTATGATTTCTTAATGTAGAGCCATAGGTTTTTTTCTAAGTTATTAGAGCACTTTTATGACTTTAATTTTTTTTATTCTTCCTCCACCTCACCTAGAAGGCAGAGACAGTAGCTAAGTATTTCCTTAACAGTTAAGCAATTCCTTAACTGTTAAGGGGGCTGATAAGCAGCTGCCTATATAGAGATATTTATCTGACTCAATGAGAGAGTATCCATAAACAGAGCACCCTCACTTCTGTTTCATCAAGAAAACTGCCATTTGAGCAGAAGGGGGTGGTGAGCAATGGAAGGAGTGAAATAGTTGGTAACAAACTTTGGTCGCCCCTGGTGAAGGGGCCCTCAGTTAAATACTCAGGTGCCTTTAGCCAGACAACAGCTGAAAGAAAGAGGAGTTGTGACAACTGAATCCCTCAGATATCAGTCATTATTATTTTTGCAGCTACCCTCAAAACCATGAATGTATAGAATATTTCATATTTATCAAATCTATATTCCAAAAAATATTTTAAAAATCAGGGGGCACCTGGGTGGCTCAGTCAGTTAAATGTCTGCCTTGGACTCGGGTCGTGATTCCAGGGTCCCGGGATCAAGCCCCCATCATGCTCCCTGCTCCGAGGGGAGCCTGCTTCTCCCTCTCCTCTACTTGTGCTCTCTTGCTCACTCTCTTTCTCTCAAATAGACAAATAAAATCTTTAAAAAAATATTAAGTAAATAAAATAAAATAAAACCAAAAAATCAGTTTTTCTCTCCTCCCTCACAGTTCAAATGCTTTCGCAATGTAAACCTCCACGTGCATAAAAATAATCTTAGTAAAGTTCCACAGCACAGTGAACTGCATTTGATAATACATTTTCTGTTGATTTCATTTTAAAAAATGGATGATTTTTGTCAATCCTATCATCTAAAGTGTGTATATAAGGAGATACAGAGTTGAATAGAACTGATTTATGGCTCAGACATGAGAAGGTCTCAGCGGTCAGCCAAATGCATAAAGGATGACAGCTTTGAGGCCTCACATGGCAAAGGAGATTTGTTTCAGGTCAATACTTAAAGTGGCACTCACAGACACACGGAACACTGGCATCCAAACAGTTACCCTCTAGGCAAGATGAATCTGAGGCATTTCCTCAAATATGTAAAGTGCTTATGGTCATAGTAGAATTTGGCTCAGGACTGAAAATAGGACTTAACTGATAGCCTTTAATTTGTCAACACTCAGACTTTCTTGCCCATCTCACAGGGGGAATTCTGATAGCCAGGCAGGCCTTAAGCTTTTAGCCAGAGTTTCAGACATTTGTCTTCAGAGAAATTCCATAGGTACAGAGAAAGATCTCCACATCTCTGGTTGTATCTACCTAAATGGAATCTTGTTTGTCTCAAGGCTTCACTCAGGTACCTCATTCCCTTCTTAAAATCTCACATTTAAACATGAGGAAGACTAAAAATAACTATTTGATGAGAGCTTTTAACTCAAGAAAGAGCCTAAAATAATAAAGGAATGAATGAAGTAATGAAGGGAAGGTGGGTGAGTAAGATAATCTATCCCCAAAACAAGAACAAGTTGCTATGTGTATTAGTTTTCTATTGCTTAGTGGCAAATTACCACAAACCTGTGACTTAAAACAACACAAATTTGTTACCTTATAGAATCTCTGCTCAGCGTCTTGCAAGGCTGTGGTCAGGTGTTGGCCAGGTCTGGGGTCTTATTTGAAGCTCAGACTCCTCTTCCAAGCCAACTGGTTGGTGAAAGAATTCATTTCCTTATGGTTATAGGACTGAGTGAGATCCCTGCTTTTTTTGCTAGCCATAGACCAGCAAAAGAGAGAAGCCAGCTCTTTCTCATTTCCTAGAGAGCACCCAACAGTTCCTTCTCAGGTGGTCCCCATAAACCATTTTTAACCTGAATGCTACGTGCCTCTAGACCAGCAGGAATACAGATCTCTGACTTCTATCACTGACCGATGGGCTCCCTTTGAAGGACTCAAACTGATTACCTCAAGCCTACCCACTACAATCTTTCTTTTAATTAAGTCAAAGTCTACTGATCAATGACTTAATTACTTGTGCAAAATCCTTTCTTTCATGTAAAGTAATACGGTCAAGAAAACAGTATGCCATCATAATCACAGTTTCCTCCCACACTCAAGTGGAGTTATTTGTTTAAGGTGTGTACATGAAAAGCCAAGAATTTTGGAGACCATCTTAGAAATCTGCCCACCACACTTTGGAAATGAAAAGTATCAGAAAACAAGAAATAACTCTTTATTTCATAAAATATAATTGCTGAAAGAAATTATAATAGAAACTTTGAAAGACAGTATCAAGGAAATAGAATGTGCAGAGAGAGAAGAGGAGAGAGAGAGAGAAAGAGAAAGAACAAAGAAAACTGAGCAAAAATTAAGAAATTTAGAGATAATACATAGAAAATTTCATATTCAACAGATTACAGTTTTATAAAGAATAAAGAAAATTCCAAGGAAGAGAGTATTAAAGAAAGATATCAAGAGAATTTCCCTGAAATAAAGAATATACATTTCTAATTGAAAAAAACCTTCCACTATCCAGCAAAAAAGAATAAAAACAGATCCATAACCAGAGCACACATTATAAGATTTTAGTTTAGGAAATAGTCTCCAGAAATTTAAAAGAAACAAGTCATGAACAAAGGAGCAAGACTGATATTTCTCACAAGCAGCACTAATTTTAAATGACATTGGAACAAGTACTCTAAAATTCTGAGGCAAAAATGCTTTTCAAACTAAAACTCTACCCAGCCAAACCCTCATCACATGGGAGGATACAAGAACATCAGGCATTTTCGTATGTGCCAAATTTCCACACATTTACCTCCCATGAAACTTTCTTGAGAAGTCCTGAAAAACATTTTTCAGCAAATTCATGAGTAAATCAAGAAAGAGAAAGATAGGATTCAAAAAATATAGGATCAAATCGGGAAGACAATGAAGAGAGACCTCAATGTGAGGTAACTGCTGGAAACAATCAAGATTAAGGGGAATGAATAAAGGGAAAGGTATAAATTAAAAATACTGAGACAGCAAACTGGGCACGTGGGAAGTAGGACAATTATTGTACGATACAAAAACCTCGCAAGTGAGGGTTTGCCACATCGTGCATTATTTTGACTCTAGTGGAGCTGTATTTGCATAAACATTGATGAAAGCAATGATCCTTGATTTGATTTCAGTTTGATAGGATAAAGTTGAGAGAAATGGAGGAATGCTGGGGAGCTTTAAAAAGCTAAATCTTCATTTTTATTATAGAAAGGCAAATGGTAGAATCAAAGTCATCAACCCAAAAATATTATTAGAAACATATAATTTGGGGAGGGGGCGCCTGGGTGGCTCAGTTGGTTAAGCATCTGCTGGCGGCTCAGGCTCAAGTCTTGATCCCAGGGCAGCTGCAAGGGAGGGGGTCCATCCTCAGAGGGGAGTCTGCTTCTCCCTCTGTCCTGCCTCCTTGGTCATGCTCTCAAGCACTCAGTCTCTCAAATAAGTAAATAAAAGCTTAAAAAAAAACCATATAATTTGGAAAAATATCAGAAGAAACAGCTGAATTAAAATTTTGCTTCTAGGACAGGGAATAGGATGGAAACTGCTCATTATTAGCTTGCTGTTACTATTTGATTTTTTCTAATAATGTTCTGTTGTATTTTTTAACTTTTTAACCATATAGAAGCATCTTCTGCAGCTGTTTGTTGGGTCGTAATTGAACTTCAGATATTCTTCTGGAAAAAAACACTGTTGCAATGTTTTGTTAAATAAACACAAAAAGCTAAGCTTTTAACATGTAGAACTTTACCCTCATGTAGCATATACCCTCCCCCACAACTAACAAATTGAAACTTCTTGATTTCTGGCTTTTTCTGGTGATAATATTGTCTGCATGTATTTTTATTAACTATATTAAATAAAGCCTACATTTATAGCACTTTGGAGATATTAAAGCATTTTCACTTTTATTATGTTAATTAGCCTTCTAATTACTCTGTGATAAAGGCAGAGTAAATACTCATTAAATATTAATAACAATTATTAACATTAAATATTCATTCTATTTTATAGATTAAAAACCTGAGTTTCATAGAGTTATGTTTATACCCAGAACCATGGTTATTTTTCTTAGAAACAATATTCCAACACTAGTATAGTACATTGCCCATCACACCACCATTTTTCCTGTATGTTAGGATATAAAAAATACTTTTTTTTACTTTGTAATTTCCAGACTCAATGTCATTTTGATAATCATGGCATTTTGCTTATCTAACTGACACTTTTTTATTTTAAATATACCACTATGTATATCCACCCAATGTCATTGTGAAAGGCAATTTCCTTGTTTTTTATATAATCATAAGTAGGAAATATGTTTTTAAATATATATATACTTACAATACAATTACAATTTTATTTCTACTTTGTCCAAAAAAGTGCATGAATCTGTATTTGCTCTACAGAGTTCCTCAATATATTAGAATATATGCCATGCCTCTTAAAACAAATGCATATACCAAAAGGATCCACATCTGAAAAATCAGGAAAATGGGAGGCAAGCATTAGCTTATTGGAGATTCCTTCAGTCCTCCATGCTCCATTTTAGAAAACTCCCACACTTCTCATACTCTTCTTGGGATATTATAAAAGACTGGTACTGAGAACTATTGGTTCTGCCCTTAGAGAGCTACTAAATAGGAGATTTCCCTCAGAGTCATTTGAAAAATGAGCTCAGACAGGAGTTAAGGAAGGGAAGAGATGAAAGTAGACTCCAATAGTGGAAAGAAAAGATGATGACTCTAGCAGAAAGGAAAAGTAGTTCACTTCTTCTCGGGCAAAATCAGTGAGGGTTTGGGATGGTCATAAATGCATCCTAGCATCACACGGGCAGCCAAACAGCAAGTATGTAGTGTTTCCAAGATGGATCCCAGAAGAACAATTCCATTTATCGCATGAGAACTTTAGGGAGCCAAAACATTGCAAAAATCTGTACAGGAAGATCCCCCACATCCTTAGGCGTGTAACTACTTTTCAGATACAAAATACATATATATCCAAAATTTGGCACCACAGAGAAAGTGGGCTTGCCAATTTCATAAAGAACAGATGAATTGATGTTGTTTTACTTTAGTTAAATGTATTTAATATAACTCTGGCAATAATTCCTGTCCAATGTGTCAGCTATTTCCAGTAGTGCTAAGAAAAATGAACTATGCCAATACAGCCATATTCTATAAAGCTGGTTACTTAGAAAATAGTTGCAAACAACAACAACAAACTGCAGTGAAACAAATGCTCTTTAGGAAATTTTGTTCATCTGCCTGTATAACAAACATTTATTGAATCCTGCCAAACTGGCAAATAAAAGTAGCAAATAAGGCCTGGTTATTGGTGTTTCACACAATGCTGTGGCCAGGAGACCAAGAGCTGACACAGAGACACTTGAAGTACCTTCAGCAGAAGAGAAATGGAGGAGCCATAGAACATTAAGGATTAATTCAGGAAGACCCAAGAGCATGGTTAGGTAGATAGCATTGCCTGCTATCTACACTGTTTTCCAACCAGAGGTTGTTATTATGACAGTCTATGAAACTTTTATCAAAAACCCAGGCTGTTGGAAGCAAGGTCTGGTCCATCAAACTCACATGTCATCTTGTTGCATGGATAAGCCCTCTGAGATAGTAGATTCAGAGAGAAAGGGAGGGAGGGGACTTATTGGCTGACGGGTGAAAAATGATGCGATAAAAGTATCCATCTCCATGAAAGTTGTCAACCCAAGGACTAAGAAAGACCTTGACCCCAACAATGTTATCACTGAGTAAGAAGGGAGGCAGAGGCAATCCTTCCATGATTACTCTGGGCAGATCACCCTCAAGACTGACCCGTACACCACCTGCAAGCAGTGTGGCTGTAAAGACCAGTTTGCAAGGGATTGTTTTATGCAATTGTTTTATGAGGAACTAAATATTCTCTGATACCTGGTGAGAAAGAGGAGAAGGAAGAGGAAAAATCAGTACAGTTTGAGAAAACTGACCCGATGAGGAATTCTTCTAGAAAAAGAAAGAAGCTTCTCAGGTTCCTTCATGCAGTCAGACCTCAGTTTGGAAAGTAACGGAGACTGACTGACTGACTGACTGCTGCTGCTGCTGCTGGAAAAGAAGAAAAAGAAGTGAAGAAGAAGGAGAAGAAGAAGAAGGAAAAGCAGCAGCAGCAGAAACAATGGCAGCACAAGGAGCGAGGGTGAAAGTGGACAGGGGTGGTTAAGAGAAGAAGGAACCAGGAGCCTTGTGCCTTGAAGCCCTAGCTCCTGGAAAGACTCAATAATGAGAATATGGTCTCTCACACGCATTGACTTCTCTCCCATGGGAACTGGCTTCCCCTCAGGGCCACAGGTAGGTTTGGGAGTTAGATGACAAAAGCATCTGTCTGAATGAGTTGTTGTTAACTTACCACTCTTCGCAAGTGACCCTTGCAGCTTATCCATTCACTGACTGAACTTCATTTAGCTGAAGGTCCTATTACCCTCTCCAGCTGCCACTGCCAGAGCCAGTTTTCTGTACGGGAATCCAGGCTAGAGCCTCAGGTACTGCTGTGCAGGCAAGACTGGCTGTAGTTGGAGAACAGTGATTGGCTCCTCTCTGTTGGGCCAACCCTGGACTGATTGGTGAGTGATTTCTATGGTATCCAACACTGGGGCAGAGGGAAACCCATGATATGAGGGAGAACATGGTGAGAAGTGGTGCTTACTTTTTCCATTCCCCCAACATGATTCTACTGTGCTAGAAATGACAGCAAGAAAACCATATTTGCAATGACTGAGCTTGTATGTGACATTCTGCCAGATCACTGAACCAGATAGCTCAAGCCAAGATCATTGCTTTACTTTGTACTTACGACTGGGTAAGTCAGTTGGTTCCACTTCAGGTCTCCGCTTAAATTCCTGGCATTGCAGGGGGGGAAATGCCAAATAAAAGGCATAATGCCTGCCCTCAAGAAGTTGTTTAATGAAGAAAGAAGCATAAATTTGAAAAACAATGCAGTGAGATAAAGCATGAAAGAAGGTGGTATTTGGTGCGAAGGCAGCTGAACAGGGCCTTCTTAACCAAATACCAAATACTTTTTTAGGGTAGGACCCCTGAAGTCATCCAGCCTTGAGCTTGATTTTGAAGGTGAAGTAAAAGATAGCTTGATTCCAAATTGGGTGGAAAAAAGCAGGATGAATAACTTGATAGGATTATGTTTAGTGCACATGACAAAAAGTCAACGAACGTAGCTAAAACCTATAGGATTTTTTTTCCCATAATAAACTTACAGCTTTCTGACAGTAGGATCAGACATACACACACACACACACACACACACACACACAGAGATATGGTCAATCAATCAAATTTTATTATTTAGAAAAAGAATAATACTTCCCTCAGATTTTCTATGAATAAATCAAATGAGAACTGCCAAATGAAAGTGCATATTCAGGATACGATGATGGAAGCATATGGTTAGATCATAGGAAGTGACAGTAGGCTCTGCTGGACAGTGCACATGTGGAACATGGTGATCGCTTCTGGCACATCGTTTAAAGATATATATTAATAAATTTTCGTGCATTTTAGGGGAATGTGAGCTAAATGATAATAGGTCTTGAACTATATCATTCAAGCAATGGGTTGAGAGACTTAGTGAGAAGAAGAGAAATCCATGGGAAAGCACATGAA
>CM052802.1:72262554-72278561 GCA_028533885.1 Nasua narica | reverse complement strand
TTGTAATTATGAATGATAATATAATCTGAAGCACTGACAACAGCAACAACCATGGCAGCAAAAAACATGAGTCTGAAACATTCAGGACTCTTTACCTGGCACCTTACAGGGCAACTATAAATGCTATATAAACACTGGTAAAATGAATTACAGGAAATCTCACACGCAAGAATTGTGTGGTGACGTAGCACAGAGTTCCTGTTTTCACTCCATTAAATCTGATTTCCACATATGGCCTCTGGAAAAAACAAGTGAGCCTCGGGTGAACATTACAATTTATAAACAATGCACAATGTGTAGCTTTAGGAGTTACCCCTTTTCTTGACATTTTTAAAGAGGGAAACACTCAACGGAAAAATGAGTGTCTGGGTGGCTCAGTCACTTGGGCTTCCCATTCTTGATTTGGCTCTGGTCATGGTCTCGGGGTTGTGGGATCAGATCCTGGGTCAACTCCACTGGGTGTGGAGCCTTTCTGGGCCTCTCTCTCCCCCCTTTCCCTTGGCCTCCTTCTCTGCAAGTGTGCGCTTTCTCTCTCAAAGAAGGAAAGAAAGAAAGATGACTGAAGTAGGTGGCATTTAACTTCAAGAAAATCATGATTCTTGACATTTTTGTTATTGAGAGACTCTGAAACTTGGGTAAACATTGTCTGGTAATGGAGTTATGTTCCTTTATGAAGCCCCAGAGATAAACTCTCAAGGTTCTCTAAGATGTGTGAGGTATTTGGGGAAATATCTAAGTAAACCCATATTTTCTCTTACATCTTCAAAGAACAAGAAAAAAAACAATGCCTAATGAGTTCTTTTTGAGGCTTAAGCAGAAGATTTAAGAAATACATGAGAAAAGCAACATGTGTTCATGAAACTGTTTTAAAAAGAAAGCATTTCCTGAGAAGAATGTGACTGCAGAATTTCTTCCATCCGCTTTCTTGAAAAAATGGCTTCATGCACCGCTGACAAATTGATTAGGTAAAGATGGAGGGAGTCAAAAGAAATTCCTTATTGCTTTTGATAAAACTCACGAAAATTATTGAACTTAGAGACTAGACACTTTAAAATTCAAGGCAGTCTTGCTTAATGAGAAAAGCCTAGGTTGGAGGGGAAGAAATAGAGTATTATTATCTAGTACCAACTACCTTGGCAATTTTGGGAAACGATACTTAATATCCCAGCAACCAGGGCTATTCAGCTCCAAACCATCATAATGACCGCTGCTACTGAGTTTGTCCCTGCTGTGTTGGATGCTTTCCTCAGCTTCCTTTTTTTGTCTAGTGAACCTGGGCATATTATTTAACTCCAGTCTTCCTATTTCTTACCGAAGCAAAGTTAATGATAGTTGCATAGTTGTGAGGATTTTAGCACTTAGCATACAGAGTGCCTGTTATATAATAACCATTTTATGCACATTTTCTTGTTATTATTACCTCTTGAATCATAGCCTAAAAGTAGGTATTATTTAAAGATGGGTATCACAGTAAAGTCATGCAAGAGATTAGAAGCCATCACTTTTAGAAACTGGGTAGCATGTTTTGTTTGGTAGACTGTGTAGAATTCGGCCCACGGTATGTTTTCATTTTTAGATTTTGAATCATTTCTCAATATATAAGAATAGATTTAATAAACCAATTTCAATTTCCAGCTTTCATTAGAAATGTAAAATATGTGATCATTTTAGGTACACCAACCCAAAGGACAGCTACAAGGGTAAACTTGGAGTTGTACTTTTTAGTAAAGTTTCTTGAGTTTGCTATGTCTTCCACGTTTATTGTTATCTTTACAACAAGAACAAAATAAATATAATTCATCATGGTGCCTGCAAGTTTGTGGACCAATATTATTTTTTGTAGATTTTTTTCCAAAGAGTTTGCAAACTGGTTGTGCCTGGCTTTTTTCTTTTTTTTAAGATTTTATTTATTTATTTGACAGAGAGAGAGAGAGATCACAAGTAGGCAGAGAGAGGGAAGCAGGCTCCCTGCTGAGCAAAGAGCCCAATGCGGGGCTCGATCCCAGGACCCTGAGATCATGACCTGAGCCAAAGGCAGAGGCTTTAACCCACTGAGCCTACGCTCCATGGTCGTAACTGAAGTAACTGCTTTTAACTGAAGCATACAGACTTAACTCCTTCTGTCTGAACTACCAAGTAAATGAAATAAAAGTTGGTTTTCAAGTGTGTGCCATTTGTTTGGATGCATATTATGTCACCCCTTTCTGGGACTGTTTCCTTTATAAATATAAAATAATAAAGCATACATTGTACATATGTATTTGAACTGATGGGATGCTATGCTTAATAGTCTCAAAGTATTATGCCATCCAAATGTCCTTAATTTAGATAAATATTCTAAGTATATTTGTGTGTGTGTTTATTGAAATATAATAGGCATATGCCACTGACTAAATTTAAAGTGTATAACTTGTTGATTTAATACACATATATTGCAATGTGATTACCACTTAGCCTTAGCTAACACCTTCATCACATCACATAATTTTTATTTCTTATTCGTGGAGAGAATACTTAAGACTAGTCTCTTAACAACTTTCAAGTATATAATATAGTATTGTTAACTATAATCACAATGCTGTGCATTAGATCCCCAAACTTAGACATCTTATAACTGCAACTCTATATACTTTGATCAATATCTCCCCAATGCACCCACTCCCTAGCCCCTGATAACTACCACTGTATTCTCTGTTTCTGTGAGTTTAGCTTTTTTAGATTCCACATATGAAAGATTATCACACAGTGTTCACCTTTCTCTAACTTATTTATTTCACATATGCCTTCAAGGTCCATACACATTGTCACAAATGGCAGAAATTTCTTCTTTCTCATGGCTAAATAATATTCCCTCATGTATTTACACCCAGTCCTCTTTATCCATTCATCTATTGGTGAACTCTTAAGTTGTTCCCATATTTGACTATTGTTAAAAATGCTGTAATGAATGTGGGAGTGCATGGAGTGCCTGGGTGGCTCAGTCAGTTAAGCATCTGCCTTTGGCTGAGGGATTGAGTCCCATATCAGGCTCCTTCCTCAGCAGAGACCCTGCTTCCCCTCTCCCTCTCCCACTCCCCCCTGCTTGTGGTCCTTCTCTCTCCCTGACAAATAAATTTAAAGATCTTTAAAAAAAATCCTAAAAAAACAAAAACATGGGAGTGCAGATATCTTTTAGACATCCTGCTTTCATTTCTTTAGGGTATATACTCAGAAATGGGAATGCTGAAACATATAGTAGCTCTACTTTAAATTTTTTGAGGAAGCTTCATACTGTTTTCTATTTACATTCCTACCTACAGTGCTCAGGGGTTTCCTTTTCTCCATACCCTCACCAACACTTGTTACCTCTTGAGGTTTTTTTGACAACAGTCATTTTAACAGATGTGAGACGGGATCTCATTGCAGTTTTGATTTGCACTTTCCTCATGATTTGTAATATTGAGCCTTTTTCATGTACCTGTTGGTCATTTGGATGTCTTTGGAAAAAAGTCTATCTGTTCCTCTGCATTTTTTACTTGGATTGTTCATTTGTTTTTGTTTTTGGTAATTGAATTGTATGAATTCTGTATATATTTTGAAAATTAACCCCTTATCAGGTATATGGTTTGCAAAAACTTTCTCCCATTTCATAAGCCACTTTTTCATTTTGTTGATTATTTTGCTGGCCAAAAGCTCCTTAGTTTGATGTAGTTCTCCTTTTTGATTTTTGCTTTTGTGGTTTGTGCTTTTGGTGTTATATCCAAAAAATCATTGATAAATTCACTGTCAAGGAAGATTTTCACTATATTTTCTTCTAGGAGTTTTATGGTTTCAGGTCTTATGTTTAGCCTCTAATCCATTTTGAGTTGATATTTGTGAGTAGTATAAGGGGTTCAATTTCACTTTTCTGTATATAATTATTCAGTTTTGACCACTATTGAGGAGCCTAGCCTACCCCCATTGAGTATTTTTGGTCCAATTGTCATATATTAGTTGACCATATACATATATGCAGGATTTCTTTCTGGATCCTCAATTCTGTTCTATTGGCATATGTATCTATTTTTATGTCAGTATCATGCTGTTATGATTACTATAGTAATCATATAATTTGAGATCAGACAGTGTGATGCCTCCAGCTTTGTTCTTCTATTGCAGGATTACTTTGGTTATTCAGGATCTTTTGTGGCTCTGTATGAATTTTAGGGTTGTTTTCTCTTTCTGTGAAAAATGCCATTGGAATTTTTATAGAGATTGCATTAAATCTGTAGATGGCTTTGGGTAGTATGGACATTTTAACAGTATTAATTCTTTCAAAAGCATGAATACATCATATATTTCCACTCATCTGTGTCTTATCCAATTTCTTTCATCAAAGCCTTATAGTTTTCAGTATATGGAACTTTCCCTGGTTAAATTTATTCCTAAGAATTATATAATTCCTAAGAATTATAAATGGAATTTTTAAATTTCTCTTTCAGATATTTTGTTGTCTGTCTATAGAAGCCCAACTGATTTCTGTATGTTGGCCTTATGTCCTGCAACTCTGCTAAATTCGTTGATTGACCAGAGTTTTTTAGTGGAGTCTTTAGGATTTCTATATATAATATCATATTATCTGCAAGTAAAGACAATATTACTTCTTCCTTTCTGATTTAGATGTCTTTTATTTCTTTTTTCTTGCCTGATTGCTCTAGCAAGGACCAGGACCACATTGAATAAGATTGGTGAGAGTAGGGGTGCCTGGGTGGCTCAGTGAGTTAAGTGTCTGCGTTAGGCTTAGGGTCATGATCCCAGGGTCCTGGGACTCAGTGGTGTAGGGCTCCCTGCTCAGCGAGGAGCCTGTTTCTCCCTCTTCCACTGCCCCTCCCCCTGCTTGGGCTCTCTCTGCCTTGCTATCTCTGTCTCTCACTCTCAAATAATAAATAAAATCTTTACATACACACACATACAAAAAAAAAATTGGTGAGAGTAGTCACCCTTATCTTGTTCCTGATCTTAAAGGAAAAGCTTTTAACCTTTCACTATTAAATGTGATGTTAGCTGCGGGTTTGTTGTATATAATCTTTATTATACTGAGGTATGTTTCTTCTATAATCAATTTGTTGAGAGTTTTTAGATGTTATATTTTGTCAAATACTTTTTCTGTATTTATTGAAATGATCATATGATTTTATCTTTCATTTTATTAATGTGGTGTGTCACATTTGTTGATTTGTATTCATTGAATCACTTGCATTTCAGAGCTATATCTCACTTGAACATGGTGTGTGATTCTCTTAATGTACTGTTGAATTAAGTTTGGTAATATTTTGTTGAGAATTTTTGTATAGGTATTTATCAAAGATATTGGTCTGTAGTTTTATTTCCTTGCGGTGTCCTTCTGACTTTGGTATCAGGGTGATGCTGGCCTCGTGAAATAAGTTTGGAAGTATTCCCTCCTCTTCAATTGTTGGGAAGAGTTTAGGAAGGATAGGTATTAATTCTTCGAATGTATGGCAGCATTCACTAATAAAACCATCTGGTCTTGGGGTTTTTTTGGTTAGAAGGTTTTTGATTATAGATTCAATTTACTTACTAATCCATTCAGATTTTCTATTTCTTTATTCAGTTTTAGTAAGTTTTGTGTTTTTAGAAATTTATCCATTTCTAGATTATCCAATCTGTTGGCATATAAGTGTTCATTGTAGTTTTTTATGATCCTTTGTATTTCTGCATTAACGCTTAAAATGTCTTTCTTTCATTTCTGATTTTATTTGAGAATTCCCTTTTTTTTCTTAGTCTGGCAAAAAGGTTGTCAATATAATTTATTGAGTACTGTACATCTTAAAGAAATAAAGTATTTTTTAGGTTGGATAACATTTTCCCTTTAGGTGGCATATACTGGTTAATGTTATTCACCTTATATTTCTGAAATTTTTCATTAGGGAATCAGACATGAAACTATGTCCACACATACACACACATACATATGCAAGAAGAAATGGATCAAAGTCACCTCAGATAATGAGAGCTCATTATGCAAGCAGAGCACAGTGGGACATACTTGCTAACAGGTGCATACCTCAGTAAAACACATATATGAATCTTTACCAAAGTCTAAAAAATACTATAAACAAAATCCAGAGATTTATTATTCTACTTAATTATATCTATTTTGACATTCCTTTAAGAATATAAAATCCTTACCGATGTAAACAAAATTAAAAGGATAATAAGCAGTAGAGTATTAGGTAAGTTTTTCAAATTGCTGTCATTCTTTAAAACTATGTATTTTTCAAGCTAAATTAAATATTTTTCATTACACACCATTAGTCATTGTGTAGACAAGAACTATGAAAAGAATTTAACACAGTAATTAAAAATAATTGTTTCTCCAACCCAATAAAAGTTTATACTGAGTAAAACAAAATTATTTTCCTTGCACTGGTATCTGATATAATTTTTATGAAGTTTTTTGTAAGTCCTTCTAAAGTGGGAATAGGGGCAACAGATTTCTTAATAAAATGACAATTGTATCCATATGTGAAACATATTGCTAAAATTAGAAAAATAATATGTCTTTACTCATGTTTTATGCTCTTTGTGTTCCATTAATATTCTGTTTATTTGGGAAAAAATAATTGGGCCCTGAAAGATGCTCCCTAAGTGATTATTTGATTCCGAAAAGAGTTATGTCTCCTGAAAGAATATTACTATTGCTAATTTTATAATCAGAGGTAAATTTATAGTATAATCTCTCATATTCGCACTTCAACTGGAAATCTGAAACTGATTTCAAAGAATATTTTTTACCCTGAATGAACAGGATTTGTTCTGTTTCTAGATTAATAGTGTTTCTGGAGTTTGGATAATTTTATTCCCAAGTACTTTTCACTTCTACTACTTAATATAACCCTGCCATGTCCCAAGTTTTTGTTCTTGTTTTTTCTATCTTTTATAGAGTAAGAAATAAATACATAATAAGTATTTGCCTAATAGCAATATAATGCATTGAAACTTTTTTTTTTACCTGCCAAAATATCACAGCTGGGAGCTTATTTCTTAAATATGACCAGCTAGATTGCCATGACGTTAATCCTGTTAAATGCCACACTTCCGGGCGCCTGGGTGGCTCAGTTGGTTAAGCGACTGCCTTCGGCTCAGGTCATGATCCCGGAGTCCCAGGATCGAGTCCCATATCGGACTCCCGGCTCTGCGGGAAGTCTGCTTCTCCCTCTGACCTTCTCCCCTCTCATTCTCAGTCTCTCTCTCTCTTTAATAAATAAATAAAAAATCTTGAAAAAAAAATGCCACACTTCTGTTCCATATCCCATAGTTTGGGCAAACTGGTCACCACAAAGTTTTAGGATCCAGTATATCTGTGTCATGCCCTTCCTAAGCCTCAAGTATTCCAGCAAATTATTTTTCCAACAGTACTTTGGTATTACTTCCTTTTTAAATGGACAGGCATGAAAAGCTCTTTTAGAACAATTCCATGATTTGAATACTTTCATTATTTGGATTGCCAGATAACTTTTGTATGATTCTTCATATGAGTATCCTATTCAATATTGTCCTTCAGTCTTGCTTTCATGTCCCTCCAAAGGACCGTCAAAATCCTTCACCATGATTATTTCCTCCCTTCTCTTGTTTCTAGCTTAATCAGTTCTAAGCTAACTCGTCCTTTACTGCTTCTTGCCTAGTCTTCTCTTTTACCCCATGAATAACATTCAACTTTCTTTCCAAACTCCTTCCACTTCTTTCCTTTATTTGAAACCTGACAGCACAGTGTTTCTCACAAATGGACTGGTACACAAGTTTCTTTATTCCCAGAATGTTATTGCCACCATTTTTCAATTATTTCTTTTGAAATACATGTAACATAAATAACCCATTTTCTTCTTTTTCTAATTCATTCTCCAAGCTCCAAGAAACTCTGCTAAATTCTTCAGTGATTTATACACGTGGCAAACGTGTTCATGGTGGTGGTGGTGGTGATAGTGATGGGGAGTGATTGTGTTGCTGGAGATGGTATTTAAATTTTGCTTTTGTTTTACTCACAATTATATTCCTGAGAAACTTCTTAAAAGTCCTAGCTTCACATTTTTTGTTACCTTCACCAGTGACTTTTACTGACTAACACTTCAACCTCGATGTTATACCCCTTCGACAATCCAAACCTGTTATACCTTCAGGACTTTGAATTTACACCAAATCCTTTACTCCTCATTATCTTCCTCCCTTCCTTCTTTGTCCTTGGTGTGATATCCAAAACATTGAAAGATGTCCCTACCACCTCTAGATTCCCTTTTTTATCTTTTGCCATTCCCACATGATGGGTTCTAGCTCAGGAAACAACACAATGTTTTCTATTTTTTGTTTTTTTCCTTTACTTCCACTATTAGATTGTCCAGCATTTCTAGAGGAATAAAGAAACTTCTGAAGACATCTTACTCACCCACATTGGGTCTTTAACTACTGTTGTGCAAAGTTGTATTAGTATCTTGACTCCCATACAGTTAACTCAGCAGTTGTTAAGACTGACAACTTAAAGTATGTCACTAGACTTCAAATGTTAATTTCTAAAAATAAACACATAAATTGAATTTAACTTCTATTTCTCAATTACTGAATTTCATTTTTAAGTAGAATTACTTTCAAAATTATTTTTCTAGAATTATCACTTAGTAAGGCTTTATATCCAAGACATTTTTAATTACCATGCTTTCTTTTTACATGATAAATGAGAAGATTATAGAAGAAAAGTAATATTTTCATAAAACAACTTAGAAAATATGCTTTTACAAATACAAAATATCACAGTCATAATGATTCGTGTCTCAAGCCTAACCATTTAAAGTCCATAAAATTGAGGTTCTCATATTTTCATGTTTTAATATTTATTTATGGTTTCTAAGTAGGAATGTATTTTTATTTCAAAGAAAAATATTAGTCTGTGAATTTGTTAAGATATAGCAAAAGTGAAAACACACATTTAGTATTAGAGTAAGTTGTTCTCTGAAGTTTAATAAAGGAGTGTAACTGGACTTCTTTTCCAGTTATTTGTGGGAACTACACAGTGTTCCTTCAGGAAACAATGTATTTCAAATGCCCTTTTCTAATTAAAATATAAATGTGACTTATGTAGAAGAGCCATTTGTATCCCAGAAGCAAACTAAACTGTTTGCTTCCACTTGTACTGGATTACCAGTGCATAGACAATACCTGTATTTAGAGACAAGGAAATAGGACTCATATATATTTGATATATATAAATATTATATATATTCAAAATGTCTTAAATATATATATAAATGTATGTTCCATATTAAGTATATAATATACTAAATATATAATTATTTATAATGTAATATTTCAAAAATGGAAAAAATTTCACTTTTATTGTCCTTTCTTACAGCTATGTTAGTGTACAGTATTAAATGTGTGTGTATATGTGTGCGGTGCGAAGGGAAATGAAACAAATATCTTCTGTGCCAACTTTCAGGAAACTGCTCACCTTATTTTCAACCATTTTCTGTAAGTTGCACAAACAGTAAGTAGTAAAGTGGTATTGTCATTTGTATTACAGATTTTCTTTGCTTATTTTCTGAAACTATAGTTTTAGATATACACAAGTCAAGAAAACCTATATATAATACTTCTGTTTTCAGGAGCCATTGAACACCATGTAAATACAACAAGTAGAGTTATAATCATTTTAAGAGCAGCACACAATTTTCTCAGGAATCTGTAAAGATGACCTCTAGTTTTGACAAATAAAAGAAAGGAAGATGATAGTGATTTTTTATCTGATCTCACAATGTTGATTGAACTCTTAGGTAAAGACAACCCAATCCCAATAATGTTTTTGAAAGGCAACTAGACAGTGTTTGTTTTTCTTTAATGATAAGCTTGGATTTTTGATACAGGCCTGATCATTTCTGGTTCAAGCCTATGTTTCCCTTAAAAAATCAGAGTGTTTGGGCGCCTGGGTGGCTCAGTGGGTTAAAGCCTCTGCCTTCAGCTCGGGTCATGATCTCGGGGTCCTGGGATCGAGCCCTGCGTCGGGCTCTCTGCTCGGCGGGTAGCCTGCTTTCCCCTTCTCTCTGCCTGCCTCTCTGCCTACTTGTGATCTCTCCCTCTCTCTCTCTGTCAAATAAATAAATAAAATCTTAAAAAAAAAATCAGAGTGTTTCTTTTTCCAAAGATTGTAACAATTTACATAAGGATCATATATTGCAGAATTCACCTCCCCCTGAACTAAGAGACACAAACTGTTTAAAATATTAAAATGCATTACTTTGATGCATTTAGTAAAAAGAAAAAAAAGAAGAATTTCTCATACTACTGAGCACCTGCTAAAAAGTTTGATAGGATTGTTGGCAGCAGGGAAATCTAATAAATGTCGAACATCTGAGAAGGCAAACAGTAAGCACAGCTTTTTCCATATAATCTTTGCAACTACCCTGTAAAATGGTCCCTACTTTGAGAAAACCGTGGTTCAGTAATAATAAATTGCTCAACACAGTACGTTGAACAAACAGAAGTAGTAAAGCAGTATTGTATTCCATATTGTATTCCATATCCAAACACTCCAAAATCTGTGTTTATTCACCAACACTACTGGTTCCCCAGTCAACATATTTCCCCAGTCACTCAAGTTAAGAGAGAGAGAGAGGCAACAATATAAGATTGCCAAACTCTTCCTTTACTGAGTGTGGACATTAAAAATCAAATTTTCTTCTCAGTTTATGCTGAAAAATTATAGAAAAATAGCAGGGAGGAATACAAAACACAAAAACTCAAACTTCATTTTCTGCCAAAGAAAGAGATAAATATAATCTCACATAAACTGCATATTCTAAATTAAATACAAAAAAATAAAATTAAATAAAATAAATAAATTAAATACAACTGCTGATATTAAGCAGAAAGAGAAAAGAAAAAACTGGAAAGACATCTGGATGAAGTACTAATAAAACTCAGAAAATACCAGTAAAAATTCACTTTCTATAAGGATGCCTGAGTGGTTCAGTGGGTTAAAACCTCTGCCTTTGGCTCAGGTCATGGTCTCAGGGTCCTGGGATAGAGTCCCGCATCAGGTTCTCTGCTCAGTGGGGAGCCTGCTTCCCCCTCCCTCTCTGCCTGCCTCTCTGCCTACCTGTAATCTCTTTCTCTCTGTCAAATAAATAAATAAAATCTTTAAAAATTTTTTCACTTTCTTTTTTTTTTAAGATTTTATTTATTTATCTGAGAGAGAGAGAGAGTGAGAGAGAGAGCATGAAAGGTGAGAAGGTCAGAGTGAGAAGCAGACTCCCCATGTAGCTGGGAGCCCGATGTGGGACTCGATCTGGGACTCCGGGATCATGACCTGAGCCGAAGGCAGTTGCTTAACCAACTGAGCCACCCAGGTGCCCCAAAATTTCACTTTCTATAGGTGGAAAGATTCACCTTGAAATACTATATTGCCTACTTACAACAGATAAAAGGACCGACCGGGGGTTAGCAGGACTATTGGCAGAAAAGCCTTTCTCCACACTAATTAGCTCAGAGAAACAAAAATTGGGTAGCTCCATAGAAATCGCATAGTTGAGCCAGGGTCATATTTGTTGTCTCTGAGGCAAAAACAAAAGTAGTCTTTAGAGTGTAAAGCCTTAAAAAGTGCTTTAGCTCGTTCCTTCTCTTTAACACTACAAAATATGGTCCAGAAAATACAACTCTGAGAGGCCATAGACAATAGAAAACACGAACAGGGAAATTTGTGAACATCTTTTATAGTGAAAGTCTGAATACTTTATTCTAAGATCAGGGACAGACAAGGCTATATAATGTCGAACAGAATGAGTATGGAATATCAATTCTGAAACCAAGAGTCTCACTGATGGAGAGCAAAGTTACAAATAAGGAAAAGGAAAGCATAAGATAAACTCTGTAAGTCTGGACTGCAGTCAGATATCAATATGGATAAATTTTTAAAATAGATTTTCTGATAAATAGACACAGAAATAAATATAGATGTATTTTATACTTATTTATGTATTGATTTCCCAGTTTTATGACACCAAAGAAGCAATAAGCCCTGCTCACACTAAGATCTCAATTTCTAATACCATTCTCCAATGAAAGGAATCAGAGTTCTTTAGAAAAGTACTTGATCTAAGGCTGAAGCTGAGCATTTGTACCAAAAAATAACAACAGTTATGCTATCATCCAAAGACTAAAATAAACATCCATGAGTCTACCCTATGTGTGAAGCTATAAAATAAATAACGGAATGAATCAATCAATCAATCGATGTAACATTTCTTCACAGAAGAATTCAATTAATAAATGTAGAGAGAATGAGGAAAATAGAAAATATCCGTTATAAAATCATATTAATAATCACTGCAGGTAAAAATCACTAATGGAAGCTAAAATTAGTGTGCAAAGTTTAAGCAGTAACAGAACATTTGCATAGTGTCAAAGTATCTTCTCCCACATATTTAGTAATTACAAAAGAAAAAGTAGCTTTGCAAGACAGAATCCTGGAAGACCTCCTGTTAGTCGAGTAATAAAGGTTAACATCACCAGTAACACATGCTGACATTGTGTATCCCCTGATATTATACCCTGAGAAGGGAACATGATCTTATCACGCCTGTGGTATCCTTCTTCAAAATGTATAGCTTCAAGCTAATCAAGAAAAAATATCAGACAAACCCAAAGGAAGGGACATGCTATAAAATAACTGCCCAGGATTCTTCAAAAGTGTCAGGGATGTGGGTGCCAGGGTGACTCAGTCATTGGGCTTCTGCCTTAGGCTCAGGTCATGATCCCGGAGTCCTGGGGTCGAGTCCCACATCGGGTTCCCTGCTTGGCGGGAAGCCTGTTTCTCCCTCTTCCACTCCCCCTGCTTGTGTTCCCTCCCTCTCTCTCTCTCTCTCTTTCTCTCTGTCTCTGTCAAATAAATATATAAGTAAAATCTTTAACAAAAAAAGTACCAAGGACGTGAAAGATAAGAATGAGGACACATTGCAGTTGGGAGGAAACTATGAAAAATAAGAGGTGGGATTCTATATAGATTCCTGAAACTGAAAAAATAAGATTAATGCAAAAATTTATAAATTCTGAATAAGTTCTGTGCTTTAGTTAATAGCATTTGACTGAGGGGAATTTCTTAGCTTTATTAAATGTTCTATGGCTATGTAACATGCTAGTATAAGTGCAAGCTGGTAAAGGATATACTGGGACTCTCTGTATTATATTCGCAACTCTTCTGTAAGCCTCAAATTATTTTTAAATCAAAAATGAAGCTTAAAATTTAAAATAAAGTGAAACAAACCTGTTTATTATCCAGATGCTGCTACTATCACCTGAGAAGAGCAACACGAGTGAATCTAAAACGCAGCATGTAATGAAGAACAACAATAACGTACTGCTTTAGCAATTATATTGTTAGTAGCAATATTGTAGTTGCTATTCTGAGATCGCTGCATGGGCAATACCAGATAAAGCAAATGAGAATTTATGTGATAATCTAATTCTATTAATCCCAGCGTTCTTGAGAGCTAGGCTTTCAGCATAGGAGAACATAGAAGAGAGGAAGAGGTTAAGTAACAAGTCTTGTAGCCCTAAATTTAAATTAAAAGTGTAAGTATGGGGGCATCTGGGTGACTCAGTGGGTAAAAGCCTCTGCCTTCAGCTCAGGTCATGATCTCGGGGTCCTGGGATCGAGCCCCACATCGGGCTCTCTGCTCAGCAAGGAGCTTGCTTCCCCCTCTCTCTCTGCCTGTCTCTCTGCCTACTTGTGATCTCTCTCTCTGTCAAATAAATAAATAAAATCTTAAAAAAAAATAAAAGCGTTTGTATGAACTTGTGAGTATTTTATAGATATTCTTATATGTACAAAATACTATATATTTATTATATTTTTGTATATATATGTTATTTATACTTTATATATTTCATAAATATAGCATATTTATTTCTATTTATGTCCCCGGAAATCTCTGGAAATAATGACTATCCCAGAGCAAAAAGCTCTGGTGATATGGTCCGTGCAGGTCAGCAGACAGCAATGAGGGTGGGGAGCACATCTGGGGAGATCAGACAGAAGCTATGACACAAGATACAAAGATACTCAAAAAATACTAATAGTGAATAATACCAAGTTATAAAAGAAAAGATGAGGGACCATTGCGTGTAGAAGGAAACTAAGAGGTTAGGAGGAGTATTATGTAAACTTCTAAAGACAATCACTAAAACAAAATGCAATCCTTGTCAGATACCACCAAGCAAGAAAAGTTATGGCCCAAGAGCCTCTCTCAGATGTTGTAGCCCTCCATACACCCGCCAGCAGTGTACGAGGCCCTATTTTCCTGCAAGCTTACTGAACGTGCTATAACGCTTTTGAAGTTTGCTAAACTGATAATGAAAAAATGGTACCTTAATTCAAGCTATATCATACATCGAGTTTCTCTCTGTAGTTGGGTGTCTTAGTGAGCTTTCTGTGCCACGTCCTTGTTCTGTCTGTTCATATGCCTGCATCATCCTGTTATAATTATCCGGGACTTTCACTCTGTCTTCAGATCTGGTAATATAGTCTCCTCAGATGGTTTTTACTTTGGAGAACTTGTCATGCTATTCCATTTTATTTATTTTGCCATATTAACTTTAACCTGTCCAATTAAAAAAGAAGCCTGTTGAGATTTGGTTGACATTGCATTAAATTACAAAATAATTTTGAAAAAAATAATAATAATTTTGAGAAAAACGACTTTATTATAATGGTTGTGTCTTGAGAACATTGTTACAGATGTATACACATTTGGACCCTGCAGTTTCACTGCTGGGAATTTACCTTACATATGGTGCACATGTGAGAAATGTTGTAAGTACAAGATTATTCACTGGGACATTGCTATAGCATGTCATAGGGCATCATAAACAAAGTCAAAAGCAAATAACGCAATGAAAAAATATTGACAACCCCTGACACAAAGGGTTAAACTCCCTAATATACAAGTAAGATTTCTATAAATACCTAAGAAAAATCCCAACAACCCAATAGGAAAATCGGTAAAAAACCATGAAAGAGCAACTCCTCACCATACCAACCTAAAGCAAATAAACAAATACAAATAGCCTCCCCACAAAATAAAAACTTACTTAAATTTACCTATCATAAGGTAAATGCAAATTAAACCTGCACCATATGAGACTATCAGAAAGACTGACATCAAATTCTTTTGGTGAGGCTGTGGGGATACAGTTGCCATCATGTATCATTGGTGGGAGTACAACTGTGGGGAGGGCAATATTCAAAATTGTATCAAAAATCCAAATTGAATACCTTTGATCTAATAATCTCACTTCTGGGTATGTATCATAGAGATACATATAATTGTGCTGCAAATATGTATCTCATTATTTTTAAGTTATAATAGCAATAAATCAGAAATAACCTAAGTAACTAAATCAGAAATAATCTAAGTATCTATCTATAGACTGTTACCTAATTAAATTATTTATCCATAATGTCATATTATGAAGTTGTAAAAGGAAGCAAGGAATCTCTCTATAAACTACACTAAGTTTCCCATGTTCTATTACTAAGAGAAAGAAGTATATGCAATAGTCCCTCCAAAGAAAATAACATACTGGGGGAGGGGGGCAAGATGGTGGAGAAGTAAGAGATCCTGCAGCAACTGGTCCCCAAAGGTGAGCTGGAAATCTACCAGAACACGCTGAACACCCATGAAATCACCCTGAGGAGAAAGATTTCTCACCCCAGGATCTCTCCGAGAGCAGAAGACAGCAGTGGAGAGGTAAAAGCAAAGTGGGATCACTCGAGCTGATATCGGAGGATATGTGACCACCAAGCCGGCACTCCAGGAAATATTAAAGGGGGTATTATAAAAGCAGAAAGAACACATGAGTGACTTAGAACAGAAATTTTCCATCTATAGAAACAAGGACTTCACAGGCAACATGATATCAATAAACACATATCTTTCAATAATCACTCTCAATGTGAATGGCCTAAATGCTCCCATAAAACGGCA
>CM052802.1:72174186-72262054 GCA_028533885.1 Nasua narica | reverse complement strand
TGAGCAACAAACTGAGGGTTTTAGAGGGGAGGGGGTGGAGGGGTGGGCGAGCCTGGTGGGTATTGAGAAGGGCACATATTGCATGGAGCACTGGGTGTGGTGCATGAACAATCAATCTTGTAACACTGAAAAATTAAACATATTTGGGGAGAAAAAAAAAGAAAATAACATACTTAGGTATAGAGCTAACAAAATATGTACAGACTACAAATGCTATAAATTATAAAATGTTGGTGATGGAAAGACAAGAATGTCTAAATAAATTAAGGGATATACCATGTTAATGGATTGGAGAGTCAACATAGAAAAGATGTAATTCTCCCCATACTGACCCATAGATCTAACACAATTCTTATCAAAATTGCAAGATTATTTGTAGACATAGACAAGCTTATTCTAATGCTTATATGGAAAAACAAAAGACCTAGAAAAGCTAAAACTGTTTTGATAGAGAGGAATAAAGTAGGGGAAATTACTATATCTATACTAAATCTTAGTATAAAGCTATAATATTTAATACTTACTATAGAATATGCAGTATTCATGCCTTACCAGAAAGATACAGTAGTATTCAAGGTACGGTATGGTCAGATCAACACATATATCGATGAACAGAGTAGGGAAATCAGAAATCACCCAATAAAATGATAGCCAGCTGATTTTCAATAAAGGCACACGAATGATTCAATAGAGGAAGTATAGGTTTTTTTTGCCTTTTTTTAAGATTTGTTTGTTTATTTATTTCTGTATAGCACACAAGCAGGAGAGGCAAAAAGAGAGGGAGAGAATCTCAAGCAGACTCCATGCTGAGCATGGAGCCCAAAGCAGGGCTTGATCTCAAGACCCCAAGATCATGACCTGAGCTGAAACCAAGAGTCCCACATTCAAATGACCTGGCCACCCAGGCAGCCCGAAGGCCAGCCTTTTCAACAAATAACGCTTGGACATCCAAAGGCAAAAAATTGAACTTAACCTAAAATCTATACTTCAAGCAAAAATTAACTCAAATTCAATCAGGGATTTAAACATAAAATACAGAACTATGAAGCTTTTAGAAGAAATTATCAGAAGAAATGTTCAAGCCATAAGAAAAGAAGAATTTTTAGGCTTGATACCAAAAATACAATCGATGAAAGAAAAAAACTGATAAATTAGACCTAGTTAAAATCAAAAATGTTTACTATGAAAACCCATATGAAGAGATTAAAAAGACCAGCTACAGATTGGGAGAAAGTATTTGCAAGTTACATATTAGACAAATTCCTTCCATCTAGAACATGTAAAGAATTCTCAATATTTAACAGTAAAAAAATCCAGTTTTTAATGGTTAAAAGAAATGAACAGATGTTTCACCAAAGATAACATAAAAATGGCAAATAATCACATGTTAACATCACTAGCCATTAGGGAAATTCAAATTAAAACCACAATGAGATATTAGTACACATCTATCAACATAGCTCAAAGGCAAGAGTGGTAACACCAAATGCTGACACACATAGATTGTCATGGGCATGAAGAATGGTCCAGTCATTCTGGAAAACAGTTTGGCTGCTTCTCATAAACTTCAATATGCATATGCCTTATGACCTAGCAATTTTACTCCTGGGTACTATCCCAGAGGAATTAAAACTTAATGTCAACACTAAACTCTGTACAAAAATGCTTATAGCAGTTTTATCTGTAAAAATCAAACACTGGAAATAACTCAAATGTCCTTTGATAGTTTAATGGTCAAACAAACCTTTATACATCCTTACTGTGGAATATTATTCAACAATCAAAAAGAACTAATGATTAACTCATGCAACAACTTGGATGGATCTGAAGGGGATTATGCTGAATGAAAAAGCAAATCTCAAAAGTTACCTACTATATCATTTCATATATATATATATTTTTTACATACGAATGTTATATATATACAACATTTTTTAAATAAGAAAATTTTAGAAAGGGAGAACAGATTAATGGTTGCCAGATTTCACTAGTTTTATATATAGACATGTAAAACTGCTAAAATATGAATATGTTCTGTAGATTGTAGCAGTGCCAATCTCCTGGTTTTGATATTGTAGTGTCTTATGCAACAAGTTATCATCAGGAAAACTGAGAGAAGGGAACAGGACTTCCCTATACCACTTTTTGGCCAATTTCTGTGCTTTTATAATTATTTCAAAAGTTTTTTTTTAATGTGCAGAACTATGCATATAATATGCTATTGTTTTGTGGGAAGAGGATAGGAGAGAGAAGTATATATTTGTTTTTGCCTGTGTATGCACAAAGGAATTGCAAAAGGATAATTGCCATTTAGAGTGGCAGGCAATAATAATGTGTGCAAGTAGGGGCAACTGTAGCAAACGGAAGACAGGTATAGAAAGGAATGTCGTCCTTTTAATATTATTTTGAAAGGTTTTATTTATTTATTTATTTTGTCAGAGAGTGAGAGGGAGAGAGAGCAGAAACAGAGGGAGGGGCAGGCAGAGGGAGAAGCAGACACCCCGCTGAGCAGGGAGCCCATGTGGGGCTCAATCCCAGGACTCTGAGATCATGACCTGAGCTGAAGGCAGATGCTTAACAGACCGAGCCACCCAGGTGTCCCATTTTTAAAATATTTTGAGCCATGTTAATATATTTCTTATTTTAAAATCAAATTATTGTTATAAGCATAAAAATAATTGTAATGACCATACACTATCTCTATCATTCATAAAAGAACATTTAACACCCAAAAAATTAAAATGACATAACCTTGGATTTAGGTCAGGTATTCAAATTTCATTACTGCTATGTTATGAAAACTTTACTTCATCACTGTTATGTTTCTTATTTTCTAGGGATTTAAGGAAACTTGACCACTGGGTAGCGCTGGACTTGGAAATGACGCTCAGAAAATACAGCCCCAGCTCACAGCCATTTTACCCAGGTACCAGATGGATCTCTCCCTTTTGGGGCTTCCATCCTGTCACTTCAGCATATGCAGAGCATTGTTCTCTTGGACTTTAAAAAGAGAAAACAACAAAGGGATTCTTTTTAAAACCTCCACAAATTGGAATAGAATGTGCCTTTCCGCGCTTCAGTGCTTCTTAGAAAATAGACTTGTGTGACGTTATTTGTACATTTCCCCCCAAAAAAGAAAAACAAAGACAAAGAAAATGCAAATGTCGAGACTCAAAGGAGTTTTTGAAAACAGTCAAGAGAAACAACAACAACAAATGTACAGGCAGCACTTAACCACAGTTTATTAACACAGCACCTAAAAGTAAAATGCCAGCCACCTCGGATACTAATGGGAATCAGTAAATGTCAGTGTGCATAGTGCTGCTATGATGGAAATCTCTCCTTTTTTGTTTATCTGCTAGAACAGAGAAAAGGGAAAGTTAGTAACTCGAGCCAATGAAGTATGAAAGCTGCTCTGAGGTTATCCACATTCGAAACTGCAGTAGTCTGCGGAGTTAAAGAGCCATTTCTCTATGCATCTAAACTTTATGTATCAAAGTTCATTTCAACATTAGCTGTCTGTACATTTACTCCTCTCCTTGTTTCTTTCAGTATATTTACAAAAGCAGTGATCAGTTTAGCCAGTGTTTGCAGGAGAAAGTCATGGGCTTTAAGTAACATTGGAAACAAATTTAAGAGCTCTAAATTAATGATTTTTTTAAAAGTACACATGGGAACATATAAATATGTTAGCAATGTGACAATCTCCTGTTCTTGGGAGAAAGTCAAATGTCTTGAATTTTCCATGGAAGCGACCCAGTGAGCCTGAGGGTCTGCAGGAAGGCGGCTCTGAAGTAGGCACCCAGCTGGGAATGGGTCTCTTTGTAGCAGCTTTGTTTCCCAATATTGAGACCACTATTGTTACTAACAAGTCTTTCAAGTTTTAGGACATTCAAAGCAATTATTCCAAGAATGATAATAGCTGACCTTGTGGCCCCAGGCCCTCTTCCCCATGTTAGTTTAATCCATTCCCTTGCTTTCTTGGGTGTCTGCTCAAATGTCCCCTTACCATAGAGACCTTCCTTGACACTCTGATAAGGGGCACTCAGCTGTGAACCACCCCGTTTTCTTCACAGAAAGTATCACCACAGCCTATTTTATATTTATTCGGTCATCATCAGTCCCCCTCAGGGATGTCAGCTACATGAAGGCAGGTATCCAAAGGTTTTGACTCACTCCTATGCACCCATGGGGAAAAACCAGTGACTCAGGAAGTCCTGCTCAAACCTCACAATGATTCTGTAAGGAAAAGGAGGCTAAAAATTGTCGAGTCCCCCAGTGTTACCAGTCTCGTCAGTAGGAAAGCTGAATGACTAAAACCCACGTCTGAGTTCTAAATCCCATGCTTTTTCCAGTAAATCATAGAGCTTCTTATTTTAAGATAATGTGAGTTACTTTAAATCTGGAAATTTTCATCAGACAAATAGGGTATTGTGAAAGCTAATTGTCCACCTAAAAAAGCATGTGTTTTTTATTAGCTTGTTGTATGATGTAATTCCTCCTTCATATGCACAAGCAAAAGCCTTTCCTTTTTTCAGAAATACACAAAAATACTTAAGCCATACTTATAATCAGGAATGATATGGAAACAAAAAAAACCTTGACACTCCTGAGGATAACCCTAGACGTTAATGCAAAGGTATTAATAAATCTATGAAAGTAACAGCAACCATTTAACAATTTAACAATTCAGTGAGCATTTACTGAGTATCTTTATCTTTATGTATAAAGCTATATACTCTTTATACAGACCCTCTCCTAAGACCATGCAGATACAAAGAGAAACAAATGATAGTCCACATCCTTGGAGTTAAACCCACTTAAAGATATAGGCATATGAACGTTATGAAAATATAATGTAATTAGAGGCTTTTGTAAGTTTTCGTTTTAAGATTTTATTTATCTGAGAGAGAGCAAGAGTGAAAAAGATTGCAAAGGGAGAGAGAGAAGCACGCTCCTCGACAAGTAAGAGCCCGACTCAGGGCTCAGTCCCAGCCCCCTGTGATCATGACCTGAGCCACAGGCGGCACTTAACTGACTGAGCCACCCAGGGGCCCCAGCTTTTGTAAGTTTTACAAGCGATAAGAGGAAAGGGAATCTGTAAGCAGGTCTGCCTGAGAGGACCAAGCAAAAGAGTTGAGTTTGATCTGCGTCTTCAGAGATGAGTAGTGATTCCCAGGCCCAAGAGCAACAGACAGAGTGGCATATATATGGGGCTGGGGAACGGTGTGTTGTGATCCAAGGACGAGGGCATCTAACACGTCTGGGCGTCAGGTGCACAGGGAGGTATTGCGGGAGTTGGAGCTGTTAATGAGCATAGTAATACTACCTAACTGTTGTTGAGAAAGTTCAATGAGATACTGCACAGAAAGCCCTCAGCATAGTGCCTCACTAACGAGGGAGTCAATGCTGGCATTTGTCTTGGAATGGAGGATTTGAGGTTTCTATAGATCCATAATTCCAAAAGAAGAAGAATACCGCCTGGTACAAAGATAAATCTACTGTTTAGCAAACAAAATTCTTTATCAGAGAACCTGTGGATAGAAAGGGCATGCATATTCTTTATACAGAGCTGCATTCAAAACCTGAGACTCCAGGCAACACTATCATCTGATGTTTTCAGTGAGATCCAATATACTTGACAGGGAGCTTCAGAAGTAATGAAGCAATCCTGTATTTAATTAGAACCAGTCATGATACAAATTTCCCTTGCTTAGATAGCAGGTTGATTATCCAGAGAAGAGGGTGTGAGTTTGGTTTCTTCTTCCATTACTCATGACCTCAATCCTTAGGGAAATGACAAGATAATTTAATTCTCAAACACTCATTTGGGAGTGTCAATGATAAATGATCAGAAATATTGCTGTTCTCACTGCACTGTTTCTCTTATTGGTCCTTCCCTTCCCTTCCCCTGACTTGCTTCTCCTCTCCACTCAGCCCCAAGAAACTAACTTGATATTGGAGCGATAAAACCTGTCACAATAAACGTAATCTTCTGTCACAATCTTTCTCCTTTTTCTCTTTGTCTATTGTTTCCCCTAGAAAAATCTCCAGTTTGATACTTGCATGGCAACATTATACTTCTGTATAATTAAGAGCCATCACTAATTGATTCCATTGTTTACACCAGTCAGCACAAGAAAATTGTAATTTTCCTTTTCTTTGCATCTTACTATCACCTAATAAGCAGCTCTAATGCTGGGCTATTGAATTATACAATAAACAAAAATTTCCCATCATTTAACATTTGTTCAGAGACTTAATGCTGTGGGTCCACAGAAGCAGAAATAAGAAGGGAAATTTGTGCACTTATCCAGTGAATGCAATCAATGTAAACCACAATCTAAATTAATTATTCAGGCCATCAAAATCTGTTGTTGTTATTGTGGTTGTATTAATGCCTAAGCTATTTGAAAAAAAAAATTGAGCTAACCTTATATGGAGATTTGGCCTTTGTTGACATAAGTGTGACTAACAAAATCCTTTTATATTCTGGAGCACCCTTGCCCTCCCGAGCCTGTGAGTTGGGGGATGGCCAGAGGGAGAGAGTCTTCAAGCAGACTCCCTGCTGAGCACTGAGTGGAAGGAGGCCCTGCAGAGCTCCATCTCCCAATCCATGAAATCAGGATGGGAGCTGAAACCAAGAGTCCCCCGCCCAGCTGCACAGTTGCCTAGCCGACTGGAGCCACCCAGGTGCCCCTCCTTTTGTATTTCAATTGAAACATTCCTTAAGTTATCTTGTAAATAAGCAAGACACTTGGGGGTAGTTGTATTTATCACCCAAATCTGAAAGATGTAAGGGCTTCATTACATAGGGATCAGAAACCACCATCTTTTGGGCCAGACTGAGATCTTAATGCCAACAGGATTTTCCCATCTACCCCTGCACCTGTGAACCGCCCACATCTGGGACTGCATCTGGAATTCCCACCAGTTTCTTCTTCTCACAATTCCCACTGAGTGTCAGGGACTCAGTGGGAAGCACAGACAGCCAAAGGCAGAACAATGTCTTCCTTCTGAAGAGCACTGCCCTCCCACCTCAGGCCCATGACTATACCAGCCTCCTTCCTGACTGCTTCAGATTCATCTCCATACACTCTCTGTTAGTTAATTATTTTTCATCCCTTTAAAAAAAAAAATCTTGCCTCATCATCCAGTACAGAAGAACAATAGGTATTTCTAGAAGAAAAATGTGATCCCATGAGAGACCAATGTATGAAAATTTCTTTTTAAATCATTTAATGACAATGAGACTATAATTGTGCAGAAAGCTTAGAAAATGAGTCTGTCCACTTAAGTTTGCTTTCTATAGTTAACTGAGAAGTATTTGGCTCTTAAGTATCATGGCCCTTGACTGTGACCCACACTACTGAAAGTCTTCCTAGAATGTATTAGTGTATTTTTTTTTCTTGAGTAAGTAATATCACTTAGTCTTTTTTGGTGACTCAGCATATCACAGCACCTTATTAAGAACAGATAGGTAGCTTCTCTTTTAAGATAACACATTTTCTAAAAAAAAAAAATAATAAATAACACATTTATTATTATATCTTATATAATAATCTTATTATATAAGATATAATAATCTTATATAAAGATTATTATATCTTTCACTTGTGTGCTTTCGACTAAAAGACATTTAGGAAACCATGTGAATAAAAAATATTTGATCAGCATCACGAAAAGTCACACATTCCTTTGTTCATTCATTCACGCATTCATTTCTTGAGCATATAAGGAGCTCCTACAAAGTGCAAGGCACTGTGTCAGGCCCTGGAATGAAATGATGAGTATCTCTAAGACCTCTAAGGAAAGAAGCTTGCCATTATACTCACCTGAAATACTGCTGAGCTCTCCTGAAAACCTGGTCCCCATTCCTAAAGTCTGAGCATCACCATCCACATGCTAGGTGGTAAGAAGTCTGCGAAGACAGCCTAAAGATGACCAAATATTTTCATCTGCAGAAATCAAAGAAAACTCCTGATGAGAAATTATAAATCTTCTCCCTTAGCAACTTCCAAATACACAGTCAGTATTATTAACGATAGTCACTGTGCTGTGCATTACATCCCCAGGACTTATTTATCTTACAACTGGAACCTTCTACCTTTTAAAGCTAGTTTTCCCATCTCCCCCCACCACCCACCCCAACCCTGCCCACCTGCAGCAAACGCCAATCTGTTCTCTATATCTATGGGTTCGGTTTTTTTTTTTTTTTTTTAATTTTATTCCACTACGGATGCCTGGGTGGCTCAGTCAGTTAAGTGTCTGCCTTCAGCTCAGGTCATGATCCCGGGGTCCTGGAGTCAAGCCCCATGTCAGGGTCCCTGCTCATCGGGGAGTCTGCTTTTCCCTCTCCCTCTGCCCTTCTCCCCCACTTGTGTGCTAGCTCTCTCTCTCTCTCTTTCTCTCTTTCTTTCTCAAATAAATACACAAAATCTTTTTTAAAAATTTAAAAAATGTTATTCCACTTAAGGTAAGTGAGATCATATGGCATTTATTTTTCTCTGACTTATTTCATCTAAAACTAAACAATGTTATATGTCAATTATATCTCAATAAAAAAAGAAAAGAAGGAAGAGTCTCAGAGATGATGACAAGTAAAGTAGGATGAGGATGAGGAGGGGTTTGGGCATTCATCCACATTTTAAAATAACCCTACATCATCTTACTCTTTATTAACAATGATTTTTAACTTTTTGGGGACCAAGTATCTCATAAAGAATCTATAAAAACCCTTGTCCATTACACTTAAAAAGAGTTAAAATGGTAAATTTTATGTGTATTTTACTACAATTTTTAAAAACCTTTTGTCCAGGAAAAATATGCAAATAGATATAAAAATAGATAATTTTATGGGATCCACAGGTCCCCTGAAGTCCACCATGGACTTTTTGGAGATCCAGGGACCCCCTGTTAAGAACCTGTATATTAAATAGAGCTAAGGCAGTTGTTTGATTATATAAACAAGATATGAGAGAATATGTGATAATTATTTGAAGAGTCTCATCAAAATGGTGGCAAAAGACATAATTCAGATTTCTAAATAGATTTTCTGTTACGATTTCTAATTTGACACTGTGTGTCCCAGTGCCCATCAAGGGACCCTTGTGTATGCCTCAATATATTTTTGGTTGCCTGGCAAGGACTGATGACTGACATCTAGCAAGTAGGTACCAGGGATGCTAGTGAACAGCCTAAAATGCACAGGACAGCTCCCCACTACAAAAAACTGTCTGGTTGAAATGTCAACAGTGCCAAAAGTTAAAAACCCTGGTTTATGTTGAAAAGTTGCTCAAATATCTTCTATAAGAAAAGGTTCATCACCTCTAAAATTGGGTATAGAGCGAAAGAAAAAAAAAATGTAGAGAAGCATCCATTTTAACCCAAACTAAAAAAAAAAGAAAAAAAAAAGTCTTTTTTTTTTTTTTGGCTTTGGAATAGATTATTATCATCTTGGTGTTCTTTAGTTTTATAATTACACAATATATTTATTGTCATCCTTTGAGGGCAACACCAGTTTTACCTAAAATAAATAATAAAAATATCCAATAATGCAGTGTTTTAACCCTTATTTTTGATCTACTTTTGATCTAAAACAGGTCACAGGCACCATTTCATAAAGGCAGGGGGATTTCGTTTGTGGAATGAAAATAATCTGGCCAGTCCATCTGCCCGGCAGTGTTAGCCTGTGGCAGTTGCTATAGCAAATATCTGTGTTTTATGAATACCACCGAGTAATACAAGCGGTCAAAAATGAAAACAGACTTGATTAAATGCAGACTAAGTGACCTTTAAAATTATTTCATTGCCTCTGGACAGCGGTTTGGGTTACTGTGGGCAAAGAACTACTCAGTATACATTTGTGGTACTTGGGATTGCATCTAAATAAGACCAGGCAAGCCGATTGCCGCACGTCAGCCAGAATCTTCCCTCTTAGAAGTAAGCCCTGGCCAGCCACCTTTAACTTGGAGAAAGCCATGGAGATCATTAAAAAGCCCAGCAGGATAGCTTGTATGTGCTCTATTCTATTATTCAGCAGAGTATAGTGCCTTACTCACTATCCCAAATTAAGTTTTTTCACTGCAAACTTGAAACTCATGATAATCTGAAAAAAATTTAAAATCTTACAGAAACAGATACTATAAAATCCAAGCACGCTGTTATCTAAGTCAAATATAAAGGAGATCAGCTTTGTTTTCAATAATCCCTTAAATTTCACTCTTCCCCCAGGGCCTTCATATGGCCATTTATGACAAGCTACTCTAAAAATATGTTAGGGCTCAACATTAGTCCTTTCTTATTCCCTAATATTCAAAACTCACATTATTTGAATCCTCTGGGGATGCCTGTGTGGCTCAGTTGGTTAAGGTTAAGCGTCTGCCTTGGGGCTCAGGTCATGATCCCAAGAACCTAGGATTGAGTCCCACATCCATTGGGCTCCCTGCTCAGCAGGGAGTCTGCTTCTCCCTCTGCCCCTCCCCCGACTCGTGCACATTCTCTCTCTCAAATGAAACAAATAAAATCTTTGAAAAAATGTACCTCATATATTTTAATGTTCTGGACTCAATCTTTGGCACCCACAAAGTAATTCACATTAAGGGTATAAACGGGTGATGACAATTAGAATGTGCTAAGACTTCAAAAAGTATTTTTTACATTTTAAAATAGTTAAAAGAAATGAATCTTTAATTAGTAAACATCAGGCAGGAGGGTAATTTTTTAGCATCTCTTGAATCACAGCATTTAAGCTATTTCCAAATGGTATCAATAAAACTGGTCCCAAATCACGAATTTGGACAGATCTCACTTTCAATGAAAAATGAGGTTTACCAGCACAGAAGCATAAGATGTGACATCAGGCCTTAGCTCCTAAAGTTAGGAAAGGAAGTCGAAAGAGGAAAACTGGGGCACCTGGGTGACTCAGTGGGTTAAAGCCTCTGCCTTCAGCTCAGGTCATGATCTTGGGGTCCTGGGATGGAGCCCCACATCAGCCTCTCTGTTCAGCAGGGAGCCTGCTTCCTCCCTCTCTCTGCTTGCCTCTCTCCCTACTTGTGATCTCTCTCTCTGTCAAATAAAATAAATAAAATCTTTAAAAAAAATCGGAAAGAGGAAAACTAAGTTCTACTGAGCAATTGCATTGCTCTGAGAACTGTCTCAGGTGATTATACTTAAAAAAAGGTAATCCTCTTAAAGTCTTTTCAAGATAGATCATATTAGCCCCATTTTAGAGATAGGAAAACTGACACTTAGAGTGATTAAATAGTTTCTCCTAAAGTCCATACTAATAATAAGAAAAAAACCCCAGGATTTTAAACAATTCTGTTGATTCAAAATTCCAAAATCTTTGGGTAGACACCTGGCTCATTTTGTCTGAACAAAAGGAAACCAGTATCCAGTAAACACTTACCATGTTTAATCACTTTCTGAACTAAGCACTGCCATGCACTAAGTAGCTTGTTCAATCCTCAGAGTCTATAAATAAGACACTATTTTCCCCACATTAATAGATGAAGAAAGTGATGCTCCGTGAGGTGAAGGTCACACCACTGGCAAGTGGCACATCTGAAACTGGAACCAAGGTCTGCCTGCGTCTGGATTCTAATACTAATTCCAAGTTTGCTTAGGTTTCTGTGTCATGTGCTCTTTGTTTCAACTAAATATGGTTGATAACTGGGGCATCTGGGTAGCTCAGTCGGCTAAGCATCCGACTCTTGGTTTTGGCTCATGTCACGATCTCATGGGTCCTGGGACTGAACCCCAAGCCCTGGGAGCTGGGATGGGGGAAAGGGTGGATGAGGGGAGGGGGGCCCTTCCATGCTCAGTGGGAAATCTACTTGAAGATTCTCTCCCTCTGCCCTTCCCCAACGCTCACTCTCTCTCTCTAAAATAAGTACATAAAATCTTTTAAAAATGGGTGATGATAACCCATTTTTTGCACATTTTTGCACAGGGCAAAAAGTATTCTGAGCAGAATTTTCTCCAATTTATTTGTTTTTTTTTTTTATCCAGAATAAAGGCAATTCCACAGCCTTGCACACTCACTATTGTAATATTTGCTCCTTAAGGAAAGCAAATCTTTCTTTTATATATAATCTCAATGTTCTGGCTTTAAATCAGTTTTGTGTATACCAATAAGTTGATGTCTTGGGGATTTATTGGTTTTGTTGTTTGTGGCAGTGTTTTAGGATCTTTTGAGGAGATAAAAGGGGAGGGGGAAATAATGTAAAGCTCGTGGCAAACAGGGTGGGGCTAATAAAACACACAATGGTAAAACAGAAAAAAGAAGCATTGATTTAGAAGTTTTATCTATACAATGCTAAGGCGAACTTACTATTTGAAAAACATCCTGTTACTTTCCTGAATTTACTTTTCACTCAGAAATTTGACTCCATGTAAAAATAGTCCCGTAATGTCCCAAGTACCAAGTTTTTGACACACATAACTCTCAGTAACTTTCCATAAATGGGAAATATCTCCTGTTACACATTACTCATCAGAGCAGAAGCATCTATATTTAATACTGCCATATCCAGCAGCTTAAATGTACATTTTAATGTATAGCAATTCCCTTGGAAGAGACAAGTGGGCATGGTATGTGCCCTGGTAGGTCAAGGTTGTAGTCAGACATGGATGGACAGGAATTTGGGAGCAGACCAAAAAGGAAACCTGTGTCCCCTTGATAGAATGTTGTACTTATAAAAAAAATCCCTAATGTTCTATTATAGTTTAATGCTTCAGATTAGCCTTTAGAAAACACTATTCTCAAAGATTAAGTGAGACGAACCTAATAATGCAGCTTCCTTTCCAAGTCTGAATACAAATTATTCACCTGGGGCTGTTGCCATAATTCTCTAAATTACAGAACTGAAAGAAATTGTTGTAGTACTTTTTTTATAATGATGATGATGATGATAGCACAATAATAAAAAAGCAATATTATTTTACATCATGATAGCGTTACAAAGACTAATGGGGGAGGGTGCTATTTAAAGTATGTGGCACCAAGCTCTCAGTAATGCTAGTTCCCTCCTCAACTTCTGCACCTTTTAAAATGAAGCAAATTCCCAGCCATGTGTCTTTGCTGGAATACAACTCTAAGCTTCATAATGGTACACAAAAGGGATGAAAGACTTTGAACTATGTTTTGTAATGTAGAATATAAACTTACCTGGACACTGACACACACATTGATTTAACTCAAGTAAAACTCAAGTTAAAAACTAAAGGACAAGGGCACCTGGGTGGCTCAGTTGGTTGAGCAACTGCCTTCAGCTCAGGTCATGATTCTTAAGTTCCGGGATCGAGTCCCACATCGGGCTCCCAACTCCACAGGGAGTCTGCTTCTTCCTCTAACCTTCTCTCCTCTCATGCTCTCTCTCACTTTTTCTGTCTCTCAAATTAATAAATAAAATCTTAAAAAAAAACCAACAAAAACTAAAGGACAAGATCCTTTCTGAAGTAGGGTCATTTGATTCTTATTCCCAACCCAGGCTTAGGACACTCAACAGTTGTTTCTTCAGTTAGATGGGTGGGTAGCAAGAAATTGACAAACATTTTTCATCAATAATTTAAAGTACTTTCACTGAAGAAAAAAAAAGAAACCTTGGGAAATATTTGGGGAATAAAAAGTGGGGAGGGACTTTCCCTGAAATCAAAAGGCTGCTCTAGGATATTAAGTTTCTAAAATACAGTAAGAATGAAGTATAACAGATAGAAAACACACCTCTTTTGCCTTTGATCAAATAGTTACTATGTTTACAAAAGATAAAACCCATATAATATGTAAATATGTGTGTTTATAATCCACGTGGGTTTCCTAAGTGAAAAGGATTACCAAAGAAATTGTGCCACTAGCCATGTGTTCTTAACAGTTATTTCTTTGTTTCATTTGTTGTTTTAGCATCTGTTTTGTATTTTTAATTAATTTTTTTTCTTTTACAAAAGACAAAGTCTTTATTTGGAAGTGATGTGGAAAAAAAAAGGACTGAGCCTAAGGGTCATGCTTTGCTGATTCAGATCCAGAAGTAAGCTGTTTGTTTCAGGGTAAACTGAGGATCTGAGGCATCTGGGAGAAAGCATGTAAGGGGAGACATTTAACAGCTGCTAAGCTGAGGCAGGAATATTATGTAAATAAGTCAGGAAAATACAACCTCTTGTACATTCAAAAGCATATTTTCTTATCTGGAGGTTCTATGTTGCTTTTGTTTGGCTTGTTTTTTACATCTATAATCTTGGGACATGACTGATGCTTGCTAACTAAACTGTGTTTTCCTGTAGATCCTTATTACTCAGCGTGGTCTGTGGAAGAGCATCGCTGGCCTCTCCTGAGAGCCTGTCAGGAATGCAGAATCTCTGGCCCCACCCTAGACCTACTAAATCAGAATCTACATTTTAACCAACTCCCCAGGTGATTCATATGTCCATGGAATTTTGAGAAGTACCACTACGAAACAGCAAATCCACGTGACTTGCTATTTCATTCAGGGGTCCCCTTCACACACACAGATACTGTGTGCTGAGCATTGTTCTAAAAGCTTTATATACACATTCTTAGTGGATCTCACCCTAGCCAAACATTGCAATTAGCTGAAGACGATTTTTAAAAGAATTTCAGACCCTACTCCAAATAATATAATTTAATTAGTCTGAGGCAAGGTCTGAGCAAAGATTTTTTCAGAGGTCCCCTGATGAATCCAATGTGCGGCCAGGGTTGAAAACAGTTGCATTATTCCATTTAATTTTTAGGCAAACATAAAGGTGTATAGTATTCCATTTACGGAGGAACTCGCTCATGGTTGCAAGACACAGATTTAAACTCAGGTCTTGGGGCGCCTGGGTGGCTCAGTGGGTTAAAGCCTCTGCCTTCGGCTCGGGTCGTGATCTCAGGGTCCTGGGATCGAGCCCCGCATCGGGCTCTCTGCTCAGCAGGGAGCCTGCTTCCTCCCCTCTCTCCCTGTCTCTCTGCCTACTTGCGATCTCTCTCTGTCAAATAAATAAATAAAATCTTAAAAAAAAAAAAAACAAATAAACTCAGGTCTTTCTGACGTCAAAGACTTGTTCTTACATTTGAAACTTACCAACATGTTGGGGTTCTTCGTGGGGGTGATCTTCATGCCAAACTTCCCTCTGTGTGATTGATTACCCCAACATACTAGGCTCTGTGGGAAAGCCTCTGAGGGGCAGGGGAAAAGAGTGGACTGAAGGACCTGACAGCCAGGTAAGACTGGGGTGAAGAGGTGAAGGGCCAAAAAAAGTGCTTCCTCACAAAATCAGATGAGTCTAATGCTGAACCCACTGAGATTATTCAATGAAATGAGGATAGACTGACGAATGACAGCGGTGATGCACCATCACCAATTGCGGATTTGCTAACCCACAATCACAAACTGGGTTAGCAAATAAGCTTAGAAGAGACAACCAGATGTGTTTGCAAAAGTACCCTGGGGCATAGCTGCTGGACCCAGTAACCTACCCTTTGCGGACTGCGTTATCCCTGCTGTCCCATTACCACACTTGCGAGCAAGAGCTATCCTGAAAACGAGTTAATCTAATTTGAAATGACCAATCAGAGGCCGATGTGTGGAATGTTCCCACAGAGTCAGGAAGGATGTGAGTCATGCCTTCATGCATCATTCAGGCAAGCCATGTGTAGATTCTTTTAAGCATTTACCATAAATGGATCCTTATATCACCATCTGTTCACTTTAGGTGCAGGAAATATTCTAAGGCCATTCTTGTTATATAGATTTCCCGTTGGTAGTTTTGGAAAGCATTTTCTCTGTCTTTTGAAATATGAACTAATAAGTCAAAAGAAATGGTGTTTTCTTTTACAAACTACACTTGGAATAGTATTAAGTCTTCCCTTGGTCAGCTGGTCCAACTCCAGGGATTGGCTCTCCCTCGGGGAGTATCGAAAATCCTAGTATAATCCTAAAATGTGGATGTTGACTTTGAAAGTCAGGTTTAACTGACAGATGTATGAAATGGCACGTAGAAAACTCCCCTCTAGGGATCATGAAAATGCTAGGGAGGAACAGTTAAGGAGGAATGGCAATTATATTAACCTAACTTGTTTTCTCATTTTATATGATCCATTCTCTGACACCGAGATTTATGTTTGTGATACATAAGATTGTACTCACTTTTTATGTGCCTCTTTTTAAAGTAAATGCCCAAATTACACTGACTTAAAAGTCTGCCTTCTGGGAAAAACTGACATATAAATACACCTTACTTCTGTGCAAAACAAAAACAAAAACAGCCCTCTCTTTAAGTGGTAAATGACGTATGTTCTACCTTTGAACTTTGGATGTATCAGCCTCAAACCTGTGAAATTTCAGAAAGGAAAACACAAGGATGAGAAAAATCATAGTGGCAAAAGGTATATCTAAGTAATTAGCTCTCTTTGATTTGAATATAAATTCTTTGTCTTCTAACCTCTGAATTCATCCATTCACACGTTAATCAAAGGTCACAGTGTTTTAAGTACTAAGATTTTAGTATTTCCCAGGACTAGAGATGAGCAAGAAAGTAATTGATTTTGCATATATGAAGAAAAATCTTAGGTTTGTTTTAGGGATCCTCTGCTTGAATTTGCAGTTCTAAAAAATCTGGTTTAAATAAATGATAGGCCCCTCCCTCTCCCTTGGCTCAAGGATCTTCATTTCACTGAGCCTAGAGAAGGAAGGAGTTAAGAGATTGTCAAGGGTGAGCACCTGCATCCTGGAAACAAGTCAGCGGCACTCTGCCCCCTGGTGGATTGTTCAAGAATGGACTTTGATGAAAGGTGCTGAAGCTCCCCTTGCCACCCACTCACTCTACCTACCAGCCTTTACCCTTATAAAGTTCTAGTAGATGCCCCAGTTAAAAGCTTTTGCCCTCACTAATTACACATTAGCAACTTTTTTATATATGGAAAATCAGCCTTCCAGAGCTAAAATAAGAACCATATTAGATCAACACGTTATCATTGATTAGCATGGCTCTTCATGGGTAAGAGAAGAGCAGAAACGTGGAAAATGAAACACTAAGGAAAGACGCAGATGCAGTGAGAGGCTTTGGATTCTCAGGAAAATCTCTAGACAAAGAAGAAGAAGAGTTTAAAAGTGAGTAAGAGGATGCCATAGGACATGAAATATTTGGCAATTTTCTTTTGGCCATTGAGACCACTGCAAACCAACCCTCAGGTTCGCTTTTGGCCTTTGGGCCATTTTTCACCAGCCAAAGTGGGTAAGCGAAAGACTCCTTGTCACTTCTAGTCTAGCCAGGTTTCTCCCATACAGGCTAGCTTGGTCCTCCCCAGTTCAACCTCTTTCCAATAGCCCTTAGTTTTTCTATGCTACAGCCCTGCATCCACAGTGGAGGTAATGGGGAAACAATGGCTAACAAGGAAGGACATGTGCTGAGCATCTGGTGTTTTGATAGGTGCTTTACAGGCACAGGTGCGTGTAACAAATTGCAAGTAGGCTGCCTTTGAGGAGAGCCACAGGGCTATGAGGTGCTCTCTTTGCAATTCAAACTGAGGACTTTCTGATTCCAAAGCTGTTTTTGTGTCTACTCCTCTGGTGTTCTGATAGGTCAGTCTCCTCCTCTCATGTTTTCCCACGCCTCTTCTAACCCTGCTTCCCCTTTTCCTTTCTGTGTTTCAAGCACCATGCAGTCCCTTGGAATCCCACTACCTAGGCTAGAGACTAACTGTTCCCTCTAAAAAGAGGGATCTGGAAAATTCTTGTGATGGTGCATCCCACTTACCTCCTTTGCAGCATGTGAGAGCATGGTCTGCCTCATTCCTTTCAAATTCTTCCTACAAACAAAATCCTCCAAATTATGGCAGTACTCGTGCCAGTCCATCACAGTCTCGTTTCTCATTAATTAATCTCTCTTGCAGGTTCAGAGTCCTAAATGCAACCTAGAATCCAAGAGCCAATCTTTCCATACCAATAGAATCACCACCCATTCTTTTTTGAACACGGAAAGGACTTTATTTCATTAGTTTCCTAAATGTCATTTCCAATTACACATTTGTTGAAAGGTGGAACACCAAAGGCAATTTTCAGTCACGGCAACTCCATCAAATACACATAATCTGAGATTTTACTGCTTGAGTGAATTATAGTCCTCTCAGGGTTTCCTGGTTAAAGAAGATAAAAACCAAGATGATAGGAAAAGTGAAGCATATTACTCTGGAGGAAATTTGTTGAACTCCATAACCATTCATTCATGGGTGCCGTGTCCATTTTTAAAAAGGAAACTCTAATAAAATTCCTAGAAACACAAGACAATATTGGTATTTTTGCATGAGTATACATTCGTATATTTGTGTGAAATTTTGTGCAATTAAACAATATGGCAAATGTTATTGTTACCACAGCCAATGAAAATATATTTTTATTTCTATGTAAGTTAAACATTTCCATCTCCCATTTTATGTTCTGCGAAAAAGCCGTATGTCTAGTTTATGAAACAAACTATGCTAGAGGCAGCAGTAATTGACAAGGAACTTAAGAGCCTTAACTACATACCCCTGGGATGAGTACACTTTGCATTATCAAGTGCAATGCTGGATGATGATTCTAGATCTCTTATAACTACAAGGGTTTGCAAGCTTCTACTTCACACAATATGCCCCAAACTCAGTCAATTCAGCCAAATAATAAAGCAAAACCATTAAATGGGTAATCTACAAATGGCAAACAACCCATGTGACTAAGTTGACCATGTTTTGTTAATACAAGGACACAATCATTGTAGGTGCCCTGTAAAAAAGTCATTTGTAAGTGGCTATTTATTTCACTTAGTTTTTTCCCCCCTCAGGCTCCTAGAAGTTGGCTTAATTGTTTCTTAGGCCCAAAGAAAACACAGCTGCATAGACAAAAGACAAACATACTGGTAACATAGAAACAAATACCATACGTGCGGGGGGGCGGGGGGGATGTACATTCCTATCAGTAGTAAGCTAGGTGTCTCCACAGGAGAAATGTCACAAAACAGACAAAAACCCTGGGGCTATAAAAGAAATATAGGGATTGTCTAATGCCTAAAAGTTTATTTTACTCCAGCGACAAGTGTAAATGTTGATCAAAAATCCCCCTTTTTACTTAGTTTATGTGCGAACTTTTGAATATTCTATTTTCAAGAGTCATTGCCCCAGAGTGAAGGTCTGCACAGTAGGAAAGCAGCAGTGTACTTCAGCTCAATACATCTATTGTCTCACAGTCTGGACTGGGGAGCTCCAAGCAGGGAGTGAATCCATTTTACAAAGACAACTTGCTTCTGCAGACAAAAGGTATCAAACTGCAGAAAGCTCTCTGAAGAATGGAGTGTGAATCTTCTTTGGCATATTAAATGCTCCACATACAGAATTTTTTTTTTTCTGTGCAGATGGATCTTTCAGGGCTACTCCTTTTTATTTAGATAACGTATTTTTCATCTTTTGTTGTGTCATCTTTCCCTGTGTTGGAAGAGTTCTCAGAGTAAATTTGAGATAACCACTAAGTATTTTTGAAAGAAAGACAGATAAATATAAAGTATTACTGTTATTATATTCATTGAGGTATCAGGTCAGTGACGAATTTCCCCGGTTCAAAAGCTTGTCAGCTCCCTGATTGCCTAGTTAAGTCAGGTTTGGTTCCATGAGTTACAGAAAAAACAGGCTCAATTTTAGCTTCTCTGAGCTTTTATAAAGTCTTTGCATGTCCTTTTCTAATAGTCTTTGTTCCCACCCAAACTTCAATAGCAAGGGAAAATAAACAAGGTTTTTTTTTTTCTTTAATATAGTTTTTTTTTTTTTTTTTGGGTTCTTACTGCACTTTGAAGATTTTTGGAGAAAGGAGCTGGTTCTCTTGTTTACTTTATATGTTAGCACACAAAGGAATTACAGATGGGAAGGAGTGTAAATGACTATCAGAAAAAAGTCTCATGCATTTAAGATTTTTTACAAGTCAAAATATACATGCTCCTATTGCCCCCATTCCAATTATAGAAGAACCATTTCTGTTTTAGCAGACTCCTTTACATCTCACTGAATTGGAGAAGGAATAAGGATACTTTCCCTGTTAAGGAGCAGTATATACTCACCAGTCTAATTGACTGCATTAATAAGAAATATAGCAGCAGCTTGGGCTGAGTCACCCATCATACCCCTCATTTATGAGGATTTAAATGTGTAAAATAACAGGTACATGAAATTAGGAGGAAAATAAAGCAATCTGCAGACTTTGGCACTAGCACACATAATGTTTTGCTTAAGTTGTTAGAACGTGGTTTGACGATCACTAAAAAGGAATTTAAAAAATTACAAATCTGCAGAAAACAAACAATCATAGGTGTTGGTTCTCAGTTTAATGCTTCCCATCTCCCATTCCCACCCAACCACCCCATATAGTTTCAACTATAATAAAAATAGAGATCTTAACATCAGAATTTTGCTGTTAACTCTTCAAGGTTTCTCTGCATCATCCAAGCCACACATAAGGTTTGCAGCACCAAATCCACAAGTTTCTCCAACCAAGTTTAAATAAACGAACTGGAGACTGAAGGGTGCCAAAGTAACTCTTCTGAAATGAAGCTGTAACACAAAGTTCTCCCCCGAACAAAGGGTATTATGCATCTAGTTCAAGAACCACCAGGCTGTATGTAGATCTGTCACAGACAGGCTTCAGACAACTACAGGTACCACTGGTTCTAGAGGGCATGATCCGTGATACCAAAGCAGGGAGGGGATCCCCCTTCCATCACTGATGATTTTTAAAAAGTTACAACTCTCCCTTGTGATTGGCTGCCACAGGGTCAGTGCTGGACCTGGGGAGTGAGGGGAGGAAGTGAGCCTTTCCCTGCAGGGAAGCTCTATCTTTAATGAACAGTTCTCCTCTCAGAGGTCGCTCGCTCTCTCTCTCAGGGCTGTCCTGGCTTCTCGGGATCCATTGCCCTTGCCCAGAAGACAGAGTCTTAATCCGACCCAGTAACAGTGGAAGGAGAGTCGACCTACCTGTGGAACCAGACCCAACATGGTCCCCAAAGGCCGCTCAGGCTACCCCATTGCAACTGACAAGTCAACCTGTGCACTTAAAGCGTATCAGTTTATGGAATGCTTGTTTGAAGTCCTCGTTGGACATGGTATAGATGATGGGGTTGATAAGGGAGTTGAGATAGCCCAGCCACGTGAAGAAGTCAAAGATGGCCAGGTGGAACCAGCAAGCATCCTTGCAAATAGGCATCACCAGGGAGATGATGAAGAAGGGCAGCCAACACACAATAAAGGCTCCCAGTATGATCCCCAGGGTCTTAGTGGCTTTGCGCTCCCTAGCGGCCATGAGCTTCTTCTTCTCTAGCAGGGCGTCGGAGACTCGCACTTTGACTTGGTTCACGTACACAGGAGACCCGGATTCGCTGGGCACATCGGGAGCCCTCGAGTTAACGGAGGTGACCGAGGACGTGGACCCGGGGGAGTCGGTTATCAGCTGGGCTCGGGTCAGGCGCTTGCCGGTCCTGTTGGGCGTCTGTTTCAAAATCCGGGAGCGGGCTTCCACATAGATGCGGCCGTAGAGGGCGATGAGGAGCAGGGTGGGGAAGTAGAAAGCGCCCACCGTGGAGTAAACGGTATAGAGGATGTGGTCGGTGTTCACCACGCAGTCCGACACCTCCTCCTCGGCTTTGGCTTGACGCCAGAAGAAGGGCGGCAGCGAGATGGAAATAGAGAAGACCCACACCAGCGCGATCATGACCGCGGCCCTCTTGGGAGTCCTTTTAGCTGAGTATTCCACGGCGTCCGTGATGGCCCAGTAGCGGTCCAGGGCGATGACACAGAGGTGCAGGATGGAAGCGGTGCAACAGGTGATGTCCGACGACAGCCAGAAGTCGCAGACCACCTGGCCCAGCGTCCAGCGGCCGGTGACCGTGTACATGGTGCTGATGGGCATCACCAGGATGGATACGAGCAGGTCAGTGACCGCCAGGGAGGCGATCAGGTAGTTGGCTGGGGTGTGCAGCTTCCGGGTCCGGTACACAGTGGCGATCACAAAAGCATTGGAGAGCGTGGTGGCCAAGGTGATGAGTGCCAGCAGCATGACCAGTAGTACTTTCCAGGGCAGGGCGATGGAGTCCTGGTAAATGTAGCCCTCGGCGCTGCAGTTGTGGGTTGTAGAAGAGAGATTGGCTTGAGGAACCCCGGTCTGGGAGCCCGCGGGCGGCGGCGGGGCGCACTGAGTGCGGGTTTCTTCCATGTCTCTCCTCGCCACGGCTCTGGAGCGCAGCTCTTGGGCATGGAACAAACGAGGGAAAGGGCGGAAGGACCGCGGAGACCACAGTCTTGTCTCCCGGTTGCTAGTCAGTTCCGTGGGCTCCTCAGTTATTCCTCCACCCAGATTCCCGGCTGAAACTAGAGGTCAAGGGCGCGGCACCCTAGGCAGGCGAGCGCGTCCTCTGCACTTCCAGTGCGCCAAGCGCTGCCGCTGCGTCCCGGCCAGCTCCTCTCCACGCCCCGTCTTAGCCCTGGGTTGCTAAGGAATGGTCCACCAAGCCCGCGCCACTCCGAATCCCACCTGAGCGTCTAGTGCCAGAGGGCGATGTATTGTTTGAGCAGGGAACATCGGCCAGGTAGGGTCTCTTACCCCAATTGCTCGGGGCTGAGTCTCCTAACCTGGGCGCTCCTTGATCTGCAGAATCGGCCCGCAGGAGTTTCCTAGCTGTGGAGACCAAAGCTTGCAGGCCAGCCAGGAGTCCTGGTCTTGCATTCCCGCCCCCCTCCCCAGACTGGGGCAGTTTCCTGCGGCGGCTCTGGCCGCCAGAGCTGGGTGGGGTGAAGTCTGGGAGCCGCGCTGCGCCGCGCCTCGCGCCGGAGCTCTGCCCTCCCTTCTTTTCACGCGCTGGCCACTCGGGCGAGCTGCCCCGCGGAGACGGGGCCGCCAGAGGGGGGATTCGGGGGCTGGGGCTGCGGCTGCTCGCAACTCCCCGCCACCGTCGCCGCCTCCTCGGTCCCACAGGCACCGCTTGGAGACATGCTGCTGGGCGCACGGGTCTGGGGGACCTGGCGCGGCGCGCGAGTAAGGGGCAGGTGTCTTGGGGAGCTGGTTCAAGAACGCTGCGTGCGCCAGCCCGGGAGGAGCGTGTGAGCGGCAGAGCAGATGGGCTCCTTTTATAGAGTCCAGGTCCGGTCTGCCCGAGCCGTGCAACTCGTGCAGCTCTGCAAGTGCGGACGCCCGCTCCCCATCACCTTCCCCTTTTCTCTCTCCCTCCCTCTTTTCCTCCCGCCCGGATCCCTCCCCGGCCAAGGAAGCTTCCCGCCGGGTCCTACCGCCCTCTCTCACCAGTCCCCATCCCCTGGCCCCTCTCCCAGTCCTGACACTCAGCCGCCGCAGTTCTGGCCAGGATTGGGGATGAGGGCGTCCTGTCCTTGCCTCTGTCCTCTTCGGAGCTTGCGGCGCAGCCCTCCAGTTAGATCCACGCCTTCGGCCACGGGCACAGGCACACTCTCCGCGTGCCTTCTGGGGCTTCTACTTACCACACTCACCCCAGCATCCCTGTGCTAGGTGGAGCCAGCCCCAGGCTCTGACCTCTCCACTCAGGAATTTTATCCAGCCCTGCGGACCACACCCAGGTTAGAAGGAAACACCGGTAATACCGCCTTAGAAGGAAATGGCCAATAGTGCATTTTAAACTTGGGGCTTCAAGTCATACTTAACTCGTGGTATGATGCAAACTAATTTTTCACATCTGGGGTTTTAGGAATCTGTGCTTTCCATTCAATGCCCCGCCTTTAACTGTGGGCCAACAGGGGAGAAAAAAACTGTCTACAAAAATGTGAAACTATCACAAACCATAGCCAACGGTATGTGAAACTAAACCTTCCCTTCCACCCTCCCTCTCCAGCCGCTTAGCAGTTCAGTGCCAGTGGAAAGCAGTTCACAGTAAGCACCTTCCCTCCCACAGCCTGCCTGGAAAGGAGGTCAACAAAATTCAAAAGAAAGAAAGAAAAAGAAACGGGCTTTGGGACCATCAACACCAATGTGACTTCTCTGGCATTACAAATACAGCAGAATATCAGCTGTTGGCAGCACCAAGCAATGCCAGCTTCCAGGTCCCATGACCTCCGAGCAGATCCCTGGTGCTCATTTACTCCTCCAACCTTCAAGAAGCCAATGCTGGGTAGAAGTACAAGCAAGACAAAGTTTAAAGAAAAGCACCAGAAAAGGGCAATGTACTCTCAGACCCCAGAGCTAAGTGATCCCAACTGGGAGTTTCTAGCACCTAGCTCAATGTTTGGAGGTATGATCCATTCAATGAATCATAAGTGAATTTATCAGGTTAAGTGTAAACAGATTTTAAAGAGAATTATTTAGTCTAGGGCCCAAGATTATCTCGCCCATCCATTTAGTTTAGAAGAATAATTGAGATCCTTTGAGAGAAGAGCTTTTTACCCAAGGTGACAACCCTAACCCAAGTTTTCTTGTTTTCCTCCTCCCTAAACCAGGCAGGAGGGCAAAAATAGAGTGCTTACTCTGTGCTGGGAATTCTAGACATCAGGAATGTAATGGGGTATACCCAGACCCAGTTTTCAAGCAACTTATATTCCAGAAGAGGTAGATAGACTATTGCCTCATAAACAAGTAAATAATTATCATACATTCTGACAGCATTAAGTATCATGAAGAAAACAGCACATTTCTGCAGTGAGAGTGAGGGTAGTCCTTCAGGTGGCAGTTCTCCAAAAAAAAAAAAAAAATGTCCTCCGGAAGCTTTGTAGCATCCGTGCTAGGGTTAAAAGCAAAACCTTCTCTTTCTTCTCCTCTTGTCCTTAGTGCCCAGCATTGCTCAGGCTAACCTTAAGCCTCATTTGCACCACATATTAAGGGATCCTGCCCATCCTCCCATCCCATCCACACACATCAGGAGCCTAAGTAGACTTTTCTTTTTTCTTTTCTTTTCTTTTCTTTTTTCTTTTTTTCTTTTCCTTTCTCTTCTCTTCTTGTCTCGTCTCTTCTCTTCTTTCTTTCTTTCTTTTTTTTTTTCAAACTGCAGCACTCTCAGAAATTACAGTAGAGAAAAGCAAGGCAGGCAAGCCTAAACCACTAGGTGGGGGCGTTGGCCAGGATGCAGCAAAAGTGTGTGTGGTTGTGGGTGTGGGGTGTACCAGGAAAACTATTTTCCTGCTATCTTAGGGATACCGGGCAAGATGAGAACTGTTGAAAGAATGCGAAGCGGAGGAAGGCAGAGAGGAATTTTACCAAGCTGCAAGCAGCCTTTTTAAATTTCGTCTCCAGGAGCGTGCAAAGGAGAAAACCACTTGCTTCTTCTATGGTTTGGATTTAGCGATGTAGGGAACCTGTGGCTTTCTCCAGCCACTCTCTTAAACGGCTTGGCGTAGTCCTGAACCCTGGGTGAAATCTGCCATCTTTGCAGAGTTTGATTTTTTTCCCTAGGCTTTGGTTAATTAAGAACTGCGTGAACACACCAAGCCGTCATAAAGAGGGGATTTAGGCAAGGGTTTAGTGGAGAACCACGTTTCATTAACCTGGCTCCCTCGTTTCACTCCTTTAGCACTTTAAAACATATAAAATATAGATGTTTGCACATGGGCGCATGTGTGTGAAACACGCGGGAGAGCAAGGGACCTTTAAAGTCACCTCTGCTTGGATCTGGGCGCGCGGGGCCAGCCGGCTCCGCAGTTCCCAGCAGCGCCGGGAGGAAACTCCCTTCAAGTTCGCGGGAAACCTCAGCCTACACAGACTCAGCAAGAGGGCAAAAAGAGAACGAGTTGGAAAAGGTTGAAATGGAGTGGTAGAGAGCAGCAAAGGTTATCTGGGTTGAAATTAAGTTCCTGTTTAGCCACCGGGCAGTGCGACCGCAAAAATTAGTGTGCTCCACGCGGGTGGACCTTAAACCTGCGATCAGACACGAAGTCTAACATGGTGGTGAGCTGGGGAGGGACCAAAGAAAAATCTCCTCTCAAAGACACTTTGCCTAAGCTAGAAAGATTTGGAATTGCTGATGCAGCGAAATGAGAGGCGCAGGCTTGGAAGTTTGCAGCGTGGCGCTAGCCAGAGGAAATGCTGTGAAGAGCAGCTCCTTCCACCTCCAGGAGACAAAAGATGCCCCCTAGAACTTACTTGACTCAGTCTTGTCTGGAAGCCAGCCAGCCAATCAGCCAAGGGGCGGGGCAAGTGGGTCATGCTTGCAGCCTCCCCAGAGAGTCTTCTCTGCATTTCCTGGAAAGTGACCCTTAAGAGAGCTCCAGGCACAAGAGCAAAGAAAGTAGTTCTAAGTTAATCATTGCTTTGCTGTAATAAAAAACAAACAAAAAAACAAAAAAACGAAACCAGGACACTCAAGCTCTAGTTGCTTTGCTCCTTTGATAGAGGAAAATGCAATCTCACATTCTCCATCCCCACTACTTGAAAAATCCACAACCGGTGCCTAACCAGTAAATGTGGGGACCTGGCAAGCTACTTTTTGCAAGTCTTGCTTCTTCAATCTATGGCAGCTGTTTTGTTTTGTTTTGTTTTGTTTTGTTTTGTTTTGTTTTGTTTTGTTTACACTGCCACCCAGGAAACAGCATGTGACCATGAGCTCTGTACAATATTCTCATCTGTGGTGGTAGCCCATTTTTGGTTCCTCTTATATTTCCTCCAGTAACTATTCTTTTAAAAGTATATTGGTAGTGGGGCACCTGGGTGGCTCAGTGGGCTAAAGCCTCTGCCTTCAGCTCAGGTCATGATCTCAGGGTCCTGGGATCGAGCCCCACATCAGGCTCTCTGCACAGCGGGGAGCCTGCTTCCTTCCCCCTCTCTCTCTGCCTACTTGTTATCTCTCTCTGTCTGTGTCAAATAAATAAATAAAATCTTTTAAAAAAAAGTATATTGGTAGTAATGAAAGTACGAGTCTTACTTATGTCTTGTTTCATGGAATTATGCAAATATTCAGATGAATGAACATAAACATATACACGGACATATGCATACAGTTTTCACAGACACATTCTGGAGACTACCAAGCCCTAGAGGCTCAGCTCCTTCTCCATAATCATTGACCCCACTTTGAGCCTTTGACTAGGTATCTGTGTCAGAGTACTAATGTGCTGCATGCTTAATAAGGAATTTTTAATGCCAAACAATAAAACTAGGTGCTTTATTTCTTAAATTCTAGGCTGGCGTAAATTAACCCTGAGAATTAGTAACTTTGCTATGTGTTTATGTATGGATACAAATACTGTGTATCTATATTTAAGGAAAAATGCCACAGAAAATAGAGCAAGTATTCATAAATTAGAAACTTTCTAATTCCTGTCTCTGTAATAAAAGCCACTTTGCTACTTTGAAGAGGTATCCACAACTCATAAGTTACCGCTGTTCAAAGCTAGCCGAGTTCCAACTAGTAGAAGAGCTTAGCTCCCAGCTTAATTCTCAATCACATATTTCCTGACTAAAGATCTAGGTCCTGGAAGAAAATTTCCAACCTAATGCTTAAAGTAATATAAGCAGAGATTGCATGGAGGAGGGGGCATTGAATTTTTCTTTTGGACCAACAGAGGGATTTGGCAATAATAAATCTTTAGATAGAAAACAATGCCAATGAGTACACCAAATTTAGAAACAACTTGCTGCCTTAATTTGGCAGATCATTAGGCAGCTCTGTTAAGGGTGAAGTCTTTCCTGAAAAATCAAATAAAACATTTAACAGTGAGGCTGTTCACTGGCCCAAGGAAAGAAGCAATAGAAATTGGGTTTTGCCTTATTTTCAAAGTAGGGAAAATTACATTATTCTGAGTGATTAGTTCCAGTCTTGCAAACAAACAAACAAGAAGCAAAACAAGTCAAGCTTGTTTATTGTTTCTACACCTGTAACTAACAAATAATAATCATTAGTTTTCCTTGAGCATCATGAATTAAGCCTTATGCTACAGGTTCCACATATGTTCTCTCATTTAATTCTTACGAAAGTACTTGGAATTGTCTTTATCATTCTCATTTTCTGGATGAAGTTGAAGCTTAGAGAATGTAAGTAAATTTGCTAATGTCAAATAACTGATGAGTCATAAAACTGGTTTTCAAATCCAAGTCTCTCTAATTTCCAGGTCCAGGTAGACCAGTAGTCTATACTGAGCCAGCCATGCAGCTCACATTGGTTTCCTTTTCAATCCTGCCTGTGATTTTATCTCATCTCATCTATGAGGTAGAGTCACTGTTCATAGCTATTAAGTCTCCAGGATAATTTTCTGTTAGGTGACTTCAAATTTTTGTATGGGGTGGTGATGGTTCTGAAAATCAGGTGGAAGATTGCACACCATGATTATGTTTAGCCCGCTAATCATCACTTCCACAGTAGAGCTGATAGGGGAGCACATACCATATATTCTGAAGTCCACAGCCCAAACAGAAACTAGGCTATGCCCTTCCTCAAGACGCTTCTTGAATTTCTTTCCTGGTCACATTCATTACCTTCAGGGTGTGGTTATTTTTTCCATCTCATCAACCTTTTTTTCCTTTCCTTCTTCTTCTCTGTCTGCCTCATCCTTATTTCCTCCACAGCCTGCCCCCCCCACACACATTAAATAAAAAAGAAAACAATAAATTAAAGCTTTTTAAAATTGTATGAATGGAATGTGTTAAATACAGTGCCAGTCTCTGTGCTCCATTTTAAACCACATGAGTTTAAATATCAGTTAGAAAAATAACCTCAAAAATTGAATTGCCTTTTTCCCCCATGTGTTGAACATACTGATTTTTCCGCCTAAGAATTAGTAAATCAACAAAGAAAAAGAGGCCTATTCCCCGTGAGAAAATTACTCAAGTCTTACTAACTGGAAATCAGGAAGTTCATCTACTAAGAATTTGCCCAAACCAGGAACATAAACAAAAATAAATTTAAATTCCAATATCCTAAAACGTTTGCATTTTATGCATAAAAGGGCTCCTCCTAGCCTCATTCAGATCTGACTTCTTCTTACTTTACATACACTTCTAACACGTTTGGCTATGTGGTTTCCAAGGTCCCTGAAGATTAGAAGCATCACATTATATAAATGGATCGGAAAGTGTGTCAGGTAACCATCTGAATGCAGTAAGATACCACGGCTTGCCGTCATTATTGCAAAATAGGAAAATTCAGATTAAACTTTAAAAAATAAAAACCTAGGGAAAAAATTAAAAAAATAAAAAATAAAAACCTAGGGCACCTGGGTGGCTCAGGTGTTAAGCATCTGCCTTAGCTCAGGTCATGATCCCAGGGTCCTAGGATCGAGTCCCACCCACATCGGGCTCCCTGCTCGGCAGGAAGCTTGCTTCCCACCCCTCTTCTACTCCCCCTGCTTGTGTTCCCTCTCTTTCTGTGTCTCTCTCTGTCGAATAAATAAATAAAATCTTTAAAAAAAAAGAATATTTTTAAAAAATTGAAAATTAAAACTTAAAATAATGTTAACAACATCATTATTTGTGTTAACATATTTAATAGTATAGAGAATTAATTCAGACTTTTCTTGCAAGTCATGGAAAGCCAAATTAATCATTACCTACAAACAAAGGAAGGCATTCGTTTCAGGGAGAGTGAGGTCCTTCAAAATCCAAAGTAGAATTTAACCACCGAGCTTTGGGAGCTGAAGAAATGTAGCTGAGCCCTACGAACAATCAGCATCCTGGATCATTAGCAGGACTCTACATTGCTGTCTATATATTGGCTTCTTTCATCTGTTTCACAGCAGACAGGCTTTCTCCACATTGTTGAAAATCTTTTTCACCATTAATACCTTCTGAGGTTGACTTCCTCAGCTTCAGTCATATTGCATAAACTAATCTGAATCTTGTTCCGAGTTCAGAAATTCTGAGAAATGGATTCTGTTTCTGAAAAAAAAAATCTAAGGAGACCATGATAGGTCAATATTCTGAAAGTAACGGGGCACCTGGGCGGCTCAGTCATTAAGCATCTGCCTTGGGCTCAAGTCTTGATCCCAGGGTCCTGGGATCAAGCCCTGAATCCTGCTGGCGGGAAGCCTGCTTCTCCCTCTCCCACTCCCTCCTGCTTCTGTTCCCTCTCCCACTGTCTCTCTCTCTCTGTCAAATAAATGAATAAAATCTTTTAAAAAAATATTCTGAAAGTAACAACTGGAAAAGTTGCAAACTTTTAAAAGTTTGAAAAGTTGTGGAAGGAAGAAGAATTAGACAAACTAAAATTCCAGAAAAGTATTTTCTATATAAGTATATTATATTAGTAATACCATAAAAGTATTTTCTATATAAGCTAATGATTGCTGCCTGTTTTGTATCCTGGAGACACTTGCTGATTCTGGGCACAGTTTGTGAATTAGACTTGGTCCAGGTGGAAGAATTCTACTGGGAAAAGAGAAACAAGCAGAGGTTTTGATAGTCATTGGAGTCCGTGTGGCAGTTTGGAACCTAGAAGAACCCCAAATGGATGACCAGTTTTCATTGTGGACATTTGCTGTGGGTTGTGACAAAATAGGAGACTGAGGGTGTGGATAGGAATATTCTAACAGGCAAACTGAAATCCCCCAGTTTTGTAGTGCTTAGAAGAAAAAGTACCTCTGGAAGAAAGAGGTCTACATTAAACATTACTGGTCTTCCCTGAGGAGACAGGTACCTTCTGATAGGTACCTATTAGCAGGTGGCAGGAGCCACCTTCCAATGAATCTTCATATTGGAAAATACTGCTTCACCACCTGTTGGGGATAAGTTGCAAATGGAATAATTTAGTATGGTTTGTAGCTATTTTGATGACCACCTCACCTGCATACTTTCCCATAGCCACCCTGCTGGTTGCAATAATCACCATATCCATAGTAGTTGTCGTAACCAGTCTTCCCTGAGGAGGGAAGCCTATTGTAACTAGTCTTCCCTGAGGAGACAGGTACCTTCCAAAGGGCCAGGATGGCAAGACCCAAAGAACACAATGAATCATAGACAGGCTGAATCTAATTGCAAAGCAACCTTGACTCAGCTCGGTGTATGAATGGCTGACATAGACAGCTCTTCATGCATTCTGTCTAACTTAGGAAAGGGGGAAGACTCCTGGACAAAACAATACGCATTTAGAGCCTCTAATGTCCATTTTATATACAATATCTGATTACAATTTTTTAAATGATCCGTGCATAGTGGCGATAAAAATGTGACCAATAATAATGACTGAAAAAAACTAGACCCTAGGAATAAATTCATGTGCAATGCAAATAGTAGGGTTAGCAGGAAAGAACTTTAAAATAACTATGATTAGGGTGTTCAGGAAAATAAAGGAAAATGGGCAAAATTGATTAAAATTTGGAGTATTTCAACAGTGAATAAGCCTCTTTAAAAACAAAATCAAGTGGGCACTCTAGAAATAAACATCCAGTATTCGATATTAAGTATTCACTGAATAGGTGTAGTGGCACACTCAAAACAGTAACCTCATGAAGTTAAAAAAAAAAGTGTCTAAACTGAAGCACAGAGAGAAGAAAAGTACAAAGAAAAGAACAAGAATGTAAAAGTCTGAGACTGGGTCAAATAACCTAAAATATATGCACAGAAACAGAAGAACAAGAGGATGGGAGACAAAAAGTATTTGAAGAGATAATTTCCAAGAACTTCCAGAAATACATTTGTTGGGTGAATACATCCAACAAAGACACTTCAAATGATTAAAAGAAGCTCAAAGAATTGTGGCCAGAATACATACAAAGAAAGCCACAGCTAAGCAATAACGGCCAAACTACTGAAACCAATGACAAAGAAAAAATTCATAAAACTGCCAGAGAAAAAGACACATTACCTTCAAAGATGCATAGTAAGGCTGTGGTTAACTTTTTGTCAGAAATTATAAAAGCCAGGAGATATGTAATGACACCTTACAATAACTGAAATTTTTTTTTTAAAAATTGTCAACCTAAAATTCCATACTTAGAATTAAAATCCTCCAAAAATGGAGGGTGAAATACAAATGTTTTCAGACAAATGAAAGGTGGAAGAGTTGGCTGACAGCTAAATGGGACTGTAGGACGTCAGAAAAGAAGTTCTTCTGGCTGAATGGAAATGATACCAAATGGAAGCACAAATTGAAAGGAGAAATGAAGAATGTGGAAGAGTATAAGTGTATAAGGAAATTTAAAAGTGTAGTTAACTATGCATAATGATAATAATGATGTCTTATAGGGTTTATAGCATAAGTAGAAGTAAAATATATGAACACAATAACATGAAGAACTACTACCCAAAAAGAATGGGGATAAACAGCGTGAACTGTAGTAAAAGTTTTGGATTCTTTTTTGTTGTTTTTTTTTTTTAAGACTTTTTTATTTATTTGGCAGAGAGAGAGAGATCACAAGTAGGCAGATAGGCAGGCAGAGAGAGAGGGGGAAGCAGGCTCCCCGATGAGCAGAGAGCCCTATGCGGGGCTCGATCCCAGGACCCTAAGACCATGACCTGAGACCATGACCTGAGCTGAAGGCACAGACTTTAACCCACCGAGCCACCCAGGTGCCACAATAGTTTGGGATTGTTAAAGAAGTGCTAAGGTATTCAAGTTAAATCCTAAAAAGTCAAGGATGCATTATTGTAAAATCTCTTAAGGTAGTCATTAAAAATCAGTGCAAAGATATAAATAGAATCATACAAGTAGTTGATTAATACATAAAAGCTAGAAAAGAAGGAATAAAGAAACAATGAACCATAAGGTATAAAGAAAACAAATACCAAGGATAGTGCATTTAAACCCAACAGTGTTAGTAATTTCAATAAATGTAAATAGAACATACCAATTAAAATTTTAAAAATTATCAGACAAAATAAAAGAGATTAGATCTATCTATACACTTTTACAGAATACATATTTTGATTTAAAAAAGACAAATATTTAAAAACTAAATGATGAGAAAATGGTATGTCATATAAACACTAACCATAAGAAAGGTGGTATGGATATTTAATAGAAAAGGTAGACTTTCACGTAAGAAGCATCAATCCAACAGAAAGACATAATAATCCTAATACCATATCCTCAAACTATATAAAACAAAACTGGATGGGACTAAAAGAAGTACTAGATAAGTCCACAATCAAATTTAGAGATTTTAACACAACTTTTTCAGTAGCCTACAGAATGAACAGCTGATAAAATGGTAACACATTAGTGATGATATGAAAGATTTGAACAACGTACCTGTCAATTTCAGCTAAATGACATAGAAAACATTTTATTTCAACAACTGCAAAATATATATTTTCTCTAAGGGCACAAGGAACTCTTAGAAACACAGAATATATACTAGACACAAATCTCAAATGATTAAAACAGATCTTTCACCAGTGAAGATGAATGGCTGACATATAAGCATATAAAACAACATCGATGTCATTAACCATCAGGGAAAGACAAATTAACTGTGATACCACTACAGACCTATTAGAATGTCTTAAAAGAAAAATCCTTTCCACCATCGAGTGCTGACAAAGATGCAGAGCAATTAGAACTCTTATTGATGGGAATACAAAATGGCACTGCCACCTGGGAAAAGTTTTGCATGTTTGTTATACATTCAATGTACACTCCAATTCCATTCCAAGTTATGCGCCCAAGAGAAGTGAAATTGACATGCACAGAGAAGCTTGTACCTGAATGCTTACGGTAGCTCTATTCATAATTGCCAAAATTTGGGAACAACAGAGATAGCTTTTAACCAATCAGTGAATATACAAACTGTAGTACGTCCATACAATGGAATACTATTCAGCAATAAGAATTGAGTATTGATTTATGCAACAACATGAATGACTCTTAAATGCACTTTGAAGTGAAAGAACGCAGGCCCAAAAAGTTATATATTGCCCCCTTCCATTTATAGGTCACTTGGGGAAAATGTAAGTAGAGGAGAGGGAGGAAAACAGTTGCCAGCGGTTACTGGTGGTTGGTGATATTACCCCTCCCCCAACACATACACATACCCACACGATAACAGGAGAAGGACACTTCACCTCAGTAGTATTCGTCCCACATAATCCATAACCACTGTCCAAACATGGTAAAACATCACAGAAACCCAAAATGATAGACATTCTACAAAATGCCTGAGCAGTATTCTTCAGAATACCAGGATTATGAATGATAAGGAGAGACTGAGGAATTGTCATAGAGAATAGGAGACCGAGGAGACATGCCACAAAAATGCAACACAGAATCCAGCATTGCATTCAAAGACAGGGGAAAGGATATTAGTGAAAAAAAAATGGTACTCTACTCATGTTAATTTTCCAATTTTAATAAATGTTACATAGTTACTTTAGGCATAACATAAGGGAAAGCTGGGTATGGGGATAATAGAATGGTACATTCTATTTTTAAAATTCTACTATAATTCTGAAATTATTTAAATTATTTTTTCAGTTTTTATCTTATCTCTCATAGGGCTTAAGGATTTAGGATGATGAATCAGGGGTAACCTTCAGACTTCTTCATAACTATGTTTTATATAGTTACAGTTTTGAACCATGTAAAGGTATGAACAATTCAGAGATAATTAAAAAAATACAAATGAAGAGGTTTTCTTAAATGTATTCTTTAGCTGCTCTCCAAATTTTGCTCAAAGATGTTCTTGTGGCATATGATCCAAAATATGCACTTATTTTTTTTTTTAAGATTTTATTTATTTATTTGACAGAGAAAGGCAGAGCGAGGGAGAGAGAGCAAAGCAGAGGCAGACAGAGAGGGAGAACCAGGCTTCCTGCCAAGCAGGGAACATGATATGGCGCTCGATCCCAGGACTCTGGGATCACGACCCAAGCCAAAGGCAGAGACCTACTGACTGAGCCACCCAGGTGCCCCAAAATAGGCACTTATTAGAAGGAAGAGCATATATATATATATTCACCGTATATATGGTGAATAAATAACATCAAATGAAAAGATTTATGTAGAGTCAGTTCCAGAAAGTACACAAGCCTTGGATTCTTATATTCAAACACCAAAATGAAGTTTCTATTGCCACTGTTTGTGAAGTGCAAAAGTACATTGCCTTCTACGCCAACAATAGTTTGGAGATAATATAAATGCTTTGCCTTAATTAGACTCTCCTAACAAATGTTCAGTGAATGAGTCAGTGTTGTCATTCTCTGCCTGTCCTTCACAGACCTCAGATGGCCTGTTCCAATAGAAAGGAAAGAGGGCTGGAGTACGTTATTTTTGTTTTGGGGGGGTTTTGGTATGGTTTTATGGCAGCCTTTCCCTAGGCTAAAATACATTTGAGTACCTGAACTAATGAATTGGAGAAAATTAATTGGAGGAAACTGATGACATAACAATCTTTCTATGTTTATTTCCTAAAATTGTATTTCCGTGTTCCACTGAGAATTCAGTTGTAAGCACAGGGTTTGGGGTCTGCAAATTTGCATCTAGTTAGTTGTACAGAATATTGAAATATTTCCTTTTACTTGTGTGAGCCATTGCATGCTAACTGCACTCTACTATGTGACTGAAGTTCAGATTTTAAAATTTGACCATATGTGCTAGTGAGGTTTTGCCGTTAACAGGGATACGCAGCTGCTTGTGTGCTTGATATCTGTGATCACAGACAGCTGCTCTATTTCTCTGCCCTTCAGCAGGCAATGATATCTTTATAGCACATTTTTTTGTTGTTATTCTGACCATCTCAATTTACATGAGTTTAAAATCCATTTGCCTCCAAAAAAGATGAAGTAGGATACATTTTCCTGTCTTATGCAATTACTCCATGTGCTTAGAGAAAACAGTACTCACAAGAAAGGCTGTCACATTTTCTTTAATGCCAGGGTACTTTTTGGCCGTGATTTGCTCCGTGACTTTGTCAACACCCAAATCTACCTCTGCTTTCAAGTTCGACTATAAAGCTGGGTTCTATCAGCTCTTTATAAAACTCTAACTTCCTTCTGGAGATTTATAGACTGATTTCTGACACAGGGTTATGGAAACAGAAATGTTTTTTGATTAGTACTTCTTACACTGTAAAGATTATTTGACTGGATCATCCCGTCTGATTTTTCTTTTATTTTTTGAAAAAGACACTTATTGGGGCGCCTGGGTGGCTCAGTGGGTTAAAGCCTCTGCCTTCGTCTCAGGTCATGACCTCAGGATCCTGGGATCGAGCCCAGCATCGGGCTCTCTGCTCAGTGGGGAGCCGGCTTCCCCCCCTCTCTCTGCCTGCCTCTCTGCCTACTTGTGATCTCTCTCTCTCTGTCAAATAAATAAAAATAAAATCTTTTTTTAAAAAAGAAAAAGACATTTATTTATTTGTTTCTTTGTTTATGAGAGAGAGAGAGAGAGCAGGGGGAGGGGCACAGGGAGAGGGAGAGAGAGAATCTCAAGCTGACTCTGCACTGAGCACGGAACCCAACACTGGCCTGGATCGCCGGTCCCTGAGATCATGATCTGAGCTGATGTCAAGAGCCAGACGTTTAACTCACTGAGTCACCCAGGTTCCCCTGATAGGTTCTTTTTCTTAATCTTGAATAAAAAGTTCTAGATTGAGTGATGATTTCTCTGATTGGAAAATTTTACTTTCCTGCCAAATTTGTGTCCTTACTATTCTTTTTTTTTTTTTTTGTCCTTACTATTCTTATTGGACTACACTTCATCATGTCTTGGTGTCTTTGTGTCCTGAGTGAAAAGACATTTTTTTCCTAGATGTTTTGCTGGGTGCGTTTGTTATTGTAGTTGTTGTCTTTACCTTTGTGTGAGAACATGTGTGTTGAATTCTTTGTTTCACTAAATAAGGACTGAAAGATGAAACATTCCTGAGTACTTTGAATCTCATATGCAATTTTGGTTATCTTTTGGAAGTGATATTTTATTAAGCTTTTGCTAATATCAAGCCATTGGGTTTACAATAGTCCTAAAGGAAATGAAATTTAAATATTTAAATATTCTTTTAATGGAGCTTTAGGAGCCCTGGTGCCACATGTCTACCTGAGGGCTGAGGAACATCATGTGGCCTGGACCTTCCCTACTCAGCTGTAACATTTTCACAATGCACTTTTTGGGAAGCTCTGGTTATGTATTCTCATCTCTTAGTTAATTTTCAAGCATCAGTGGATGTGAGACATTTCCACGTTCCTATTAAAAATGCTGGTTCATTCACAGGAAACGGCCTCAACCGATCAGAACAGATAATCTCACAGGAATAGTGTTTTAGAGGTCCACTGCTGCACTCTGGAGAGATCTCAGGATCCCCTAGAGGAGGGGACTGAGCGGCTGTGGTAGGAGAGGACCCCACTCAGTGGGCTTAGATGAGAACTAGCATCTAATGTAGAAGTATATCATATTTCATTCAATCTGAAAAGCCATCAATGGTAAAATGAACCATTATTTTATGTACCACTAAAAAAATGCTACTTATCAAATTGTCACAATCCTTTCTCAACATTTAGAATTTTTATGTCGTTGCACTGAAAGAGCTCTTTTAGACATATTGAACCACAGATTTTTTTTTTCAGATTTTTTTTTATATGTCACTTTCACAGGTACATACAAATAAGTGAAATTAACCTGTGAAGGTGTATTCCTGAAATCTCTTTACATTAAGAATCCTTGTCTTCTGAATCACTTTCAACAGTCATCAGTTTTCATATTGGGCCACATATCATCATCTGTGTCACTCAGAGGTATATTGATAATATACCATTGTTTATAAGAGTGCTTCACTATTATTTCTGATATGTTTCTCCAAAGCAATATTTTACCAGCTTTTTCTCAAGATGCATAAAAACAAGTAAAACACATGATAACCATAACTATACAACATACCAGTATTTATAATAAAGCCTTTTTTCAGATATGTGCAAATGTAAAAAAAAATTCATCTTTTATCAACATTCAACTTGATAAAATATGATAAATTCAATGTTTGACAGCTCACATGACTACTATCAGCTTTGTCTGCATATTCATTATAGTTGGTGTTTACATATGCATTTTGTGTGAGGATACCAGACTATTTTTCAAATATTAATAGTACATATTCTATTCATAAATATTTAAAACCTATAAGTGATATTATGGCTAGCCGAAAAGTTTGACAAAGATTAAAATTTCATTGTTTATCTGCAAAGAGCCAGAATAAATATTACAAAACAAGAGAAGTTAGGTCTAGGAGTACCTGGCTGGCTCAGTGGGTAAGCATGCAACTGTTGATGTTAGGGTTGTGAGTTTGAGCCCCACATTAGCTGTAGAGATTGCTTAAAAAAATAAAGTCTTAAAAAAAAGAGAGAGAAGTTAGATCTAATTTGCACATTAATTTTGTGGGTCTTAGTTCTAGTAATCTGACTCCATAAGAGTAAATTTGAAAAAAAAAATCCAAATTTAAGGCAATTAAGAAAACCAAAATGTAAGAAGATGAGAACTGTTGTTAAATACAATAGCATAGAAAGGACTTGTTTGCAAGAAAAGGAAGAAAATTTGAGAATTGTTAGATACATTCAAAAGACATGTAAGGGCATGGAACTAAGGTGAGGGCAGAGTCAATGGAAGGAATGGTTTATTCTGAAACCAGAGTTCCATGAGGAACTCTGAATGAATGAGGTAAGAATGTAAGGAAGATTTAAAGATTTTATTTATTTATAATAAATAAATTTTTATTATTTATAATAATAAAGAGAGAGAGAGAGAGAGCAAGCATGGAGAGGAGGAGGGCACAGGGAGAGGGAAAAACTGGCCTCCAGTGTGGGGCTCCTAATGCTGGGTTCAATCCCAGGACTGGGAAATCATGACCTGAGCCAAAGGCAAGTGCTTAACCAATTGAGCCAGCCAGGCACCCCAAGAATGTGAGAAAGATTTAAAACATTAGTACTAAGTCTAATTAAGAAATTCGAAAAATCAATTAAGAAAAAAAATTGAGTATCAGTACTCAAAGCTAATTAAGAAAAAACAGTAATGCCACAGAATATTGAATCAGTGATAAAAAGTACAGAAATTAAGACTACCATAGAATGCAAGAAAAAGAAGAAAGAGATGAAACAGAGCAGATAAAGATGATAAAGACCAATGGGTATTATGGAGAAAGACACCAGAAGACAGGCAATAGTCAACGATACAAATGTAGAAAAATACAAAGGTAGTCAATACATTCAAGAAAATATAAGTGTACTTATAAAAAGTGCTAATAAATTCTGGACCAATTAATGAGAAAAGACATATGTATTTTTTCTTTTATTTCTAGGAAAACTTTTTTCATCCCGTAAGAACTGATGCAGAGAAAAATAAAACCAATTACCTTTAGCGAGGGGAACAGAGCAGCGAGATGTTTCTTTCTTCAGTATTTCATCACCAGAAGATAATAAATGTCTGTAGAATTTTGAGAGAACAAGGGTTCCCAAACCAGATTTCTATACCCAGCCAAATTACTATTCGACATTGTTATGTAAAAGAAAATGAAGACTGTCTTAGATATGCAAGAAATTGTACACTCTAAAAGAATATCAAAGCTATATTCAACTGAAAGTTTTAGAAGAATATGTGCCAAAACATTAACCATTGGTATTCTTTGGGTGGAAGACCTACAGATGATGGTCACTTCTTTATTGTCTTTTGAGTTTTTTATGTGAAACTAAGTAGGATTTGTTATTATTTCCAAAAATAAAAAATAAGGCTATTTTTGTTTTTGGAAGATATTCATTAAGCACCTTTCACAGTGTAGAAATTACATTACATAGTCCTCATCCTCAGAATTTACATAATATTACATCATAAAGATACTATTTACAGGGAAAAAAATCAATTCAAATTTGACAGTTGTTGAAATAACACCCTATCTCTTAACCCAGGATAAAATCTGCATGCCAAAACATAACTGAAACTCTATTTAAGTAAAGAGCGCTTACATATAGATTATGCTGAAGTATCTAATTTGTAAGCTTTTTAAATGTCTAGAGTAAGTTTTCTCCTTATGTGGAAATTACAGCAAGCATATGGATGTAAACTGAGCAGAATTAGGTTTAGTTTATCCCCAAACATGGAAAATGTACCAAAATGACAATGTTAGCCCACAGAAGGATGTTTTAAACATGTTTCTTCCAGTAGAATATATGCAAAACCTGGCTCAAGTTTTAGTATCTTTAGTAGTGTTTGCTGCACATCTATGGCTTTCTGATACTTAAAAAAAAACATATTTAGTAATTGTAGCATATCTTCTATGTGTAGCCTAGAAAATGTGCAGCTTGGAAAATGTTTCCAGAAAGAGTGGAATAATTTAAACACTACAGAATTTCACCATAATTTCATCTTCATACTGACTGCAAATTTGAAGGAAATATTTTACATCTCACAATAAAAACTAACATTTCTAAGAAATAAAATATCAGCTTATTCCAAATTTCCAATTTTCTGAATACTGTATTTAGAATCACAGCAATATTTTATCTGTATTTGAATGTCATAGCTTACCCCAAGTATTTTCAACCATTTTAGTCTCAAATTTGGAAAGAATTATTTTTATATAAAACCTTTCCCTCCCTGGCACACTTAATTTGTTCTTGCCAATTTTACTGTTTTTATAAGGTAGTTTAAACATCAGCAAAACATTATTATTTTATAGCTGGATATTAATATTTACTAACAAAGCCAAAATTCTGATGTTTCATGGCTTTAAGAAGATGGGTGTCCTGATAATCCACTTTCACACCGTAGATTTAGGGCCAAGTGTGGTGCTGGGATCATAGTAGAAAATTCAGTAAATATTTGTGTCATGAATCAACAACAACTACGCTGAAATGGATCCAGGGGACATAAATTGACACTTTCTACTCTGAAGACCTTTATGAAGGTGCGTTAAAACTGAATATTTCTAAAAAAAAAAAACCAACTTAATATTTCTCATCTGTCATTACGAAATTCTTTTGACATATGAAATCAATATATTGCTCACTTTCTGAATATTCCTATGTTTCCACATAGGTCTAAAGTTTTATCATAATTTGTTGAAATGTATTTGGGCTTATCCAAATATATCATTATGCTACTTCTCCAGTTTAGATCAAAATATCATTACTATATACTAATATCTATTTATTCTCCTAAAGGGAAGGTAGAACAATGCTAAAAAGAGAGAGAGGGGTGCTTAGGTGGCTCAGTTGGTTAAGTGGCTGCCTTCAGCTTAGGTCATGATCCCAGGTTCCTGGGATCGAGCCCCACATCAGGCTCCCTGCTCAATGTGGAGCCTGCTTCTCTCCTGCCTGCTGTTTCCCCTGCTTGTGCTTGCTCTCGGTCTCTCTCTGTCCCTCGCGCTCTCTGGGTGAAGTAAGTAAATAAAATCTTAAAAAAGAGAGAGAGAGAGAATCAAGATTTTTGACTTCTAGTTGGCCCTAGGGATATTTAATTTATTAGATAGTATTTGCTGATTGCCTGCATGATATCCATCCTCCCTTTTTCTTTATTAAGAGTAACCCTGGTTGATGTGTCGTGCTGACAAAGTACATTTCCTTATCTCCTTTGTAGGGAAACAGAGTAATATAAAAGCAGAACTTCTTTGGTGGCGTTTCTGGGATCCTGTTTTGTGATGAAGATGGCTGGGTTTTCTGACCCTATCAAGCAATGAGAGACGCCTGATCATGGAAGCCCAGTGCCAAGGCTGCTGAAGCAGAAAGAGCCTAGGTTCCAGATGGCCGTGTGAAACTGCCATTTCAGCCCTGAACTGCCTACCTCCAGACTTCTTCAACTTTAGTTGGTCACTGCTGTTTCCAGTCTCTCAACTCGCACTTAAATACAATCCTAACTTACCTAAGATATAGTCTCGAGCCTTAGTAAGTACAATATGATTACAATCCAGTTATAAAAGGCTTTAGTTATTTAAATGTGTTAGTCATAATGCTAATTCATCTCACAAGCCTTTTCTAAGAGATAACTACTTACACATTTTCCTTCATTCTCTACATATTTTTCTGAGCAGCCAGTCATGAGGGCCTTAGAATTCGGCAACATATATTTTGAAATCTGTATATTGAGCTAAGGTGCTAAATAATTTTTGGTTAGCCATGTGTAATAAATCAACAACAATAAGAAAAATGGTATAATTAACAAATTTTGTACTCATATAATTAATTAAATCATGTAGCTAAATATATACTTCTATGTTACCTAGAATTTTCCTCCTTTAATAAGAATGCATATTTCAATATTATGAAGATTTGTTTCTCTACAGTTATGAAAGCAATAGACACTGTGTAATATTTTTGCTTTGGAGAAAGTTACAAGATTACCTCAGGAAATATATCCTCTGTTTTTGATGAGACAATTATTAATTAAGGACCCCAACACTGCAACAGATGTAAAAGTGCTAGTCCCAGACAAAGGGAATTCGTGATGCTTTCTCCACATTATATGATAAAAAGTATATGACAACTGTTCTGATAGTATGTTTTAATTTTTGTTTGCTATTACCAATTTTTTTCTTTTTTTCTTTAAAGATTTATTTATTTATTTGAGACAGAGTATGTGCAAACAGTGGGAGGGACAGAGGGAGAGAATCTTTCAAGCAGACTCCACGCTGAGCACAAAGCCCCAGGTGGGGGTCAATCCCATGACCCATGAGATCATGAGCTCATGACCTGAACTGAAATCTAACATCAGACTCTTAACAGACAGAGCCACCCAGGGGCCACTATTATCAATTTTTTTTTTCTAAGAGATGTCATTGTCAATTGTCCAGGTACTTTCTACCTGGGGAAAAAAAAACAACAAACTTGTGAAAGCCCCAAATCTACATGAACTAAAATCTTGGAAATGTGTGCTGAAGGCAATTCAACAGCATTATTCATCATCTGAACTCTTAGCTTTATCTAGACTCTTAGTCAAAAATGCTATCAACCGGGATTTTCTTATTAGGACTGAAAAAAAACTACATATACCAAGTTCTTCCTACTTGAATTCAAAACTTTGCCTAGAATTGAGTCCATTAAAACATGATAAAGTAGTTTTGAATAAATATTTAAGATTTTTTATTTTTGAGATCTTACAAAGAATAAGTAACTGAAAATGTTGACATAAAACACAAGAGAATATTTCTTTCCGGCAAATCCAGACATCTAAATCAATATATGCAGTTTGTCTCGTTTTTAAAATATAGTTCAAAATTAACACACACATAAGTTTTTTAAACTTCCTTTTCTGAAAATATTTTTTTTCTATTCAAAATGTTAAGGTCAGTTGGTTTGAAAAATTATCAGTTGGTTATTTCTACAGTAGGAAATCTTTGGTTTAGTATGACATCTGTCCTTTAGGGTGACAGTAATTTTACTTGTCACTTTGTATTAAAAGAGTTTTCAATTTCAAGTGATCAGGAGGAATGACTTTCAGAAAGAATTAACAACTCATTTTTTGGCTAAAAGACGTTGGTTTGGCAACACTGTTTATTTTTAACTTTTGATTTCCAGTAAATAAATGTGTTACCTGCCACAGGTGGATATAAAACAGCTGCTGGTAAACTCTATTTAAAGTATAAAGCTATCTTAGCATTAAAAAAAAGTTCTCCCTCTAGTGTTAGTCTCTTGATTTTAAGGAGATTCCTAATCAGTGATGTGTAGATTCCTATTTGTGCCTTTGTTTCATTTAACAATGTGTACTGGAAGGCTTTAGCATAGTTGAATTCAGCAAAAATAAAAAACAATAATTTTTACAAAAAATATACAAAAATGTTATATATAAAATGTATGCAAAAATGTATTCTGTGACCTAAAGAACAAAAACACTTGCATGGGGCATCTGGGTGGCTCAGTGGGTTAAAGCTTCTGCCTTTGGCTCAGGTCATAATCCCAGGGTCCTGGAATCCCCCCACCCTGCCTCTCTGCCTACTTGTGATCCCTCTCTCTGTCAAATAAATAAATAAAAATCTTTCAAAAAAAAAAAAAACACTTGCATCAGTTCATTTGACCAAAATAAAACATACATTTGATATCTTAGCCATTCTTAAGGGGGAAAAAAAAACAGGCATCAGTTAATAAGAAGTATCAGGGGTGCCTGGGTGGCTCAGTTGGTTAAACGTCTGCCTTCAGCTCAGGTCATGATCCTGGGGTTCTGGGATCCAGCCCTGCATCTGGGCTCCCTACTCAGCAGGAAGTCTGCTTCGCTCTCTGCCCCTCCCCCATCCATGCTCCCTCTCTCTCTCTCTCTCTCTTTCGCGTGCGCGCGCTATTTCTCTCTCAAATAAATAAAATCTTTAAAAAAATGATCAGATTAAAAGTTATAGAACAGAAAATAATGGCAAAGTTTGAAGTTTGCTGGTCATGTTATTGTTTTGATGAAAATCTGAAGGAAATTCGTAGCTATCACACACCAAGTAAAATGTGCAAATATTTTCTCCTTTTGCTTATTCTTAGAGATATGTATGCTCATACTCTCTGGGGAGAAAATTTTTCCCACCTATGAAACTGCTCAGTTTATCTGGAGAACACTTTTACCTGTCTCCTTTTTCTTACCATGATGCACACTGCACTGTTTCCTTTATTAAAGAGCTTTATCTGAACTTAAAAGGAAAAGTTTAGAATTAAAGTGGTTGCCATTTTCTCTTTCATCTTTTAAATGTTGAATTTAAAGACTGTTCTTGATCTCATCTCTTTAAAATATGAATAAAATCATTAACTAGCTTTTAAAAAATAGTTTTAGTTCCACTCTGTGTGGCTTTGATTTTTAAGACCATTCACTATGCAAATAAGGTGAATATAGTCCTTCAGAATTCAACTAAGCTATTATAACAAAAACATGAATCAGAGGTGAATACTTTGGTTAATAATCAGGTTTTCAAGAAATTTTTACACGTAATAAGTAACCAACTCTCAGACACTTTTCCCTTTATTAGAGACTGTTTCCTTTTTACTTTCTACTATGTCTTTTGCAGATTTTCCAATGCCCTCTATGAACATATTTCCTCATAATTCAGATTTCATCCTGTAAGAATCAGAATCCCGTACTGACTTACGAAGATAGTTTGGATTTTACCCTGTTGAATTGTTACCTGGCCTGGCTCAATGGACTAAGACTAAGAACAAAGAAAAACCCAAGCCCTATGACTTCCCCTTTTCCATCATTTTTATAATCTCAGTTTCAAATCACTTGACTGAAAACATGACCCCAAGAAGGAACACTTCCAGTTCAGAATCAGCTCAATGCCAAGATACAACTGACCCCTAGAGTGACAACCCCAATTCCCGCTTACCAAAGGGTTTCAAATCACTGAGATGATATTTCTACCTATATTGACTTATATGTTCCTGTACCATGAATTTTACACATGCATAATAAAGTTGGAAACATTTATTAATGATGCTGAAAAGCCAATAACATTCCTGGGTGTTTTTTCCTTATTTACAAAAAGAGTGATCTCCACCAAATTAGCAGTAAAGTTTTTTTCATTGTTAATGTTCCATTCCACAAAGCAGAGAATTAGAAAATTCATAAATTAGGATTATGTTTAAAACTTTCTGTTAAGGGGCGCCTGGGTGGCTCAGTGGGTTGAGCCTCTGCCTTCGGCTCAGGTCATGATCCCGGTGTCCCAGGATCGAGCCCCACATCAGGCTCTCTGCTCAGCAGGGAGCCTGCTTCCCCCTCTCTCTCTGCCTGCCTCTCTGCCTACTTGTGATCTCTCTCTCTCTGTCAAATAAATAAATAAAATCTTAAAAAAAAAAAAAAAACTTTCTGTTAAGGCTGATTGATTTAAGAGAACTGTTTACTCTGATAGTCAACCAATCAAAAATATGTGTTAATTATACTGTATGCTCAACAAAAGGACATTAGTTGTTATGACAGCTAAGCCTCAGTCATCGCGAGGCTGGGGAATGGTCTGAATGTGCTGATGCTCCTCACCTCCAAGAAATCTCTGGTGCTCACCAGTGATTGTTTCAAATGCCACCCAGCACTAGCCTAGTATCAGGCTTGTTTTAAGAGGCTGGTTCATCTGAATTTCCTACAATTTGAGGTCTCATATGAACAATTCTTCCATTTCCCCGGAAGTCACGTTCTTCTTTCTCCTTCCTTTTCCCTAATCCACTTTTCCAGTGCTCATTTGGTCTTCCCATATTATTATACTCTTATTACATGAGCAATGATATTCACAAAATCAGTTTTGTGTCTCCTCATTGCCGTCTTCAAATTCTTTCATCCAGTAAGTTTTTGGGGTTTTTTTGGGTTTTTTTCCCAGCTTTCTTTTTATATGTGGAAGCCTCAAACCAAGGGTATGTTCATCAGTTAGGCATGGTACTTGCCATCCGTGATCTTGCCTGCTACCAATAAGGGAGAAGACAGAAACTGTGTAGATCCCATTCGCTGTCATATCTTTGTCTTCGTTTCCTCAGACTGCTGTAACAATTTACCACAAACTAGGTAGCTTAAAAGAATAGAAATTTTTCTCTCACAGTTTTGGAAGTCAAAAATCTGAAATCAAGATGATGAAGGGCCATGATCTTCTTTGAAAACTCTAGGGAAGCGTCCTTCCTTGCCTCTTTCAGATTCTGGGGACCCACACGTTCCTTGGCTTATAGCAGCATAACCTCCATGTCTGCCTCTGCATTCAGATGGACCTCATCCCCACGTGTATCTGCATGTCCTCTCCTCTCATAAAGACACTGGTCATAGGATTTAGGGCTCACCCTAATTACAACCATGATGACCCTATTTCCAAATAAAGTCCCGTTCTGAAGTGCCAAGTAGACATGAATTTGGGGGGGGGGGGGCGAACACTACGACGCACTACAGTCCCCAAGTCCAGAATATTTCTTAGAACTCATGTTTAACATAGAATACGTGGCAATATTTTTTAAAAGATTTTATTTATTTATTTGACAGAGAGAGAGAGAGAGATCACAAGCAGGCAGAGAGACAGGAGGAAGCAGGCTCCCTGCTGAGCAGAGAGCCCGATGCAGGGCTCGATCCCAGGACCCTGAGATCATGACCTGAGCTGAAGGCAGAGGCTTTAACGCACTGAGCCACCCAGGCGCCCCTACATGGCAATATTTAGTAAATATTTGTTCAATAATGAATGGATCGCTGAAGGAATAATTAATAAACGTGTTACGGGAGCCTGACTCCAGTCCAGACGGGTCAGAAAAGGCTCTCGGGAAGAAGTACCCTCTAAACTAATCATTTTAAGATGAGTGAGTAATAGGATAAAGGGAGGGATGAAGGAATGGAGACAAGAGCAAAGAGTGTCAGGCTGCGTGGACAGCACATACAAAGACCCTGCTCGAAAGAAAACACGGAGCATATGCGGTCAGTGGGACGGCAGTATGGAACAGCCAGGTGGAAGTGATGAGGACTCACCTGTGAAAGGTCTTGTAAAGTTCTCTGCGTGCACACACACACACACACACACACACACACACACACACAGCCTTTTGCCTCGTGTCTCCCAGGAACAACCTTTTGGCAGTTCTGAAGTTAGAGCTCAAGGAAGCTTTAGACCAGAGGTTCTTAACTATTGAAGAGATGACCAGTTGTTTTGAGAATCTGATAAAATTTGTAAATCCTTTCCTTAGAAAATGCACATTTTGGCAAATAGAAAATTTTGAGAATTTGAAATATGGGTCTATGATCTATGCATTCCAGGATAATAATTCTTAGGCAAGACTAGCCCTGGGCAACTGTTTCTCATAACTGTTTTGGCACAAATCACTTGGTTCTCAGAAGGAACTTACTGCAGAAATTGAAATTCTAGGGAGAAACTGACTTGTCATTGGTCATCTAAGAGATCCTGAAAAACTAGGGATGAGATTTCCTTAAGAAATTTAGTGTCTTGGGGCACCTGGGTAGTTCAGTCAGTTGAGTGTCTGACTCTTGATTTCTGTTTCGGTCATGATCACAGGGTCCTGGGATCAAGCCCCATGTCAGGCTCTGTGCTCAGCATGGAGTCTGCTTATCCCTCTACTTCTTCTCCTTCCCACTCTCGTGCATTCTCTCTCTCTCTTTCTCAAATAAATAAATACAATCATTAAAATAAAAGAAATTTAGTATCTTATCAGAACGCCTAGGTGTTAGGTTTATTCTGCAGTAGTATAGGGTTATTGTTTTCAAAGTGAATATCTCTGGTTTGTAATAGTATAATGCATAATAAAAATAGAACCTACCTCCTAGTGTTGTGGTGATGATTCAGTGAGTTAGTACAAATTACATATACCTGGGACGTGTACTCAGAAATGTCAGAGGTTATGATGATCATCAAAACTATTACCACTATCTTTCTGGTTCTCCTGAAATATTAGAACTTACACTAACAAGATCCAAACCATGGGGACCTAAAACGGATACCATCTTCCCATACTCATGCCATGTGATCTGGAGCTCAACGGGCCTTGTGTGTCCTCAGAATATCCTGCGTCTCATTAAAATTCTACCATCCTCAGGGCGCCTGGGTGGTTCAGTTGGTTGGGTGGCTGCCTTCGGTTCGGAGTCCAGGGATCGAGTCCCACATCGGGCTCCCAGCTCCATGAGGAGTCCGCTTCTCACTCTGACCTTCTCCCTTCTCATGTTCTCTCTCACTCTCTCTCTTAAAAAAAAAAAAAAAAAATTCTCTACCATTCTCTACATCTGGCTATAAAAGCAACGATCGTTCCTTAGCAGAGCTCAGCCTTGGCTCACTTCAAACCCGGGGGGTTGGGATAAGAATGGCGGGGCTTAGAGCTCAAAACTAACTTGATCTGGGCTCTGAGTTCCTGTGTTATCTTCTAAAGTCTTTCTTGACGCTACTACCCAGCTCCAGCAGGTGTAGACTGGGCAGAGAACTGGCTCCACACAATGTAGGCACTGATCTGGCTCTGGTGTGCCAGAAAGGTTGACTCCTTTTTCATTTTTGTCTCTGCTTCCCTTTCCTCCTCCTCCTTCTCTTCTTCTCCCTCACTTCTTTTCTTTCTTCTCTTCCTTCTCCTTCCCTGCCTTTACCTTGGCCTTCACCTTCACTTTCAGCTTTGCCTCAGGACCTAGATCCTTAGGCCCAGTTATTCTCAGGCTCTCGTAGCCCAAGCATCCCCAAGGCAAGAACTCCCTTTCGCCCCAACACACACAATGGTTCAGAGCAAACGAATTCTTGTACAACTGCTTTTCCCCCCTTCACTGAAGATGGGGTACTTTGAAGATGACAGGGATTCATTGGGTCTTTGCTGTGTGAGTCCATGTTAGCTTGTTACGGATGTCATCCCTAAGTCATATTTAAGGGCTAGTCCTGAATGGGATGGAATTGCATGTGGTGGGAGGCAGGAAGGGAAGATGCGAGCAGGCCCTTGAGGGCAATTACAGAAATGTCATTTAGTTGCTCATTTGATCCCTCAGCAAATGCTCTCTAGAAAACCTCTTCAGGTAAAGGAAATTCTTTAGAAGATGCAGGCTTAGTGAAGCTAGTGACTGATATGATTTTTAAAATAAGAGTTTGGCATTATTACAGAGCTACACCGGATGCATAGGCCAGTCCATCACCTTCTCCTCTTGTTCCTGTGCAAGTGGCCAGATAGTTGAGTTACACCCCTTCCTCACCATCTCATCACCTAAACCCCCTATATTCACCCCTCAGGTCTTAGCAGAACTGCTGCGGGCTGTCAAACATGCTCTTCTAAGCATTCCCTCAGACGTGGGAAGTGATGCGAAGGTCAGAGGCACATACGGCTCAGGGAAGTCCTATAGACAAGGCGAGACCCTAGACTGGCAGAAAGGTAGACAGTTCCCCTGTTTCGGCTGAGAATGTGAAGGCGCAGACGTGGAAGATGTGGGTAATGCTGCTGGCAGGGAAGGAAAAGCAGGTATCGTGTCATAAACACAGAGCTACTCCCTCATTTGGTCCATTTCATTACCACCTTTGTTCTCCAGTTCTACTGTAGGTGCCAAGTGGTATGTTTATGACATTGACTCCTGGATGAGACCCCAAATGGGCAGGGTCCCCATTAAACTGCAGCCCCAGGCCCTCCTTCTGGGGCCCTTCACAAGGGACTGTGTTACTTCCATTTATTTACTTGGCTGCCAACCCAGAACAAGAAAATTAGCTCTGGTTACGAACCTACTGTATGGTAAGCCCATCCTCCAGATATCCTTAGGGAAACTCAATGCAGTCAGCTATTATCATCATTCTAGAGAGAAGACTTAGGACACGCTAGTAAGCGGCAAGGCTGAGAGGCCAACATGAGTCTATCTGGTTCCAAAGCCTTTCAAATATATTTAGCTGTTCTCTTAACTGTTCCGTTGCTACAAATATGTAAACCTTGAGTCAATAACTGAATGAAACTTTAGAGAAGCCATCGGGGAGTAGAGTAAGCTGTCAGGGAGACTCTAATTCTATTCTTGATTTGTAAACAAACTTTGCAAATCTTATTAGACTCCTCTGTGGGTGCCATTTCCCTTACTCTCTCCACAACGTGGTCAGCCCTCAGTTGCTAAAAGAAATTAGAATAATTTTAGGTATAAATTACCATAAAATGATAATCAACAGTGTAGAGGCATCTAATTCTATTACATAATATTTTGCAAGTAGGAAAATAAAACTTGCATATGTTATTCTAAAGGTTATGCTGTTAAAAAAAAAAAAGAAGAAAAAGGTTAATACTGTAACTCTCAAGTAGTACTTTTGTTTGTCCAGCAAGTAGAAGGACATGTATATATCACATAGTATAGAATGGTACTAAGGAATCGACCTGAAAATTTAACTTCATTCTTTTAATCCCTATCTCACAAACTGGAGTATGAACCCCCTGAATATCTGAGGGCTAATTATTAAAATCTATACCATCATTCATCTCCCAAAAGCAGGAAGAAGCATAATGGGATGATCTAATTAAGTACATTAAACTAATTGGGAAAAGGATTATGTTGTAAATTTTCTTCCTAGTATTAACTTGAGACTATTCACTAAAATGTGTTAATAGCAAAATAACATATATAGCTACATCTCAATCCATCAGCTGTAACACCAAACTGATCTAAAGATATAACATGTGGAAATAAAAAGTATATTATCACATGCCCTAGGAATTTAAGGATAACCCTTTTCTTCAATTTTCTGTTAATATGGCACAAAACTATCCAGAAACTGAGGTAATGCCTTTAAAAGTTGTTTTAATAGTGGAACAGCGCATTTTTAATCTTTTCTTTTTTCAAAATCGGCCCACAGTTTTCAATAGGACTATTTCCAATATTTATATATTTGTTTTGCAAATGTGAACACATTTCTTGCCATTGGGTGGTCTGTTCAGATTATGTCCCATTTCTGACATAGCTGAAAATATTGTTAATATCTTCATCGTATTTCAAAAAGCACAACGTTATGTGCTAATTTTTAGTAAGTAGCCAATATTTCTGACTTTCATATAAAATCCATCTGGCTGCTGAACTACTAAATGAATGTTTTCATTAATCATTTTCAACCTTTACAAACCCTTTTGTTTAACTTAGATGGGGATTAACACAATCGTGTGAGACAGCTGCTATTGTTTTTTCCTCAGTGCATCCACTGGGAAAACTCCAGATACATACGTACTGGAATCCACATCTCGGCCCCTCCAGAGCGATTGTGGATGATAACTTAGCATCTCTGATCCCTTCCCCTTGTTAATAAAGTGATAATAACATGATGTCTCTGATATGAAGAATTTGAGAGGCAGGGCGGGGAGTCGTGGGAGGGTTGGGGAGGGAAATGAAACAAGATGAGATCAGGATGGAGACAAACCCTAAGAGACTCCTAAACTCACGAAACAAACTGAGGGTGGCTGGGGGGTAGGGAGGATAGGGATAGGGTGGCTGGGTTATGGACATTGGGGAGGGTATGTGCTATGGTGAGTACTGTGAAATGTGTAAGCCTGATGATTCACAGACCTGTACCCCTGGGGCAAATAATACGTTATATGTTAATTAAAATTTTTTTTTGTCAAAAAAAAAAAGAATAAAGCCAATTTTGAAAACCCCCCAAAATAAAATAAAGTGATGATAATAATACCTGTTATTTCAAAGGACCGTTGAAAAGATCAAAGGAGAAAACAAATTTAAAACACTTACCAAGAGCCTAGCATTTAGTAGGTACTCACCAAATGTGGTTTTCCTTTGCTTTACCCCCTTTACTCGCCTGTGACTCTGAACAGGCTCTCTATTGAGACGCATAGAAGACTGGGGTCTTGACATCTTTTCTGACTCTTCTTTTACCCTCCACTGATTCTCTAAATATGAAATGAGCCTTGTTCTTTCCCAGGTTTTTATCTTTTCAATGATAAGATATTAGTTTTCATTAAGACTGTATTTTATGCGCCATTTCCCAATAATGTGTGAAGTTAACATTTTCTACTTTTATTGTCACAAGATTTGTGACCCTTTCAAGTCAATTTATTTGGCTTGGCCTCACAGACACTTCCTCAATCTTCCCTTCTATCAAGTTAGTGAAGATTGATAGCGTCTCCTGAGCGTAGGTGTCCTCCGATGAGCCCTGATCACTTGGCTTTCTCAGGAATCACTCTGTCTTTTTGAACAGCAGAATTTTTGTGTTAAAGTGAAGAGTCAAACCAGGAAATTCACTCTTGACTTACTTTGGGGGAGGCACGTTATGAGGAGGTTTTCTGTTTGTTTGTTTTTTGGATTTTTTTTTTTAAGTTTTTCAGATGTCTTGGTTTCTACATAAGAATATGTATAGCAGGACACCTTGGTGTCTCAGTAGGTTAAGCACCTGTCTTCTGCTCAGGTCATGATCCCAGGGTCCTGGGATGGAGTTCCCTGTTGAGCTCCCTGCTCAGCAGGGAGTCTGCCTCTCCCTCTGTCCCTGCCCCCACTCATGTGCACGCGCTCTCTCTCCCTCTCTCCCAAATAAATAATTTTAAAAACAACTATATATTTTAAAAACAGAATACGTATAGCAAGCATTTCCCAAATTCTACCCTCCAGTGGAAGAAAGAACATGAAGCAGCATGTTGTGGAAACTAGGAGTCTGTTGTTTACTTGCTAACTTGTTACGAGGCTTGGGATCACCACTACTTAATTATTCTCTCTCTCTCTCTTTTTTTAATTCCTTCTTTTTCAATTGCTATTTTTGGCCTTCGCTTCTTATGCTGGAGGAGGAACATGCCAATAGGAAGCATGATTAAGTCTCCAAAAGTCATTATCTGATCTACATTTGTGAACAAACCGTACTCCACAGGTTAACTCGAGCTGCTGCTTGGAAGAAATTTTTCTGGAACACAACCAGGGTGTGTAAATTAGATTGTGTATAGCTGTGTGTGCTATAGAAGCAGAGTCAAGCAGTTACAGTGAGAAGGTCAGCATTGCAAAGCTTAAAATATTTCTCATTTGGACATTTAGAGAAAAACTTTGCAGATTCAGAGTTTTTGTAGTAAGATTGGAGAATGTTTGTTTCTAGGGTGCCCAGAGATCCAGGCCTTTTTCTGTTTTCAGTGCCCTCCTGGGGAGAGCTGGGGCTGTGAATTTCAGTGCTCTGGGGTGTGGTGGTGTTGACAGATCTGGGTGTAGTACCAATTCACTTGACTTCTCCAACAGTTTCACATAGTAAGCAGTCAGTAAATATGACTTTCCCTCTTTCCTCCACAAGGAAGCTTTATGTTGAAAATATTAGCATGTGACTCCTGCTCATGAAAGAAGTGTTGGACGTCAGAGGCAGATTTTTCAGCACTCAACATCAAATGAACCATTTTTGGAAGGCCCAATGCTAATGAACGATAAGTTTCCTTACACTGAGTCAGTCTTAAGGCATTTTTTCAATACTTACTTAGCTTTCTGATAATACTCCAGTTAAATTTGGAATGTTAATTTTTTCTTTCCTACTTCTACATCATCCAATGTTGTTCTGAAATACTTGCTACCTTTTGTCTGTTGCTTGATAAGTTTTTTTTGTTGTTCTTGTTATCTGTTTTCTAACATCATTTTCATCATTTCCACAGAAAAACATGTCTCCATTTGGGATGCCTCGGTGGCTCAGTTGGTTGGGCAACTGACTCTTGATTTTGGGTCAGGTGGGGGATCTCTGTGAGATTGAGCCCCACACTGGGCTCTACGCTAGGCATGGAGCCTGTTTAGGATTCTCTCTCTTCTTCTCCCTCTGCCCCTCCCCAGTCCCCAACCCCTCCTCTCTTTCCTCCCTTTCTTAAAAAAAAATCCATCTTATAATACTAGAGTATTTACCTCTTGAATTCAGATTTCTTCACTAACTCTATGTCCATTTTTGTTCCAAAGGAAGATAAATAAAATAAATAAATGTGCTGTCACCAGAAAGTTTTAGTTTCATCTGCTTTTCCTTCCCTAAAAATGAATGTGCTTGAAAAATACTATAATTGGGGGTGCCTGGATGGCTTGGTGGGTTAAAGCCTCTGCTTTTCACTCAGATCATGATCTCAGGGTCCTGGGATCAAACCCCACATCAGGCTCTCTGCTCAGCAGGAAGCCTGCCTCCGCCTTTCTCTCTGCCTGCCCCTGCCTACTTGTAATCTCTCTCTCTCTGTGTCAAATAAATAATAAGATCTTTTTTAAAAAAAACTGTAATTGTTATATCCCTTAACACAAACAAATGTTTTTATGTCTGAATTCCACTTATAAAATAGACTTCTCTGATGTATTTGAGTACAAAATTTAGCTTTTCAAATTCAGCCAGGTATATCTATCTATTAGTTAATTGGGAAAATCTTAACTAAATTAGGGACTTTTAGTAAGTTCTTAAATATAAAGTCTAAAAGAAAAGAATAAAGAAAATCATCTTTAAAAAAAAAATCTCTATTTGTTTTGTTTCTGTTTTTCCCTAGGAAAAAGACGAATGAGCCAATAGAGAGTGAATATCCTTATTCCACATCTGGATGAAGGGCATAGCCATGTTCAGGCGGAATCCTCCAAAGGAAGGCTACTCCAGGGAATGCACCGGAGCCATTTCTAATCTTTTTGATAAATGCTACTGCAGTTCAAGTTTCAGAATCAATTGGGGGAAAATTTGAGGCAGGGTTTCTTCTGAAGCAGTGGCAGGTCTGTTCTAGACAGGCATACATAGTAAATCAGAGTTTTCATATTTCATCACGTGGAACTAACTCAAACTGTCAGTATGTGGCCGGGTATAAATCATAGAGTTAAAATGGAGGATTGCAAACAACAGGAAGTACAGTATTAGATACTGGAAAAGAATCTGAAGATCAAGCTCTTAGAGAAAGAATCAACTGGGAAAAGTCAAACTTAATGCCAATACTAAGATTAAGATTTTAATGTTAGTGTCCAGATTGCAATACTAAAATGGAGACATATAGTAATTAGATTGCATCAATAATAATAATAATAATAAAGTGAATCTCATTTAGTTTATTAATTTGATTAAAAAGTAGTTGTTGGAGGGGCACCTGGGTGGCTCATTTGGTTAAGCCTCTGACTCTTGGTCTTGGTTCACATACTCACACACTCATGTAGGGCTGGAGCCCGATGCAGGGCTGAGAGGTCATGAGTTCAAACCCTACATTGGGCTCCAGTTAGGCTAAGAGCCTACTTAAAAAAAAAAAAAAAAGAAAGAAAGAAAGTGGTTGCTGGAATATGTGAGTCACCAAGTCTTACATGTAAAGATAAAAAATAATAAATATTATTCATATGAACATATAATCGTCTGAATATCTCAGTGAGTCCTGATAGATGGAGGTCCTATTGCCTCTAATTTTTAAGAAATAATATATTTACTGATACAATCAATACATAGATCTCTGTAAGTTAGTGCAGGATCCATATTTATGCTTCCTTAGGAGAAGGCTTATGAGTTCATCTGGAGGCAAGAACACACACATTCCTTCTCTTTCACCTAGGTGGCTCTGAATTTTTTCAAACAAAGGAACACAATTAGAGCTATAATGAGCTTTAAAATTCATCAAGTCAAAAAAAAATTCATCAAGTTCAAGCTTTGTACTTTAGAGATGAAATAGCTGAGTTTAGAGGATATTTAATGACTTACGGAGGAGACAGCATGATATCCTCTAAACAGGTTGGGAGCTGAATTCAGAGAGATACAGGAGCACCCAATAAGTATTTCTGAATTGCAGTATAGTACAGACTGGATTAATCTTCTCCTTCCTCAGTTCCCCTATGCAGTGTTTGTGCCTCTACTGTAAAATTTTCCTTCATATGTGTTGGTTTTATATCTGACTTCCTCATGAGATTATGTGTCTTTGGAATCTGGAGCCACAAATTCAATCACCATGGTAACCCTCATTGTGGCGAGATGAATAGTGAACATATATATTAGGTGCTCAATAAATACTTTTAAATTGATATGGAAGAAGATGTTCTTGGATTACTAAACACAAACAGCAACAAAAAACAGAAAAAATAAAGGAATAAAAAATTCCTTGAAAAGACAAAGTAAGTTGCCCAATTAATGAACAGAAAGTACATATAAAAGTTCCCTATTTATTACTGCAGAAATTGAAGAGAAGGATTTTCAATGAAGTCACCCTGTTTCCAATCCTTTAATTTTCAAGAGGCGGGGGCGGGGGGGATTGTTGTTGGTGAGAGCTCTCTTTGTATGCTACCAGATCTTAAAAAAATAACAAACACCACTATGGTTTTTTGTTTTGTTTTGTTTTGTTTTACCACTATGGTTTTGATGAAAGTTTAAATTCCATGCTTTGAAAATCAGTTTGTATTGTTTCTCAAGTCACTATGACCAGAGGTTTTGTAGTAAAGGATGTGATTTAACAGGAAAACAGAACATTTGCAAAGAAGTCCGTAAGTCTACACTGGCATATAACAGGAGACAGATTAAACAAGAATCTGCATCAGAGCCCCTGCTTGTATACACTCAACCAGCTCTGGCACCATGGCGAAGGGGTCCATAAATATTGGAAATAAAATGAAGGGTGAAGATCACCTTTTTGAAGGGATGATAAATATGTAAGTTTTATGCCAGTCCTTTGTACATTAGCTTCCTGATTCTCTAACTTGAAAAGTATCCTGGAGCCACATCCAAGGTCAGTGGAAATGAGTGCCTGAGAAAAGCTGATGTTGGTAGAGGTGAGGGTCAGGTATTCACTAGGGAAGGACCTGCAGAGGGTCATGTGGATGTTTATATTTGGCTCCAGATGTTCAGCTCCCAATTCCCACAATGGAATTCTGTACCTGCACCAAATTGTGCCCAGGAGCTATGAGACAGGGGAATAATGATCCATGATGATGAGACGGTGATATGATTTCAATAAGAACCATGACTTTGGTTTCTGGCACTGAGCTTCTAAGGCCCTTGTGATAAGCACCAAAGCGAGAAAGGTATCTTTTGTTATTTATAACAACCCCCTCAATCACACCTGAGTATGCTAATGAGGTGACATTTGGAAAGCCCCCAAAGATGAGAGCTTCAGGCTGGGGAACCAACCCTGTGATTAGAGGGTTGTCAATTAGTGGCCAATGATTTAACCAATCACATCTATGTAATGAAGCCTCCATAAAAACTCAGAGAGGAGGGAATTCAGAGTTTCCGTGTTGGTGAACATGTGGAGATGCTGGGAGAGTGTCAGTCCAGAGGAAGAAGAGAAGCTCTGGGCCCCTTCCCACATACCTTGCCCCCTACATCTCTTCTATCTGGCTGTTCCTGAGTTATGTCCTTAATAATAAACGGGCAACCTAGGAAGTAAAATGTTTTTCTGAGTAATGTGAGCCACTCTAGTAAATTTATCAAACTCAGGGAGTAGGTCATGGGAACCTCCAGTTTGGAGTTGGGGTTGGAAGCACAGGGAACAACCTGAATTTGGGAACGGTGTCTGGGTGGGCGGGGGGAGCAGTTCTGTAAGACCAAGCCTTTAACTTAACTTGCAAGATCCCTTGTTATTTCCAGGTAGATAGTATATCAAGATTGCTTTAAATTTGTATGATATCCAGCTAGTGATGCACAATTGTTGTTAATTAAAGAGGACTTCCACTACATCCATTGTGACCTCACCATTTTCTAATTGATTAAGTTCTTTCCAGCTTTCCTCTTGACTCAGGCAAAAGACCCTGTGGGCAAAGGGTCCCCTGTTGGAAGTTGAAACTACCTCCCTCAAGCAAGAAGGACCACCCTGAGCCGGCAAGTCCCACCCCCATGACTGACCCCAAGAGAGTGACCTACCTGACCTTTAATACGCACCTTCCTGTAACTACCAACCTTTGTCCCACATTTTCCTTATAGAAACCTAAAAGTAGTTGCAGCTCTTTGAGACTTTTTTTTTGAGACTTTAGTTCTCTGTCTTCCCAGTGTCTCACTGAAATAAATTCTTTCCTTTTTTTAAAGTGTTTTTTTTTTTGAAGATTTTATTTATTTGAGAAAGTGAGTGAGAAAGAGAGTGCATGAGAGGGTCTAAGGTCAGAGAGAGAAGCAGACTCCCCACTGAGAGGGAAGCCCCATGTGGGATTCGATCCCGGGACTACAGGATCATGACCTGAGCCAAAGGCGGTCTCCCAACCAACTGAGCCACCCAGACGCCCTGATAAATTCTTTTCTTATTTTTCTTATTTTTACCACTACTCATTACTCTGGATTTGGATTTTGTCAGCAACAAGTGGCTGAATCTGGTCGTTTTGGGACCCCTGGAGCCAGGTGCCCTTGCACCCCTGTACCTCAGCTACAATATGGGGGAAAACCCACACGTTTGGTGACTGGAAATGAAGTAGGGCTATAAGCGTAGTGGAAAAACACAGGAAAAACACAGGAGAGATTTTTTCTTTACAAAGACCTGAAAGAATTTCTTTCTAGCCTGTTTCTGATTTTATGCCTATGCCTTCTAACAAGAGATTCTGGCCTAGAGTGGGAAACTATTTACATGGTGTGAGGTACAGCCTTCAATAACCTCAGAAAACATTCATGTCCTAGATGCTCAGGTGAAACTTTTTTTTCATAGTCCTTGGCATCCCCAATGACAAATCCCAAAACCAGTTTAATTTTGGAGTTACAAGTTAGCTATTATTTTAACATGCATTCTGAGTACACTCCCAAATTTTATTCCTCTAAATCATTTTCTATTACCCATAAGAATAACTCTTCTCATTCTGTGGACCTCACTGGGCTTGATCCACTGTCACCTTCTTTCCCATCCCATACAACCCCAAAACACACAGGATGAAAATGACTATTGTGGGTAAATTATCTCTGCAGTAAAATATATTTTATATTCTGCTCGTTTTCAAATATTTTTTAAGGTTTTATTTATTTATTTGACAGAGAGAGAGATCACAAATAGGCAGAGAGGCAGGCAGAGAGAGAGGGGGAAGCAGGCTCCCTGCTGAGCAGAGAGCCCAATGCGGGACTTGATCCCAGGACCCTGAGATCATGACGTGAGCCTGAGGCAGAGGCTTCAACTCGCTGAGCCACCCAGGCGCCCTCATTTTCAAATATTTCATTAAGCAAAGGTTACCTTGATTAGTAATGAGGCTGATTTTCTTAAATGTCATATCTCACTATAATTGAACCGCACGAGTTCGCTTCTTAATGGGTCACAGATAGAAACTACACCAGGTGAGTTGTCACACAAAGGAAACTATTTGCAGCAAATAAGAAGATAATAGGAATAATTTCCAAAGCTGTGACTCTCTGAGCAAGAGAGTGGATAGATTCCTTTCATTAGGGTTAGGATGAATATTTAAAAAGGGGATCCTTGTCATCATATGTAGGCATAAGGTTGCACATGTGCCTTAAGGAAACATGACTATTCACATATTGTATGTTATAGAAATGGGGCTGAGGTTCCTCCTTGGGTGAAGATTTTAGTATTATAATGAAGTAAAGGTAATTATGGGTCATTCTTCAGGTTACTCCATGGTCCATCTGTGCAGGGGGGTCCACTTAAACTGGTCTGGGTGGTCCCAACGGTCTGGAGATCTTGTCAGGGCACCACTATCACTTGAGGGGTGGTTTCCCTTTCCATTGCCTGAGTTAAGAGATAAGCTCAAAAGAAGAGCTCAAAGAAAAAGGCAAGACAAAGGGCAGAGGGTATAAGCAGGTGGGCAGTAAAGGTCAGATCTTGGGGTCTGGCTGGTGACATAACTACAAATTTAATAAGTTGGTTACATATCGGGTACAGTATTTGCAAAAAAAATTCTTCTAAAGAAAATAAAAGACCTCAACAAATACATTTTTGTAAGAGTCACTAGGCCATGTTAAAAAAAAAAAAAGATATTACAAAGCAAAAAGAATCACTAATGGTTGGAAAAAGAATCCAGCACATTAATTGTTTTATGAGCTTGGAATTCATTATAATAAATACATCTTAATTTATTGACAATGAGATTTTCAACTTAGATAGGACTTGGATGGAAAACTGGCCAGATTTAGTCATGCCTTTTGATAGAAGAGTTATGAAAATACATTTTATAGAATCAGTTCATATATGTTCTTTCTTTAATTCTTTGGCACAGAGGAGAAAAAGCACTAATTAGCAATACCGCACTTTCCTGGGAGACATATGTTGAGGTCAATGATTAATTACATTTGGGAACAAAATGCCAAATATATCAATGTTTTCATTTTTATCAGTTAGTGGATATTGAAAAGACTGTGCATCAATGTCCATTTAAAACCACTAAATATCCTGAAAAGAATGCTTTGTGAAAAAGGAAGTATAACTACTGACTCTCAAAAACACAATGAATTAGACTAAAATGGAAAGAGAAGACTATAGATACGATACTACAGCTAATACAGACAAAAAATTGATACATCCCCAAATAATAGCTCTGAGATTCCATCTTATTGACTAGAACTTTGCTGCATATCTTGACTTGGCATCATTTACAACAAGGATTCTGAAGTACTTAAAAACTTTAAAGAAATATTTAGGACCCTAGTAGCACCCAAGAATTTGCCTCTTTCTCTCCCTAACTGCTCTGTTTAGGACTACACAAAACCTCTAGCATGCTTTATACAAACTCATAATTTATTGCTCAAAGTCTCTCACTCCTTATGCCTTATTTACTGGCACAGCTTTCTACCCCATACCCCACCCACATTTAAATACTCAAACCAATAATATAACATACCTCAATCACAGATCAAGATTGAATTTGAAAAGTCACATCAGCAACCAGAAGCATAGAAAGAAAGGTTGGGACCATCAGTGTGTGCTGAAGCCCATTACTGCCGGCGCCTGGCGTGGACTGCTTCCATCCTCCACTCTTCTTTGTTTGCCATTGTCGGCATCTCTCTCTAGAAGAAGTATTCCCATTTTCAAAATAACCATACAATATTACTCTCTTCATTTTAACTACTAAGGGGAAGATGGTTGCTTAATGTCAGGAAGCATGAGGGAAAGGGAAAAAGCTAGTATAAGGTCAAAGCATATTGTTGATGTTGCTGCTGTGGCTTTGGGGGTTCAATTTCACTGACCTCCTGAGAAGGACGCAGAAGACCTCCCACAACTGCCCACCTGAATGGTGGGAGGTGCAGCATGTATCTCGGAGCTCCCAAACCCATTGGTGCAGGATTGCCCAGGACAATCATAATTCAGTGCGATGTGTGCGGGTTTTTTTCCTTTTTAAAAAAATTTATCAGTCTAGGGACGCCTGGGTGGCTCAGTTGGTTGAGCAGCTGCCTTCAGCTCGGGTCATGATCCTGGCGTCCTGGGATCGAGTCCCACATCGGGCTTCTTGCTCGGCGGGGGGGGGGCCTGCTCCTCTCTCTACCTCTGCCTGCCTCTCTGCCTGCTTGTGTTCTCTCTCTGTTAAAATAAATAAATAAGATCTTTAAAAAAAAATTTATCAGTCTAGTAGTGGTGGTAGTAGTAGTAGTAGTTTTATTATTGTTATCCGTGCAGCTAAAACCAGACTTGAGCCAAACGGATGTGATGCAAAGCCCCATTTATTGGAAAGCACTCTCATTTGGCAGAGGTAATATAAAGGCATTCACAATGACTTACAGTTTTATAGTGCTTTCTCAAATGTGCATACATTTAATTTTTACAGTAATACTATTCAGTTGGTATTTTTACCATCATCATCAACATCATCACTACCATTCCAACTTTAGATATGAGAAGTGTTTGCCCTAAATCAACACAACTAACAATCTGTAGGGCAAAGACCTAAACGCATGTGCTCTTTCTACATAATTTATTACTTCTTTAAAAGAAATAAGGCACATAATGCATCTACCTTTGCTTGAGACTTCCACCATCTATATGTAAACTGATTATTCAAAAAAACTGATGATCATAAGGTCGGGTTGATTTCTGAACATATGATAATAAAAAAATAGATGCAGATAGGCACCTGGGTGGCTCAGTCAGTTAAGTGTCTGACCCTTGATTTTGGCAGGGCAGGAGTCATGATCTCAGGTTCATGGGATCAACTCCTGAGTCAGGCTCCTTGTTGAGCATGGAGCCTCCTTAAGATTCTTTCTCCCTTCTCCCTCTCCTTCACACACGTGCGTGCGTGTGTGCTCTCTCTCTCACAAAAATTTTTTTTTTAAAATAGAGGCAGATAAACTATAAACGAGGATAGAAACTTCATTTAGCCATAGCTAAATTATTCAATTGATTTGATTTGCCGTGGTCCATACAGCATTACAGTAAAGCCAGCCTCCAAGATAGGCCTTCAGTGTGTGAAGCCGGCCGTCAAGATAGGCCTCCAAGAATTTTGTGTCCTGGTATTTAATGATCCCCTCCTTAACTGAACAGGCTGGGATATCTAACCACAGAAATAGCAGTGTTGACTTCTGAGGCCGTGTCATAAAATACATTGCCTTGCTGTCTCTTAAAACATTTACAGCAGCCGATCACCTGCCACGGGGTAAGGAAGTATATGCTTCCCTACGGATAAGTTCTCACGGCAAAGGAATGAGGTCTCCGGCCCAAAGCAGCACTGACTTACCAGGAATGCAATTCAACACTGGAAATAAACCCTCCAGGTCCAAGCACGCCTTCAAACAACTACAACTTCATGACAGACCCTGAACCAGAACCACTTAGCAAAGCCACTCCTGAGTTCCTGACTAGTGTAATCAATATTTACTGTTCTTTTAAGCTGCTAAGTTCGGGGGTGGAATTTGTTAGGCAGCAATGGATAACTAAATCAGGCAAGAATCTGAAAATACTAGTTTTTATTACTTTGAGATTACCCAACTGTGCTGCATTCTTAGGACTGATGCATAGAATCATGATTCACAAATAAATTCCATCTTCTGAGACACACACTATGAAATTCCTTCCAGTGAGATTTCCTAATAAGGAAGCAAATTTGTTACAATAATTAAAATACCTTTCTTATAGTGCAAAATGAATCATCGTTCCATATCAGTCTAGAAAATTCTACGCTGTAACAAGTAGTGTTAGCCCGAGTTTCCAATAATCTATGTTTCTGTGGCTACCCCCAGCGTCTCAGCTAATATAAAGCACCTCTCTCAGAATCTGAGTGCCCTGGGCTTGCAGCTGACAGGGTTTCCAGGAGACTACCAGCTAATCAAGGTGACAAAGTTTATCGATCTGAAATAATTCACCTGTGGATGTATACCTGTATTCTAAAATTATGGGAGGGTGTTGGGGTTAATGTAGAGCATGAAATCAGCCATAATACTTGGCTTGCTAAAATGTAAACCAGAGGCCGCTGGAGGCGGAGAAGGGCATAGGCCTTCGGAATACTGAGGCCTGAGTGACCACTCTGATGTAGGAATGCCACAGGGCATTACCTTCCCCAAGCTTCCTTAGCCCAAAAAACCACCCTGTGATCTAAGAGATGCATGCATTGTCCCTTAGGCTATGTTTAGTAGAACACGCAGATTAGCATTTGTATCTTTCCTGTAAACAGATCCTCCTGGTTCCAGTGAGACCCCTTGTCACGTCCTGTGCTAGAGAAACAGTGATAAGGATTTGTGTTTATCCTAAAGGACCGATAAAAGCAGGAGCAAAGAAGAGCAAAGGGCCTTTGTCTCTGAGCGTTTACCCCCTTGGCTTCTCCTTTCTTTCACAGCAAGTTTGGAGTAATCTTTCATCTGTTGGTACAGGGAGTGTGGGCCATTCCTGGCAAGAGTGGGTAAAGTGATAATTACTAAATTTTGTAGAAAGGGTTGGTCAAACTGCAAAAATATAAAGTAATAGATGATTTTTAATAAGCAATGTTAAGATGTTGAATAAAAATAACTTGTCTATAACAAAAAGCAAGGGCATATATAAAGATAGTTGCAAGATGACGCCATAAACAATTATTCTATAGTACTTTGAGGGACGGCAATACAGAGAATAATACTAACATCTAATATCTATGGAGTTGTCCATGTGTTAAGTGCTTTACACACATTATCAGCTAATCCTCAGAGATTAATCTTAAATTCTGCCCCCTTCTCAATCATTCTCAACATCCATACAAATATTCTACGTTTCTCATTTAAAAACAAGCAAAAGAAACTCTTTTGACCACATATCCCCCTAGCTTCATTTCTCAGCTTGCCTTATATCACATTCCTAGAAAATTCCCTGTATTTGTTGATTCTAGTCCCTGGGTGGCCCCCCAACCCGCCTACCCATTTTTTTGTTGGCACCTTTTACAATGGTTTTAACCTCCACCACTCAACCAAAACTGTCAAGTCACCAATGTCTCCTACTTACAAATCCTCTAGTCTATCCTTAATAATGATCTTCCTGGACCCCTCAACAACCCTTGATATAGCTGATGCCTCTCTCCTTGAAACACTCTACTCATTTGGCTCCAGGATGCCATGCTCTCTGCTTCTACTCCTAAGGACTATCCTCTTTCTTAGCAACTTAAGCTGGTTCTTTTACACTCTTCCAGCTTCTAAATATTGGAATATCTCTATGCTTGGTCCTTGAGCATCATCTCTTTTCTATCTACACTTACTCTCCTGGTGATTTCACCTACCCTCCCATCTGTAAGCATCCTCCATACCCTGAGGACTCCCAAACTGACATAGTTTGAGCATACCTTATCTGTGAACTTCAGACTCTTACACTGAACATTTGTTTGATGTTTTCTCTTAGATGCCTAATAAACGTCTCAATCCCAACACATTCAAAACTTGAGCTCCCAATGCCCCCAAATGTTAGTGCACCGTCTCAGTTGATGGCAAATCATTCTTTTGGGTTCTTAGCTCAGAAACCTTGGAGCCATCACTGACTTTTCTCTGTCTTTTGTACTCCTCATCCAAAATTCTGTTGATGCCACCTTGAAATTATATGCAGAAGCTGACCACTTGCCAATTCTGTTGTTACCACCCGGGTCCATGCCATTATCTTCTCTCAGCTAGATTATCGTAATGGTCTCCTAGCCATACACCTTATTCTATCTTTGCCAACCCTACGGTTCATCTCAACAGAGTAGCCTATTTTCCTTTTAGAAATATGAGATCATGTTGCTCCTCTGCTCAAAACACTTCAGTGTCCTCACTCCGTTGAATTAAATTTTGAAAATGGCCTCTATGGCCGACATGACCCCTCATTGACCTCTGCCTCATCCCTGACCTCTCTCTCCCTCACCTACAGCACTGCAGCCTCATTATCCAACTTGCACTTGGGACACGCCAGCACATGCCTGCCTCAGGCTTTGTCCTTTCTGCGGCTTCTGCTTGGATGACACTTCCCTCAGCCATCTGCCCGGGTCCTCTTGTCATTCCCTCAGATCTTTGCTCAAACGTCTTTTTCTCGGTGAGGAGTTTCCTGACTATGATATTTTAAAGTGGAATTGATACCTGTACAGCTTAGCGTGCTCATCCTCTTCCCAGTCTTAGTTTTCTCCATTCTCCTCCTCACTATCTAATATGCGGCATTGTTTACTTGTCCCTTTTCAGTGAACAGAAGCTCTGTGAAGGCAGGGGAAAGAAACTTTCATGTTTTGTTTGCTACTGTCTCCCCTCTGCTTGGCTTGGTGCCTACCCACTCGTTACCTGACTCCATGAACTAGGTATTACAAGTAGCCGTCTTACTGCAGCTGCATTTGGGAGTTGAGAAGACGACACACAGCTAGTCTGCTGCAGGGCTGGCTAGGTCCCGCTCCTTACCACTGTGCACATAACACTCCGTGGCGGCGTAGAGTAGGCCTGACCTAGAATTCGGCAGAGCTATGTTCAGATGCAGGTTTTCCCACTTACTTTCGGTGTGACTTGAAGCAAACTACTGAATTTTAATTTTCTCAGCTTAAAAATGAGAATTGCAAGAAGATCTACCTCTTGGGGTTATGAAGATTAAATACCCTAGATCTTGTCTCTCAATTAAGAATCCTATTCAGCACATGTGATGCAAAACCCAACAGCATTGTTTTTAAAAAAGAGTTTATTTTCCTCCTATGACAAGGCATTTGGTGGTAAGCTGTCCAGAACTGATTTGTGCTTGAGTGATCAAAACTTATTATGGAAAAAAAACAAACAAACTTATTATGGATCCAAAGTCTTGTATTAAAGTAAAACATAACACAAACAAAAATACAGGTCTCCTCATATATTAAAATGGCAATTAATAATAATAATAATAATAGTTTCAGTTAATGTGAAAAGGGAGTACATTTTGATTTTCTTTTTTTAAAGATTTATTTATTTGAGAGAGAAGGAGCACACGTGGGGGGAGGGGCAGAGGGAGAGAATCTCGAGCAGACTCCCCACTGAGCACGACACAAGGCTCCACCTCATGACACAGGGCTCTATCTCAGGACCCAGGGCTCCATCTCAAGACCCACGAGGTCATGACCTGAGCCAAAATCACGAGTTGGACACGGAACCGACCAAACCACCCAGGTGCTTCTGATTTTCTTCTTAATTTGACTCTCTTGCTTATCTATTATGATGTTGAGATCTTGAGATTTAATTTTGTTATCCATCATACTCTCTCTGCTACAAAGGCTGGTGTCACCAGTGAGCATGTTACCTGTCCTCCAAGTTCTTCATTTGAGCTATTGATAGAAATCATTCAGCAGGATAGCACAGCCCTGTGGCCGGCTACTAAAGACCACTCTTTGACATTAGTGCTTTAGTGGTGCAGTCGTTCTACTAAGAGTCAAAATAGTTGTAATATTATAATTCATATTTTCCATTTTCTTCTAAATTGTCATTAGAGATCTTGTCAACTTGCATTGATGAGGTTCTGACACAGAATTTCCCTGGCCAAGCTCATGATACTGAGCTTAATGTCCTTCTCCCTTCTCAATATTTTTTTTTCCGGTTTCCTCTAGCCCTTTCACGTATGCTTTGAACCAGGAAATGAGCTTACATTTATCACAGATGTAATTAGTTATTGCTTTCACAAGAAATGTAGCTCAAACTCTGTACATCGCTGAAAAGTTCTCTTTGCTTCCACACCTCTTCTCTCGATTGCAGTGATAACTGCAGCGTCTGGAAACTACCTCCACTGCCCCACTCATGGTCTCTCGAAGACTCTTGAGAAGAGCCAGCCGGTCCACATCCTCTCCCTCCCCTGAATGGCTTTATGTATTCCCTGGTAGCTCTCAGACGATATTCCCTAAATCAGTGACGCCAATCTTCTTTCAAGTTCCAGTCTCATGTCACCGACTGCCTACTAAATCCCTCCACCAGCATGTCCCATAGAACTATTAGCGTTATCAGGTTCCAACCCACTAAGCTCCCCACTCTCTCCTTCACCACCAGCCCAATCCGCTTGCCCCTATCTACGAAATCACCAATTCTTCAATGTCGTACAATTCAGTCTGGAAGCGTACAGATATTTCTCAGGTACTGATGTTCTAGGAGCTATTCTAAGCATCTACAGGGACCAAAGGCAGGCTGCCCCAAAATGTGCCACTTTGGCATATGGACTATTTTAAATAGAAGTTACATAAGAAATGGCCAGTGTTAAAAAGAACACTCTGACTGCCCTTGCCCTCTTTGTCTTCAGAAAGTAAGAGATAAATCTCCCATGTGAAAGGAATTCTCCCTCTATCAGGAGGTAAAGAGACAGAAAATTTAGAGCAGGAAAGGCTGTATAAATAACTCTTTCTACTTTTTAATAATTTACTACTGTAAACCAAATTCTGTTAAGAATTCCTAATTGAAGCTCCCAAAGTTGCTGAACTTCTTAGTCCTGTCAGATCCTTACAGATTTATTGTCTCTTTGTCTAAAAAGTATAAAAATTGCCTGCCTTGGTCATTTCTTGAGGTCTCAATTTTATTATGGGGCCCTATGGGCCCCATAATAAAACTCTGGGTTTTTTCTGTTTTTAATCTATCCTGTGTCAATCTAATTCTTAAACCAGGAGACCTTGAAGAGTAGAAGGAAAAATTTTCTCTCGCCTATACATCCCAGATACATTCAGACCTCAAGGCACTTTGTCCAGGGAGATTAACAAACAGAAAATGACTTATTTCAACAAAATGTTGTAGGCAATAGCTTAAATAAATTAAAGAAAAACAGGTATTCATGTGAGTAGAAGAGGAATATCTGAAGTGTTGTCACTTCAGATGTATGTATTTGTGCATCTCTATATGGGAAGTCAATCAGACTCAGAACACAGAGATATTTTTCAGCATCCAACCCAGAGGAAACCTTTCCAGGAGGCCTAAATCACCACATCTGTGCTTGAATAACTTCATAAAACAAAAGGGATATATGATGCGGGCATCAATCAATGTGGATGGAAAGAGAAGCCAAAAAAATAGCCACCGCCTTTTGACCATCTCAGGGAGCAGATTCAATATATTACTGGGTACCGAGAGGCTGAAAATTGTGAAAAATATATAGCTTTCTCACAGATGGCTTCAGGACTCGGGTCAAGATCTCTAAGAAGCTTCTCGAAATATCTTCTGCAGCTCATTTTCAGTGGAAAATTTGGTTAACATCATGTCATATTGATATTAGGTATGCAAATACCTCCAGCTTAGTGCTGCAGTGACAGTCGTCATATATTTATGGATATTAACTGTGCCCAGTTCTGGACCACGTGCTCTGGGGAGACAATCAGGAGTTTATAATCTTCTTTTAAAAGTGACCCATTCATTCACACAAGCCTGCAAGCAATTATGCAATCTGCTCTACTGTGATGTATTTGCATATATGCGAGGAATAAAGTGGTGAGAGGACTAAAAGAGAAATAAAGGGCGAAGTGTTAAGTACAATGCAATTCTCCGTGGGCTCCAGGCTTGTAGAGAGGATCTGGACGTTCACATGACGAGGCCTAGTAAAGTGTTTTTGGACCATGCAGAACCCCCGAAATGCTGTCACAGCAATACTAGCAATGGCACCTGTCTCTTAATCCCGCATCCCTGAGGGCGCCGCCTCACCTTTCTAACTCTTAAATTCATGTTTTATATGTCTACACTCTCTTTTATATCATAGATCTGGTGTAAGTTAAGCAGAGAAATGAGGATATAAGAAATGGCAAAGCTAAAAAAGGAAAACAAATGATAAGGGAGGCTCCGAATCCAAAGAGTCAGAGTTAATTCAACCAGAAAGGGGTAGTGATTTAAGAAGCTGGATGTGGGGTCGTGACTTCCCCCACACCATTCTGGAGCTGCTCAAACACAAAGCTGTGGTTTCTGACCAAGAGGAGATAGTTGAGGCACTGCTTGGGGCTAAGAAGTACCCCAAGCAGATGAGCTTTGGAATTTTCTTAGACCATACCTCGCCCATAGCTGCCCTTCCCAGATACCCTTCAGGCTTGGACTCGACCAGGAGATGTTCATCGGCAGTGTGCTGGGCTGCTGGCCCCAGGCACAGACTGAAATTTGGGGCCAATAAAGAAAACGGAGGCAGGAAGAGTCATAGATGATCTCCAGGCCAAGAAACTCTCTTAAAACAAACTAAAGTATACCATTTGCAAAACTCAGCATGTGTCAAAATGCTCAAGGCTTTTAATTCACGTCCTCAGAGCTGTCAGGAGAGTACCTTCATTACACTAGTGATTGACGGATTGGTTTTGTTGATCCCCAAGACCTTGCTTATTTCCAAAACAGTAGGGGTTCTAAAATGAGGAATTGCCTGAAATGAATGAAAATAAAATAGGGATGGAGGATTTGGATTGGCCCTAGTGCTGGATTCTTGTGAAGAAGCATAATATTCCCTCAGAAAAAAAATGGTAGGGTTTATCTTCCTCTGGAGCCTCATCGGTGAATGATAAATGAGGCCAAATTAATCCTCTGTTGGTCTCATTTGCTTTCCTCTTTGGAGCTGTGTTCCCCCGACATGATTGTTTGTAAGGAGACAATCTCTTAATTGTTCTTTTAAATAAACCTCCTGAAGCTTCCAGTTTGATTTGGGGGGTGGGGAATTCTGTGACACTGAGGCTGCCATTCAGTGCCATCCTTATGGAAATAAATTGCATAACTGAAGTGTCTCACATCCTGCTTCACCGGATTGTTCTTCAGGGATCTATTTCCAAATCACCAGTGTGTTTTTAGAAATTCAAACAAAAGCTCTTGAGTGTCACAATATCTTCCTAATTAGAGGCCATGTACTAATTAGCCATTGTTTGTAACATAGTCCCTGTCCATTTTTCCCATACTCATTTCCCTTCTTCTCCCTAGAGTTGTCCATCATCAATTTATTACTTGTGCTTTATCTCTAAAGTTTACGCTTAAAATTTGGAAACATTTCATAACAAAGACCATCGGCAACTTCATTAACCAGTGACATATTAAATTTTATTCTATCTCATACAGACAGTTCCTTTAGCAGGGTGTTTTTGTTTGTTTTGGTTTTGGTTTTGTTTTTTTGAGAATTTTGAACTTCCAATCACTCTATATTCAGCTGTCTGACTTTAAATTTGCACAAACTTCACCCAGAAAGGCCACTTGTGGAAACATAGCACTGAACTCCATCATAGCCTTGTCCCAGCGGTGTCAAAACGCATTTCAAACCTATCCTTTTCTCCTTAGAAAAATTGCCATAAGAATTCACAGACACTGTGGTCCTATCTTATCTCAGGAATGAAAGGCCAGCAGCAAGGAAGTGGACGCGGGAAGGTGAAACCATAATCGGGGGAGGCAGAGTCTGGGGTGCCCTCAGTACTTTAAAAGGGCAGCCTCCAGAGCTGACATGCAGTAGGTATCACCCAGATCTGAGTAGGATCAAAGTCTTGGAGCAGTCCAGAAGCAAAATCCAAGAAGGGATTCAGTGGCCATGTTCAGTAGTTTCCTCTCTTTCTAAGAGCAATGGAAAGCCACCAAAAGGTAAATTGGGCATGAAGTTCTGGTCACAAACTGAGTTGTGAGAAAATACATTATTTCTATAGTTTTCAGTACGCTAACTTAATTTCGATTTTAAGCCCATTCCACCAGATGGCAAATACTGAATTACTATCAATTCACTAGAAATTTTATCAGTTCAGGGTTCCTTAACCAATATAAAGTTTCATCATGTCCCATCCCCAGAGTTCCGTTCTTTAGGTGTGCTCTACTGTCAACTACATCTAGGGAAATGAATGCTGCTCCATCTCCCTTCATCGTTAACCCACCCATGCTATTGTCACTGGTGTATCTAGTCTGGAGGCATTAGGTTATGAATACCCTAAATGACCCAAACATCAAGACCAAGAGGTAGAATGCAGGATATGAAAATACTATTTTGCTACATTGTTTATTTATTTATTTATTAAGATTTTATCTATTTATTTGACGGGGGAGGGGACACAAGCAGGGTGAGTGGGAAAGGGAGAAGCAGGCTTTCCCATGGAGCAGGAAGCTCGACATGGGGTGAAGGCAGATGCTTAACGACTGAGCCACCCAGGCGTCCCTACAGATGATTTTTATTTATTGATTTGTTTGTTTGTTTGTTAAAAGATTTTTTTTTATTTATTTGACAGAAAGAGAGAGAGAGAGAGATCACAAGTAGGCAGGGGGCGGGGGGGAAGCAGACTCCCTGCTGAGCAGAGAGCCTGATGTGGGCTGGATCACAGGACCCTGAGATCATGACCTCAGCTGAAGGCAGAGGTTTTAACCCACTGAGCCACCCAGGCATCCCAACAGATGATTTTTAAATGTGGATGGTAGCATGATCAGATTTCGTCGACAAAATAAATCATTTTATGGATGTTCTGTAGGTAAAAGGTTGAAGAGATACAGCAATGGATGCAGAGAGTCCTTAAGATATTATAAATAATTTCCGGTTTGTGGTTGATATAGTTCTGGTTAGGGTGAGGAGAGGGTTGAGGAGAGATAGAAGCAAGGATATGAGTTCATAGGATATTTATAGGGTAAAATGACAGAATTTGGTAAAAAGTTTGGATAGTGGACTGAAGGAAAGGTAACCCCTTGGGTTTCTGACTTGAGCAACTGGATGCGTGTGGGTGCCATTGGCTGGGTAAGAGAACCAATAAAGGGAGATCTGAGACAATAACCCCAGTTGATTTTGATATGTTGAATTTGAGAGGCCTTTCAGATATTCAAGAATATATTAGGTAGCAGGGTCAATGTAATAGATGGAGACTAAAAGGAGAAGTATGAGCTAGAAATACAAATGAGACCTCTGCATATGGATTCTATCCATAACGATGGATATAGGTGAGAGTGTTAAGACAAGTCTACAACGGGAAAATATTGCAGACCTAAGTCTCATCTTTTATTTACATGGGCACAAGTTTCTTTTTGGCTGATTCAAAGTAGAGTGAGTGAGTAACCATGGCACACCAAATGTCTTCCTCTGTATTACACAGTCAGTGGTCCGTCACAGAACATAGAAATATCAACACCTCCAACTTCAGAATAAGCCTTCTGCCCACCAAGGTTCTTCATCTCTGTGCTAATGACAGTTTTGTTCGCTTTCATTTGCTATTTTGAGATATTTAATCTCAAGGTTATTAACAGTGAGCCTCAAGCTCCCTTTCTTGCGCAGTGACAACGTCTGGAGCCTTGCTGTGGTTCATCATGATTCCCAAGCTAAAGCTTCAAAACTGATATCCCCACTATAAAAAGAAGATGATAAGGTTTCTAATCTTCCCTATTAAATAAGACAAGAGAAACCATATGGTTTCTCTTATGGTTCAAGAGAAACCATAAGAGAAACTTATGGACTTCTTAGTAAGTTCATAAGAAGAGTTATGGAACTTACTAATGATTTAAAAAATGAAAGTTTATTCAGTTGTAAATAGTTTATAATAGATTTCAAGTTTCTGCTCCCCAAGTCCAAAGTTCAATTCATCTATCAAACTCTGTCCTGGAAAGATAAATATATGCACACATGTTCCCAAAATAAACACAACTTGTTTCTAACAAATAAATGTGTGCCAAAAGTCCTAGAATTTCTGATGGAGTAGGAAGTATGGACTCTTAAGAAAGATGCAACAATTATTTAATAATTAATCAAATAACAAACCCTAAAAAAAAGTGTTACGTAAATAGTGGGATTTTAAAAGTTCTTGTTTTCTTTGAACTATTTCTCAAATAAAAGGGAAAAGGTGATAACCTCAAATTTAATAAGAACATGTTAAATATGGGTTTTAAATGGGAGCAAAAGTGATGAAAATAACTAAGAATGAAAGGAGGAACAATAAGTTAGCACTGGGGGACATTTCAAAATCTACTTTTGTTGATTTATTTTTAAAAGTTCAAATATTTTTTAAAAAGTTCAAATATTTACATAAATTATACCTAACGTTAATAAAACCTACAGAATGCCTGTGTTTCCATTTTCTAGGGATGTAAAGGTAAGTTCTTTGTGTAGTGTGTCCAAGAATATTCTCATCTTAGTTCTTTGGTCATCATGGAACATTCAGATGACAATGATTCCTGGGTGTTGAACTTCTGAGTAAAGGGGTAGCAGTCTGGCCTCACACTTCTACCACTTAACCAGTTTGTATTTTTAGAGTGTCATTAAGGTGATGCCAAGGACCTGGGGAGAAAAAAACATGGTCAGTAAAATCCAAATCTCAAGGGAGGATGTGTAAAGGGAACCCAAAGCCAAGCATCATGGTGGGTACCGTAAAGCCTACGAGAAAAGAGGAGTTGTTAAGTTGGGGACAGCTAGAGTACTCTGTGCAGGCCTCATAGAAGAAGTGGGGTTCAAAATGTGCTTTGAAAAAATTAAGTGCAAAAGAATGCCAAGTGGTTTGAAAGAAGACTGCAGGAGGCAAGAATGACAATAATGGTATTTGTGACTCATTTACAAAACAAGAAAAAACAATAAAACTCAGTCTTGTTGCAATAGAAGTTAGTTTGAATCAATTAGGAGTTAAATTAGCAGTAGATTGGAGCAGATTTAACTTCTTCCAATACCAATACCAGAAGACTATTAAAGGCAATGAAAAATGTCATGACTATAATTGTTTTTATTCCAATGTCAACCAATTTTTTTCTTCTCTTACAGGCAATGGATGTATCTTTGGATACATCTCAGCACCTCATTATTCCAAATGTTTACATCCAAACAGCAGAGACACCTATCAAATACCTTAGGAAGGAGGCCACAGCCAGAAACTGCCTCATCAGACAATAATAAATACTTGCCCTTGGCTGTTGGTCCCCCAGGGTGGTCTGTGCAGAATGTAAAGTCAGTAGAACTTTCACAAATTTAAACTTGTTCATCTCAAATTTTGTCTCTACCACCCAAATATATTGCAGGTCCTCTCCATCTGTAGAGGACAGGAAGTCCTTCTTATCTAAAGCAAAAAGGAATAAGAGTACTGTAGATGGAAGTTTTAGATATTTGGAAGTAAGTACTGGATAGCTTCAATCAATAGTGAGTAGCTCTGGATGAACTTGGATCTGGTATAAAGGATACAACACAAAACTGTTCCATCTGAAGAAGATAATAAGTTTTCTAGTCAAAAAGAAGAAGAGGCAGTAACTGTGACACATGTCATTCATTTCTTTTTTATTCCTTGTTTATATACAGCTCAAATATTTGAGACTTGGGAAGCAGAGGCTCTGCTAGATCTAATATTTGGATCTTCCTTTGAATTTAGTTTAAAAATGGAAAGCTCCCAGTTGTTACATAGCTCCCTGGATTTTGTAATTTAAGTGAAAAACACTGAAAATAAGGACTTCTTAAATCTAGACTGCAGTCATATCTATTTAATTACACTTTTTCTCATGCTTCTCTAAGCTAAACTATTAGACTTAGCAAAAAGCTTAGTAGCATAATTACAGTTCTATAAAACATTTTCTCCCCCTTTTTTTTTAAATAGCCTCTTCATCTGGCACATTTCAAGATGCATTATTAAATTATACAACCTGACAACTATTACAGTTTTGCTATACTTCATGAAATCAAGAAAAAATACGCATCATTTTCAAGATAAACTATTTTAATTTTCCTAATGCCTAAAGTAATATCTCCAAAATCTTTGATGATGTTAAATTTTTTTTGTAAAATCAGATTTTTCATAAATATATATATTATGTATATTATTTTATACATGTTATATCTAATAAAGAATGACTAAACTTCCAAATATTATTTTCTGATAAAAATCAGAAATATTAACTGAATATATAACTGATTCACTGTCTACAAAACTGTAATCCGATATATCCTCTCCTAATCCTGAAAATCACCAGGTAATCAATTTTTATGATATTTGCATGCTTCTATCTTTTTTTATTTGCATGCTTCTAAATATTCCCTCTCCTTGAGGATTTTTTCCCTCCTCCTAACAGATGAGTTTATTGTCTCCACTTCCAAGTTGCTTTTTGTTTTTGTTAAGTCTTTAAAAATGGTCTTATCTCAAAATGAAGCCAACTAAATTTGCCTTTTTTTATACCACTTGGTATTATATCAGTCTCCTTTGTGTACCCAAAACAAAATAGAATGTTTCCACTGTCTCCACTCATTTCATGACTCTTCTAAACAAATATTTCAGATTGAATCATTCTGTCTCTTTCCTCAACCATAAGACCTGCAAAAGTATTTCTACAAGATAATTTGTTTTCAGTGGGATTGAGTTACACCTCCTTAGTCTATAAGCAAATTTTAATATTCAGAGATCCAAAAAATATTGTGTTAGATTATATAGCTACTAGCCACAATTTAAAGTATACATAATGATGAATATTTTAACTATTTATAGCATTAAATGAATCTCATAATTCTTGATTTTATTTTTATCAGTGAAGCAAATACTTGTATTTTTATATATTAAATGCTTTCTATTGAATGAGCTTATTGAGATACTAACATGTTTAGAGGAAAAAAACTTGTATTTAAGTGAAAATGCATCTTCTTCAAGGCTGAATTCAACATACTGATCATACTGAATTCAACAAATTGTTCAAAACATATTCCTACCTTAGGTAAGATTTCCAATCTTTCTGTGAACTTCATCCACAAGATAACACAGACATTTAACAGGGTTCTGGAGTCATAGAGCCTAATTCTTCAATTATGAAATATATTTTTGCTTCTACATAGAGTAGTTTTAAAAATTAATTTGGTTACCAGTTAAGTGCAGTAGTTAACACAGCAGAAAACTGTTTTTGTGACATTGTTTGAGAGAAATAGAGTGATTTTTCTTAGCCTTGGTTTATAATCTTGGATCCATCAAAAAGATCCTTGATATCCATTAAAAAGTCCGTTGTGGAGATGACAATGGTTCTCATGTTGAGTAGTCTTTAATTTTTTTCTTCCCATATATAGCACTGTAAAACCATAGAATTCCTCTAGCTAAGGTTTTTTTCTCATTTCTGCAACTCTTACCCCTTCAAGGCTACTTGTTGCTTTCCAGTTTATATGTATGCTTCTGAACACTGCCATCAAATCCATTCACTGGCTAGCCCAAAATAAAATACATGTATCATATTTTCTTGCCTCTGAATTGCAGATCAAAATCCACACTTTGCAAAAGTATTTTATTAATGAATTCTAGTTATTTTCAATCTGCAGATATAATCCCTGCTATTCCAATCTATATTTTGCCACACCTATATCAGTTTCTTTTCTTCCTTGTTAATAAATTCCTCAAGAAATAATGTCAAGGGACGCCTGAGTGGTGCAGTTGGTTGGGCAACTGCCTTTGGCTCAGGTCATGATCCCGGCATCTTGGGATCGAGTCCCGCATCGGGCTCCTTGCTCCGCAGGGAGCCTGCTCCTCTCTCTGCTTCTGCCTGCCTCTCTGCCTGCTTGTGTTCTCTCTCTGTTAAATGAATAAATAAAATCTTTAAAAAAAAAAAAAAGAAATAATGTCAAGTATTCCTTAAATATCCATTCCAAAATGTGGAAATCTTAAGTGAGCATTACCCAACTTGTTGGCAAACACTGAGGAAGAAACTTGAAATAAACAAAATGAAACCTTTCAAAGCCTGGAAATTTACTAGAAAGCAAGACAAATGGTTGAAATTGTTTTCCCAGAACAGCAACAGTACATGAGAGCAATAAAAAAATGTGATAATATTTAATGGCCTGTGTTAATGCATGATAAAGTCCTTAAATTGTAATATACAATCAAAACAGTTGGTGGCACCTTTGAAACAATTTTTTGTTTTTGACAGCATCTATGTTTCCTGCGAATTCTTAGACAATCACATTAATATATAAGTCTTCATAATTATATTGATTTAGATATATTTTCTATAATCCTATTTTAAAATAACTTCCATTAACATATATGCTCACAAAGAAAAATAATAATAATAGCATTTGTGCCCTCAAGTAATGGTACTTATTACTCAGATATTTTTTGCAAGGGTTTTAGCCTGATAAAACTTTGACTTTTTTTAAAAAAAAAACCAGGAATCCCCTGGAAACAGCACTTCTTACCCAGACACAAGATCAGACTTAGTAAAGTAAATACAGCAATGTGGGAAGGGTTGAAGAGATATATTAACAGCTTCTTAAATGTTCCCAACCCTCTTAGATGTTCTTTCCCAGTAGGCTGTTACATGGCTTAAAACTTCCTACTAGAGAAAATTGTTCTTTGGGCTAGAATATTACAAACTCACCACAATCCTTTTCAAAGGCAAATGTCCTTGAGAGGTATAATACATTGAGACTTAACCACTTTTAGCACCAGGAAAAGTTTAAATGGAATATAATCAGTGTTTGCCTAAATAAACATATGTGTAAGGTTTTATAGTTTTTGTTGGGGCTGGTGAGGGATAGTTAATACCACTTCTTTCCTGGATTTGAAACCCAATAAGAGAGGTCTAGATTCACAAAGATGAAGAAACGACTCTATTAAACTGGATTGAGAATGCAGCTTTGACCAATAGGCACATGTACTTCTAAGCACTTTAGCCCAGGATTCTATGGACCCACTCCCCAACTGCTCCAGAATTATAAACAGGGAAGATTGGAGGGGAATGTACTGTTCTCTTGGGCAGTGTAGTGACCGAGAGGAAAAAGTAAGACACTGGAGTGGTAAGGACAGATTTGAATCAGCAATATGCTCCTGCAATTGGAAAAAGGCCCATCCTGAAATGAGCTCAACTTCCATTTGTTTAGAGATGACCGGCATTTAAAAGGAGATTCAGGGGGATGTGAGAGCGATCTGGCTGTGACATCTGTCACCCCATTGATGGCCCTGGGTTGATTCAGCTGATCTGGCTGGCCAGGCGGTGTTCCCTTCCTCCCTCACGTCTGCCTGTGCCTCCCTCCCGAAATGGCGAAGTGGCATGCTCTTTGGAAGAAGACAAACTTCCCCGGTGGAGGAGCATTCTCTGGTCAGGGGTGGGCGAGTAGGTGTTAGGTGCGCTCTCTTGCTACAACCTCCAAGCAAGCTCTCGAGATGCATTTGTAGGAAAAGGAAGGGGGTAGTAGAGATTCCTAGACTCCAGACACATTCAAATGAGGTGCTTTCTTTAGGGAAAAAAAAAAAAGTAAAATAAATACAATACAATACAACACAATAAGAATGAGGGAATAGGAAGGGGAAATGGGCCCTTAGGGAAGTGGAAAATCCTTAAGGGTAGGTCAGTGTTATTGCCAATTAGGCCCAGGGTATCTTTTAGCTGACAATTACAGAAGTTTGGATTCTATCCTTTCAAAAACCCTGGGAGACCAAAGTTCTATCCTCATGGGTGATTACATTTCAAAGAAATGGCTTTCAGGTCATTGAGAAAGACTCCCCCCCGTTTGTAGGAGATACATATACATCTGGAAGGGACAAGAAAAGGATTCAGTATTGTAAGCCCTTTTTAGTAAAAGCTCTAAGAAAAGGAGATTAAGGGCCTAAGGTGTTGGCTAGAACAAGCAGCAAATTCTTTTGACAGCCCTGAGTTTGTCCAGATAAAAACTCAAAAAGTGGCTGCCAGGGTTTTCCAAGGGACTCAACCTTAAGTTATTAGAAGCCATGTGAAATTTCATCCGAGTCACTCAGTATGGGTTTGAATGGAGTGTCGTGCTGTGTTTTTGCAGTTTTGAGTAACCCACAAAGAAAATACTCAGAAGGGGTCAGGGTTGGAGCATGCTCTGGCCCTCTGCCCAGTCTCTGAGAGGCTGGAAGAAGGTAAGAGTTATCTTGCCAATGTAACCAGGAAGGCAGACGTTTGTATACTTTGGATACAGGCAGAACTGCTAGAAGTGCAGGGGGAATGGGCTCCCCCTGGAGCAATAGTTCTCCACTGGAATGATTTTTCCCCAAGTGAACCTTTGAAAATGTCTGGAGACAGTTTTGTTTGTACATACATTGTAAATGGCATCCAATAGGTAGAGGACAGAGGTACTGTTGTAAGGGAGGAAAGAATAATGTTTTCTGTACCCTTCTGAGTTTGTGGATGAGACCCTATAATAAAAGAAAGATTAAGAAGAGAAAAACAAAACAGAAGTTGATTACCATGTACATCCCATGTTTGTATGGGAGATACCCAGTGAAAAAGGACTAACTCAAAGAGGTGGTTCCAGAATTCAGGATGAAATACCCATTTAACAGGAAAGAGAAGGAATGTAGGCCTCTTAGGGGAGAGTAAATGATTTTCAGGAAGATGAATGAGCCTTTAGAAGAATAAATGGGAGACATGCTAGTTTGTCTAGGTGTATCTATCTGGGTGTGGTGTCAATTTCCAGTTTCTTGTCCTGTGATGAGTGGGCTGACGACTCTGTGGGTTGATGAAACTCCCCACAAGATTTGTGACAATTGAGTTCCTTTTGGAGAATCTGGCAGCTAGAGGGGGTTCAAAGAAAGCCTCTCCCAGCATTTGCTGTTTTGCAAGTGCCTTCAGCTCAAAATAATCAATGTACCAAAGTGACACATTTCGAGGTGGCATGTCCTGGACTCCTACAGTCATGTTTTGAGGTGGCATTTTCTGTTACCATATACTGCTTAACATCCTATGATGCATAAGACAGCCCGCCACAACAAAGGTTACCGGGCCCAAAATGCCAACAGTAACAAGATTGAGAAAACTGCCAAAGAGTTTACAGTGCATTTTAAGATTCATTCCTCATATTACTTTTACAACTACTTCATGAGAAAAGGTTGAGAGATACCATCATTTAACATAAGGTGGAGTTGAGTCCCAGAAGTTTAAAAGATTTTCCCAGTATTGCACATTATTTACATTGTGCTTGTAAATAGCTTTATACTCCCTTTTGAAGAGGGTAGATAAGCAAATGAAATCTCCCACTTCCTAGAATAACAGGTTTAAAAGAGGGGCCACAGTGGAAAGGCTTTATAATCGAGGAGGCAAAAGAATGACTCTCCATAGAGTAGGGAGAGGGACCATGAAAGGAAAACTAGTAATTCTAGAGACAAGCTTCACCAGCTTCTTAGTTAATAAAAGTCTGCCATCCCAGAAACATAGAGTAGGAAAAAGATACCTTCCTACACTAATCATATTCGAGACATGTTATTTGATGGGGAAAATTGATTTTTTTTATAATTTTTATTTTGTTTTATTTATTTGAGAGAGAGAGAGAGAGAATGAGAGGGGAGAAGGTTAGAGGGAGAAGCAGACTTCCCACAGAGCTGGGAGCCCCATAAGGGACTCGATCCCGGGACTCCAGGGTCATGACCTGAGCCAAAGGCAGAGACTTCAACCACTGAGCCACCCAGGCACCCCATACGTGGTTTTTAATCTTAGATGAGATCATGCTACTTCTGAATAACAATTTCTTCCAAACAAAGGTCAGATTCTCTCTGCTAGTTCAGGTACTGTGCATACTTTTAGGGGTGTCTCACAGTTGTGGTGTTAATGACCATGCAAAATTTGTGAGGTGTAGTTAAATGCAGGCAATGGCAGGCACTATTATAAAAGAGGATTTCTTAAATTGGGAAAAAGGTATAATTTGGCAAATATTGAGTAGAAATTGAAAAGAAAACATGACCAACTTGTTGCTGGGTATGAAATATATCACACGCCATTACTACAAATAGAGGCCTGAGCTAGAATTTACACTTCAGCAAGTGATGACATAAAAAGAGTCTCTTCCATTGCCAATCAGTCAGTCTTCCAGATGGTTGACACTGTGGTGGTCAGAAGGTTCTGTGGGGAGAGAGACATATAAACAATTGACTATAATAAAACCTAAGAGCTCTCATATTAAAATAGGAAAGTAATATGAAACATGGGAAAAAGAAAGGAATAAAAGATGGTATATAAAGGTGTATTGGGATTTTCCAGAGAAATAGAACCTCTCTCTCTCTCTCTCTCTCTCTCTCCCTCTCTCTCTCTCTCTATACACACACACACACACACACACACACACACACACACAAACTCTTGTTTGTATATATACAAATTTCTCTCTCTATATATATATATATTTGTTTGTGTATATAGATAGATAGATGATTGATGTTGATTAACATATATACCTAGGTATACATGGGAGAAAGAGAGATATATAAACAAACGCATACACAGAGAAAAGAGAGTTTTATTATAGGAATTGGCTCATGTAGTTATAGAGGCCAAGAAGTCCCATGATTTACTATCTGCAACCTGGAGAACCAGGAAAGCTGGTGATGTGATTCAGGCAGTGAGAGGAGGTTGATGGTAGACTGATGGTGTAAATCTACTTTGAATCACAAAACCCAAGAAGCGGGGCGCCTGGGTGGCTCAGTTGGTTGAGCAACTGCCTTCGGCTCAGGTCATGATCCCGGAGTCCCGGGATCGAGTCCCATATCGGACTCCTGGCTCTGCGGGAAGTCTGCTTCTCCCTCTGACCTTCTCCCCTCTCATTCTCAGTCTCTCGCTCTCTAATAAATAAATAAAAATCTTAAAAAAAAAAAAACCCAAGAAGCAGAAGGACTATCGTCTGACATCAGAAGATAAATGTCTCAGCTCAAGTAAAGAGTGAATTCACTCTCCTTTGCCTTTTTGTTCTATTTGGACATTCAATGGATTGGATGCTTTCTATCCACATTGGGGTGGCCATTTGCTTTACTCAGTTCACCAACTCAAATGCTAATCTCTTCCACAGCCACCCTTACAGAAACACCAGACATGTTTTATCAACTATCTGGGCATCCCTTAGCCCAGTCAAGTTGGCACATAAAATTAACCATCAAAGTCTAACCTTTCTCAATTTAACACTTATATTCATTTCCTTAAACAATATTTAATCTCCAAATAAAGGCGATAATGAAGTCATAATTTCACTAATTTGGTACAACTAAATTGTATACGACTGAAATGCACTAATCCTTTCCCCAGAAGAGGATGTAAAGTCCTTGAATAATATTTACTTTACTCCGGATATCCTAGCACTTGAGTATTATAATGCAAAATTAATAATACTTAAGTACTGATATAAAGTCAATACATCTTATATTACATAAGAAGAGGAACAGAACAAAGACATTTGTTTAATATGTGTCTATATACACACAAATGTATTCAAAACAAAATAAGGAATATTCATAGCAAGTACAGTCCTTGTTTCTGTAACTGATTGTGAGGTTGTAGCCAGAATTTTTAACTACCTTCTTCTACTACCCATTTCGTATAACCTTAGCCTTCAGCAAGTGCATCAGCAGGTCATGGTTTTTCACCAAGTGAGGTGATCCAAACTTTTAATCCTGAAGGGTCAGGACAATTATTAACCTTTATGATTATTATTTTTAATGTAAAGTTTTATAAAGTAAACAAAACCCATAGAAAAACATAACATTATTTCAGTCCCATTTCAGATTTAGCTTAAGATGGTTTTTCTTAAGTGGTGAAATCCTTCATGGACCAGCAGGGTTCTTGCAGGTACGAAGATCTCTTCTTCAGCCAGCAATTTACCTTTTTGATTTTGGTTGTTTTCACTGAATTTGGATTTAAAAAAAAAAAAAGATGAACACTTGGAGATGTTCATCTCCAAGATGAATACTATAATACTGATCAAGAAAACCTTTAAGAAGAAATGGTGCAGTGCTGTCTGGAAAATAACAGCAACCCAATCCAGGCAAGAATGGTCTGAAAATTGACATGGACAGACTAATATTGCCTGGATTGGGTTGTTGTAGTTTTCCATTGACTTTAATCATAGGCATGGTAATACCAAAAGATACCCTAAGTGATCGCCTGTGTTCCAGACATACTCTTCCTTACCTCTATTACAAAGTAGCAGTCCATTTCCCATTGGTGGTCAGGATCAATCACCCCAGCCAATACCATAAATCCCTTCCATGCCTATTGATTCAGAGGCATGAGAAACCCCCAAGGCAAGGGGGCAGTCTTAACTTCCAGTTCAATGGCATCATTGTTGTGTCTCCTAGTGGAAGCATTCCTCTCTCTGGAACTAAGACCTCTAGTGTGTCTTCTCTAGGCCAGAAGAACATAAAGTCACAGGAACAGAAAGTAAAAGTTTTGCTAGTATGTCACTAGGGATAATAGTGAGTGGTGTCACTCCCATTGCAACCCCTTGATTTCTAGACCCAAGAATCCTGGCTATGGGAGAAACAGCCCCATCTACTGGGTGATTCAAAGGAAAACTGGGAAAAATCAGAGAGTATGTTTTAGACAGATCTTAAATCAGATATACTTTCAATTTAAAAAAAAGTAGAGAGGATAACTAAAGGATGAAAAGCATAAACGGAGGCATAGTTTAACAAAAGATCATGGCGTGTTTGGGATTAGAATATGTTCCTAAGAGAGTAGAATATGTGAATGGATGATGAGAGAGGATACATGAAGATGGGATGGACCCTTTGCAGTGTAACTGAGGAGAAAATTTTAACACAGGTAAGAAATAAATGATAAAGCCTGAACTAGCACTGTGAAAGGGAAAGAAGAAGAAGTCAAGTGTAATTCTTTTTTTCTTTAATATTTTGTTTATTTATTTGACAGAGAGAGAGCATGAATGGAGGGGAGGGGTGGGGAGGGAGCAGATGAGAGGGGAACAGATGGAAGGGGAAATATGGGAGGAGAGGAGAGGGGAGTTCCCCACTGAGCTAGGAGCTCCTGTGGAGGGGAGGAGAGAGACCCTATCTCTCTCCCTAGTAAGGTCTCTCTCCCTAGTAGGGCATAGGGAGAGAAGGGGCAGAGATAAGGAGAAGTAGAAGTGGACTCCCCTCTGAGCAGGAGACCGGGTGGGGTTACATCCTCGGACCCTGAGATCAGGGCCTGAGCTCAAGGCAGATGCTTAACGCTGAACCACCCAGTTGCCCCAACAATCAAATGTAATTCTAAAAGAAAACTCTTACTGCACTCAAGACAGTTCTGATACAAAATGTGGCTTTTCCCTTTACACTAAGTAATTCTGACACTAACTACCTGGAGTTAGTGCAGATCCCCCAGGTTAAGGGCTCAGTCCCACAAGACTGTTCTCACTTTAGATGCCCACTGAAGGTAGTGGGTCCTCAAGTTACCCACACTTCTCCCTAACTTGGCTACAAATCAGGAGTTCCCACAACCCCAATCACCCCTAAAAGTATGCAGCAGCACCTGAACTAGCAGAGAGAATCTGACCTTTGTTTGGAAGAAATTGTTATTCAGAAGTAGCACAATCTCATCTAAGATTAAAAACCACATTGACGGGGCGCCTGGGTGACTCAGTGGGTTAAAGCAGATTCCAGCTCAGGGTCCTGGGATGGATCCGCATCTGCATCCACATCTGCATCTGGCTCTCTGCTCAGCGGGGAGCCTGCTTCCCCCTCTCTCTCTGCCTGCCTCTCTGCCTACCTGTGATCTCTCTCTTTCTCTCTCTGTCAAATAAATAAATACAATCTTTAAAAAAAACCACATTTGACAATTTGCTATCATGGCTCATAGAACTCAGGGAACACTTTAGTTACTATTATTAGTTTATTTTAAAAGATATTACAAAGGATAAAAATGAGCTGCCAGATGAAGAGGTACATAGGGTGAGATCTAGAAAGGTCTGGAGTTTAGGAGCTTCTGTCCCTGTGGAGTTTCTGATACACTGCCCTTTAGGCACGTGGATGGCATGCATCAGACCAGAAGCTCTCCAAACCTCTGCATTTAGAGTTTCAATGAGTTTCCATTATTTAGGCATGATTGATTACATCAGTGACCATTGGTGATTAACTCAATCCCCAGTCCTATTTGTCTGGAGGTGGAGAGATGGAAGGGCAGGCTGAGAGTTCCTCCTATCTTTTAATCCCAGGGTAGGTTCCTCTAGCAACTAGCTTCCATCCTGCAAGTGTCACCTTATTGGCATAACTTGCGTGTGGTTGAAAGGGGCTTCTGATGAATAACAAAAGATACTCCTCTTGCCTCATCACTCAGTAAATTCAACATATACACTATATATTTATATTTAATATAACAGAAGATTAGAATCATAGAAAGAGTTTTAATTTCTCAAATGAGTGGCATAAGCAAATCAGCGTTTAAATAATATTTTGGGGGCAGTGAATGTAGAAGAGAAATCAGAATTGGCTCAAGCCACCATCTAATGGTGACCTACTTTTAATTCATTCCTTTACTAAATGATAAATATTTGTGTTCCGGGTACTATTTTTTTCCTTGGGATAGCAACGTATGCAACACAGACAAAGTCCTGACCCCCAAAGAGTTACCCAGTTTGAAGAGACAGGCAATATGTCAGATAGTCACAAAGGCATGAGATTAGCAGGCTACTTCAAATATAGACCAGGAGCTAGGGGTAGGATGAGAGACAATAGAGCATTATCAGACCAAAATTTCAAACTTGGAGAAATGGAGAAATGTTTGTTCCATTAGTACAGGTTGGGCATTGAGAAATGAACATAGTTCAAAATGGAAAATAGGTTCACTTTGGGACATATCGAATATGATGTGATAGCAACACAATTAATTCAGTAGGAAAAGAAGTAAAAACAAAAAAGAAAAAAAGGTTGCTGGAACTTATGAGCTTTTGTGAGGAAAAAAAATGTATAAATTTTACCTTCAGTGAGTAAATTCTCTACTACGAAATAAGAAAATTGTGATATTAAATCTATTCTAATTTGCATTGTATCGCAACTACAAGAAATTATTAAAACCTCCAAATTAAACTTTAGAGTGAACACATTTTATCTGTCTTATATGATTTGTTTTTTAATCAACCAAATGATTACCAACAATAAGAACAGAAGAAGCCTTAATCAACAAACTGCAGTAACATATAGGAAACCATTTCAATAGTGAGTGGGCTTACCAGGTAGGTCTTATGATTAAACCAAAGACATTGAAGTTGTGAAGCTTCCTTCCTCCCATATACGAAAATTAATTTTGTCCAGGGAGTTGACTATTGTAGGCAGAGAGAACCTGACAGCCAAGGAGAGCATTTGCTCCTAAACCATCTAACATGTTCCTGCCCTCTATTTGTGGCTGGCTCTTTTACTTCCAGTGCCTTTTTCTCATATCCCAAACAAAGAAATGTTGGTTTCCATTTGGAATCTAGCAAATATCACTCAATTTTCATGGCTAGATTTGCCTGCTGAAACTTCCATTGTGCTCTTCTGGGAGATGAGACAAGATGGGCTGCATGTTAGGATTGTCTTTTATAAGTGACTGAATAAACTAATGGTGAACACATAGCTCTTCCTCCTTGCCACCTCCAAATGGGTCCATGCATGTGCGTTTCATTTAGTTTGCCCCTCTTGCTACATTCTTAATGTGTTTCTTGCATCACGAGCATCTTGCTGATAGCTGCATGTCTGGTGACTTCATCTTTACAATTATTTTTCAGGTGGGATTGGATTAACCAATAAGGTGACCAGCCACCTAGCTACAGAATTTGAAAAATAATAATCTGTTCTTTAAATTGGGAAAGATAGACAGGTAGCATTATGGAAACATAACGATCTGCCTCTTGTTTCCACACTAACTGGCATGCAGGGCACTTGCCTGACCTGCTTCTTGGAGAAAGCACAACACCACAGCCACTTAGTCCTGCTGCAAGCCAATGTCACTTTAAAACTTAGACGCTGCTTGGGTAGAACGTTAGAGTAATGAATCCAAATATTCCTCACAATTGGTAAACAGAACCAGAAAAACAATTCAGCTATTAACCATGCTAACATCTGCCAGAATTTTAGCCTGAAAGGTTGCCTCACTGGAGGCAAGGTACCTACTGGCATCAGATTTCAGCTAATTAATTTAAGGAGACAACTTGCAGTTAGTCATACAATTTGCAGTGGTGTCGGGATTTGGGTGCATCTGCTAGATACAACCAAGACAGCCTCATATTCTGTACAATCCAGAGTACGAGCAAGATAAAGCACACCTTTAAAATTATCAAGTGATGTTACATGGCCTAAAAACAAAGTGGTGCAAATAGATAGCTAAAAATAACAATCCCCTTTATCCTTAACTAGGCAAAAACTACTTTTTTCCCAAGGATTCATCTTTGACATTATCAGAAATATATAACAATGTTCACAATCCATATTTATAAGATTTTCAAAAACATTAGGGGCACCTGGATGGCTCAGTCAGTTAAGCGTCCTACTGCTGGTTTCCACTCTGTTCATGATCTCAGGGTCCCCAGACTCAGCTCTGCATCCTGCATGGAGCCTGCTTGAGATTCTCTCTCGTCCTCTGCCCCTTCCCACACTTCACTCTCCCTTGCTCTTTCACTCTAAAACAAAATTAATCAACAAGAAGTTATGTCATAGGGCACAAGGTTCTATGCTGTGCTAATGTTACAAAGACATTTAATCTTCTAAATTAGGTCAAGAATGACAAATAGGTTTCAAAACTCATGCTAACTCAAATCCATTGGTAGTGGCTTCTGGAACACTGTATTTTTAGAGAATTCCATGG
>CM052802.1:72158229-72173686 GCA_028533885.1 Nasua narica | reverse complement strand
CCCCCTAACATATGAGTGGAAGGCTATAAATTTCTTTCTAACCAATAATTTAGCTCCCTTTCACAAGTTTTGATATGCCATATTGTATTTTCATTTGTTCAAAATACTTTTTGGAATTTTCCTTCTGATTTCTTCTTTGAACCTTAGATTACAAAGAAGTATATTGTATTGTGACTAGAGAATTTCTCCTCAAGGAAATTAGTTGAGATTCTTCCTTGCGACCTAATGTATGATCAAAGTTGGTGACTATTTCAGGAAATCTAAAAAATAATGTATCTTCTCCATGTATTAAAAACAGTCTAGTGTGCCTGGGTGGCTCAGTCAGTTAAGCATCTGCCTTTGGCTCAGGTCATGATCCCAAGGTTCTGGGATCAAGTCCCACATAGAGCTCCCTGCTCAGTGAGGAATCTGCTTCTGCCTTCTGCTCTCTCCTGCTTGTGCTCTCTATCACATTTAGTCAAATAAATAAATAAAATCTTAAAAACAAAGTATATACATATTTATAATCTAGGTCAATTTTAATTCTGTTAATTGTTTTTAGGAGAACTATACTGAGAATTTTGAGAATTTGTCAGTCCTTCAAAAATGTGATAAATGTTCTCAGTTCTATGTATATTGTTTTCAAATTGATCTTATTTATCACTTGTAATCTTTTTAGTCCAAGATTTCAGGATTAAAACCACATTGAGATACCACCTTACACCAGTCAGAATGGCAAAAATCGACAAGGCAAGAAACAACAAATGTTGGAGAAGTTGTGGGGAAAGGGGAACCATCTTACACTGTTGGTGGGAATGCAAGTTGGTACAGCCACTTTGGAAAACAGTGTGGAGGTTCCTCAAAAAATTAAAAATAAAACTACCTTATGACCTAGCAATTGCACTACTGGGTATTTACCCCAAAGATACAGATATAGTGAAAAGAAGGGGCATATGCATCCCAATGTTTATATTAGCAATGTCCACAATAGCCAAATTGTGGAAAGAGCCAAGATGCCCTTCAGTAGATGAACGGATAAAGATGATATGGTGCATATACACAATGGAGTATTACTCAGTCATCAGAAAGGATGAATACCCAAATTTTGTATCAACATGGTTGGGACTGGAAAAGATTATGCTGAGTGAAATAAGTCAAACAGAGAAAGTCAATTATCATATTGTTTCACTTATTTGTGAAACATAAGGAATAGCATGGAGGACATTAGAAGGAAGGGAAAAATGAAGGGGGAGAAACTGGAGTGGGAGGCGAACCAAGACAGATTATGGACTCTGGGAAACAAACTGAGGGTTTCAGAGAGGAGAGGGGTTGGGGGATGGGTGAGCCCAGTGATGGGTATTAAGGAGGGCACGGATTGCATGGAACATGGGGTGTTATATGCAAACAATTAATCATGGAACACTACATCAAAAACTAATGATGTACTACTATATGGTGACTAACATAAAAAAAAATTCAGGATTACTTTAGGAGGTATTATCTGGGATGTCATCTTTTATTTTTCCTTACTTCCAGCACTCCATCATCACCATCAAACTATACACACACACACACACACACACACACACACGTGCACGCGTGCACACATAGTCTTCCTGTTATTTACTTGTAGGACTCCTATGAGATATTTTTGAAACATTTTATTATATTAACTATACCTTTTTGAAATGACATTTTACTTTTCTTTTGATTTGGGACAATCCTTCCATTTGCTCTTCCAACTAATTTATTCCCTCTTCATCTAAGCCCATTCTTTATTCTGTTCATCTCTTGAATTTTTATATTTTGAAGATCAATTTTTTTGTCACCTGTTTCCCAATCTCTTGTGAAAGGGATGTAATCTTTCTAAATATACTAATCACACTTATTTTAAAGCTTTCTCTTTGCTTGCTTTACACCATTGCCCAGGCTGTAGTTATATTGCTGAGTTTGTTACCTACCTTTCATACGTTGATTTTTCTCAAAGCTTGATAATTCTTGGTTTCATCTCATCTTTGTATTTCATAATTTCTGTTTTTCTATCTATGGGTGTAAGTTATGAATACCAGATCTTTTCTTCTTTGAGAGCAGCAGTGATATAGGGTATGTGCAAGAAAAGATATAAAATTAACTTGTTTTCTGGTTTTGCGGGTTCTTTTTGGCTCCTCAAGGTTGTTATTTCCTTAGTCACTATACTGCATTTCAAGCGCTAGCTCCCACTACCTATGATTTAACACAGACCCAACATTTCTGCTATCTGGTGCTTGCCAAGAGTCTAGCCTGGTTGCGGTTTCATATTTGATCTCTTAATATTTCCTCTGACTTCCTCCTACTCATTACTTCTGTTGTCTCTGAGTTTGGATACCCTGCTCTTTGCATCATATGTGTCTTTGGGAAGCTTAATTTATAACTTTATGTCCATTTAGTCAACCCATTTATTTTCCTTTTTCAAAAGTTCTCTTACATTATGTCTTCTAGCATGCTTATAGAAGTTTGTAATACATTTTCTGCAATTTCAAGCTATCACTGTCTATAGGGGGGTATAGAACATATTTTCAGCCATCATCCTGATTGAAGTCATAGTGAAAAGGGACAAAGTTGAGACTCTCAACCCAGTTCTATGACGTGAAAGAATTCTTATCCCACAACATTGTATAGTAATGCTTAAAAGGCACGGTAAACATATAAAATTGGTAACCAGAAGGTAATTTGGCCCTCCTATTCTCACTGGATTGATTAACTTTTATAATTTTATCCCTCAGTATATGGGAACCATATTTTTTCTTTTAATCCCAAAGGCAAGAGCTCTTCGTGTAAAATCAGATCAATTATGAATTTACTTGATGCTTATAAAAGTCCCTGGAGGCAAGAAGGCTTATTTTCTAGCTTTACTTTTTAATGTAAATAATAGAAGCAATCAGTAATATTAATGTTGAACATGGACAACAAAATTTACAGACTCTTTGTTTACTATACAGAAGATTTGCTGAATATAAAATGGCCTGCCTTTTATATATTTGGTGATTGAATTATTACTTCCATTAGCAGAGCAGAACTCCTTTGCCATCAAAACTATTTTTTTTAAGTACACAGCATATCTGATTCCAATCTGAAATCATTTATGCTGGTATTATTTATTAATAGAATTATTGATTAGGTCAAAGTTAAGGACAATTCAAAACTCAAAGCTTTCTTTCCACATTTTGCTCTTTCCCCTGGCTTTTCTTTACCACCTGCCAAGAGTTACTAATAGCCAAATAAAACCACTGTATTCATCAGGCATCTGGATTTGTGACATGTGGTTATTTTAGCTAATAAGACAAAGGCATATCTGTATATTTTTCCTTGCTTGGATTTACTTACATAATCAATGCTTAACAATCTTCATTTGGAGACCAGGCTGAGTCCTTTGTATTAATGTGTATGAGGATGTCATGTTACCTTTAACAGTCATTTCTTCCCATTTGAAATAGGAACATAAAAATATTTTCCCCTCAAATTAGTACCAAGTCACCCCTAGAGATGCCATCTGTTTTCAAAAAAATTGCTTATGGTAGTTATCCTTTCCTTTCTGCTTTTGGTTCTTCTTTTTTTTTTGGGAAGTCAAAGTCTAATAAAAATGGTCCAAAGTACTTTTTCTTAGGGGCTCATTGAAGCCAAATTCCCCTTGTAACACATATACTTAACAAAATAAAGCAGCAAATCTAGATCCTTTGTGAGTTCTATTATGGTGCTCTGGACAAAAATCCAAGTCATTAAAAGAATTTTCCCCAGAAGCTCCTCAAAACAGGATTAAGATAACCCCTTGAACAACCAGATAATCCTGCCACTTTCAACTTTCCAGAAGAGCAAGCTGTCTATTAAAAACTTTGTCATGATTTGGCATTAAGGAAATTTGTCTGTAATTATTATTCATGTTATACAGTCTTGCTTTGAGCAGAATAAATGGGAGGAAAGCCCAGCAAAATAAATCTAGCTTTGTCTAGCTGTCTGGTTTGATCTAGGCAAAAGCTTTCTCATACCTTTGCGTTTGAAAAATTATGCAGGTAATGATGGATTGATTCCTTAGCCCTTAGGGTCCAGGATTGGTCCCAGGGCCTAAAGACCCTAAATAGTTGACTTCTGGTCATGCCATTCTCATATCTCATCATGTTGCATTATTCCATGAGTAGCATGACTGGGCAAAGACTCTGAAGCACTGATCTAAATACCTACTAATCAGCTGAAATCAACTCAACTCATGTAACATCAATGGTGAGAATTTTGTTCATATCTAAAGTAAATCAGGAAAGGGGGTGAGCTGTTGCCAATTATCCAATTGCTCACTACTTAATCAGAATGAAAGAGAGAGAGGAAGTGTACAAAAGTGGGAGTAATTCTATACTTTATCATTTCAGTTTTCAGAAAATAATTTCTTCACTTTCAGTGTTAAAAATCACCACTACTCTGGCCATAAAGACACGCTGTCCTCAGGTGTTGATATTCTATTATGGTAAAACAATGCAAGTATTACCAAGAGAACTGGATATTTTTACCTGTCACTTTTAAAGCAAAATCATTAAACACACTAAACCGTGACTCATGTGAAAAAATTCTTTATAAGCAAACTGTATATTTAAAAAATGGTTTAATAATTTATATATATAATTTATATATATAATAATTTTTATATAATAATTAATAATAATAATAATCCTCCTCTCTACTAATATTTAACTTTTTAATTGTTAGTTTTTAAAAAATATAATTTCACATATGTATCCTGCTTAGAATATTCCTTTATCATTTAATCTATTTCTTGTAAGCTGAATGTAAAATCTATTCCTAGCAGTTTGCCTTTTATCTTCTGTTTCACTCATCATTAAATGCCTTCACTACATTTTGCTTGTGTGCCAAGGCTAGGTCAGGGAGCAACCTGCACTGACAACACAGTAGAGACTCAATAAATAGGTTTACTTACTGACTGACTTTGGTTTCTTTTTTCTTGTACTCTGTAACAGCCCTGAAGACTCCTTTCTTCACCCTTCAGCATAGAAAACAACAACAACAAAGAAGTAAAAACCTATCTTCTAAAGAATTGGCACTAAAATGATAATTTTCTTCTAGTTCACGATCCTTCCTCAGATGCACTTTTTTTCCTAATATGGAAAATCTCTTTTTCAATTAGATTTTTTTTTCCCCCTGCTGTACTTATCAAACAGTAACTTCTGGTCTAATTTCGTTCAACTAGAAGATTGCTTGTCTATCAACTTGCCATTACTAACAATAGATTTAAATACAAACTGCCTCAGGTAAAGGAAACATGTCTTTAACAGCATAGCAGAATATTTTTGAACCATAAATAAAGTTTTAAATGATTTCACCCCAGGTTTCAGCACTGAGAATTTCTTCTTGGCCAAGGTAAGTCATATCTGGACCGTGAGAAGTTGTAAGATGGAATCATGGAGGAGTGAAAGGACTATTTAGTGAAAGGATGGAATTTAGTGGATTTTTATGCTAAGGTAAATTACAAGACATTAAATGGGTCTCAAATAATCACAAGTGTTAAGAATTTTTAGTATGATTTGAAAATTAAGATAAACACTTTGGACAACAGTTCCAAGGGCAATGCAATTTGTAATTAACAGGTTCACATATGAAATGATCATTAAATACAATGAACAACAGTATAGTCTTTCATTAATCAAATTTAGTGTCTTTTAGAGCCTAAAAAAAAAGTATCACCTAAGTTAAGAACCAACAACTGCAATGATATCAAAGTGATAAAAAATATGAATGAAGATTCCCTCTTCTAAAGGTATAAGGGAGAACAATCATGTACACTTACCACAGCACTTGCTGGTGAAGCTCCTAGAGGGAGGGATGATACAAATTTCTTCCTCCTCCATATTTTCCCCAGGATTCTCCAAGCCAGGAAGCCAGAACTTCAATAGAGAAAGAAGTCAGGCCACACAAACATAGAGAGTGATTGATACCCATTTTGAGAATGAGACTGAGCCCACTCACTGCCCTTGGGAGCTGTGATGGGCATCAGTGGACAAGAGTTCAGAGTCATTTGCTCAGTGTTGAAGAGAGGAGGGGCTCCAATGAGCTACAGCTTCCCAGGTGAACAAGATCTCTGAGCGATCTAGCTCTTGTAACAGGCCATGAGACAGGTGGTATTGTGAGTCTGTTTTTTTTTTTTTTTAATATTCCCAAGGTGTAGGAACAGTGCTGCCTTGAGAGCAAAATCTTGTACCAGAGGAACTCTTGAGAATTGTTCTCAGTCCTTCTGCTTTTTCTACAAGGTAAATAAGGGAAAAGATATAACATTTTCATTTTTTTAAAAAGAAAAAAGACAAGTGCTTGAAATGTAGAAGAGAGGAGAAAAGCATCCTAAGCAAACTGGGGTGCTTTGTTAAAAACTATGAGGTCAATTTTGGTATCGAATGTGTGGATAGAATAGTATCAGGATCTTTTAAAAGAAATGCCTCAAAGGAAAGTAGGCCAGTTAATGTATGATGAAGGACATGCAATTAATCATGACTAAAGTAAAAAGAGATAAAATATAAAATTTTAATAAGAAAACAATGCCTGGAATGATTTTTTTTAAAGATTTTATTTATTTATTTGACAGAGAGAGAGAGATCACAAGTAGGCAGAGAGGCAGGCAGAGAGAGGGGGGGAAGCAGGCTCCCTGCTGAGCAGAGAGCCCGATGTGGGGCTCGATCCCAGGACCCTGAGATCATGACCTGAGCCAAAGGGAGAGGCCTTAACCCACTGAGCTGCCCAGGCGCCCCACCTGGAATGATTTTAAAGAAATATAGCAGTTGGAGAGAAAAAAAGCAGCAATTAAAAAACCATATTTAAGGGCGCCTGGGTGGCGCAGCTCAGGTCATGATCCCGGAGTCCCGGATCGAGTCCCACATCGAGCTCCCGGCTCCATGGGGAGTCCGCGTCTCACTCTGACCTTCTCACTTCTCATGCTCTCTCTCACTCTCTCTCTTTCCTAATAAATAAATAAATAAAATCTTAAAAAAGAAAAACAACCATATTTAAAGCAGGCAAGTTTATAGAAACCATCCATATTGCACACATCTAAATGTGTTGAGTGAATTGTTGCAGAATAGCCTTAATCGCAAGCTGATGAAAAGAAAATAAGAGTCGTTTTCAAAGTTAAAGTGTAATAAATTATGCAAACATAAGTAAAGCCAGGAAGTAAATACCCAGAAAAATGTTTATACAGAAAAATATTTATGTAAACCTTTATTAAATATCAAGAAACATATTTTTAAAGGTAACATAATGGGCTCAAATGTAGTCATATTTATAGAAGAAGTTGCAGAGGTGACACTAAAGAGAAATATTCGCTGTGGAGCAATTAAATTTAAGTACAAATTTTCTAAGGCTTCCCATTTCCCCCTCTTCCTTTCTAGCCCACGTTTGCTCCTTCAAACAACTCCTGGAGAGTAGTTGAGAATATTAGAATCAGGTGAGAGAGGGGACCCACAGGTACTGATAAAACCTTTGGGAAAACAGAAAGTATGTGCAGTATAATCAATCAAACAAGTATTTGGGGCTTCGATTTCTGAGATTCTTCAGTAATGAGCTGTCATTACTGGTTGTGATCTTTGGCCAAACCTATTCAACTCTGTTAACCTTAAGTGTTGTTTTGTGTTGTTTTCTATCTATAAAATGAGAAGAGTTGGGCAAGATACTCTCCAATGTCATTTGTTATATGTTATGCATAGTATTGTAATTTTTTCTCAGACTTGTCACACAAACGTTGATGAAATATTGATTGAGGCATTGCAAAGCATTTGATAAAGTTTTGTATGTAAAAAAAAAGCTAGAAAATTAAGTTGAAGGGTCACATTTACTAAACGTACTTAAAAAATGTTGAAATAAGTGCTAAAAGGCATTCATTATAGTAAACCACTCTAGCAATGGCCACAGGATATATAATGCTTTCCATCTCTAGCTTTTGGGATGCTATGTTATATTTGGAAGAGGATTATATTATTAAAAATAATATCTTTTTAGAGTAATAAATTATCTGAAAAGACAAAAGGCAAGATTCTAAAATAACTATGGACCATCTATTGTTTTATTGGTCATTATATGACTATTAATATGCTACTTTTTTCAGTGTATATTCTGTATAACAAGAACTGGAAAATTAGAAATAATGAAGATTAATTTCTACATAAAGAAGCATGCTTAAAAGGCTTGAGCAAAAAACTTTTAGGCATCTGCATAAAAGTAATCATTGAAGTCACAGGGGTCAGATTTCATAAAAAGAGAGAGAGAAACCAAAGAAAGCCCAAAACTGATCCTGGGAATGACTTTCTGTAGGATATAAGAAAATACGAGTGGGAAAAAGGGAAACCAGAGGGTCGGTACATGGAAGCAGAAGGATTTTCAGTGAAAGAACGGCTAAGGGGAGGAAGAGTAGCAAAGAGATAAAAGGGAAATCATTCCACAGTATGTTCATGGAAATAGAGATTTGTTTCTTACATCCAAACCATTTTGACAATATATACTTTCTAATTCAGTGGGGGAAGGGTGGGAAAGCTGCACTGGACACTCCACCTTCCACTGCATTCACCCTAAACCATACCCTCTACTCTCTTTACCTTCTCTCCAAAAACCAAGGGAGCTGGGTTGCCTGGGGAGCTCAGTCAGTTAATGGAATGACTCCTGGTTTCAGCTCAGGTCATGATCACAGGGTTGTGATCTCAAGGTCATGATCTCAGGATCGTGAGAGGGAGCCCATGTAGAGCCCTGTGTGGAACCTGGCATAAGCTGTGTGCTAAGTGTGGGGTCTGCTTGAGATTCTCTCCCTCTGCCCCTCCCCCCACTCATGTGTGTTCACGATCTCTCTGTCTCTTGCTCTCTAAAATAAATAAATAAAATCTTAAAAAAGCAAGCAAGCAAGCCAGCCAGGGAGCTGACTTAAGACTTAGACATATAAATGTCACTTTTGAATAAAGTGGTAGGGGCAGAAATAGCAGTGGTTAGGAACACAGACAAGGGCATTAGTTCATGTAGAAGCTTCATGACACATTAGGCAAAAGCAGCCACACTGGGACAGAGGTCATGGTTCAGAACCTAGAGTATGGCAGGATGCTTCATGTAACTCGATTTGCTTCTTAGATCAACAACAGCACCCCTTGCTTCACTTTCTTTGTTTTTTCCTTTTTAGTAGCTTAGCCAAAGGACCTCTTTGACTCTGTTTCTCAGCCTTTCCCTTTCTCCTTTCCCTCTCTCTCCTTCTGCCTCTCTCATCATCAAGGACTGCTTTTTCTTTCCCAGAGAAGAGTCATGGGTGTATTCCAGGCTCTTGACCTCTTGGTATGTCACCAATGTCATTGAAAGCGCCTACATAAAGGAAAGTCCTAAACATTTTTTTTTAAGATTTTATTTATTCATTTGATAGAGAGGAGAGAGATCACAAGTAGGCAGAGAGGCAGGCAGATAGAGAGAGTGGGAAACAGGCTTCCTGCCGAGCAGGGAGCCCAATACGGGACTGATCCCAGGACCCTGAGATCATGACCTGAGTCCAAGGCAGAGGCTTTAACCCACTGAGCCACCCGGGCACCCCTAAACATTTTTACTTACATAGAATGGCTGTTGAAATGTTAAAAATTTCAAGGATCAAAGGATCAACAATATATAACTGAAATTCACATTTAAACTTTAATGAATTTTTAAACAACCACAAGTCTCATCTTTAAAGTGAAGAGTGTACCAGATGGTTCTTTGCTGGCACAAATTGTTCCCTATGTTTGTAACAGGTTTCTGTATGTGCTTTTGATTGACAGCAACCAGTTGTGTTACAAAACAGTGTGACATCGGGTCAATCATGATGAAACTTGATAATGCCACATCAATAATGTGACATTTTATGCTGTAGTTTGGAACAAATTTCTGTAAGGGAAGAAAGTGATACTTAGTAATGGATGAATATTCTAAACAAATGTTAGCTCATTACATTGTGGCCTTTGTTGATAATGTTCAAAGCCAATAGCATGATACCAGTGACTCTCAGAATCCCTAAAGACTCTTAAATTGAGACATAAATACATCCTCCAATGCAGGACATAACATGCCCTGTTGTATTCATAAAAACCACTGTGCTACATAATATCATTTATCTAATTTCACATCAAATTATTAGATTCATTGCATAGATATTTCAAGAGTGTATAGAAGTCCTAAAGACTTCTGAATGCCCTATAGCCACAATTATGGAATGAAGAGAGTAGGAAAAATTGACAAATCTTCTACAGGGCAAGTTATTCAAATAAGCAAATCACTACATAAAATAAAGCTGACCCATTCCTGACTCCATTAAGTAAAGTTGTTGTGTTCTATTTTTGTTGTCTGCAATATTATGCCAGCCTGAGCATAGTAGAGATGGAAGGTTTAGCTTATCTGCAGGAAATCAAAGAGAAAAACAAGTCACAAAGGGCCAGTAGGAACTATCTGGCTTGCAGGAAACTTGATCTGGAAGGAGCAAGGTAGGGAGAGGTAGAGCAGGAGAGATGAGGTGATGGCAACTGGTGGAGATGAACTATGGTGGGAATCCAGAATTGTCTGTTGGAGAATTTGATAGATTTATTGATTTTATTAATTACTTGTTAATTTGATTAACTTGTCTGATGGAAACCCTCTTCCTCACCTCCTCACTTAATTCTTCATATAATTTCATATTTTAGTTGATACTTTGAGGAGGTGGCTCTATTTGGGGGATAAGGCATCATGCTAGAAGCAGTTTTGAGGTAAGCGACCATAAAAACTAAAGCCTTCAATGGAAGTCTCATGTAACTTATGTCCTTGCTTTTTTGCGAGTACCAATTGATCGGCTGTTGTCTGAATACACCCACCACTCTCCTGCTTTTGTAACTTGAATCTTCTCTTCCCATAAGCTGAACCTAACATATCCCTTCAAGTTGCATTCATAATGCTGTATTCTCAATTAAGTTTGTTCTAATTTCCCAACTGGATTTGAGCTCTTCCTCTCTAATGTACAATTAGCATTTTTAAAGGATATTTCTTACGGTGCTTTAAACAGTCTGCTTTGTATCTGTCTGGCATTAAGCTTGAAGAAAGGAATAATGCTTTATATATCTTATAGCTGCTAAAGTGGCTAACCTGGTACTCAACAATGCATTAAAATTGAATGAAAAATGCCAGACTGTTAATAAGAAACACAAAAATTAGTTTCCTTTTTTCTGCCCTGCTCTAAAAACTCTCTATAAAATAGAGAAGGGGAAATGTTTAAATTTAAATATTTGAGTTTTCATACTTTCTTATGAGATAAATTTATTTTAATAATTCCATAGCAAGAGGGCAGATATTTTTTCAAAAGGAGAGCATGATCTTTGACTCTTGCTGATTATCTTTTAAAGAGGGCAGAAAATGAGGTGCTCTGAACACCCTGTTGGAAAGCTCAGTCAGTTGTATAGTAAGCAGTGTTTGTGGCTGCATTCTGTATTATATCTTTGCTGGCAAACAGGTGTTTTTTTTTTTTTTCAGTAACTGAACAGAAGAATATATTCAGAGGTATATTTTCTTTGACAGATGTTTTCTAGTAGAAGCTTCTTTGGCTCCTTTGATTTCTTTGTCTATCTTTCTCTTTTAGTTGTTCCACTTCGGAAGCAGTTAACTGACAACCATACTGAACTCGCCCCAATATCATTTATTCTGTAGTTCACTGTCCTGACAGAGACACAGAAAATGTGTTTCACATGGTGTCCTATATATTATCTCATTTTTGGGGGGGGCGGGCTCAGACATCAGCAGAAGACAATAGTGATTGATTGGAGGCACAAAAGCCCTTGAATTCTTCTTTCACAAAATTAATCTTTTCCTTTGCGTGTGTAAACCCTGCCTTAACACTGCATCCCTGCTACTATCTGAAAGAGAAAGAGAGAGGGAGGAAAAAAAGAAAAAGGGGAAAAAGAAAAGCAAGACTGAAATACCATACGCTGTGGACCAGGGCATCACGGCACTAGCATTCCAGTTTGGTCTATTTTCTGTGAAAGCAACAAAATGTAGTAGCCATTTACAGAGAAAGCACTAAGAAAGATACTTTAGATTAAATATGCTTGGAATCTACTGCTTTTGCATATGAATAAGAAAAGGAGTATTTCTTAAATAAAAATACAATTATTGTCCTGTATCCATTGCCATGGTACTTCAGATTTGTTCTATTGGTAGTTGTTGGGGGAAATTCTGACTTCCTGTAAACAGACTTTAAGATTCCCTGAAAGACAAAATAAAATGGAAGAAGAGCATTGCTAAGGATGTGAATTTCTTCTCTCAACATTCAATTTACGGTCAGCATAAATGTATACCCAGATGTCTTATCTCAAACACAACACGACAAATTCTGAAGTAAAACTACTTCTTTCAATTTACTGGACACCCCTGCCTTTTATAGAAGACTTCTTAGATGATTTTGGCTTTCAGTATTCTCCATTTCATGGTGCCTGATCAAAAATGTCAATGTTCATTGAACATACGTTTACTGAACATTAATTATATGTCAGACAGTATTCTAAGCATAAAAATAAAGCCCCTGCCCCTCAAGATGTTCAGAATTTTGAGAGTTAAAAAAAAGAAATAAAAGATACTACTGAGTGCAGTCTTGGTGGGGTAGCATGTATTGGATAAATCCTCCTGCCTATACCCAATACTAACTATTGAGAAGACAGAAAAGGAACTATGGATGACAGTGGAAATGATCAAAGTGAAAAAAAAATTGAGGGAAGTCTACACTTGAAAGAAGAGAACCATGCTGTGTTTAAGCTAGATTTGTATATTATTTATCCCCAAGGATTCCCCTTAGCCCATACAGCATGAGACAGATAAACACAAGCAGACAGCTGCAGCCATGTGAAGAGACACTTGAAATTTTGAGCTGCTAGAGGGACTGGACATTCTAGGGAAAAAACTCAGAACGGAGGATCTACAGAGAAGAGAGCCCAAAATCTGCATATAAATTTTCTTAAATCCTTGCCTGATTCTTGAACTGTGCATGTGAGAAAGAATCTAAATGGAGCCCAAGAAGAAAATAGAGACCAGAAGGCTGCAAGAGCTTGGCAGAGATCTCAGCACCTGCAGCCCCTGGCAAAGGAGACAAAATTTAGAGTTCACACATTAGAGGGGTACAGTAAATATCTCATACTTTTCATTGAAACCCAGAAAAGCATTGCCTTAGGAGGAAAAAAAATATATGCTAGAACTAAGAGGTTTTCCATAAACCTAAAGATAAAATGAAATAAATCCTCCTAAAAAAGCCAAAACTAAGCACCTGAAAACTTAATCCATAGAAATATAATAACCTGCTAGGAAAAAAAATTAAATAATTATCATAGCTTTATACCACATAATCCACAATGTCTAGTCAGGAGACAACTCTGTCAATGAAAACAGATTCATTGACAATTCTGATGATGGATTTAGCAGAAAAGTACTTTTGAATCCTTATAATAAATATATTAAAAATGAGCAAGAAAATATGGACATAATGGGGGAAGATTTGAGAATTCCTGGAAAAATGAAACTGTAATAAAATTTGGTAAGCCTAGAAATAAAAATATAATATGTAATTGAATAGAATTGAATTGGTCATATATTGGGCAAAACACACAAACAAACAAAACAAAACAAATCACTTGTGAACTTGAAAATAGCTCAAAAAAAAAAAAAAGAAAATAGCTCAAAGAAATCAACCAAATGGAATAACTGAGAAGAAGATACTAGATAGGTATTTGGACATACAGAAAGGAATGAAGAGCCTTAAACATAGCAAACATATTTGTGTATATAAAATATTTTTTATTGTTATTTACATCTCTTATAAGCAAATGTAATAGCAATATATTGTGGAATTTAGAACATATACAGTAGTAAAATGCATGAGAAGAATAGAACACAGGCCAGAAGTATAGTAAAGATGTATATTGTCTTAATTTTTTTATACTTTCAGTGAAAAAGTATAATTTTACTTGAAGGAAGAGATGTTACGTGAAAAGTGTTTGCTATGAACCCTAAAGCAACCTCAAAAAAATTAATAAATCAACTAAAAGTTAAGATGAAATGGAATCACTAAAATATTCAAACAATCTGAAAGAAGACTAAACAGGAGAGACAGGGATCAAAGGAGAGATGAGAAAAGAAAATACTAACATATCAGATTTCTGCCCTCCCATACATATTAATTATCAAATTAACTATAAACAGTCTAAATCTTTCAAATGAAAAGCAGAATTTATCAGATTGTAAGAAGAAAATGCAATTACAGGCTGGATATTTAAGTCTACTATAAATATCAAGGCATGAAAAAATCGGAAATAAGAGGATAGAAAAAGATTTACAATGTTAATGCTAAAAAAAAAAAGAGTCAATTCGTGATAGAAAAAGATGAGAAAACCAAATGCAAAGCAAGCAGAAGAATGGAAATAATAAAGATCAGAATGGAAATCAATAAAAAATAGAGAAAATCTACCATTTCAATGGATGCAGAAAAAGCCTTTGACAAAATTCAACATCTATTTATGATAAAAGCTCTCAAGAAAGTGGGTAAAGAGGGAATGTACCTCAATATAATAAAGGCCATATATGACAAGCCCACAGCTAAAATCATACTCAATGGTAAAAAGCTGAAAACTTTTCCTCAGAGATCAAGAACAAGACAAAGATGACTGGTGTTGCCATTTTTATTCAACATAGTATTAGAAGTCCCAGCCAGAGCAATTGGGCAGGAAAAAGAAATAAATTAGAAAGGAAGAAGTAAAACTGTCACTATCTATAGATGACATGATAATATATATGGAAAGTCCTAAACACTCCACAAAAAACCCTATTAGAGCTCATAAATGAATTCAGTAAAGTTGCAGGACACAAAGTCAATATAAAAAATCTGTTGAGTATCTATACACTGATAAACTATCAGAAAGATACATTAAGAAAACAACCTCATTTACAGTTTCATCAAAAAGCTTAAAATACCTGGGAATAAATTCAATCCAAGAGATGAAAGACCAATACACTGAAAAAATAAGAAAGCCACTGATGAAATTGAAGATAAAAATGAATAGAAAGATATCTTCTTTAATGGATTAGAAGATTGAATATTATTAAAATGTTCATACTACTCAAATAAATCTATAGATTCAATTAGATTCCTAATAGAATTCCTTTCCCATTTTTCACAGAAATAGCACAAATAATCCTAAAATTTGTCTAGAAACACAGAAGACCCTGAATAGTCAAAGAAATCTGGCCAAAGCTGGAGGCATTATGATTTCAGATTTCAAACTGTACTACAAAGCTATTATAATCAAAACAGTATGGTTTTAGCATTTAGTCTAATCAATGATACAGAAGAGAGATACCAGAAATCAAGACGACCACACAAATATGACCAATTAATTTACAACATACACCTGCCCTTTGACAGCAGTTCCACTTTCAGTTATTTACTTAA
>CM052802.1:72131775-72157729 GCA_028533885.1 Nasua narica | reverse complement strand
AAAAAAAAAAAAAAGGTTGTGTGGTAGCTTTTATGTTTAACTTCCTCTTGGAGGTTACCATATCTTCCAGAAAGAAAAAGCTAAAGTGAATGACATACTCAGAGTCAAGTCAGCAAAACTGAAACCACTACAGCTATTTTAAGAGTGAATTTGATCCAGAGAATTTGTTAACTGGAAGGTTTTTCGAAGACTACAAGGCAAAAAGGGAATTGTGAGGTAAAGATGATAGAAAATGTGGGAAGCAGTTCCAGCCCCAGGTCTTGAGGGGAAGAAAAGGAAGAATTCAGTTTATCAGACCCTAGAAAATGGGAGGAGATCTGGATTCAGATCAAGACAATGGGGGCACTTCCTGGTGTCAGTAACTCCGTAACTCCATGACTAGAGACTTGGAATTACAATCTGAAGACTGGAATTACAATCTCCAAGACTGGAGCTGCTGACAGGAGCAGGAAGTTTCCTATCCCTTCCTAGCTTGCTTCCTTCCAGGCTGCCTCTAGTGCCCTCTGCTGTCAGCCTAACAGAGAGGGAGTTGGCAAAGGGGTCACGCTTGCAGTGTCAGCCCTGGCTTCACAGAGTTCATGGTCCCCCCTAAACTCTGGGGGACACATTCCAAGACCCTTAGTGGATGCCTGAAACCACAGATAGTACAGAACCCTATATATGAGTAGGTTTTTTTTCCTCTACATGCATACTTAGGATAAATCTTAACTTATAAATTAGGCACAGTAAGAGATTAATAACAATAACTAATAATAAAATTGAACAATTGTAACTGTAATATATTGTAATAAAAGTAACGTGGATGTGGCTTCTCTCAAAATATTTTATTGTACTGTACTCAGCCTTCTTTGGTGATGATGTAAAATGATAAGTGCCATACAATGAGATGAAGCGAGGTGAATGACATTGCCACTTTCCGATGGCGCACGGGAGAGGAATGAGGCACAAACAAGTCAGCTTCAAGAGAACTGGAGCAGGGGTCACAGGAGAGAAGACTGCCGCCCCGAACGACCCCTCAGTTCCGTATTTATTAGATACAAGATAACAATCAACAAAGGAGTCAAAGGAGATTATAGATAAGCAAGATATGCCTGATCAAGCAGTACGGGATTTGTGGTTGAGTAAACACATTTAAAGGGATCATCTAATTAACTACAAGCGATCTATGGAGAAGGGGAGAGAACAGAAAAGAGAAGCAGGCTACTTTCTACCAGGAGCCAGCCGGGCGTTCCCAGCTGCTCAGCTTCAAGGACGTATATCATCCTCTCCCCCAGAGGCCCGTTGCTGATACATGTTCAAGCATGTTTGGTGACTAGTATAATCAAGCAGTACATTGTTCTGAGGGACGGTTACATGACGTAGGCACTGTGATGTAGTTAGATTACTCTTGACCTTCTGATGACACATCAGAAGGAGGATCATATGTTTTCCGCTAGCACTTGGCCCTGGGTTACTGCAAAAAGAAAAACTGTGGATAAGGGAGGAAAAGTGGAAAGAAAAATGGGTTTGAGGTAATGAGAAATTAGCTTAATAGCATGTCGGCTTTGGTCGCCTTGAAACATATAAAAATTCAGCTCCCCTTTGGCAATGATTATTTGGGGGGGAACACATGTAAATCAGTTTTAACTAATAGAAGCTATGGAGAAGTCAGCTTGGGGGTACTTTTTTTATGGTTAGATATAGGGTTTATAGAGTACAGTTTATAAAATAGATTTTCTGTACTGTATAAGTCAAGTTTAAAGACTAATAATAAAGCCTAACAGTTTATACTCATAGCCCAACTTAAAAAAAATAATAATATTTTGTGTCCTAAAAGCCTTTCATTCTGAATTTATTCCCTTATTCTGAATTTATTCCCTTATTGGCTATCTGTGCTACAAATATTTTTTAGTTTGTGACTTATATTTTCACTCTTTATGACAATTTGATCAATAGAATATGTTAATTTTAGTAATAGTTAAAGTAGTGATTTTATGATTTTTAAAATTTTGTGTGACTTCTTAAAGAGTTTCTCCTTCCCTAGGATAATGTCATAAAAGTATTAGCCTCCATTATTTTTCACAAAGTTTATAAATTGCACTTAATTGACTGGGAATTAGGGATTTTTGGTTTTTATTTATTTTTTTAAAAAGATTTTATTTATTTATTTGTCAGAGATAGAGGGAAAGAGAGAGCGCACAAGCAGGGGGAGCGGCAGGCAGAGGGAGAAGCAGGCTCCCCAGTAAGCCAGGAGCCCGATGTGGGACTGGATCCCAGGACCCAGGGATCATGATCTGAGCTGAAGGTAGACAGTTAACCAACTGAGCCATCCATGAGTCCTGGATTTTTGTTTTTTAAACTAATAACTGGCCAACATGCCCTCTGACAAACCATAATGACCATGAACATAGTAAATGTTGGATGGTCGATTGGAAGAATGACAAGATCCTTAACCCTTGATGATGTCATTGAATCCCTAAATATGAAACCATCTATTTCCAGACTCCTTACTATGTTAGATAGTAACGTTCTTCCTGTCTGAGCCACTCTTGTCTGGATATTCTGTTGCTTGCAGCTAAGCTCTCACTATTTGATAAAAGGTGCCACAATTAATCACCTGGGCACTCATTCCTAAGTGTGACTGGGAAACAGCAGAAAAGTCAGGACAAACTAGCACAACCCAGGTCCGACTGTTTTTTTTTTCCTGGAGTTTGCATGATGCATTTATTGTTACCTCATTGGCCCAGTTACCTTCTCTCTGCTGAGGACCTTTCTCTGGTTATCATTATGACATCAGGGTCCAAAAGAGAAAAGAAAGCTGTAGGTGTTTACTGTAAAAGAAGACACAGTTTCAGTACTGAATGCAGCCTTCACCCTTGGCTCCTTGTTATCAATACTGAGCCTCGGCAATCTCTTCAAACAGCTCCCCTGGAACAGCCTTGATCCTGGGGGTCGGCAGGATCTGGGAGAGATTTAATGCACTATTAGTAGTACACATGATGCCGTTCTGAGCACTATACTTGGCAGAACATTACTGCAGCCAAAGGACTATATTAATGTCTTATGAAGCTGTAAACTTGTTGAAAATGCACCTGAATTCTCAGAGGCACGGAAATGAAGATGTAAGTAAGCCTGGGGTGAGTGTTTAGCTTTGCAGTTTATTTTCTGCTTAACGATAATGGGAGAAGGAGTAGCAAACTTCTATTACTTGTGATTCATGCAACAGTCCTCTAATACTGCAGGTGAACAACTTTGGGAAGATGAAGCTGTTTGCATCTTTATGCCCAAGAGAGTGATCTTCCAGATCTGGACTGTGAAGATTTGACAGCGTGAGGCATCAGACCATTTAGAGAAACCCATTATGTGCAATTTGTTCCAATTAATATGAAAGCGTAGCATTTCTCCAGAAGTACCTCCTAGTGTAAGAAGTGAATGGATTGATATTTTGCAGATTCTGTTGATTAGGTTAACCAGAGCATAAGGCATTATGACTATCAGTCACCAATTATTATGCTTAATGGGTATAACAAAGTCTTTCATTCTCCGGGAAAATAGCCTTATTGGCCTGACCTTTAAAACCCCAAATCACTTTATTTCTGTTCAATTCCTTCTGTAGGATATGACCTCCAAATAGAGCTTACCAGTTAGCAATGTTTGGTGATAAAACCCAACGCAAAAAGAGAGGCAGAGTAGAGCACACACCAAAATATTGGGAAATTGGGAGAGCAGGAGCTTAGTTAGGCCTGATGCCGCCTCAATGTACTGTGGTAACTTAGGTAGATTATTATCTGTGCCTCCTTTTCCTCAGCCGTTCCCTAATTGCAGAAGTTGAACTAGATTTCATCTAGGAAATTACATGTGTTCATTTCCTTCATACTGAATTCTACAAACCCCTAATATTATGCTGCCTTTGTCAGTGTTCATCTCCTTTAACAAGTTCCATTTAACAACTAATAAAATCCCATCTTTCTTAGAAAAATTTCCTTGGCTTTGGAAGATATGTTGGAACTCAGTCTTGTTACTTCTGAAAGCCTATCTAAATGTGTGGTTTTCCTAGAAAACCAGGAAAAAACTAGCGTGGGAACTGACATTGAAAGTGAGCAAATTACTCATGAAGCAAATATGTATAATATTCCACAGCCGTGGATATAATATTGTACTGGAAGTTAACAGGGCAGAAAAGAAATGTGAGGAAGGGTTCTGTGAAGATTCTATAGTAATTGGAGCAAGGGCTTTGGTTACCTTGTGTGGCAATCCACAGGAGAACCACTCATGACCCCTTGCCAGAGACAGCCAGGTGGGAGGACTGAGCACAGCTGGGGCACCAAACTGGGCCTTTCATGCCCAACACTGGACTTCTTTAATGAGAAATCTTTGCTCTGGGCTGTCCTACAGGCCTTCCTGAGACTTTCTCAGGGTTGTACTGCAGTATGAAGTTCTTCCTACTTAATTCCTTCCTTTCTCAGATGTCCGATCTGCATCAATCATGATCTGAAAGTTTTCCCTGCCTGCTCCTACTCTCTCTCCTTTATTCTTCATAGGCATCCTCCCAGTTAAGCTTTTGCACAGCTAATTCCATCTTGATGTTTGCTTCTTAAAGGATCCATAATACATATGACTACTTGGAATAAGTAATATTCCAGACTCTCTGGCATCCAAGTGTGACCATTTGACTATGTGGCTTTGTGTGCATATGATGTGTAAGAACCTTAAAGTGATCTACTAGGAGGTTGGTCTCTTCCTCATGGCTTCCATCCTGCTAGCTAGAATGTGGGCATAGTGGTTAGGTTCACAGCAGCTAACTCAGATCATGAAGTGGAAGCAATAGATTTAGGATTAGGGCTATAGATCGCTAATTGTAGAGAAACTATCATATCAGCCTAGATGATCCATGTTTACACCGGAGAGAAAAATAGCTAGTGATATTTTCTCTTTTCTATCAAACAGCACAATGTAATTCTAACTTATAGAGGTCCCTGCACTTCAGGGAAGGGGGTAAAAGGCAAATAAAACACTCATTAAACAGGAACCAAAGCATGGTGGCATAGAATAGTTTGTCTCACACACAAACTAAAACTCTCAGAAAAGGGGACATGATTGCCACCTCGAATATTTGGGAAGGTTGTAACCTGGATTTTGAAAGACAATTAGATGTAGAAAGGAGGATTGTAGCCTGGGAAAAGAACCTGAGTATAGCACTTGTTTAGGGTTAGAAAGAGACTACCCTCAATGCAATAGAGGTGGTTTGGTGACAAGAAGTGTAAAATAAAATTAGGTGGGGGAAATCTTGACAACTCTGCTTAAGCAATATATACTAAAGAAATCTGGCTGGTTATTTGCCTTTTGGCTGAGGTCTATCCCCTGCCCTTCTCTACTCCGCTGTGTATTTCAGGGGCCTGATGCCTGAAGCCAGCACTTACCAGGAGTCTCTGACTGATGTTTTGCTAGGTTTGGCCAATGGGAGGTATTGGCCAAACTCTGGAGAACAGGAAGATAGATGAAACCAGGGTATATCTTTATCTGATTCTTTTTCAGTCAACATCTCCAGTGGTTGCTTTGTCTTCTCAGTGATTCGGATTTCTGCTGCGCAGTCCTGGCTTCTGGCCCAGACATAATCTTTTCTCCCTGCATTCCTCTTCCCCTAGGGGTCATATTGGCTTCCTGCAGTTGCTAATCTTGTATCACCTCACTCTTCCCCCTTTGTTCTTGCAGCACTTTTGACAACTTCACAACCAATTTCCCGTGTTAAATTCCTTCTATAAATTACCTGGTTTAGCAGATGGTGTTGCTACCCTGTGCATATGTCTACAACATTCATTTATATACATCCAAGGCTGCTTAATGTAAATATCTGCACTTATTGGTCTTAAGGTTTATTTAGCCTCAAGAGCACATGTGGTCATGCATAAGGAAAGCTAGAAGTGACAAAGAGTTGGTGTCCCCAGTAGTGGACAATGATGGACAGACAGAGAGCTGGTGAATAAAAACCAGTTTCTTCAACCTGGGGCAGAAGATGGTAAGTAACTCTAAGTTGTATACCATAGTGTTTCTCCTATTTCCCTAGAGGGATCGAGTTCCAGTTGTCCATGGTGGTAACTGGTTTGATCATGTACACTTTATTTTGGCATCTTTCTCCTCCCTGTTTTATTTCCCCGCTTGCCTACCAGTTTACCATTTGAATCCTTATCTCAGAGTCAACTTCTAGAGAAATCTAAATCAAGACAACTGACTTGGCTTTGATATCTCAGGTAAGATGCTAAATAATGCAAAACCCTTTCTTGACCCTCCATGACCACCTATCTTCCAGGGCTTCCTGTATAACAGCTTTATCATACTAACACTTAGTTCTTTTTATTTTTTTAAATTTTTTATTAACATATAAGGTACTATTTGGCCCAGGGTACATGTCTGTGAATCATCAGGCCTACACATTTCACAGCATTTGCCATAGCACATACCCTCCCCAATGTCCAAAACCCTACCCCCCCTACCTCCCAGCCACCCTTAGTTTGTTTGTTTTGTGAGTTTAGGAGTCTCTTATGGTTTGTCTCCTTCCCCATCCCATCTTGTTTCATTTCTCTTCCCCACCCCCCCATGACTCCCTGCCCTGCCTCTCAAATTCTTCATATCAGAGTGATCATATGATAATTGTTTTTCTCTGACTGACTTATTTCGCTTAGCATAATACTCTCTAGTTCCATCCACGTCATTGCAAATGGCAAGATTTCATTTCTCTTGATGGCTGCATAGTATTCCATTGTATATATATACCACATCTTCTTTATCCATTCATCTGTTGATGGACATCTAGGTTCTTTCCATAGTTTGGCTATTGTGGACAATGCTACTATAAACATTCGGGTGCATGTGACCCTTCGGATCACTACATTTGTATCTTTAGGGTAAATACCTAGTAGTAACACTTACTTCTTAAAGTTGAAATTATCCTTTTGTATTTCTCATGTCTTGAAGAAATTGTAAACTATAATCCTCCACTTAGTACTTTTCCTGGCACAAAATAGCAGTCCGTTAAATATTTGTTGAATAAGAGAACGAATGAATAAACAAGAAGAAAAAAAGACTGAGACGGGGAAAATTCTCACCATCGTTCTCCACACAGTGCTTAGCAGGTCAGAAGATAGATAAATATCTATCGATGGAATTAATAACTGAGCAGATTTGGTGATAACTAACTTGAAGTTTAGAGTTGGAGATTTGGGGCTGGATGAATTCTTTGAAGAACTGCATAAACAGAAGACACAATATTGGTTTTGAATAAGGTAAGCTTGTAGCAAGAGGATTACAACTGACAAATTTGAATGGGAAAAACATGAAACATAAATTCAAATGACATAATTTTTTATGACTTCCTTGAAAATGACATGAGTCAAAAATCAAGGAGATATCCAACATGTAATAATGAGAATTTCAAAATCAGACCAAAATAGAGCATTTAGACAAAAGTGACTATGTTCAGATACAATGTTTGAAAAATCAACTACAAATAGCTTTGTGAATGATACACTGAACTTAAAATTTATCTAAAGATTCGTTTTAAAATTAGTTTTACCATCAACGTGACTTACCAATCACAATTTTTTTCTCAAAAAGTTTCTGAGATGTTTTTGAGAGGTCATATTTCAGCAGTCTTAAACTTTTTATCTAGTATTTTAAAAAAGGATTTAGAAGAACTAGCCCCCTACTCCCTTCATATTTACCTTAAAGTATAACAAATCAAAAAACATTTGATTTTTAACAGTTTCTACTGGAAATCCAAACATAAATCTTCATGATAGTCCTGTGTGTTTCTCGAATCAGGGCCTTCAAAAACTTACATTCCAGGGGCGCCTGGGTGGCTCAGTGGGTTGAGGCCTCTGTCTTTGGCTCAGTTCGTGATCCCGGTGTTCTGGGATCGAGCCCTGAATCGGGCTTTCTGCTCATCCAGGAGCCTACTTCCCCCTCTCTCTCTGCCTGCCTCTCTGCCTACTTGTGATCTCTCTCTCTCTGTCAAATAAATAAATAAAACCTTTTAAAAAAACAAACTTACACTCCAGATAAATAATTACAGACAGGTACAACAAAATCCTGGTGCTGGATTATAGGCATCGTATAATAACTATTATATAATATAGTGACATCGTATAATAAAAGTACACACTAAATACTGACGTTTGTTTGTTTTTTAAGATTTTATTTATTCATTTAGAGAGACAGGCAGAGTTGACACAGGCGTGTTCAGAGCACAGCATGGGCAAAGAGCAGGTGCGCGAGTGGGGGAAGAAATGGGGGGGGGAAGGAGAGGGCCAAGCAGACTGGGCGTTGAGGGGTCCCATGACCCTGAGATCACAAACTGAGCCAAAACCAAGAGTCTGTTGCTTAACCAACTGAGACCGCCAGGCGCCCTGTCTGTTTTTAACAAACATTTCCTAAGATAAAAATTTTATGTCACGAATCCTAGGGAAAGCCAGACGTCATTGACACTGACTCTTGATGAAAGGGAAAAAAAAAATCAACCTGAAAAGATTGTTTACTATTTAAAGCTACTTGTCTGCCTGTTTCAGACTCCATGGTAAATCTTTGTTTTTGTCCGAGAATTCTCATTCTTGATGAAAGACCCAGATAGTTGTATATTTGAATAAATAGCAATGGCAGCCTGTCCCAAGGCAATCCTCAATAATGTGGTCTATGTGTTATAGAATTTTATCTAAGTGTTAACTCTCAAGAGGGTTTGGCACAAGAGGTAAATATCACTGGTATTCATTTTATTGTATCAAATACATTGTTATGCTAATTTATATAAATCTATGAGAAATTATTATGTTTTAAATATAAATATCTAAGACATATCACTACTAAAAATAATGATAACAGATGTTATGTCTATGAAGTATGTGAAATTCTACGAGAAATTTTCCAGGAAAGAAAATCTGTTTTCCTGGATCAGTCTACATCAATTCAACCTTCTTACTGCTATTCAGCACTTAAATTCAAATACACCGTAAGAGACAGATAAAAATGCATCATCTTATTTTGTTCCCTACTTACTCATCCCCTAGCTTACTATTTTATTTTATAGTCTGATAAAGCTTCATCTGCTAGAAAGAGTTTTTCCTGTAAGTTGATACCATTATTCCTATTATATTTGCCTGCCCATCACCATTATCATTGCTGTCTGAGACATTAGTAAATTTAGGATATGAGAAAATGACCAGCAACTGATGGAAGTAGTCTACAGGAGCAGTCAAATTAGGTTATACATGACTCCCATCAGGGTATTTGCTTTGGCAGCACATATACTACAATCGGAACCATACAGGGAAGATTAGCATGGCCCATGAGCAAGGAAGACAGGCAAATACATAACACCCATCAGGTATCATTCCTTTTAAACAATCACATGGATTTAATACTGATGTGGAAGAGAGCACAGAAATCTCTTTCAATATCTTCAATTCACAGAAGAGAAAACGAAAGTGTACAAAATTTAAAATAACCAGACAAAAGTCCTATTATTCCAAGTCAATGGAAAAACTCCCAGAGTCCAATTTCTCCACCTCCCATCTCAGGAAATTCTTTTATTATAGAATCATCTTGAAGTTTTCACCTTCTTTCACATTATGAGTTGCATGTTTTGGCTCCTCTGGCTAATATTATTTTCCAAAAAATAATTTCAAATAGTATTTCACTGATAAAAGTTTCATTGGATACTGATATAAGATTATTTATTCAACTGATTTGCTCAACAAATTTTTCTGAGAAAGTACTGTCCTGAGTTCTCAGACTATAGAGGCAAACAAAACGAGCAAAATTCCCTGCCTTTGTTGGAACACATCATCTAAATTAAACATTACAATTTATAATTGTCATATTCCATCTTGGTCAGTGCAGCTGGGTTTTGGTTACAATTGTTTTAGACCAGGAGTTGATGCCATTTCTGAGGGAAAAAATCTAAATGACAAGAGCAGAAGTAGTTAGTCCAGTTTCAAAACCAGAATTACAGTGTACAGATAAGGGAATAAGGCAAATAAAATATAGGAGAAAGATGGGGATAGCTTTCAGGGCCAGGCTTGTGGGAAGTCAAGAGTCTGGCTGATAAACACCAGTGAATGCAACCAAGATTTATTCAGCTCCCATGTGACTGTTAGCCCCATTATCTAGTTTGCTATTTAATTATAAGCACCTAGAACTGTGTGTGCCACATCATATATGTTCAATAAATATCCTGGAAATGAAAGAATGGATAATGTAAACCAGATATTCTACTGGATTATAGAGATACAAAGATGAATAAAATATGGTCCTATCTTGTAAGAAGCTCATAATCTCATAAGGGATCATAAATATATTTCTGAAATGTCTTCTATTAATAAAACACTATGCTAGGCACTGCATTAAGGAAAAATAAAAACAAATAAAACACAATCCTTCTTGGGCACCTGGGTGGCTCAGTCAGTTAAGTGTTTGCTTTCAGTTCAGATCATGATCCCAGGGCCCTGGGTTAGAGCCTTGCATCGAGCTCCCTGCTCAGCGGGGACCCTGCTTCTCCCCCTCCTTCCCGCTCATGTTCTCTCTTTCTCTCTCTCGCAAATAGATACATCTTAAAAACAAAACACAATCCTCTCAAGGAGCTTACTTTAGAATAAATATTTTGAAAAATAATACTATGGACAGATTCCATTTTTCTCTGGTTGGAATCAAGGCAATTTTCTTGGAGCACCGTTGTTTGAGTTGGGTCCATGCCTTCAGTTGGACTATTACTACCTCTCTGTGCTCGTTCTCAGTAAGAAGCTTTGAAGAAGGCTTGATCAAATAAGAATTGAATTAATCAAAGCCCTTAAAAAGGGAAATAACCAAATACTTAATGTTTAAGGTTCTCTTTGTCTTCTTATGTAATTCTTTCCCATCTTACCAGAATCATTCAAAATGAGGTGCCGTTCCCAAAATAGAATGTTTCCTTTTTAACAAGTAGTCCTTGTCTCTGACCACTACTGTTTTTCTCTGCCAAAGATGACCTCCCAAAAAACCTATTCTGTACTGTCTCTCTCCAAGACTACCCCTGGGTTGATCTGCTAGGAGGATTCATAGAACTAAGCATATAGTCATACAGTTGTAATTTATTACAGCTAAAGGACACAAATAAATAGGAGCAGGGGAGAAGGTGAAGGAGTGACCTTTGGAGGAAACCAGGGGCAAGTTTCTAGGATCCTCTCCCAGTGGAGTGACATAGGTGCATAGTTGTGACAATAAATGTGAAATGTTGTCTAGCAGGAAAGCTCCTTAGAAACTCAGTGCCCAGGATTTTTAATGGGGGCTGGCCATGTAGGCACCCTCTGTCTAGCCCCCTCGCACATACCAAATTTCCAGACTCCCAGAAGGAAACCAAGTATTCAGCAAAAGCTGTATTATTAGATAGTTTAGACATAGTGAATCATTCTTACCAGGGCATGGTAGAAACAATTCTAAAATCTAAGTTTCCAGAGCCCAGCCAAGGGACAAATTTGCAAGCATGACCACGTAAGAATAGCAGTCTCTGTCTTGCTCTGTTGATTCTTTTCTGCGCACTTTGTATTCCCAGTTCTGAAATAGGGTACTCATGAAACTAGACTCAACATGAACATCTTGTAGTAAATACTCCCTTAAAGACATTCAGATAAAATTGATCACTCTTTTCCTTCTACCACCACTGTAATGGTGTATAACTCAAAGGTGCATTAACTAACTTGATTATAGTAATCATTTCACAAAGTACACATGAAACTTCTTGAAATTTATGCCATTAATCTTATCTGATTTTTAAAAGTTTGTGACAATCTTACAAAGTTTATGGATAGTATTCTGATTACCTTTTTTAAAAGATTTTATTTATTTTAGAGAGAGATTAGAGTTCACGAGCAGGGGAAGGGGCAGAGGGAGAGGGAAAGAGTGAATCTCAAGCAGACTCCATGCTTAGCACAGAGCCTGATGAAGGGCCAAATCTCAGGATCCTGAGACCATGACCTGAGCCGAAATCAAGTCAGACACTTAACTGACTAAGCCACCCAGGAACCCCTAGGATTCTTATTATTTTTATGTCAATATGACTATCAAAAATTTTTAAGTGACAGCAATAATTGAAAGGCAAATTTAAGACAAGTTACATAATTGTTGAAAATTAAATTGCAGTCTGTGTTGTCCTGACCAGTCTCCACAAAAAATTATGAATTTTCATGTTTTCAAATAGTACAGGTATAGAAAACTGAATATTACACTTGTTCCCTTGCACTATCTGAAATAAATATTGTGACTGCAAACAGTCACAAAATCACTTACTGAATGTATTAAATTTACCTCAAATAGAGCCCCAAATTTATAAAATACTAAAGTGTGAAATAGATAAACTTCGTGACTGTTTATTTCCTGCCTAGAAATACAGCTTAATATGTTACTTAGCCCTGGAGAAATTGAATACAAGTTATGGAATCAGTCTTAAATCAACCAATTGTGTAACAACTTCTGCCTAATACTTGCTTTGCATAAAAATGTGGAAAAGTCTAGAAAAATTGTAAGTGTATGCTACTGTCCTGTAAAATCTTAGTCTTGTGAGGTTCTTATAAGTAAATTATCATTTGACTGGAGAGCCTTCCTTAGAATGAAAAATACAATCAATAGAATCAGAGTTCAAACTAAGAATTATCCTAGGCCCAGAATATGAGTAAAGGATGGCCGTCGTCTTCTCACCGTGATTTTTCTCACGTATTTCATCCATACTTGGGAGATAAATCAACACCAACAATGTTAGCCCACATAAATTGTTTATTAGGTGTGCTTTGCTTGTGCCTGACATGAGCCTATGGAGACGTTTGAGAAATGAAGCATCATCTTTTTTGGGAACGTAGAAGAGTTCACTTTGTTACACGTAAGTGCTAGGAATGGTCAGTCTAAACTTGAAACAACCCTTAGGAAAGGGGAGGTGTCTCCTGAATTTTGGAATTTGTATGTGGATTAGCCTATGTTTGTTTTCAGCTTCATCTGAGAATAAGAACTCAAACTATATTCATAAGTCATATAGTTTAAATTTTTGGATACCGAGAGGAAATGCTGCCAAGCATGAAATTTGTCTACAAGCTACTAATCCCAGAGCTGTTTCCTCATGCAGGGGTGACTTCAAGATGATAAAAATTACCAGAAGTTCGGGAGAAATTTTTCTCATTTTACACATTTACTTTGTTTTTGTTTTTAAATAGGATATACGTCTATTTGATCAAAACTATTTAAATCCCATTCTATCTAGGGGCAAATTAAATAAGAGACATTCTTATTTTGAGGATATTAGAATTTTAGAGTTCCAGAGATTCACAGAAATTATATGACCCAGGTCTCTCCTGGGAAAAATGAGGTCCCTCGAAGCTAAGTGCCTTGCTCAGGTCATATAGCTGGTTGGTAGTAAATTCAGACTAAAATATTTTGATCATATACAAGCTATTTATCATATCAGCAACTTTCTTCTTTTTACAAAGTCACCAAGAATTAGGAGTATATACTCGAGGTAATTACTTAGCTTCTCCCTCATTAAATATACACATATGAAATAAAATCATTTTCAATTTTTAAATGATCTTATATTCAAATTTGATGTGTATCAGAGTAACCACTAAGATTTGTGGACTCTTAGAATTTTGTTGATTACAAAAATAATTATGCTAAGTGAAATAAGTCAGAGAAAGACAATTATTATATGATCTCACTGATATGAAGAATTTGAAAAACAAGACAGAGGATCATGGGAAAAGGGAGGGAAAAATGAGACAAGATGAAACCAGAGAGAGAGACAAACCATAAGAGACTCTTAATCTCAGGAAACAAACTGAGGGTTGCTGGAGGGGATGGGGGTGGGAGGGCTAGGGTGGCTGGGTGATGGACACTGGGAAGGGTATGTGCTATGGTGAGTGCTATGATTTGTGTAAGACTGATGAATCACAGACCTGTACCCCTGAAACAAATAATACATTACATGTTAATGAAAATAATTAACCTCTGTAAAATGCCTCGTAAAATTTGTATGTATAGCAATATGTCACAAATATTTGATTTTGTTTCTGAAGTGCCGTGAAAATGCTGTTAAAATTTTATTATAAAATATTCTAGTTATTCTTCACACATAATGCAAAATGAAACAGGATACTGAGAGTATATTAAGAAAAATGTTTTGTTATTTTCCTTTTGTGGCTTATCTAGACTTTGTCTAGTTCAGTAGAAGGGAGTCCCATAGAAAATTCCATGGTGTGGGAGGCTGAGGTTCTGGATTATTAGAATTCTCTTCTCATTGTTATATTCCCTACTAATTCAAGAAGTGCTTTAATATGTATGTGTGAGAGCTGCCTAGACATATAAGGCCTAGTAGAGCAACGGGTTTCAACCTCAGAAAAAGAAAGAGAATGTTTATTTTAAAAATGGAACATGAAATTTTAAGATAGGCTATCATCCAGCTATAAGTGGCCTAGAGCCAATGGTGCCTGTAAGCTCCATTTCCTCAGCCTGCAGAAGACAGATACACGGCCTTAATCATTACATTATACAATTAACCTGACACATTGACTTCCTACATGATTCTGTGTTACTCTGTTTCCATCGTCTTCCAGTGAATGCCCATTATTCTTCCAGATTACGTGTGCAGAAGTGTTAACATAGGGTCTGGCAATTTGTAGGTGTCCAGGAAAATGAGAAATTCCTCTCATCACATTATAGAAGACATAGAGATAAAGATTGTGTAACTTTTACCTAAACAGTACCAGAAACTATAAAAATACTCTCTGGACTATAAAACTAGAAGCCTTAATCCATATAATCTCAAAAGTGTTAGTTTTCAGGAAGCTCATATAATATGCCTAACATTCATTTCCATTATTGGAGTGCTGGTAATCATTGGAAAAGGTGAAATCCATGTTTAATTCCATCTTAAAAGTGTCCTGAATGAAATGGAAAGTAGATCCTGTGGGAACTTCACTTCTATTCTTGTTTCTGAGCTGATTAACCTTGCTTTCTCTGAACTCCCATCCATTCTACTAGGAGGTCTAGGTTTTCTCGCTCATCTTTTTTCTTTTTCTACTCTCTTTCTAACCCTTTTCTTAATCATCTGCTCCTTCTGAGCAGATGTAAAATGAATATTTCTGATGCAGTGTGAAATGAATCTAGTAGCCATCCAGTGGCTTCCACCAGCCCTTCCCTTTTAGTCTCCCCAAGGACTCCTCAATCTTCCTTTGAGAAAAGTCTCTTTCCCACACTTAGCCTATATTGCTTAGGTTGGTCTGACCCTATGCCCCATTCTTTCCCTTCTTCCTTCTCCAGCCCCCACTCCAGGAATGAGCATGTGGCCCAAACTGAACGATCATCATATTCTATCTTTCCAGAAACAACGAATGGGTCAGAGATACATATTTGACTTGACTCTTCTGAAATTATTGAGTAAAGGGGGCTCTCACTTTGTCAGTAGGGCAAAGTTATGAGAATGTCAATCATGGAGTTGCTAGTAGACATGTCATAATAAGAAAAGAACTTTGCCAACAGTGAAGCCAAATACAGGAAATCCAAATTAGGAGAGCGATAGGAGATGTGGCAAGATGATTTGAGCATCTGGAACCCTGGATTTTTTTCAGTTATGTCAGCAAATTTCAGTTTTGTTTTAATTTGTTTGATTTGGGTCTCTGTTATTTACCAGAGTATAAGTCCTGAGAAATACACTTTCTTTCTCTGGACTCCACCTTAAGTACAATTCAGTTCTTCTATTAGTAAGAAATTAAGAAACATGTCACAGCTCTCCTTCCAACAAGAATAAGTTAGGGTAAGTGTTTCTAGCTTGAAACACCTTTTAATACAAACACCCTTTTGAAGTCTACAGTCTAATGTGTCTATTCTGTGCTAACATATTCTTGAAAAGAATGTGTCTAATTACTGAGTGGTTAATAATACATTATTAATCATCATTATTAATATAATATTAACAATATTAATATCACTAATATTAAATTATTTCATTTCTTTAGTCACTGAACTTTGTTATTTCGTTATTCAGTCCGTATGTGGATACCATTTGAAAATGAAACTACAAACATCAATTACTTAATAAAATTCCAGTTTAAATTCACAAAGACTTGAAATGAGATTTGGTGTACAAAACATGTAAAATCTAGTCAAATATACTGTGGCATGCAGGCTTTTTAATATAGGATTCCAGAGATTGCTGGAAGTAAAGAGCTTGAAGGGTATTGTAAATCAGATATTATATTATTTATTCATTGCCATATTTAGTACTAAGAGAAGATGTTATGACTTGAAAAGAACTAAGAAAATTTCTATTCAAGACTATTGTGCTTAAGAAAATAAAGGACAAAAAGAGAATGTTGAATTTGCCCAGTATGTAAATATACAGTTATTTTGTGTTTGCTTTGAAGAAAGTGAAAACCAAAATCTTACTTATACAAAAGAAATTAAATTTTTAATTAAGTTGTTTTCCTTCTCTGAAAGCAGAAACAATTTTCTTATGATTTCTTTACACAAGAAATTTTATAGAAGGTATATTTAAGAGTAATGTGACACATAATGCACCTAGAAAAGAAGTAGTCTTTTTGGGGGGGGGGCGGTTAAGAGATGCTAGGTACCAGCTTTTTTGCTGTCTATAATAGAGGCTGTAGAATTCAGTATTCTCCATCAGTTTAAAAGAGGTTTTTAATTTTTCTCGGTAAAGCTAACAGGAGGATTTGTTTGTTGAATCTGTACTCTGAAATGAAAATTAAACATACTCTGTAAATATGGAAACTTATATAAACCAAATTATAAAAGATATAGCCCTTATATAATCTTTATCTTTCATGAATTAATAAATTGTATTGGCCTCAACTTGATTTTTGTCTCTGATGTACTATGTGATAGTTATTGATAACCATAAGTCAAGTAGTTTCGATTTAATAATACATTCAGTTATTCATGTAACGAGTGTTTATAGAGTGACTAGTATGCATTCAGAGCAGTAAGCAGACTAAGTTCCTACCCTACAGGAGCTTACATGTTAGTAGAGGAAGACAGCAGTAAACAAATAACTATTATATAAAATCAGATAATGGTAAGTGCTATGGAGAAACATAAAGCAGAATAAGAAGAACAATGGTTAAATTTTATGGGTCAAGTTGGTTAGGCCATAGTTCCTGATTTTTGGTCAAACATCAGTCTAGATGTTTCTGTGAAGGTATTTTTTTAGATGTGATTAACATTTAAATCAGTAGACTGAGTAAAACGGAGTACACTCCATAATGTGGGTGGTCCTCATCCAATCAGTTGAAGGTTTTTCATTTTTTTATTTTTAAAGACTGTATTTATTTATTTGACAGAGAGAGAGAGATCACAAGTAGGCAGAGAGGCAGGCAGAGAGAGAGAGGGGGAAGCAAGCTCCTTGCTGAGCAGAGAGTCCCATGCTGGGCTCGATCCCAGGACCCTGAGGTCATGACCTGAGCCGAAGGCAGAGGCTTTAACCCACTGAGCCACCCAAGTGCCCCAGTTGAAGGTTCTAAGAGAAAAAAATCAAGGTTTCTTGAAGAAAAAGAGTCTGTCTCTGGACTCCCTTTGAACTCAACATTGCAACAGCTCTGCCCTGGGTTTCCAGCCTGATGGCCTAGCCTATAGATTTTGGACTTGTCTATCCCCACCATCACATGAGCCAGTTTTTAAAAATTAATTTTTCTCCCTCTTTCTCTATCTGTATACACACATGCAAACCAAACACCGTATTGCAAGAGGAACGGGAAGGGCCATGGTGAAAAAGTGATTGCTATTTTACACAAGGTAATGAAGAAAGGTTGCATGAGCTGATATTCAACTAAAAGCCTACGGGAAATAAAGAAACAAGACATAAGGTCATCTGAAGGAGGCGTCTAAGAAGTGAGAATGGCAAGGACAGAGGCCCTGAGTCAGGAAGATACTCAGCATGATCAATGAACAGCACAGTAGCCATGTGGCTAAAGAGGAATGAAATGGGTAGAGAGTGGTCCAAGATGAGTTCAGAGAGGTGACGAAGAGGCTGATATCACAGATACTTCAAGAATACTGGTTTTACAGTGAGGAAAAGGGTAAGCTGCTTGAGAGGTTTTTCAGCAGAGGAGTAAATATGATCTGACTCCTATGATTAAAGAGTGAACCTGAGTGCCATGTTGAGAGTAGAATCAAAATGACACATAATGGCAATAATCTGGATGAGTGATGATTGTGGATTAGATTGGATGGCATTACTTGGGTACTGACAGGGATTACTTTTTCTTTTTTTTTTTTTTTAAGATTTTATTCATTTATTTATTTGAGAGAGAGAGAGAGAGAGAGAAAGCATGCGAGGGGAGAAGAAGGTCAGAGGGAGAAGCAGACTCCCCACGGAGCCGGGAGCCCGATATGGGACTCGATCCCGGATCTCCGGGATCATGACCCCCGCCGAAGGCAGCTGCTCAACCAACTGAGCCACCTAGGCGCCCAGGGATTACTTTCTTGATAAATTCTGGTTAGAGCAGATAATATCGAATCAGGCGTGGAGCATGAGAGGAAGGAGTCGATGTTTTTGACTTGAGCGACATTAGAGTAATGGAGTTGCTTTTGACAGAGGTGGGTCATGTTGAAGGAAGGAAAATAGATGTGGGTGGAGAGATCCACTCTGTTTTGCTTATGCTTAGACTTGAGTTGCTCATGATTCATCCAGCGGCAGTGTGGAGTAGGCCACTGGAGGCAAGTATGGCTCAGGATAGTAGTTTGTGAGTCATTTGCTTCAAGACCCTAGTTATTAACCTGGGTTTTACTACCTCTCAGGGGGCATGTTGGAAAAATATTGGGGCTTTTCAGTTGTCCTAGTGACTAGGGAGAGTAAACTGACATTGAGAGAGCAGTAGACAAAGATTCTAGGATTTCACAATGCATAGAGAGCAATCCTGACAGCTTCTTCATTTCTCTGGATTTTACATAATTCTTGAATGTCTTTTGGAGTCAATTCCAGAAAGGTTAACAATTTGTTTTCTGATATTTTCTGAATTTTTCCAGAGTCTGACTGTATGCAAATCAATAGAATATTGCACATGGTTTTGTTTTCAATTTCTCAAGAGTTTTTCATATCAGAAAGTGATATGATCAGTAGTATCATCATTACTGATTTTTGAGATAATAACTGACCTGTCCCTAAATACCAGTCTGCCTTTATAGCTGTTTGTCATATGCAAATGTGTGGTGGCAGAGTTTTGAGACTCTTTTCAAAATATACTTAGAATCAAATACTATTCAATTAATGAAGATACATGGAATGGTAGGATCTTGTAAAATATTATTAATAAATATTATTAAATATTTACTCTCACTGGTATTATTTCTGTATTAAAAATTTTATAGCACTGTAAGATCTGTGCTGTGAAATCACTTATTGAAATTTTTACTGAAAGACTGCTTCTTTTTCCAGTTTATCTTCTATTTCTAGTTGCCTATTAGAGAATATGATCTTCGTATTGCTTCTAGTTCTTAACAAGATCTAGAACTAGAAGAACTAGAACAGTGAGTGGACTTCTAAATAAAAAAACTATTTTATGTGGTAACATTTGTCTACCATATAGTGTACTTTTGACACAATACTTAAATAAATATGGCTCAGCTTCTTTATGAGAGTATCAGAGCGTCATTTTTTCTTGTTTCTGTCATTTTAATAGTCCATAGTTTGACTAAGAATGTCATTCTTACTTTAAAGTTATTTACCTCTTATCATAAAGCAAACCTCAGTTCTTTTTTTCTTTTTTATCTAACTGTAGTTTTCACTTTAGTGACCACCTAAAACCTTTTATTCCTCATTTACTGCTACTTCTGGTACAGTAGTACAGTTTCTGGTCTGTTTATTCTTCTTACAGTCCAAATTAATTATTACAAATAATTACAAGCACCTGTCTACTTCATTATATGTCTTTTAAGGTAGTCAAGCCTATGCATTTGCATGATGAAATATATACCATTCTATTATAAGTGTGTTTTATTTATAGTTTATTTTAATTTTGTATTACACTTATAGGTAGCATTATATTGACTATTACTAATCATTTGTTTTGGTAGGTTATATATATCCAAAGGTTAAGTTTTAGGATGGAAATATAGAGGCATTGTAAATAGTTGTTATAAAACACAGCATAGCATTTGATAGAGATTAAAACACCCATCCCAGGGAATAAGTTGCTGTATTAGAGTTCTCTGGAAAAACAGAGGAGGTCAGTCTTCTGTTCTATTCAGGCTTTCAACTGGTTGAAGGAGACCCACCCACATTTTGGAGTGAAATATGCTTTACGCAGGTCCGCAGATTTAAATATCAATCCTATACAAAAATATACTCACGGAAACATCTAGAATGTTTACCCTGTTTTCCCCATTACATCAATCATTATGCTTTATTTTAATATCTGTTTTTTCAATAGACTGCACATTCCATGAGAAACAAGGATTATATCTAACTTTTTCTTCACTCTACTCTTAGCACCTCACATAGTGCCTGATGTGTAGTGGGCTCTCTATATACCACTCTGAATTACCATATTCCATCAAGCCCAAATCCTTTGATGTTGGTGTTTTCTTGAAGCTTTTTACACAATCAGGTGATGACTGCTAATTAGCTGAACATGATCATAAAATACCAGAATTATAAGATGCATCCCAATTTGAAAATGATAAAACATTTTCAAATAGGCATCCTGGAATTGATAAAATGTGGTAATTAATCACAGAAGCTCACAGATTCCAGCTATTAACTTCTGATGTGGGATGTAGACCGTAAAGATGTTAATTAACTAATAATTATTTGAATACTTCAGTATTTTACCTTCTGACTTTTGAAATATTTGAAATTATAGGCTTACAACAGGGATTACATGCTACCTTCTTCAATTTTTCCTAAGAACCAGAATACTTTATTGTGAATTGCTCTTCATATTGTTGACTCCCCAAAAGGCAGCCCAGAGAGGCAAGTGCTATGGAAAAGGGAGGAAATAGGAGCAAGCACTAGTGGTTAAAGAAGACAACATACACTGGACTGGCCTGATGCCCCTTGGAACTCTCCTCACAACTTCGGACTCTGAATACTCAATCTTTTACCTGCATCCTATTGGGCAAACAATTTATATTTCTTTTATAATTGTGGTAGCCTCATATTGGAAAAGGAAAGTGGAGTATATTCCAAATAAAGTTTTGACATTAAATATTGAGAAAAATATCAGAAGCCATCTCATCTTCATTTTTTAAAATCTCTTCAAGTTTAACATGAAAAATATGGGTAAAACCACTTTGAGTTGTGGAACCTTTTATTCCCTTCTCATGGTAATCCTCCATAGCAAGTACTAATCCCCTTCCCACTCTTTCTCTCCCCATCTCAAAAGGATTCCTAGGGTAGACAGTGGGAGGTCATTACTCAGAAATGCAAAAAGTTTTAAGCTGTAGCCTTGATTACACACACACACACACACACACACACACACACACACACACGCACACTGAGATATTGCCTAATGGAATAACTTGACTTTGTGATGGCTTCAGCTAGTTTCTATTTCCTCTTGCATCTCTATCTTCCCCACCACCTCATGCCAGAAGCTCTATCTAACATGAGGTACAGTCAGTCATATGTTTTTCATCCTCTTTTCATGGCTATAAGAATATTACCCAACTCTTATTTTTAGGAAATGAGACTGGCTGAAGTAATAGGCCTTGCACAGTGAATTTTATAAAATTAAAATTTTATAAAGCACACATATGTAGACACCCTATAACTACCATCCAGATCAAGATGTAGGTCACTTCCAACCCCTAAAAGTTTCCTCAGTGCCTCTTCCCCCTACAAAGGTGAGTATTATTCTGATTTCTGTAATGATTGATTAGTTTTATATGAAGCTATATTCATGTAAGTGGAATCCTATACAGTAAGTATTCTTTGACTTCTTTAAATCAATGTTGTCTTAAATCTATTCATGCTGTTGCATTGTAATTGTTATATTACATTGTGTGAGTATACCACAATTTATCTACCCATTTGAATGGTGATAGGCATTTTGGTTTTTCCAGTTTTGGACTGGGAACTTTTTTTGTGGCAAAATATATGTAACATAAAATATCATTTTGACCATATAAGTGTACAATTAAGTGGCATTAAGTATACCCACATTGTAGTGCAATCATCCCCACCATCCAGCACAGAAATTTTTCATCTTCCCAAACTAAAACTCTCTGCCTATTCAACAATAACTCCTTATTCTTCCATCTCCCCCAGTCCTTGGCAACCTGCATCCTATTTTCTCCTTATGAATTTGACTACTCTAGGTACATCATATAAGTAGAATTATATAATATTTGCCCTTCAGCAACTGTCTTATTTCACTTAGCATAATGTCTTCCAAGTTCATCCAGGTTGAAGCATATGTAGAATTTCTTTCCTTTGTAAGGCTAATTAATATTCCATTGCATGTATATACCACATGTCATTTATCCATTCATCTGTTGATAGACACTTGGTTTCCTTCCATTTTTAGATTATTGTGAATAATGTTAATGAACATGGAAGTACTATTGTCTGATCAAGTCTGTTTTCAATTTTTGGGGTTATTTACTCAGAAGAGAAATTGCTGGATCATATAATAATTTTGTGTTTAATTTTTTTAGGGAACTTCCAAACTATTTTCCACAATGGCCATACCACTTTACATTCTCTTCAGTAATGCACAAGTGTTCTAATTTCTCTACATCTTCTCCAACAGTTGTTCTTTTCTATTTTTATTTTATAATATCCATCCAAATGGGTGTGAGATAGTATCTCATTACAATTTTAGTTTGAATTTCCTTAATGATTAGTCATGATAAGTATCTTTTCATGTGCTTATTGGTCATTCATTGATTTTCTTTAGAGAAATGTCTATTCAAGTCCTTTGCTCATATTTTTCATAAGGGTTTTTTGCTTTTTTTTTTTTCTTGTTGGAGCTGAAGACTTTTGGGTCCCTTTCTTTCTGTAAGGATACAATTTTTTTCTTCACCTCTGCTATTTCTGTACTCATAAAAAGGCAACCCACTTACGTTGTTATGTTTCATCTCATTGCTAATCTATGAAAGTATTAATCTTATTTAAATACGGTAATACATTTTTAATTTTCTTTTTAACGTGTTGTCCATTATTGTTATAGGTTTGGATCAGAGGAAGAACCATAGATTATAAACTGCAAAAAATTGAATTAGAATTTTTCCAGGGGCACCTGGGTGGCTCGGTCGTTAAGCGTCGGCCTTTGGCTCAGGTCATGATCCCAGAGTCCTCAGATGGAGCCACGCATCGGGTTCCCTCCTTGGCAGGATGCCTGCTTCTCCCTTTCCCACTCCCCCTGCTTGTGTTCCCTCTCTCACTTTGTCTCTCTCTGTCAAACAAATAAAATCTTTAAAAAAAAAAAAGAACTTTTTTCCATATAGTTTTTGAGGGGTTTGAAAACATATTTATTATGGTCACTTTAAAAAATGTTTGTATAAATAAATACTAAGGAAATAAACATCCAGTCCATGGTATGAATACTTTTAACATCATCTTATTGTTCCAGAGAGATCAATATATGAGGAAAGATCAGTACAACTGGCAGAGATGTCCAGATGCAGGGAGTGGGGAGTGGTAAGAGATAAAGCACACTGGCTCCCCAAATACTCAAAGTGTTTTCTGTTTTACCGAAGACGTAAAAGGGTTAGGGCAAGATTTCTCAGTCTCAACCTTATTGATATTTTAGATCAGATAATTCTTTATTAGAAGAATGTCCAGTGCCTTGCAGGATATTTAGCAGCATCTCTGGTTTCTACCCTCTAGTCTGCAGCAGTATCCTCCCAGACATGTCAATCAAAAATGACTAAGGATGTTGCCAAATGTGCCCTGAAGGTACATTTTCCCTGGTTGAGAACCACTGCTTTAGGGCTATCTGTGAGTGTTACTTTAGGGCATGAAGGATACTTAGAGTGACTCCTCAATGGAGAGAAACTGGGTTCCCATGGTTAACATCACATCCCACTGGGGTCATAAGTAATGTAAGGTATTTAAGCCACAGAGACCTTTGCTTGAATGGTAGAGGCCACTAAAAATTTACTCAATCATGTTGCTTTCCAGGTTTTTTTATTTAATTAATACAAGCAGGGATAGTAATGCTGTGTAACCACTCTATATGCACAGGCTAAAGTACACATGGAAAGATCTAAAGAAAATGTAATGGAAAGATCTAGAGAAAACATCTGGGCAAATTAAGTAAAATTTTCTAAACTAAAGGACATGGAAGGACGTCAGTATAGTGACAATACCTGAGAGATAAACATCATGTAGGGCAGAGGGAGATGCTTCACACTAAAGATAGGTTGGGAGACAACGTGGTGGTGATGGAAGTGGTGGGAAGATGCATATTTGGGGTTGATAATACAGAAAGGGAATGAAGTAACATTAGAACTTCAGAAGACCCAGTGCTTCTTACAGATGTAGCCTTGCATATATAAGATTGGGGTCATCATCCTACAAGTAATTTTGCCGGAAAATATGCTGGAAACTTTACCTGAGCCAGATACTTCTCATCAATCCCAGAATTATTTTATGCATGATATATAGTCAGGATTGAATGAACTTCTCATGGTTTATTACCAGCCTCCCCAAGCTAGCAGAGCCTGGTCCAAGTATATTCAAGAATTCCAAGGTATATGGCTCAGTGAGTTAAAGCCTCTGCCTTCAGCTCAGGTCATGATCTCAGGGTCCTGGGATTGAGCCCCACATGGGGCTTTCTGCTCAGCGGGGAGCCTGCTTCCCCCTTTCTCTCTGCCTGCCTCTCTGCCTACTTGTGATCTTTCTCTCTGTCAAACAAATGAATAAAATCTTTAAAAAAAAAAAAAGAATTCCAAGGTATGGAACTAGACCCATGACGATTTATCCAGAACTCTATGGGAGTCATACTAACAGGTCTTTGACCTACAATTGTACCTCAGAGAGGTTTGCTTTGAGAATTTAGTAGAATTAAATGAAACAGTATAAGGAAAGTTCCTGGTTCGTGAAAAGTAGCTTCATTATTATTATTACTGTTATAATATTATTGTTGTCCTTAAAGTAGCACAATGCAAATACTTGGCATTGAGATTACTGGTGGAAATGGGGCCCCAGCACTGACTTCTTCTGGCTTGTCTTTAAAAAGGGTCTTGTAGAAGATCAGAAATTAGGTCTATGTTTGCCCCTAGAAGAGTATATTTAAAGGATTATTTCTGCTTAACAGTCTTCTAGCATGTATCCAGCAAAGAAATAATTGGACCATAAGAAAATCTGGATAGATTTAAGGACAGAGCAAGATTACAGAACTAAAAGAAATAGAAATATCATTTAGATCTTTGCAAAAAATGTTCAGGAATGTGTGTACTCTGATAAAGTTAGTGATTTCTCTTTCAATATATTTCTGTGATCATTAAATTTCTTAATGCAGATTTTAAGAAATTTTCTGAGTAGAATTAGTTTGAGAAAGTAGGGGAAGATGACTCAAAGATTTCTTTACTCAGAATTTTAGTTCGGCAGTTTGGGAAATTCAAAGGATGAAAGGCTGTATAGTCACACTTCATTTTAAACAATCACAGCTATAGTTAAAAGTACTATTTGTTTACTTTGTGTAAACCAGCTAATCAACAGGACATTTGTTGTATGGTTTAAAATGCTATATATTTACTTTGGGCTAATTAACAGTAAGTAATTTAAGAATTTCTCCAGAAGTTGCTGATAAATATCAAGGAAAATGATTTAATTTAATCTTCATGTGTCGCTTGCAAATTTTAAGATTATCTTTACCACCTTCTTTCTCAACTGGTCACAAACTAAAAATAACAAATTGTTATAAAGGGAAAAGCGAAGAAATTATGACATTTCTGTATCTAATATTAATGGGCTATCAGAATCATAAAGTAATTTTGTTAAAGTATA
>CM052802.1:72040041-72131275 GCA_028533885.1 Nasua narica | reverse complement strand
ATGCAAAGTCACTTAGTGTCACATAGTGGGTACCAGGCCTAAGCAAGTCTAAAGAAAAAATGTGTCATTTATGGGTGCCTGGGTGGCTCAGTTGGTTGAGCAACTGCCTTCGGCTCAGGTCATGATCCTTGAGATCCGGGATCGAGTCCCACATCGGGCTCCCGGCTCCACGGGGAGTCTGCTTCTTCCTCTCACCTTCTCTCCTCTCATGCTCTCTCTCACTTTCTCTGTCTCTCAAATAAAATCTTTTAAAAAAAAGTGTGTCATTTAGAAAGAGGGCGAACAGACTAGGAGAGCTGAAAAAGCGGTGAGGTGGAGAGCCTACACTGGCTGTGCGCAGATCATTGCTTCCTAAAGTTGGGATGTCCTGGTCCAATTCTTCAGGCATTTCTGTCCTTATGGCTGACACGTACCTACTGTGAAGGCCACTATATATCCTATGTCATCTAGTATATGATTCATTTATCTAATCCCTTTGCTCTAACTTCATGTTCATCAAGCCCTATTTGATTATAATCTGCTATTATAAGCATGCCAGTGTGAACATATCGATTCTGGTGATAACGATAAATATACACATTATGACGCTGTCTTACACATTATAACTTGTGAGCTTGAGAAGCATAGGTTTGCTCCTAGAAGAATTATGAACCTTCAGAGGCTGGTATATCCAAGTTCTGATCCTGCATAGCAGCACCTTAGCCTCCAATCTGTGGTGGATTCGCTAAGATTAACGTCACTTGGTAACATTCCTTGACAGCTTCTGGATGGCTTCCCTGGGTGACAGCCACCTTTCCAACTTCCTGAAAACATCTACATAGTATGTTAGCAGTTTTCTTCAGAGCAATTAAATAAACAGGGATATTGATGTTACTCTGAATTCATGACTGCTAATTGCAGTTTGGCTCCCAGGACTGCCCAATACTCTTCCATGCTTTCCCTTTCAGCCCAGTCTTCCAATCTCTCAGGAAAATATTTCCCATCTCCTTCACTTCCCCCACAAACATCCCTTATCAGTGACTTTCAGTGGATGACCTGCCTTCACACTCCCCAACAAAAACAGAAGACATCAGAAATGTGCTCATCTTCCCGTCACTTCATCCAACGATTTATCTTAACCTGCAGCTATTTCAGAGGAAGGGATCTTCTCTTCAATCTCAGAGGTGCAAGTCTTTCTACCAAGGGTCAAATTTATCATATGTTCTTGGATTTCATCCCAATCAGCATTCTTAGGAATTTTGTTTCATCTTGTAGCCCGCTTCCTTTATATCTATCTCTGATAACTCTACTAGGCCCTTCTATCAATATTCAAATATGCTTTCTTTCAAATTAAAAACAATAGAAAGAAAGAACGAATACATTAAACAACAAACTTATCTCCGCACCACATGTCTCCAACCAAGCCATTATCTGGTCTCCTTTCTTGCTTTCATAGCCAAGCTTCTACAAAGAATTGACCTTGGATTCCATCCCTCTCCATTTCTTGCCTTCCTTTTTTGCCTTGATCCATTGTATCATAACATCTCCATTAAAAGCTCACCCTCTGTCGTTGACATTGACTTCAGTGTTGTTCCATTTAGAGAAATGTTATGTTTCTCATAACAAGGGATGCTGCATCATTGAAAACGGAATAAATCTCTTCTTAAGACATTCTTCCCAGGGCACCTGGGTGGCTCAGTAGGTTAAAGCCTCTGCCTTCGGCTCAGGTCATGATCTCAGCATCCTGGGATCGAGCTTCGCATTAGGCTCCCTGCTCTGCAGGGAACCTGCTTCCCCCCCTCTCTCTGCCTGCCTCTCTGCCTACTTGTGATCTCTTTCTTTCTGTCAAATAAATAAATAAATAAATAAATAAATAAATAAATAAATCTTAAAAAAAAAAGACATTCTTCCCTTCACTTCTGTGACTCTCCATTCTGCTACTCTTCTAGCCCTTGTTTTTAGGCTCCTTGGGTTTTTTTTTTTCCCTCTCCTACCAAGATTTAGAAGAAAATTAGAGGAAATGGAGTCGAGGTGTGAGCTAATGGAGATATATTCCTAAGACCAGCAACTAAGTGGAAGTTAGGGCCATTCCTGAAATGGGAAACACTAAAGGAAAAAAAAAATTCTTAGGAATGGAAAGAAGAACCCCTTACAATGAATTTTGAACAATGTTCATTTTGAGAAGCTTGTGAAACACCAAATGGAGATTTTTTCAGGCATATGGAAAAAGGGATTGAAATTCAGAAAACAGAGTGGAGATGGATTTGTGTAAGAATTTTCTTATGGTAGATAACATCTGAAAGTCTGAAATTAATAACATCATCCAAGGAGTGAGTACACAGTACTGCATAGTAAGATAGCCTGATACCCAGTCCCAAGATATTCCAAAATACAAAGTTTAATAGATGGTATTTAAAACCTGGCTATGGATAAGACCACCTAGGGAAAATGTAAGGATTCTAAAGACAAGATGCTGAGGATCAAGTCCTGGGCCCAGCAAATTTTAAAGGCTGAACAAAAAAAGAGGCTTCTGCAAGAGGGAGAGGGAGTAGCTAATGAGGTTTAAGTATATCTTGGAGATTGAAGCTCCAAGGCCAAGAGAAAGAAGTGTTTCATTTGTGGAAGGAAGGAAGGAAGGAAGGAAGGAAGGAAGGAAGGAAGGAAGGAAGGAAGGAAAGAAAGGTAAGGAGAAAAGAGAGGGAGGAAGGAGAGGGAGGAAAAGAAGGCAGGAAAGGCAAAAAGGAAAGAGAAGTGATAGTTTGATTTGTGTTCCCAGAAAAGATATGTTGAAGTCCTAATCCCTAGTACCCATGAATGTGACCTGTTGGAAAACAGAGTCTTTGCAGATGTACCAAGTCCAGATGAGTTCGTATCGGATTAGAGTGGGTGGGTTAGAAGGAGAAATTTTGGACACAGACACAGAGGGAAGACAGCCCTGTGAAGAAAGAGGCAGAAATTGCAGTGCTTATGCCATAAATCCAAGATCTCCAAGGATTGCTACAAAGATTGCTGGCAACCACCAAAAACTAGGGAGAGGCAAGGCAGGATACTTCTCAAGGTTAAGAAGGATTGTGACTCTGCCTACAACTTGATTTCAAACTCCCTGCCTCCAGAACTGTGAGTGAATAACTCCCAGTTGTTTTAAGCCACTAAGTATATACTAATTTGTTAAGATAGCGTGAAGAAACTGAGTAAGAGACAGACGAGGCTGGGTAGGAAGAGACAGGTAAGGGGCAGAGTGACTAGGCTCATGCAGAGGGCTACATAGCCAGGCTCACAGAAATCCCAGATATGGAGAAAGGCTATAGACAAGATACTAGCCAGAGAGAAGGGAACATAACAAATCCACCTTGTCAGTTCTAAATATAGATGAGATATTTTCATTATATTTACAAATCCACTTCGTTTATCTTAAATATTATAGACAAGATACTTACCAAATTTCCCTGATCAGTTTTCTATAAAAGACCAACCATAAAAACCCTCAACGGCAACCTATGTGGGACCCCATCACTCTAGTGAGCTACTTTCTTTTCCTTTCTGTTCTCACCTTCCTTTAATAAACTTTCACTTCACCTCACCCCATTGTCCATGAGATTCATTCTTCGACTCTGTGAGGTAAGAACCCTGCAACCCCGCAGCAGAAATAATCCAGCAAAGGAGGAATGTCAGCTTGACATTCACAAGGCAAAGACATTGATATAAAATTTCTCTCTGTGTGCAGAGAGAAATACAAGCTTTTACTTAATCTCTTGCATATAATTATGTATTGTGTTTTGTAGTTATTGATTTTCTTCTAAAGTCTTCAAAATTTCTTACATTTTATGTGAATTTTAAAATAGAAATTCCTTCCTTATGTCTTTGAAACAAAACTCATATTGCAAAGTAAACTATGTAAGTAACTCAGGGGAAGGAGTTATTTACATGAACTCCATATTCTCTAGATACAAAACACGTTTTGTTTTCCTTTTGTGCATCATTCATGCCATGTTTCAGGCTTCATGAAGACCCACGCTCTTTGAAACTGTTCAAGAAGCATTAAAGGATGAAATGATCTTATAGAAAATAACAATAATTATGACTTTCTTTGCTTTTGCCTCTCATTTTCTGCATTGAGGAGGAACTGAAATTATGTGTAGTTATAGGAATGGCTGGTCCTGAATATGAATACTAGCAAAGAAAAAACCCTGATTCACTTTTTGAAAGTTTAAATCAAGAGCAATAGTCATTTACAAAGAGTAGTATGTGTTTCTGATTATAAATGAAACGCATACCAGTTAGATGCAATTTGGAAATCCAGATAAGTACAGAGACAAAAATGATGATCATTCACAATTCCTACCACTTTAAACAAACTCTATTAACAATAGAGTGTTAACAGTGTTTCTAATACTTTATCTATGCACATAATTTTTACCACGGTGTAGGTCATGCTGTATATATTTACTTTGAAGTCCTGGTTTTCACTGATAATACTGAATTCCAAGAATTTTCCATATGACAAAAAGATTTTTAAATTGTTTTTCATGGTGGAATAATATTCGATGGTTTAAGGCTGTCATAATTTATTTAGTCACTCTCTATTATAACTCATTTAGGTGTTTTGTTTTGTTTTTTACATTATTAACATGTTGTGATGAGCATACATAGACATTTCATTGCCCACATATTTTACTATATCTTTTGATGTAGAATTGCTGCTTTGACAGTAATAATATGCTGACAAGTATATTAACATTAAAAATAATAAAGATATTTTAGAATGGCTTTTGTTTTGAGAAGCAAAGGAAACATGTATGTCCTAACGTTTTCTAAGAGTCAATGCCAATCATTAGCTCTGAGTAAAGAAGGATATCTGCACAAAGAACTAAGATACTCCCCCATGCCCATCTGAGAATGGCAAAAGAATACTCTGAAATCCACAGGTACTACCTGATGAAATATTGTCATCTTCTATTAATTTAGGAAATGCCATTACACATGGAATTTCTCCAGAACATGCCATTACAATTATAATTGAAACTGGCTCTCATTTCTCTTGCTACCAGAGTAAGCCACTCTGCTGAGATGACTAAATTATTCGTGCAAAAGGAACTGTGGATATGTGTATATAATTAAACTATGAACTTCCATGACCATTGAAGAGTGTTTTTAATTATAATCTCTGGTGATTGCTTTGCAAACCACATAAATTATTCAATTTGAAAATGCATGAATGACCCTAGACAAATCATTTGACACTTTAGTTTCCTGCATGTAAAACAAGTAAGATAATAATTTGTGGGGCACAAAAGGAAAGCATGTGAAACAATGACTCATTTTTAAAGTTATCATTATTACCGTCATAAACAAGTAAGTAATGATCATAATTTGAATACTTAGAATTGCTAGTTCTTGCAAATATTACCGACTGTAACACTACTTCTAAATTGTGTTTTCTGCTCTTTTCTCCCCCCATCATTTTACATTAGAAGAAAGTGCCAATAACATATCAGTTTTACTTTGAAGTTCTTAAAATCTTTATGTTAAAAAAATCACTGAAGCAATACTACAGGGATATTACATTCTGGGCTGCTGTTAATAACTTGTGTGGAATATTGGAATATTCAACAAATATAGCATATCAAATCCAAAATCATTGCCAGAGGGGTTGTCAGAGTGGTTTTTTTTCCCCCCATCAATCTAATAAAGTTGACCAAAAAAAGGTAAATTCATAAAACACCACAGAATAAACTTTCCAGTCCCCTGTAAACATATTTTTTAAACAAGTGAGTAGTTTCTTTCCAATCTGAAATGATAGACTGTTTATCTGATTTTTGGAGATTTTATTTAAGATAACAAGATTTAACATAAATGGGAGTCCATAAATTGAGAAATACATTTTGCAGAAAACTCTGATAACTTCTGTGATTTGATTGACATAAACATACAGTCTGTTATATTGGCAAACAAGCAGCTATAATGTCTCTTTTTTCAAAGAGAAATTCTTGCAAACAAAGTGATTGTGTCTTAATGGTAGCTATTCTATTGATAGAAACATTTAAATCTGCTACATTCCTTAGGTGTTGGGCTGTTATGAAAAGGTCTTTAGTAATAAATTTGGTGAATAGTCATCCCAAACTATTCTGATATAGAATATTCTGATTCCAAGTGCGACACAGTTTTAAAGCTTTTCCCCACTACCTTTGTCTTTTTTCCCTTTAATTTCTGTCGTTTTTGTCATCTCTACTATTTTTTTCCATTCTGTAATCTGGATGCTTACTTTGTGACAGCTAATCTTCTAAACTAAAAGTTTTAAACAAAATCTTTAAAGCAAAGCTTGTGATTTTCTCATTTGATTTGCTTTAATCACAACTGTACATGGCCCACATTAATTTTACTCCTATAGGTCTGACTTATTTCAGCTATCATGTGAACAAACTCGCATGTTGTATGTCTGACTGTCTATAACTGAAAATAAAAAAAAAGATTCTACTCAGTTCCTCTTCTCATCTTTCCCATCCATTATTGTACTGCCTCCAAGCAAGCAAATCAGTGGAAACCTTTGATCATTTTTCTTTCATCTTACTTAGCTAAATTTACTTTTCCCTTCAGGAAACTTCTGAAATTTATCCCTTTCTCCATAAAGCTATTGCTGGGAAAACCTCACATATATTTTAATGTTACCATTTTGGTTCTTGCAAATTTCTCCTTCATGATATATATCCTATCAAACCTCAAGGTGGATAAAATATCTATGTAAATGTAATTTTTTTCTGTTAAAGAATTCATTTAATTCATTCTCTCAGTCTTTCAGATTGCATAACTATTACACTTTTTCACTCTTAAATTGTTTTTGATTATACTCTTACCATTTGTTTTTTCTAATCAATTTCTTTGTTGGTTTTGTTTTTCACCCAGTACTTATCTCATTACTTTCTTCATACCTAATTATTCCTGCTCTTAAAAAATATGAAGACCATTTGGGTGGTACAAACTGTATTTAACATTTCATGAAGCAGGACAGTCTTCCTTCAGAAAACTGCCAGATGGGGCCAAGGCAAGAAGCTTTTATAAGATGAAGAATAATGAACAAGGAGAAAGCAAGTAGAAAATATCTGATTGACTAGAGCTACAGTCTTAACCTTGTTTGGGGTGAGAAGGATCAGGGAAATAAGTATAGAGCCCAGAGTTGGCTTAAGGATTGGGGATTGACTGACTGAATATGATACATTTCTGATCAGATGAAGCATTTACAGAAGTACAAAAGTTATCTAAGTGGCTGACATGGCACCCTGGACAGCTCCGTCTCAGGCCCCAAAATTTGTTTCAACACTACTGAGGTACATTCTAAATTAAAGAAACCTGATAAATTTTCCCTACTAATTTTTGTCACCAAATAATCAACAATTCATCAAAATGTGATCAGCAACAGTGCGGAAAAAAATTGCTTGAAGTACAAGTATTTTAGTTGCTTTTGTGAAAATCGGAATTTTTTTTAGTTTAATGTTTTGTTTAGACCTCTGACACCACACTTTATTCTCTATCTTTGTCTAACACCCACTTATGAAGGCTCTTTTAATCTTTGACTGAGTTGTATATTCTAAAATTTGCTTTTTTTTTCAGTTAGTCTTTTTGAACACAAGAATGTTCTTCCCCACAGAAATGATTTTCAAAAAAGATTTTATTTATTTATCTGACAGAGAGAGAGAGAGCAAGTACAAGCAGGGGTAGTGGCAGAAGGAAGCCTGATGCGGGGCTCCATCTCAGGGCCCTAGGACCATGACCTGAGCTGAAGGTAGACACTTAACCAACTGAGCCATCCAGGTGTCCCTCACAGAAATGATATTTAGAAAGAATCCTTATCATTCTATCCTAAAGTGGAACCCCCAAATCCTTATTTCATCCACACTGTAGCTAAGCAATGCTACCAGTACTATAGTTATACCTAATTTTTTGACATTAACTTTCAGAGAAAGTATATTTACTTAGTTTCAATCTACCTATATGCAAGAATCCATCTTCACTTGGTGTGATTTTGGTTATGAGACTGCCCTTGTTTCATTACTGACTGGGTGGTCTTGAGCAAGTACTTAACTGCACAATGGCAGTAAGGATAGTACCATCCTCAAAAAAGTATTATCAAATCAAATCCAATAATATGTTTAAAAAATCATTCACCATGATCAGGTGGGACTTATTCCTGGGATGCAAGGGTAGTTCAGTATTTACAAGTCAATCAACATAATACATCACATCAACAAGAGAAAGGAGAAAAACCATATGAACATTTGAATAGATACACAAAAAGCACTTGACAAAGTACAACATCCATTAATGATAAAAACCTTGAACAAAGTTGGTTTAGAGGGAACCTACCTCAACATAATAAAGGCCATATATGAAAGCCCCACAGCTAACATCTTACTCAATGGTAAAAAACTAAGAACCTGTCCCCTAAGATCAGGAACAATATAAAGATGTCTGTTCTCATTACTTGTATTCCACATAGTGTTGGAAGTCCTAGCCACAGCAATAAAACAAGAAAAAGAAATAAAAGATATCTACATTGGTAAGGAAGACTTTCACTATTTGCAGATGACATGGTACTATATGTAGAAAACCCTTAAGACTCCACCAAAAATTACTAGAACTGATACATTAATTCACTAAAGTTACAGGATACAAACTCAATATACAGAAATTTGTTGCATTTCTATACACTAATAATGAAGTAGTAGAAATATAAATTAAGAAAATAATCCCATTTACAATTACATTAAAAAATAGAATACCTAGGAATAAACTTAGCCAAGGAGGTGAAATACATGTACTCTGAAAACTATAGAACATGATGAAAGAAATTGAAGATGACACAAACAGATGTAAAGACATTCATGTTCATGAATTAGATGAATAAATGTTAAAATGTCCATATTACCCAAAGCAATCTACAGATTCAATGCAATCCCTACCCATATATCAACAGCATTTTTCACAGATCTAGAAAAAATAATCCTAAATTTGTATGGAACCTTGAAAGACCCTGAATAGTCAAAGCAATCTTGAAAAAGAACAAAGCTGGAGGTATCACAATCCCAGATTTCAAGTTATACTACAACGCTCTAGTAATCAAACGAGTATACTACTGACATAAAAATAGACATATAGATTAATAGAACAGAACAGAGAGCCAGGAAATAAGCCCATGAGTATGGTCAATTAATCTTCAATTAAGGAGGCAAGAATATACAGTGGGAAAAGGACAATCTCTTCAACAAATGGTGCTGGGAAAACTGGATAGCAACATGCAAAAGAATAAAATTGGATAACTTTCTTACACCAAACACAAAAGAAACTCAAAATGGTTTAAGAACCTAATGTGAAACTAGATACCATAAAAATACTAGAAGAGAGCACAGGTGGTAATTTCTCTGACATCAGTCATAGCAACATTTTTCTAGATATGTCTCTTGGGGCAAGGGAAACAAAAGCAAAAATAAACTATTGGGACTACATCAAAACAAAAAGTTTCTGCAGGGCAAAGAAAATAATCAACGAAACTAAAAGAGAACTTGCTGAATGGAAGAAGATATTTGCTGATGGCATATCTGTTAAAGGGTTAGTATACAAAATATGTAAAGACCTTACACAACACAATACCCCAAAACCAAATACTCTAATTAAAAAATGTGCAGAAGATGTGAAGAGACATTCCAAAGAAGACATATAGATGGCCAACAGACAAATGTATAGATGCTTAACATCACTCATTATCATGGAAATGCAAATCAAAACCACAATGACATATCACCTATTAGAACGGCTAAAATCAACAACACAAGAAACAAGTGTTGCCAAGAATGTATATAAAAAGGAAATCTCGTGCACTGATGGTGGGAATGCAAACTGGTGCAGCCACTGTGGAAGACAGTATAGAGATTCCTCATATAATTAAGATAGAATTACCATATGATCCAGTAATTCCACTACTGGGTCTTTACTCAAAGAATATGAACACTAATTCAAAACATATATGCACCCCTATGTTTGTTGCAGCATTATTTATAGTAGCCAAATTATGGAAGCAGCCCAAGGGTTTATCAATAGATGAATGAATAAAGAAGAAGTGGTATATGTATACAATGGAATATTACTCAGCCATAAAAAGAATGAAATCTTGCCATTTACAACAACATGGATGGATCCAGGGGGTATAATACTATGTGATATAAGTCAGAGAAGGACAAATATCATACAATTTCACTCATATGTGGAACTTAAGATACAAAACAAAGAAAAAAAGAAACAGACTCTTAACTAGAGAGAACAAACTGATAGTTACCTAAGAGGAGGTTGGTGGGGGATGGTTTAAATAGGAGAAAGAGATTAAGAGTACACTTATTGTGATGAGCACTGAGTAATGTATAGAATTGTTGCATCACTATATGGTACACTTGAAACTAATATAACACTATATTTTAACTATACTGGATTTAAGATTTAAAAAAAGAAAGAAAAGGAATAGTACCTATTTAATAAGACTGTGAAAATTAAATGAGAGAATCTATGCATAGAGCTAACCACAGATGCCAAAAAAGGTTTCTGAAGGCATCTGGGAAAGTTCTTCCTTAAACTTACATGAAAAGAAGTCAACTTCTTCCTAGCCAGTCTTGAACAAGAAACTGTGTAGCTTCAATTGTTTATGACAGCTGATTGAGAACCAGATACTGGCTGAAGCTGACACTAGGGAGAGGTGAATGGAGAGATGCAAAGAATCTGGTTTCCTCAAGATATTGCTCTGCTGCTACATCAAACAATTCTGAAATCTATTCTAGTTATGAACCTCCAGTTATGCAATTTGTTCTTTTTTTTAAAGGTTTTATTTATTTATTTGAGAGACAGATTTGTTCTTTTTTTAAGACAGTTCGAGTAGAGTTGCTGTTTTTTTTTTAAATGAACATTTTGTTTTGTTTTGTTTTGTTTTGTTTTTTTTAAAGATTTTACTTACCTATTCGAAAGAGAGAGAGAGATCACAAGCAAGCAGAGAGGCAGACGGGGGACGAGGTGGGGGGGAAGCAGGCTCCCCGCTGAGCAGAGAGCCCAATGTGGGCTCGATCCCAGGACCCCGAGACCATGACCTGAGCTGAAGGCAGAGGCCTCAACCCATTGAGCCACCCAGGCGCCCTTCAAATGAACATATTTTAACTAAGCAAATTTGGTGAGTTAGAGAAATTGTGAGGAACGGAAGTGCCAGAGGCTACAGGGGCATAGGTCAGGGAGATTAGCCCCACAGATACCTGGCTTACCCAGGTCTGGGGCCCACTGGAGGCCAATGCAGCCCAACTCTTGAAGCTAGCCCAATGAGTCTCAGGAGGCATATTGAAGTGGTTCAAAAAATAAAATCAGAAATACAGTAATAAGAATATATCATTTTAGTAAAGTATTCGAAGCCTAACATATTCTATGGTTCTTAAAAGCTATTGGTGTGAACTAGGGAAGAATGGTACAGGACCTAGTTTTTCCTTTTTCTTATAAATGAGAAATCTTTATTGCTAGGAGTTAGTGATGGACAGAAAAATAAATAGATGAGGATTGGGGCACATATACAGAAGAAAATTATTGTTATAAATTTAGTGCATGAAGCTCTGTATTTATATGTTTATCAATAAGACAGAGGAATGGACATTAACTCCAAAGAATAAATGTTCTTTCATCCTAAAATAGTTAGATATTGGTCTTTATGCTAGTGAATGACAAGGTTATTCTCTCTTTAATATATTTTTTGCAATGTCTTTATTAGCAAAATAAAATTCTGAAAACACACAGGGCTTAAAATAAATAGACCTTTAGAAATGTATTAAATATTTATTAAGTAACATGCCTTTCTTGGAATATATACAGGGAAGAGTTATAATTGTACCATTGCCGGTTGGTTTGAAGATTTGTACCTCTCAAGCTCGGTAGCTTTTTAGAGTCTTTTCACCTCAAAACATATTAGTTTGAATACTGGTGGCATGATTAAATAGGTTGATTATCCTGAATAATGCCTAGAAAGCTAGGTTATAATTGCACCATTTAAAAATTGATAGAATTTTTTTTTACATTTTGTGACAGGAAATATATGATTATATAATTTTCTGTAAGGCCATACCCTTTATTACTGATATCATTAATAGCCATATTCTCTTATCCTGAAGCTGTGGACCAAAAATATTCACCCAAGTGCTTTACCTTTAGGACAACCCATACCCTTACCTAATGTCCATTCAGGACAAAATTTAGATGATTATGAACTCTGTTTATCATACATTCAGATTATTAGGGGGTCCGCAAGGGAGAGCATTAGTTGTAATCTCCAGAGGGCAGGAAATCTATACCCATTCTTCATTTTTAGCATAATTACTTCCAAAATTTGGTTAAAAGCCTAAGTTCCTATAATGATTTTAATTGCTACTGTCATCAATTTTGAAATAGCAGTTTGTTTTTATTGAGGGAAAATAAACTTAAGCAATAGACTGGTAACAGATTAATAATTGTTTATTATTATGTTCTATAGATGGCTAAGAATGTGGTAAATATATTAATTAGATGTCAAAACTCCAAAGAAATACTCATTGGGTTATATAGTTTGCCATTCTGCAGGTAGTTCCGAGATTGTAAGTAAGGAGTACTGACTGCTTTTGAGACATTTTCCCTTCACTAAATTAGGGTACTACTTGGAAAAAACAATAAATTTCAATGCACTGACATGGGATCTGAAAATATAGGACAGAGTTATACATGAGATTAGGGCTAGGAATAAAAGAAACATGGGCTAGAATTTGGTATTATACACCTGGAATCTTATTAATTCGACTTGATTTAGCTAAACCAAAGTCTGGAAGGTTTGAGGTATTGAGGAATGAACTCTTCAAAGAAATGCACATCTTTTTTTCCTCCACTTACTATACCTAACATAGATATGTTAAGCTTATAGCTATTTGTCGAATCAGTGAATAAAGAGGATTATAAAGTGAGGTTCAAAAGAGCCAAATGACTTGTGAGGCAATAGAACTGGCAAAAAGCAAAAAACAAGCAAACAAGCAAGCCTTGTTTTCAGAATCGAATTTAGTGTCTTGTCCATTAGAACACTCTGAGCTGCTTACACCCAGGCGTGTCTTTGGTAAAAGGATAATAGACATATGTACTGATATTCTAACAAATCAAATATATTTATATTGTAAGGAGACAGTTAACACTTGCCAGCAGAAAAATCATATGACCTAATTCAAAATTTTAATGTATTTCACTTTCAAGTTTCTCTTTTCTGCTCCTGCTCAAAAGTAGACTCCACACAAAGTATGTAGCATTTTTGGTAACTGTATTCAAGGCCTTTGTTATGTTGAGCAGATTTGATTCTCCTTCATCTTTCCTGGAGCTGAGCTAGTGGTAATAGTATGTTCTACTCTGAAAAGAAAAAAAAAAATTCAAAAATATTTGGAAAAAATCATTATCCAAACCATTTATTATTAAAAATTCAGGAACATTAAATTATCTCAGCAATTTCGTTTATTTCTCCTAGAAAATGCCTTCTAAGATTAATACTTTCTGAATGATTTTTCTCTAGTATCCTGGGCTTTCTTTTCTAAATGTAATGAATAACTTTGTGTGAGTCTTTTCACTGTTAACTGTAACAAGGCTGCCAAATAGCCAGATAGAATTGATTCTAACAGAAATGTATTCTTTTGCTTACATTCCTATTTTGAAGAGAGAATATTGTGTGAAGAAAGTGCATTTTCTATAAAGCTTTTTCTTTTATTTATTATATATGTATGTATGCATGTATGTATGTATGTTTTTGGTAAGCTTTCTTTCGATAAGCCAGTATGAACATATGTTGGGAATGGATACTCACATAAGAAAAGCAGCCTATCTGCTACTTGATTATTAAATTTATTAGAATTTGTAACATCCTTATAACAATGCCTGATCACAGAACATGTGCTTTATATGGATTTGAAAACAAACAATATGGACACAGTGACAGAGTCATGGATTAATGGTAATGAGAGACCTAAATTTTAGGAAAGAATCATAAATTTCTAAATTTTTGATATACTAATTAAATGAGAAAGTGTTATTTTTCTTTGATTTGATTCTGGAGGCAGTAAATAACAGTTTACTATATAATGTTATTTATTTTTACTTCCTTTTATACAAATATTTTTTATTATTTTATCTTTTAATTTTCAGCAAACCTTATGTCTCTGAATTCTGTTCCAAAAGGAAAGGATGCCTTGGCTCCCCTCACTGATGCTACGGAGAGCTCCTTTCCTCAATCAGTCATTAATAGGGACTCTATGGACTCATGGTTCTCAAAGGTTAGTGTCTGTAAGAACCACATGGGGCGGGAGCACTTCTTAAAATGTAGGTTCTTAGGTCCAGCCTCTGAGATTTTGATTCAGGAGGCCCAAGATGGGCCCTGGCATGTGCTTGTTTGACAAGTTCTGTCAGGTGTTCCCAATTCGGGGGATTTTCAACAGCACAGAACATGATTGCAATTTCCCTTTTACAGAGGAAGCAATACGGAAACCTGGTGAAGTTCAAATTACATGATTGAAAGTAACACAGATAATTTTTTAAAGCTAAAATAATGCATACTCAGTGCAGCTGAATTTCTTTGCAAAACTAGAAATTTATTTAGAAGTTCATTGCTCCTTAAGGAAAAACATGGAGGACATTGGGAGAGGGAAGCAAGGGTGAATTGGGAGGAATCAGAGGGGGAAATGAACCAAGAGAGAAACTGTGGACTCTGAGTAACAAACTGATGGTTTTGGAGGGGAAGGGGGATGGGGAGTTGGGTGAGCCTGGTGGTGGGTATTGAAGAGGGCAAGTATTGCATGGAGCACTGGGTGTGGTACATGAACAATGAATCTTGGAACACTGAAAAAAAATAAAATTAATTAATTAAAAAAAAAGAAATTCATTGCTCTTGACAAGTCAGGGGTTAATATGGTTCCAGTTTAAAACTTCCCCAAACAACCTCTCCCCCTTAAATAAGACACCATCTTTACTCTTAACTATTCTTCAATCATCTCTAGTTATTCTGAAACTTGTTCTGTGTATTTCAGTTTAGTTTAGCAAATATTTACTAACTACCTACAATGTGTAAGACAGTACCCTAAAGCAACTTATTTTGTCTTCTTTACGCTATAATGGAAATATTTTTCTTTGACTATTTAGGTTTTGTCTTAATTTACAGCTCAAAGCAAATGAAAGAATCATAGCTTATCAAATTTGATGTTAAAACATGACTATTTAATCATATTTCATATTTAACAATCTGTACTTTTAGATTGAGTCAGTAAATTAATTAGCTACTTAGCCGATATAAAACCTTAATGTGTTATGAATTTTTAATATAGCAATTTTTCTGTTCATAGTTACAATATGCTTATGGCAATAATTTTCAAAGTACAAAACGCTTCTACCTAATTTTCTCTTCTGTTGTTTGGTCCTAAATTTAGAAATAATATTTCAAATCCAAAATTCTAAAATAAGTTAAGCTTGTGGACAGGTTAAACAAAAATCACAACCCAATGTATTGCCCAGAAAAAAAGTTGAATATAGAATCATAGATGGTCTAAAATTAGGATACTACCTACTTTCCCCACTAACACGCATACATTCACCCTGACATATTCACATACTACTGATGGCTTTAATGGACAAGCACCACAATCACTCTGTAGGAGTCTTGAGTGTAGTAGGAATATTAATATATCTTATTTATTTGTTGATGGTAGTTAACATATTAGACATTTTCTGTGTGCCAGACTCTTTGCTATATGCTTCAAGTGAATTATTGTCATAACTTTCATAATAACCCTATTAGCACTTCATTTTATAGATACGAAAGGCCTTGGAGAGGTTCAGTTTTCCAAGATGGCGTAGCCAGTGAGTGGCAAAGCTAGCATTTGTGTTGAAGTTGTCTGACTCTAGAATTTGCAGGTTTACTACAATGCTGAAGTCTTCAGTACCTTTGAAACTCTTAACTCAGTTGGGGTGGGGGCAGGGAGTAATTAATTTAGTGGAAAATAAATGGGCCTTGAGCTTAAAGCTGGATTGGATTTCAAAAAGGGTTTTCCACACTTCCCTTAATGCTCTTACAAAGCATGTCTGTCTTATTACTCATATTCTAAAGATATCTGGGCAAGAGTTAATCAACAAAAGAATAAACTAGTTCTTAATATCACAGCTTACCTTCAACCTTCACTGCTATTTCTTATTATTGTTTATAAAAAACCTGAGTGACTTTTTTACTTTTTATCAGGACATTTACTTCATCAAAATATTTCAAATGGAAATTTGATGTTTTAAAAGAAAAGAACACCTATTTGGAGCAACACATTAAAATATTAATACTTGTAGAGATTTGATTTTAAAAGTAGTTTCCAGAATATTCCTACTCCTTAAGTCTAAAACACATACATAAATAATTCAATGAACGTTTTCCTGTTTCTTATTCCTCTCCTCTGTAGAGGTGCTGAAGTAAAGCTGTGCACAGGGCTCACAGCCAAGGTCAGTCCACCATGCCACTCAAAACTGGAAAAGATCATTGTGGATGTCAGAACCTTCTTTTAACAACGCACGGAGATTTAGTGACTCTATGGAGTGTTAGGACAGGAACAATTTGTAAATGAAGTTTTAGCTCTTTCAAATACGTCTTCACATTGTTGCTGCATCTGTTCCATTAATATGCCCTATCAAACTAAAAAACAAAGAATAGGAGAGGATTTGCTTGAGGATGGATTTAAAAGCAAGAGCAAGAAAAGGATGAAGACAATAAGCTTCTGATGAGTTTACCATGAAGGCAAACACTCACCTCCAGCTGGGATTTTAAAATTTGTTTATCTGGATGAGGCATTAGATAGCACAAAAAGCAATCCTCAATAGGGTAGCATTTCTAAAAGATAATCAAATAGTGAAATCATTGAGGACAAAGAGCTTTAGTTATCTCAAGATTCAGTATCAGACCTTCTGTTTTAACTCTTAAAATGAATTATTATTCATGAACAAAAGCTACTGATTTTCAGCCTAAGAACATCTTGAAAAGACAGGTAAGAATTAGAACAAATAAGAATACTCTAATTTCTGATGAGCATACAAGTGTCCAAAGATCTTTTCACAATAAATAATTGGGAGACAACTTTTCTAGCAGGGAACTAACTAGTAGGTTAGAAAATGAACCTTCGGATATTATTAATCTACCAGTGTAGCTCAGTTTATTTTAATAACATATATAGGGATATGAATTGGGAAGTGTTGGGGCTTTTTTTGTTGTATCAAAGAGAGGGCAATTTAAAATTACCGGTAGATACACTTTAACAGAAAACCAGGTACACCAGACCCCATGAGGCCTAGGATCTGGGACTGGGTACTTTCTCCCGTTTATCTTCCCTTGGCATAACTTGTCTTATCAGAATTCATTTTTGACATTGTCACTTCTAAAAAGCCACTAAAAACTCCCTCCTCTCAAATATGCCTGGTGTCCATTCCCAAGGCACCTAGTGTTTACCCCACTAAATACGTGCTATACTGTGATGCTTGTTAACTGTGTTCACCAAGAGATTGTGAGTTCGTCAATGGCAATTCCTTCATTGTTTGCCCAGTGTTTTCCATGGCACCCCATAAGTGTTCAGTTTTCCAGTATGGGTCATCAGGAACTGAATACAGGGTTTTCAGTCTCTCTGAGGGCCCAACGCACAACAGTTTTATCTTATATATTCCAGGAACAACTAAGGCAGTCCGATTCTTAGAAGCAATATACCAGAGCACTTCAAGATCCGTAATAAATTAATTCTTAAATTCTATTCACATTTTACATTATATATTTATCAATTTTTCTTGTAATAAAGTCATATGTGACTTATTTTTTTTAAACAGGGAATGTGGAAATTTTTTTCCTAGAAAAATAGTGGGAATTGTAGAGGCTATGCAGAAGGATAGAGACAACTTCAGAAATTTGAAGCAGATTGAAAATTAGTACAATGGTCTGAGGTGCAATTAGAATTTCAGGGCAGAGAGAAATTTCTGAGGTCATCTTGCCCAAATCCTTTATTTTACAGAGAGGTAAAGTGATTTTCCCTGGGTCACAGTGCAATAAACGGCAGAATATAGATTGAATCCCAGGTGCTCTGACTCTAAATCCATGGTCTTTTCCAGGATATCACAGACTCTTCAACAGTGAAAATAGAAACTGCATGTTTCTGGTTCCAAGTTAGCAACCAGAGCAACATATGTTTATTGCTTTATATAATGTAAATGAAGAAAACATCTGTTGCCATTTGTGATGCAAATTCCTTCCACTGTAATAAAGCAATACCAATAGAATCAAATGAGTAAGTCTTTACATAAGATCGTTTAGAAGAGGCTATATAAACAAATGTGGTCCAACTACTAGAATATATAGTTCTAGAGTACAGTTAATTTCAAAAGTCACTTAATCTCAGGGTGTGAATGTGTGTGTGAGTGTGTGTGTTTGTGTTTGTTGGGGTTGGGGGAGGTGGGGGGTATTTTCTTCCAATGGAAGAAATAAACCAGAAGTCAGAAAGTATCTATTCAGAGAAGTAAAGGGGTGTCAGAAATGGGTTGGACCCTTGGTTTTGCTACTTAAAATGCCTAGGTGACTTTAGTTATGTTACTTAACTTTTGTGATTTGTTAATGGAGGGCAAACAAAATAAGAATACCTATTTCATAGAGTTATTGAGAAGAGGTATGTGAGGTCCTTAGCAAAGAGGAAGGCATCAATAAACAATAGCTATAGTTGTTACTTGTGATTGTATTCATATCTCAGATTTGTAGCTTAAACAGCCTTGAAGTTTGTACCCAAATAAATACTTAACAAACAATGAAGCAGAAAATAATATGTACAATTTGTCTTCAACACATAGTAACTGTGTAGATTCTTTTCTTCCTCTTCTCGTGGGCTATATGTCATATAAAAAACTTGATACTGTGTTTTTATCCAAACCTTTCTGAATAAAAACTGGATTTTGATTATCTTAACAGAACTCTTTAAAATTTATATTTTGAGGACAAGAAAGAAGGTTATTTGGGGTGTTTTGCTATGTTTTAATTTCTACTGTACCTTTCTATAATAAACTTTATTTGGAAGAGATGTGCTCAAAGGCAATTGTTTTCTATGTGATAATGAATGCATAATGCATAGGCAAGTAGTTGGGAAAAGTTTACTGTAAAAATTGTGTTCCTTTGGGAGATCCAAATTTACTTATGAACTCTTGTTACCTAGGATAAGAGGAATGGAGGATTTTCTTATGGATAACAGTTATCTGTAGTCATTTGCTAATTAGCAGAAAAAAAACTGCAATGTGAATTACAGTCATCTATTTTTATATTTGGAGCTATTAAAAAATCACTATGCAAGAAAAGTAGACATTTAAATGATAATAATAGCTAATATTTATCTAAAACAGTGTGTGCTAGTATGCTAGGAACTGAGGTGCTGTGTGAGAATTATATCATTTAATATGAGTACAATTATCATCATTTCTACTTTATAGATTACGAAATTGAGATCTTAAAAGCCAAGCAAATTTACTCTGGGTCACTTGCTACTAAGAGGCAAACTAGCAAACCAAATCAGGTAGTCTCAGTTTAGAGTGCCCATGCTCATAGTCACTACATTGTATGTCTTCTATCGATGTAAAAAAAAAAAAAAAAAAAAAGACAAATTCATCTCAACTGAGGCTAAAACAGATGTATTGCTAGATAAAACAATATAAGATATGGGCTTTTTCTGTGTTTTTAATACCTATCTTCCTGACTCTTTAGGCAGTTTATATGTCTTATGGTAGCATCTATGTAGTCAGTTCCACACTCTTTCTCTAGGAGATTTGCCACTGGTCTGTTTTTTTCCCAGAATACAACTTTTTCTTTTTTTCAAATAATCTTAATGTTCCTTTCTTTAGCATTTTATCTGAACTGTTTTACATGGATTAATATTTGTATTATTGAATAAAACAAAAATATTGTCACTTTAAATTTTACCCATTATTAAATCACCTCTGCATTTTTAATGGTTGGACCTACCAGCATTTAAGTTTGAATATTTCTGCCCAATTCTGATATATGTCTTCATTTAAAATTAATGCTTTAGCTCCTTGCAGCGGCGGCAGCTCCCGAGCAGAGTAAGAACTGCAGCCCCGGAGTCATGGCAGGACAGGGGTTTAGAAAGTTTCTTCCCCTCTTTGACCGAGTTTTAGTTGAAAGGAGTGCAGCTCAAAGGCGGTATTATGCTTCCAGAAAAATCTCAAGGAAAAGTGTTGCAAGCAACAGTAGTAGCTGTTGGAGCCAGCTCTAAAGGAAAGGGTGGAGAGATTCAACCAGTTAGTGTGAAGGTTGGAGATAAAGTTCTTCTCCCAGAATATGGAGGCACCAAAGTAGTTCTAGATGACAAGGATTCTTTCTTATTTAGAGATGGTGACATTCTCGGAAAGTATGTGGACTGAAATCATTACTAAAATGGCATGAAGTGAAGCTGCCCATCCCAGTGAAGTTGTGAAATCTTTCATCATGTAAATAACTTTCATGTCTCTCTTTTATAATAAACTAATGGTATCCAAACTATTGATATCCAATGTCTCTGAAATTTAGTTTTAGTGTACTGATAAAAATATTAGCAAATAAAAAATGCATAAATGATAAAAAAAATTAATGCTTTAAATGTGCATCTTTTCCATAGCACCTATTTTGCCTTAACTTTCTTTGCTAGTGTGTGTCATCTAGTCTTTCAGTAAGTCACAGTAAATCCAATGGTAACAAAGCAGTCTGCACTTTTGCAAACTTTCTTTCATCTCCACAGAAGGCTTTCTTAGATGTGCCTCTAAACCTCTTTTCCAAATTGGTAACATGCCTAAATGATGTCCAGGATTAGCCCAAGCTTCTTTTTTACTTCATATTTTCATAAAGTATATTTTTTTCCTAATAGGCCTAAAATACTTTCTGTGGTGTTTATAATTCTGGTAGATTAGTCTAATTTGTTTCTTATGGCTTTCATTAATTCAGATGGTAAAATTGTGAACCCTTTCATAAAAAAAAAACTGAAATTCACTAAAGTATTGCTCTGAGAAAACAAAAAATGTTAAAAACTGAGTTTACAATCACATAAATTAGGATTCAATATTCGTATGAAAAAGAATTATTCACTTTACACATAGACTTTTGGGGGGCATATTTCTTCTAAAAGCCTAACATGCTCTGTAAATTCAAACTGTAAATTTCTTGTGAAATACTTTTTAAATCTTCTTGAGTACAAGTATATAAGTAAAGTAACATATTTTAATTAGGGGAATAGTTATTTTTACAGTATGTGATTTTAGCTCTGTTAAAGAGATATAATTCATAGGTGTAAAAGCTTCCTTTCTTCAGCTGTATTCTTAATCTTTCCACTTTTCTATAATTCTAGACTATAAAATACAAAATCAAGTGCTTTAGAAACATACACTGCTTAATTTTTTTTCATGAATTTGATGTAGTTTAATGGTCTTAAACACTTGGAAACTTTTATGGATTATGCTCTTCCTTAAAGCAGATACCAACCATTTTGACAAAGGTTGAGAAACACTGTAAGAGGTTATCTGGACTATGCTAATAATTATAGAAATAATTATTATAAATGACTAATTTTGTGTTAACAGTACTTGAATTATTGACGATAATGATAGGAAGGATTCTGGAGTATAATGTTAATTCTAATGACCATGAGATCATAATCTGGTGGACATTATGTTAGGGTATTGGATCAATTTGAGAAAAATATGGGCTATAGAATAGTGAGTGGTGACAAATATGGAATGAATTTAAAACAGGTGTTAAAGGTATCAGATAGAAGTCTAACTGAGAGACCTGGCTCCCAAAAGTCTGATGAATGGTTAAAAGATACAAAAGACTTATAGAATTAGTTGTCCCAGATACCACTAAGAATGTTAAGACATTAGTGGACACAACGCCTTAAGGACTAGAATTAAAGGCAGCTGCTAAAGAGGGACCTGGGTGGCTTCCAGGTTGTGCTGGAGCAGAAGGATTAAGTTTACTCATTTTGGAGTAAGACAGGGTGGTGTAGGAATCCTAGATACCCATGTACAAGCTAAATGTCCTTGGATGAATAACCAACTTAAATTTTAGTTTCCTCATCGTAAAATAAGGATTAAAAACAGTATCTAGCCCATAAGAATTTTGTAAGGATTAATTCAATGAGGTAGCCATGATTAGTTAGCATAGTGGGGATGTTCAGTTTGCTAGTTATATTGTCTTAATGGTAAAATTTGGTTCCCTTACTAGACAGCAAGGTCATTGAGGACAAGGGCCTTTTTATAATCGGTCCCTAACATAAATGTTTCTTGAACTACTGAATTGAACACAGAGCTAATAATTTTCTCCTGTGTATTTAAATGGGTGCTGGCCTAGGGATTATTGATTTTTCTGTTTCTTGATAGACAAGCTTTCTACCATTTCCATAATTTTATATTAAAAAATAATACAAATTACTTCTTTAACAAAACATTTTCTAACAATAGGCTTTTTAAAAATATACTTTACATTCTTATCTGAAATTTTTAGGTATTCTGTCCTTTACGGTCAAGGTAGCTATTTGAAATTAATATTGTTTTTTGATTACATTTTTTAAAGATTTATTCATTTATTTTAGAGAGAGCATGAGCATGATGGGAGTGGCAGATGGAGAGGGAGAGAGAAACTTGGGCAGATTCTACATGGAGTGCAGGCCTGATATGGGGCTGGATCTCAGGATCCTGAGGTCACTACCTAAGTTGAAGCCAAGGGTCCATGATTAACTGACTCTGCCACCCAGGCACCCCTCTTAATTATATTTTTTGCATTCATTTTATCCATTTTACTTATTTTAGGTTGACATTAAACTAGCTAATAATAACTTAGTATTCTCCATGTAAGTTTTTATATTTTGTGCAGAGATAAACAATTTTCTTTTGTTTTTATATGGATCCTAAACATGTCTACATAGTTACCATAATATTTTCTCTGCTATATATGGATTGGTATTTAACGAATTTGCTTTATTGAAAAAAAACTTATGTGAGAGAAACAAGATTTTTTAAGATATTCTGTTCTGCCTGTTTACTCAAGCCCCCTTCAAATATTCTGCATTTACATGTAGTGAACAAAGGAAGAGGTAAGAGAGCTTAGGTGCATCTTTGGACATTTTCACCTTATCCTTCTTTATAAACTCTTTTAGAAAAGTTGTTTGGGCCATGGCACACATAGTTGAATCACAACATTTTTAGAAAAGTAGTTTCAAAAGGCACAAATTAAATGTTTTAAGATATCGGGAGCCCATTAATTTCTTTATTCAACAAACATGTACTGATTATTTATTATATATTCCCACTAGGGATGAGTGTTAGGACCCGCTTAGCCTAAGTGATTCCATCTTGTCTAAGCAGCCATTTTGTTGTGAACACAAGCTGACCTTGCCTTAAAGGAACAAAGTTAGCCTGGAGGAACTTACTTAGAACGATAAGTCCAGGACACCAGTGGAATGTGGTCTGCTGGCTCCTGATGACAGTCCCCCAGAAGAACAAGGTCGAGTCAGGCCACGTGAGACATCCAATCAGTAAAGGACACATATGTAACCTCCCTTAACCCTACTGCTTCTGAAGTCAGGTCAGGTGGAGACATCCAACCGTAAAGAACACATATGTAACCCCCCTGACCCCACTGCTACCAATAAGGACAAGCTCACAGTCGGTTTGCGGTTTTGCCCTATAAAAGATAGCCTGTAAGACCAGGCAGGGTCGCTCTCTGCATAGAGATGACCCTGACCGGCCAGTGTGATTCTCGATGCTTGGCGTGAAATAAGGCTTTGCTTGACCTTTGCTTTGTATTAGTCTTGTTCCTTTGATCACGGACCCTAACAATGAGTAACACAAAACTAGTTTGAAAAGTTGTACAATTTCCACGAAAGTTATTTTCAATTACTCACTTTTGTAAAATCCACAACCATTCCATCTTCAGAAGCTCAAAGAAAATTGTAAATATACTCAGGTTAATGACTATCTATGTACAGCTTAATGAGAAAGGATATACTTTTGTTAAAACTGACTGCAGTTTTCCAATAGGATTTCAGTGATTGGACTATATTTTGATAGTTGCTTACCCATTTGTTTTAATTACCAGACTACACTTGTAAAGGGCAATAATCATGCCTCACTCAGTACCTGGCACAAGATAGGAGTTCAATGCAATTTGCATAATGAATGAATGAGTGGAATTGAAGAGCATTTCACACACGCAGTACACAAGGCAACTTTGCAACATTTCCCCTATTTGACTTTTGATTATCTCTGTGATAGATGAACTATGATTGGATTTTACATTTCTCAAATAGGAACTGCAAATATAGTAAACCATTAATCTAGTGTTCATTAATTTGGAGTTCAAGATAATTCACTGTGGGCTTACCTGAAATTTACCTCTGCAGGATTAATGAAGACTGATATATTAAACAAATTACAGTAGACTTAAAATCACAGACTCTTTCTAAGAGGCAGATGGTTGGAGCAGTGATGCTCTAAAGAAATGTGCAATAACTGATTGCATGCAAATGGTTGTCTTAATAAAGAAGGTTCATCCATTTAGTAAAATAAACTGAATAGACCTCCACGTAGAAATGATCAATAAGTGATTCTATAAATGTATGTTGAAACTTCTACCCAATTGCAACTCGCACTGCGTGTAATACTAAAGAATACCACAAAGAATGTGTCCTCAGGACGCTTAGAATCCAGTTGGGAATCTAAAATACCAACATATTTTAGAACGAGGCAAGGCATACATGATTTAAGAATATAGATTAAAAATACAACGTGAAAGATAAAAAGTGAGCAAATCCACTCTATAATAATCGTAATTTCTTTTAAGACATAGAAATTTAATTTCCCCTTTGGAAAAAGAACAACTGTTTTCGAAATCCTCTTTTCCTCAGTTCTCGGAGTTCTCCCCTCCCCTAAAGGAATCACGGCATGTCTCTCCACAATGAGTCGCAGTAAGCATTCCTTCCTCATCAAGGAAGGCCTCCATTTGACTTTCCGACTGGCAAACTCGAGGGGGCGCACTCCTTCGGAAAGCGACGGGGCGGTTCCTTTCCCTAGGCAGAGCCCTCCTTGAAGAACTCGGCGACGCCCGGCCGAGCCAGCACGGGGTGAGTGCTCACCCACTCGCTCCGTGGGCGCCGGAGCCTGCTCTTCGGAACCCGTGGCCGACGGGGTTACTGGCCCAGCGGGCCGCGAGGCCTTCTGGGGCTTGTGGTCTCTGGCCCCGCCCCTGCCCACTTCCCCGAGGGTAGAAGGCAGGGCGAGCTGGGCAGCGTTCCAGGCTCCCGGCTGGGCGCCTGGCCGCGTGAGCAGGCGCTCGGGCTTCCCGGGCTTCACCCCCTGTGCTTTCCTCCCCGCCTGCTCTGGCTCCCCGCGGAGGGCGCCCTCCCTCCTCTGCCGGAGCCTGGAAGGTAGGTGGGGAAGCGCCCCGCAAGCCTCCCCTTGTCCTCGGCCTATGCGCAGGTCGCCTGGCCGTGCCTTTTCAGTGGCCCGGGGGTTGGACCTACGTTCAGGCCAATCGCAGCGCTCTAGTCCCACACGCTGTTGGGGTTACCTTTCACCTAATTACGGGGATCGGGCCTGCATTGGAGCTTCCGAGGTTACCAGAACACTGGAGCAGAAATTTGGGGGTGTCTGTGGTGTGTTCCCCACCTCTGAGCATATTTAGTTTAGCTAGACCACCAAAATGGTTCCTGAGACTTGGAGGAGGAGAAGGCGGGACCTGTGTTTTGAAACCATTGGTAGGGTAGACAGATCTGTTCATTGAGTAGATCTTTAAATGATCACCTACTGTATTGGAGTAACTGTATAAAGTGTTGTAGGTGTCAAAGATGGGGCATACATGACTTCTTCATTCAAGGACCTCACAGACTTGTGCTAGGGATGGATATGTAAGTGCCCAAGAAACATTCAGAGGAAACGGTGAAATTGCGTTAGAAGGATCACACAAAATGCTGTGGGACAGAGAAGCTTCATGGAGGTGGGGTAAGTATCAGAATTTGGAAAATAGAGGAAGAAGTTGGGAATTTATTACAGATGAAGGGGTAGTAAGAGTAGAGGCAAGAAGCCAGGCATGCATGGAGAAAACAATGTTTTAGTGTGGCTAGAGTGTTTGAAGTGGCAGGAAATAAGACGGGAGAAGTAGCTGGGACTGAATTATGAAAGGCTTCAAGTAGCTTGGTAGTCTGGAATTGAGGAAACATGTTTTTGCACTTGAATTCCATCAGGATCCATAGATTCTAAAGAAATGTACTGTTCTTTAATATTCATAAAATGCTTATGATGTTGAAAAAATACATAATAACATGGACTCTATTCATGAGCAGGATATATTTTTCAATAGCAGTGTTTTTGTCAAATTAATTACACACACACTGATCACTTTCTTGGGCTTGTTTGCATTTCCTTTTTCCTATTTAAAATCCGAAAAATTTATAGCATATCATGAGGCTGCAATGAGATTCAGTTCCTTGGCAAAGATTTGTGATTTGCTATCCACTATTCTACTTGTTTTTATTTTGGAAGACTTACTGCTTTAGAAGGGTTTTAGATCAAGTGCAATAAAGAGCATGTATAATTTGGAACATGTATAATCTGGATGACGTTTTTTATGAATGATGGAGGGAACACCAGTATTTGGAACCAGCTTTCCCAAACCGGTATTTTGGAGGCTTTGGTAAACCTTAGAAAATGCTATCTTAAATATGTTTTAGCATATATAAAGATGTTAGTAGTCTAGTGGATATTATGGTGAAGATCAGAGAGAATATTCTAGTTATTTCATGGGACATGTTTATGTCACATATACATTAAACTACATGAAAAAGATACTTGAAGTTGAAAGTCAAGAGTCACATTTTAATAGAGCCAGCTAAATTAGGCCTGGTCATTTTGGAGCTTTATTGAGGGAAATGTATGACTGCACTGTGAAGAATGGATTGGAAGGAGTGAAGAGATCAGTCAGAAGGTTGATGTGGTAATAAAGACAAGAGATATTAATGGTTTGAGGAAAAAATAGACACATCCTTAGATTCGGTTATAGAATTGACAGGGAATTGTATAGAAGGATAATTGGAGGGAGTAGTGCCCTGAAGTCAGAGAGCGAAGTGTTTTAAGAATAGAGGAGTGGACATTAGGGTCATATTAGTGGTCCGATGCTGCAGAGAAATAGAAGAAGGATTTGCAAATAGACATAACATTTGGCAATTATGATGTCATTTGTGACCTTGGTAAGAACAGTTAGATTGAGTGGGAGTGATTAGAGAGGGTTTTTTTTCTTTTCTTTTCTTTTTTAAAGCTGGGAGCAACTTGAGCATGGTTGTATGTTAAAAGATAGAAGTCAGTACAGAAGAAGAGATTGTAAGAGCAGAGAGATGGTTGGTAGAGAAGATTAAGTGTTGCTATGCAATTAGTGCATCTTCTTAGAATATTGTGTACGGTATATAAGCCCAGGAAGATGTTGGCCTTTTTTTTTTTTTTTTTTTTTTGAGGAACATATCACAGAATAACCAAAGTTTCTTATATGCTTGCAGAATACCTCGGATCCAGTTTGCTTACCTATCCATTCATTCATTAGGTCAGTCATATGATATTCTTTCAGTCCTTACCTTGTGTTAGCTGTAGGGACTCCTGCTCTGAGCAGACAGATAATGGGCTCAATGGAGCTTATTTGTCACTGAGGGACATAGACATCAAACAACTAATTAAAGAAGGAATGACCCAGTTGCAGTTGTGGTAACTGATGTGAAACAAGAGTTTGGGATGTTAAAAGCATATGTATTAGAGGGAGTTGACATGGTCCAAGGAAGGCATTTTCAAGGATAGAATGGCTAAGCTGGTATTAAGAGATCTCTCTGGTTGCTGAGTCAGCTTTCCCTTTCCTGTGCTGCCTCTCTGTTACCATCTCATTCTTGGTTCTCTGTTCACTGTGGGGCTCAGTCTCCCCTCTCCTGAACACTCTGTATTTCATCAGTGGATCGGTGGGGTGGCCGAACTTTCAGGAACCAAGACTTTGCAAGGATCTTTCTCAATCCAGTTTCTGCTGCATTTTAGTGACTAAATATGACCTAAGTATCCATTTTTATGTACGTTGATTACCATTAGGAAAAGAGAAGGGTTTTGGGAATGACAAATCGATGGTCAGCCACAGCCGTCATTGATTTAGCCTCTTAACATCCTTTGGAGGAACCACAACCAACACAGATCCTGTCACTTCTTATTAGGAATTTTTGGTAACAGCCAATGAAAGTTAGGTTTTGTTTTCTTTCATTTAAAATTTTAATGTTCTCTGGGACAAGTGATGGGGAAAAAGCATCCACTCATGTTTCTGTCTATAGGGAAGTGAAGGTACTATTGCTGCTCTGATTTTGCATTTATATAGCATTTGAGCGTTAGCTAAGTGCTTTTACCATCAATTTTATTGTTCAATTTAAAAGAGAGCCTAAAGTCACCTGTGTCAAAATTTGTTTGGTGTTATTCAGAGAAAAGGATCTTTTGTAAAAATGGGCTTTCTATGATGTGGAAAAACTCTGGTCAATCAAAAGTCTAGATATAATGTGAGGCAATGTGCCGATAGAAGGCATTAGCCACGTGATAGCTTTCCTCACAATGAAAGAAGAAAAATAAACAACAAAAACAAAGAGTAGAAATACAACCCTGCAGGGAGCCAACCCTCTCATGATTTGGTTTGTACAGTATTCAGAGACGTTTTATGAGCGACAATATGTGTCCTTATATCTACATCCTTAAAGCATTAGATTTTATTTAGAGCAACTGTTGGCAAACTTTTTCTGTACAGGGCCAGATAGTAAATATTTCAACTTTTCAAGGCCATGCTGTTTCTGTGGCAACAACACACCTCTGAAGCTATAGCACTCAAGCAGCAGTAGGCAATACATAAGAGAATGGTCGTGGCTGTTTCAATGAAATGCTGTTTATACAAGCAAGCCTCCCCTCCCGGCCGATTTTCCCGTGGGCCGTTGTTTGCCAACCTCTGATCTATGGCACTTCTGAGATTCTTTTACTGATGAAGAGTGTTATAGATTAAAGTGATTGATAGTCAGCTCAGTGCTCCGTGAAGGCAGCGAAGGACTTGTCTTGTTGACTGTTGTGTCCCTGTGTCTAGCACAGTGCCTGACAGGAAGGAGATAATTAAACTTACCTGTTGAATGAAGGAATGAGTAGCAAGGCTATCTGATGGAAAGTTGCCTAAGTGTAGGTAGACGGTTCTGTATTCAGATTTTCAGGCACTATAACATATATTCTATGGTACTACAATTTTGGGTACAGCATGTATGTTGCAGTTGGGTGCTTAGTTCGGAGAACACATCCAAGGGGATACATGAAGAATGAAAAAGAGCCAGTGATAGAAAATGATAGTAAAGAACAATAGGTCTATGAGTCTCCACTGATAAAAATTCTTACTGCACACTTTGGAAGAAACCTGAGAAAGAGAATATATTCCAACCTCTTACCCAGGTTAGGGCTTTCCATGTTTGTCCAGTTTTGTGTGCCTTGCTAGCATTTGTGCCAGATACTCTCCTTTGGTCCTCCAGATTTCTTCATTCCTCCGTCCTACAGATCCAAACCGGCTTCTGTTCCCTCCACTGTCCTAAAAGTGATCCTGTAGGATGAAAAGTCACAGCCACTGTCAGGTGGTGCTCTCTCTCCCAATGCTGGTGACTGCTTCCTCCCCTCATCCTTTTAAGGCCTAGAGGAAATGGAAGATGGCCTTCTGCCTCTCTGTTGTCGCTGGCCCCAAGACATTGTGTTACCCCCTTAAATTCCTCGTACTTTTAGAAACACTCTCTTTATTAAACTCTCCTCATATTACCCAAATTGTGGTACCTTTAGCTTTCTGCCTGGACCCTGATGGATATGATATTCCCACCACTTTTTCAAAGGCATCTATTGTAGGTCACTGAATGACTTTTAAGTCCCCGAAAGTCAGTGACTGTGGCTTCTATTTCTTATAGTCAGAGGATCTCAGGGTGAAATTTGTTCTAGAAGGTGATCTGTTTAACTTTTCTGTTCCGAGTTTAGGTCCATTTTGCCCCATCCTTATCAGAGCTCGTTGTACCTGACCACCTTCCACAACAGAGAATTCATTACTCCTAATGTTCTCTCACACATCTTTAGACACATCGGACTGATAGAATATGTACATGTAACTTCCATCCGCTGACCTTGTCTTCTTCCATGAGGTTGCATGGAATACGTCCAATTTATATTTTATTCCTCTGTTCTTCAGACAGCAGGTTTTTGAGTTCCTTTACTATCTCTGTTTACAAGCAGGGTGCCTAGAACAGAATCTCTTTTTCCATGTGTTGTCTGATCATGCTCAGTTAAGCATGAGCATGATAATTTTTCCTGGAAGGGTTGCTATCTCCAATGAATAGGAAAAGGATCAATATGTCCTCTTTCCTTGCTTTGCAGCTGTAAGAGGGAACTGATTTGACTCCACTCCACCCTTTCCTCCTCTGCCGATTTCAGTGTTATTTGCCAAAGGCACGTAAGTGCCCAAAGGCATGTAAGTCTTTGACAACAGCTTAGTTTTTCCCCCCGGTTACCGAGTTTTTCTATGTTTAAAGACTGTCTATCAAGGGAGTAAAATAATTTACAAATTGTAGATCCTTAGAGGGCTATGTCTACTATCCAATTTTCTTTTGCTTTTCTTCAAATGTTGAAAGTACACTGATCATCCTTTAATTTCTTTAGGGGGCATGTTTTAAAGTATTTTGCTGAACTTTTTATTTAGGTTTCAAAACTGAAAAGCAAAAATCAGCAGACTCACAGATTCTCTCACATTTTTTTTCCTGGACATTCACTCTCGCTTATGCCCATTACTGTATCTCTTGCATTTGGGAAATATAACAAAATATATTGACATGCAATATTTTTTGGTTAATAATCAAACTAACTTTAAGGAAATGTTCTGAAGTAGGTTTTAAGTATATCCTACATGTAAGTCAATTTTTATAATGAAAGTCCAATTTATTTTTTAACAAACCTCTAATATATCGGTCAGCTTCTTTAATTCTTCCTTCTGATTTATTCAGTGAGCTCATTCCCCATTTCATTTTTGATTAGATTGGTTTCACCGTGGCAGAACTCAGGAAAATAAATCCTCTTGTATTTAATGTGTGCTTTGGTTTAATCTGGATGAATAGAAAAATGAAAACAATCCATTAGAAAGGAACGTTGATTGTTAGAGGGATGCGACTTTCTTAATCTTTAATATAATTGTTTGGAAATATATTTCAGAGGCTGCTTACTGATTGCTCCCATTCCCATGCCTTCCTTCTGTTTTCATGACTATCTGTTTCTTAAAAGATTAAAAAACAAACATACTTGTGATTCTTTTCAAATTCCTCAAATGGGTTTTACAATAGCAGATTGTTTATGATCCATTTCTTTTTATCTCTTGGAACAATAGTAGGAGAAAGCTACTTTCTCTTCTGATCTGTTTGTGTACTTTGTCTAAAGCTCTATTATTCATGCATTAGCTTGTATTTTATTTATTTTCTTATTCGTCTGCCTCCTCCAGTAGAAGAAAAGCTCCTGAGGGAAGGGGCATACTTATCTCGAATGCCTGGCACAACCAATAAATGATGGTGAACGTTTGTTGGCCGAAAATAAATTGATCATGACCAGCCTGCCATTTTACAACAGGGAACAAAATACTTATGTAGTTCTCAAGAAGTTGCTGCTTCCTAAAAAAATTATTTCTCTTATTAGTATGACTCCCAAATAGTCCATTTTTATAAAGATTGTTTTGTCTTTTAATTAAAAAAAAATCACCCACTGTCCATCATCCATTTATTTGGTAATTATTAAGCATTATTTTGGATATATAATGAATAGATTTTTAAAATTACATATAGTTCCAATAGGCTCTCTTCATCAAAATCAATTTCCCAAAACCAAAATTGTATACTTTAAATGCTGCCTGCATGCAAATATCTATAGCATAACTGAAGATTGGAAATGATGGAACCGTTTCAGCTCAAAGACCCCGCAGTACATTTCATACTAGATTGCTGATGGTAAATAATAGACAAATTCCCAGTTTCCCAGTGTATTCCAAAAATATGACTCCTGTATAAAATCACTGAGAAAGGCAGAGATTCAAAGTACATAGCAGGAAGCTGGCTTCTTTAATTATTAATGTGCTTACCTCATTTCCATCACTCGTTGATAAGCTGAGATTCAGTATAGAATGAAAGACATAACTTCAGAAAAGAGGTCGTGTGGTCTGAGTAAATGTGTCATCAGCATTATTTTGTACATGTTGTACTTTCCAAGTCATTTTGGTATGTATTTCTGACTAGGCTCCATTCTTCACTGACCTAATGTTGGAACTGTATTGGAGTCTTCCCTCACTCCCTGTCCAGCCTGGCAGCAAGCTGTGCCATTCCACAGACGTCTTTCAGAGCCTCTTGTCTTCTGTGTGCTCACTTTCAGTGTCCTGGCCTCGTTCTCCTTCCAGCCCTTCTTTAGTGTGTGGTGCAGATGGTTCTGAGCTCCTTCCTACCCAGGACAGTCTTCTTCCTAAGACCCTCCTGGGATCATCTCACTCGTCCACTCAGAAGACCACAGCTATCTCCATGTGGCCAGTTGGCACTTCTACCCGACTCTCAAGATCTCAACTTCCCAGTCTTACATTATTTCCCTGTATTCCCTAAAATACCTTGTTCTTTAGTCAAGGAGTTCTAGGGCTTCTCCCACAAATTCATTTGTCATTATCTGCTGTCTGCCTGGACTGTTCACTCCATCTGAGGTGCTCTTGTGCCCCCTTTGCCTCTCTGAATTCTAGGCATCCTTAAGATCTTCTGGGCTTGCTCTGAGGTCCTTCCTCCTCCTGTTCATGTTAGCCCGCATGTGTCTCTTCTCTGAGCTTTTTTTTAAAATAGATCGACAGTCAGACCCATGGAATTAGAGGCTTGGGAATTAGTGGATCGAATCATGGCCACACACTCGTCTCAAGTAGACCGAGCATTGCACTGAGTGTTTACTGTGTACCTGATAGAGTTCATAGGGTTCACGTGCCTTAACTACTTCCATCTCCTCAGTAACTTTATATATTAAGTACTATCTGGATTCCCATTTTACAGATGAGCAAACTGAGGCACAGAGAGTTTGAGCAACTAAAGTCACTCAGCTAGTAAGGGGCAGAGCTGGGAAGCTTGGCTCCTGAACCTGCTGTCCTAGCCTTTATGCTCTTTTTACCTTGTCAAGATATATTTGAAATGAGTTTTGATGGGGATTTTTAGAGTTGACTGATATGCATATTACTCTTTCCTGTCTCCCTGGGCAGTCTTTGAAGGGGAAAATCGCTTATCTAACAGTGCTTGTGGAGTCGGTACGCCAGCATATGTATTTTGTGCATGCGTGTGTTGCTGGGTTGACAAGCTGAGAAGGGCATCGAGGTAGGCACAAAGTGACCAACAGGGCAGTTCAAGAGGCCTGCTCTTGTCCAGGTTATAGTTAATTCCTATTCCTAAGTCCAGAAACCATGTTGTAGAAAGAATGTGTGCAGAAAGAGAAATATTAAGAAATACAGTTTTAGCACTTGTGAACTGGATATCCTTTAGAAAGCTGCCCTCTCTGAACTTTAGTTTCCCTAGCTCTGAACAGTGATGCTAAATTATACATCACAGGATTATCAAATGAGATAATACAGTGGGGTATTTAATGAGGTACTGGATGTGAAGAGAATGCATGGTGTCCAGTATGCAGAGGTGTCCAAGAGATATTTATATTTTCCTTTGAGGCTCCACGCTCTAGCCGGGCTTATGGCTTTCCTCATCCCTGCTGCTGTCCTTCCTTTTACCTGTATAACCAAACAGGCCCTCATGTCCACATTGCTATATCTCCTTAACTTCTCCTATCTTCCCTTAGGTACTGTCTTCTTCATGAATCTCCCTGTGATCCCTTAGCTAGCATTAATTTCCCCTTTCTTTGAAGTCTTCCAGCCAGTCTTTATTGTAGTCATTCATGTACAATGTGGCTTAATCTTTCCCACTGAGCCTGGTGCTAGTAATAATAAAAGATGAAGGCACAGTCCATGTGACTGATGAGCTCACTTGCTATCAGGTAGGAGAGAGAGACCCCCACATGATTGTTGATACAACCTTGTGATGAGAACATTTCCAGAATGCTGTGGAAATGCAGATGAGGATGCAGTTAACAGATCCAGGATGAGGAAGGAAGGAGTGGATAGTCTAGAGGATTTCAGACAGGGGCAGTTGGACTGGGCCTTGAAGGGTGAGTAGAGAGTCTGCAGGCAGGGAATGGGGAAGGGTGTTTCTATCAGAGAGTGAAGGTCACAGATAAAGGCCCACCATCATAACAGCATATGCTTTGTTTGGGAAGCTGTGAGAGTCCTCTGTGGCTAGATTGCCCACTGGCAGTGGAGAAAAGTAAAGCTAGAGGATTACAGTGTTTTTGGTTCTCAATAAATCAGTTGTATGACTAGGATCCAACTTAAAAGCAGTTTTGAATAGAAAAGAATAGATTTTTATTTGTTTCTTCATTATGTCCATTTGAACCATCATGGAGACTGACCGTTCAACAACTTAAACTGTTTCAGCTGTGTTAAGAGAAAGGTTCAAAGGTTGTGACTGATTATGTTCATCGCCAAATTGGAATTTAAGTGCTGGTTGTCACTGAAGAGGGACTTGGACCAGACAGAGAATAAAGGAAGCTGTCAGAATGAAAAGAGGCTCAATATTATGATGTTATGATGGTTATAGGAGACTTTATAGCCTTTTGCTTGCTTCAGATCCTTGGAGGGTGATTCAGGAAAGTGGGCTTTATACTGTTTTGCTTTCAAAGGTGGACCTGGGATTCATAAGCAGAAGTTATAGACATTTCTAAGAACCGATCATTAGGTATTCCAATTTTTAAAACTATTAGGTTCTTGGAGACTGGGTTGGACTCCTGATTCTCTTATTGGGTCACAGACTGGATCATTTCGTCTGATACCAAGTTCTTGGGAGTTTATGACACACGTTCAACACAGTTTTGGTATTAAATTTTATTGTACTTGAAAGCTATTAAATAGATTGTCTGTGTCAAAATATCCTAATTTAGTGTGTCCACATGGCAGTCAGTATAGAAAGGTGAAAAGTTTTAGAGTCAAATTGATATCTTCGTTTCTTACTATGTAATTTTGAGCACGTTACCTCCTGAGCTTGTATGCATATTGATAAGGCAGGAATAAGAGTGGTTATGTCACAGGTTTATTAGAAGGATCAAATATGACAATGGATATGAATGAATATATATATACATATATATGTATTACATGACTGTTGTGTCATGCAAATACTGTTATTGAAAGTATTTTTTTCCTTTTCTGTATGTGTGTTGTTATGACTTTCTGACAGCACTCAGTACCCAGATATAAAAAATAGTGACATCACCCAAGTTTTTTCTAAAGTGGAGACTTCCTTTTATCATTGAGGTCCATTCTTGAATGTTTTCTCAATGAATAATAAATGTCACTTTATCCAGAAGGACAGAAGAGTGGTGGCAAATTAATCTAAAATCATGACTGACTCTCTACCATTTAGAAGCATCTCCAGATTCCAGCATACAGATACAACTTTCTGTGGTTATTTTTCCTTCATTTTCTATTAATACAGACATATATGCATAAAATACTTGGCCTAAATAGGAAATAGCTGGAGTACTTTTGCTCATTAAGAAGTAATTTAAGAGTAAGTATGAGATTTCTAGTTTAACTCCTAAATTTTCACAAACAAAGCATATGTAAGTGTGTGTGTGTGTGTGTACAATTGAGTACTTGCATATACACAGACATTGAATGCAGGTGCAGATTGTTAGGTATTCCTTCTCATGCTGAAAGACTCTAAGTTTTTAATAATTGTTTCAATTAAGAAAATGTTGATTTTTCTTTCATTAGTTTTAAATTGGTATATCAAATGTTTAAAGGATGAACTTTTATGTATATTTCCTGTTAATAGAGACATAATATGAAATTACTAGTCTAAGAAGCTGACTATTTAAGTGTTTATTATTACTATTATTGTTAGTATCATCATGGTGTTATTTACTATGCTGTTCCAATTCAGCTTTGGACATTGAACTCTTCTTGCCACTGAGTAAGAGTAAAAATAGAGATGGAGAAATTTACACACATCTTCTATATATACATTTTCTTTTTTTTTTTAAAGATTTTTATTTATTTATTTGACACAGAGAGAGATCACAAGTAGTCAGGGAGGCAGATATAGAGAGGGGGGGAAGCAGGCTCTCTGCTAAGCAGAGAGCCTGATGTGGGGCTCGATCCCAGGACCCTGAGATCATGACCTGAGCCAAAGGCAGAGGCTGTAACTCACTGAGCCACCCAGGCACCCCTATATATACATTTTCTTTGCAGGCTCCCCAGTACACATACCTCTATAAACTAAATGTTACTGAGCTTTTACTCTATGCCAGGCACCATGGTCAGTACCTTACATGGATTATTTCATTGAATTCCCTAGTTCAACACAGTTTTGGTATTAATTACCAAGTAACTCCTGTGAAGCAGCTTCTATTATTTGCCTTCTCTTAGATAAGCAAATTGAGGCTTGTGCAGAAGTTAAGGACACAAAGCTTCTTAGCGGTGGAGACTGGATTTTAGCGAAGCTGTCTGATTTCACAGCCAGAACTTGTCCTTGTACGCTGCACTGCCCATTGCTTGTGTAATCATGGACTCAGAATTGGGTAAGACCAGTCAATCCACGTAGCTTTCACATCAATTTTGAAATCTGTCTTCATCTCAGAAAGATGGCCACTCAGCCTCTGCTTGAATAACTCCAGTAATTGGAGTTTCATAACTTCACAAGACAGCCCATTCCTTTGTTGGACAGCTCCTGCACTGGGTATCTTATTCATCTATTTATTGGAAACTTGTCTCCCTGTAATTTCCATATGTTGGTCGTAGTTCTGCCTTCTGGAGGATTATTGAACTCCTCCCTTCCCTCTTTGGTCCAGCAGCCTTTCAGATGCTACGTGCCTGGAGTCTTCTGCTTCTCCAGCAGTTTGGTGGGCAGTCTCCAGAGCCCTTGCCCTCACAATCATGCTTTCGGACGGTCCGGTTTAATTGGTTGTTGCTGGCAAGTTGTGGTACATGGAATTGGATGCAGCAACGTGGCAATCGGTATGCTGGCAAGACTTCTGGACTGAGATGTAACACCGAGGTTACGGTATCAGCGCTACTGCTGACCATGTGGCACTGGGCAAGGGGCGATGCGATGAGCTTCACACCCTCATCTGTAACACAGGAATAATAATTACCCCCTTGTACAGCATTAATATGGGGATCAAGGAGGATGGTACTGGGAAGGTGCTCTGTACACAGTCCTTGTCTCAGGCCCATCAGCTGCCCTCTCTTCGGCCTGCTCTTCTGTGCTCTTCCATGTCAGCATAACTTGTTCCCTCTCCTCCCTTGGCAGCTTTGCTCAAAAGTCAGCTGCTAATTGAGGCCCTTCTTGACTACTGTATTTAAAATTTAAAATTGCAACCAACCGCTTACCTTCTCTCTCCATCTTACCTGCATTAGTTCTCACAGCTGTGTTTTTCTCAATTTGACATACTTGTATTTTACTTATTTATGTTGTGATTCTTCCCACTAGAATGTAAGCAGTGTGAGCCCAAGAACTCATCTGTTTCTGTCACTGCTATATTCTCTGGACATAGCAGGTCATCAAAGAAAATACTTACTGAATAAATGAATGCATTATGATCATGTTTATGTCTCTGATGTGGTCTGACCCTCAAAAAGCACAATGAGATGCTTCCTAGTTTTTTTTTTTTTTAACAGAAGAAAAGTATAGCTGGCACATTTATGAATAGTTCTTTTAGTGTTTCAATTTCATAAATTAATTTGTCAGTTAATTTCCATGTGCTACAAGGGGTTTTCTGACAGAACTGGACTCCTGGAGTGAAATATTAGAATTTTCAAATTAAGAAATTATTACTGAAAATGAAAAAAAAGTATAGTTTATCACTGTCTTCTATTTCAAATGACTCAGGGTTATAGTTTGGTGGGTAAATGCATATACCTTTTTATTTTAAAGTAACAACAACTCACTGAATTTCCTGTTTCTTTGCTCACTGTAGCTATTTACCATCCTGATTTCTGATTGATAGAATATCTTATAATCACAAGACCTTTTTCTCAAAGTAATCACAGTCCTGCCTACTTGGCTGTTTCTGTGTTAATACAGGTTTTTTGAGTCAGTGGGTGAAGGGGAATTAATAGGACAAAATAGGCAGAAATGCAGATGTAGTTAGGTCCTATAAATAGGAGAGTAAGTAGGGCCAGAAGGGTGCTGAGATCTCAGCTAGACTCCCAGTTTGAACAGAGTCTAGAGAATCTGTTACCTGCCCAGACAAGAGTTCACAGGGTTGAGTTAGGAAAACCCTATGCATCTATTTGAAGTAGATTGTGGGGTTAAGATTACTGGCATTGCAAGGAGTGCCGAATTTCCAGCCTGATTGCCATCTTCTGTGGTTTAGTGACTTGCACATGGAGCTCACTGGTCGCCTGGTCTTAATGGACTGAAACAACTGAAGTCAGCAAAATGTCTGATTGTAACAGGTGATGTGCCTCCTGGCAGGCTGCAGAGTGAAGAAATTCCTCACAGAAGAATAGTGTCTTGGGATATAGGGGGAAAAAAAAAAAAAGATACTCTTTCCTTTCCCAAAGAGAGTTGGCTCGAGATCTATGAATTATTGACATACTTTCTTGTGGTTGCACATTTACATGTCTACTCAGATCAAATAATGCTGTCAGCAGTTAGTGCTTTGTCAAACTGTTCTGAATTTAAATTTGCAGAATCATGTTTGGTAGGAATGCCTGAAAAATCCCGCAGCTTCTTATTTAAACTTATTTTCAATTTGCTGTAAAGTGTATTTTAATCACAAAGGAGCTTTCAACAGCATGCTATAAATCTATCATTGCTAAATACCAATGTGTTGCAAGTATACTTGGCATGGGAGAATAATGTCCAAATGAATGAATTTTTTATTTACATCCCATGTTTTAAATGGAAAGGGGAATATGTTTTAGAAGGATCTGTATTTGTGATGGGTGTATGAAAATGTCTTTATGATTTTACAAAATATGTGGGAGTTAAACAAAATAATTCTGCTCGAGACATCACAGGTTCGGGCCAATGTAAACTTTTAATTAATAAGAGCAATCATGATAAAAGCTTTTGTTAAGGAAACAATTAACCTTGTCTAGGGATGTGAATATTTTGGGCTCAGAGTTGACTAATTGTTTTTCTAGTTATACCAGAACCGCATTTGGATTCAAGCTTACTAATTGGGTGTCAGGGAGGACATTGATCAATGGAATGGTTAAACTAATAAAATTGGGTAGGGGAGCACAAAATTAGGAATTATGTGGTTTCAAGACTCATTTCTCCCTTCCAAATAAACAGTAGTGGGATAGCATAGCTATAATAGTAGTACCCGTACTAGTAGTGATAAAAATAACAATCCTTGAGTGCTTACCATATGCTGGGAACTATCTTTTATGCTTTACAACCGTGTTTTTACTTTAGTCTTTAAAAGTCTTATGAAAATGTTACTAACATATTTTTCGTTTTATGGGTAAAGTGAGATGCAGAAATTACTTCGTCATTCAGGGGGCAAAGGACAGAGCTGGATTCGGCTTGCAGCCCCCCCATTCTGAAGTCTGGGCCTTAGTTCTTCCACTACCCAGTCCAACTGACGATATACCTACTTTTTCAGGCCCTCTTGTGTGGGGGGGTGTTGATGGAGTAGTGGATGGGGGAAAGGGGCATAGCCCCTAAGCCCCAAGAAACCTTATCCGACCAGAAAGGAAAGACAAAAGCAGCTGATTACTGATTAAGGGCCAGCACCAGTGGTTCAGGTGACAGGTACTCCAGCTGTTGAGAAAGGGAGAATCACTATGGGCTGAAATGGTTTTTAGGGAAGGCTCTCTGGAAGAAGTGGACTTTGGCTAATGCCTTTAATGAGGTATAAGCTTTTTGCTACAACACATTGGATCCTTCAGTGTTCAAGTTCTGGTAAGAATTTTATGAATGGCACCCTTATGGATCTCTAGCCTTGTTTATCTTTAAACAAATAGTTCTAATATGTGTATATGGCCATGAACAACGTGGGAGTTGGGTTCACCGATCTTGCCATGCAGTTGAAAGTTTGGGTATAACTTTTGACTCCCCCAAAACTTAACTACTAATGGCCTACTGTTGACTAGAGGACTTACTGATAACATAGTCAACTAACACGTATTTTGTATGTTGTGTATATTACATGCTGTATTCTTAAAGTAAGCTAGAGAAAAGAAAATGTTAATTAAGAAAATCATAAGGAAGAGAAGATGCATTTCCAGTCCTGTGCTGTAAGAAATCCGTGTATGAGTGAATCCGTGCATGTTTGGTGGTCAGCTGTGCTTTGGTATTGCAGTTCACTTCTGGAAATGGGTATCATTTATTGCTTATCTCTCCTAAAATGTGCAAGCAGATAAGCTAATGTTATCTTAGTATTAGTGATGTCTTTTTTTTTGAGATTGTATTTATTTATTTGACAGAGAGGAGAGAGATCACAAGTAGGCAGAGAGGCAAGCAGAGAGAGAGGGGGAAGCAGGCTCCCCGCTGAGCAGAGAGCCTGATCCCAGGACCCTGAGATCACAACCCGAGCCGAAGGCAGAGGCTTTAACCCACTGAGCCACCTAGGCGCCCCCATATTAGTGATATCTTAGTATCAGCTCATTCATGCTGTCTTCTGTATAGATGTGGGAGAAATAGAGTTCAGAGAGGTGTTTAGGAAGAATTGGAAGTGTACTGCAAGAGAGAGAGCAAGGCTGTACAAAGACAGCTTTCCACATTTCAGGGTCACACCCACAGTAAGTACTTCCTTCAGCAGTTGTGTTGGCCTGACTGTATTAACTACATAAATTCTTTATTCAAATCTCATCTTTGGGCCCTTGTTTTAAAATCACGATAAGATCGTTCGATAAAGTCTAACAGAAATTCCAATAGAAAATAAAATCTAAAATACATATATGCTGTAACATCTCAAAAAGGAATAAAAAATAATACAACAAATCTCAGTGTACTCAACTTCCAGCTTGGATTTTTGCAAGGCGGAAGAAACCTGTCCTCTTTCTGATTTTACCCCCTTCTTCCCCTGCAGAAGTAATTATAATGCTAAATGTGAAATATATCCCCCAATGCATTTCTTTGTACTTTCTCTACATAGTTATATTTCTAAACAATATATAGTATTGTTTATATTATTGGTATCAAAGTATATGCATTTTTAATTCTTGCTTTTTTCTTTTACTTATGAAATTCACTGATTTTGATGTGTATAGCTTTAGTTCATTCATTTTTTATTGCTCAGAAATATTTGATGGCACAAATATACCACAACTTATGTAGCTATTCTTGTAGTAACAAATATTTAGTTCTTTGCAATTTTTATTATAATAAAGTTGTGAAGAGTTTGGACATGTCTCTCTGTGAATATATGTGATGATCTTTCATATGTTTGCAGACCATTTTCTTAACTTTTCTGTGACTTGCTCGTTTATCTCTTTTGCTCATTTTTTCTTTATTAATTCATGAACAATCTTTAGATATTATGATTATTCACCCTTTATTGACTATATGTGTTGAAATAAGGCAGTAGCTTATCTTTTTATTCTTTAGCTATTCTCTTGAGGAACAGACTTTTAAAATTTTAATGTAGTAAAATTTGTCATTTTTTCCTCATTATCATTTATATGTCTCCAGTTAAAGGACCCTTTCATATTGAGGGAATAAAATTTAATTTAAAAGTTCTCCTTAAAGCTAAAGATGAAAATATCAAGAATGACCTTTTTAAAAAAAAATGAGAGTCAAAGTTGGGTCACCTGCATTCAACATATCTTTTATCAATCCCAGTTTACTTAAAACACAGCCCACTGTTTTACCATAACTACTATGTATAAGTTTTCTGTTCAGACTTAATACTTTGTTTTGTGAAATGAGAGTTAAGGTGGGGGGGGGGAGGGGAAGAAACCATGGATAAAATACCGGTATTCACAGAATTCTGATTAACAGTGTATATATTAATAAAAACCTTTCACCTGTAGTAAAGTGATCATTTGTACATGTGTACGTTCCTTCCTGTACAGAAAGCTCATGGTAACCATGAGTAATTCAGATGGATTTTTGCTAACTGTAATGGAGGAAGAGGCAGAAGCTTTGGATACAATTTCAGTAGAATGATGCTGAGGCATTCATTCTTATGACTGTCTTCATGGCCTTTTCTAGCTTCTCTCCTTACTCATCATCTTTTTTTTTTTTTTTAAGATTTCATTTATTTATGAAGAGAGAGAGGGAGAGAGAACACGAGAGTGCGGTGAGGGTCAGAGGGAGAAGCAGAATCCCTGATGAGAAGGGACCCTGATGTGGGTCTTGATCCTAGGGCCCTGGGATCATGACCTGAGCCGAAGGCAGATGCTTAACTGTCTGAGCCACCCAGGTGTCCCACTCATCATCATCTTTATGATAAGTTTGGTCTTAGTTGCACAGTGATTCAATGGTCTGGGTTACACAGTTATGGTCTAGCCAAGCCAAACTGAGCTCATCAGCCATGCAACTTGAGTTGTCAATATTCAGAATTCCTGAAATCTTGTTGTCTTTTCTGAAACCACTCACAAATGTAGGGACTTACAAGGAGAGAGCCTCCTAAAAATCATTGTTTTATCCCTTGATGTCTTTTAATTTACCTGTAATCAGGACCTCAATGATTTATCTTCGTTTTTATCATCACAGTCATAAATTGTAGCTTCACTTCACTATGAAATGGTTGTAACTTTTGTAATGATTAACTGCTAATAAAAAATACCACTGATTTCAGAAGAGAATAAAAAAACCCAGTGGAGCCCTCGGTAAGATTCCTGAGTGATGTTTGCATGCTTTGTAGTAAAGCAGTGATGTAGTTGGATGTTGGCTTGGAGTATTCCAGGCATTCTCTTTCTTAGAGACTCACTGAGTATGAGTTTAAGAGCTTTTGGTTAGGGACCCTAGAGGCTTGGATGACCCCATGGATGTCATCCTTTATTTTATCCTGATTTTATGATTTTTAAAAAAAAAGATTTTATTTGTTTATTTTAGAGAGAGCGAGAGAGTGAGTAAGGGGAGGAGCAGAGGGAGAGGGACAAGCAGACTCTGTGCTGATTGTGGATCCTGACGTGGGGTTCAATGTCATGACCCTGAGATCATGATCTGAGCTGAAATCAAGAGTTGGATGCTTAACTGACTGAGCAACCCAGACACCCCAGACTCTGATTTTGATTAAATCTCTTATCAGATTTATCCCCTCTTCCATTATTATGAACTTTAAGTAAAGCAAGGAATACATCTAATTCATCTTTGATCAGATTCTAACACAGTTTTGGCCTCTAGTCTTATATATGCTCAATATGTTTGTGGAACTGAATTGCTGTCACTGAGTTGCCATACACTAAACAGAATGGCTATTAAAAGTGTGACAACATGTTTAGTCCTTGTGGCTAAAAATATAAGGTTAGTGGTCTATAGCATGACAGTTGTTTGGGTGTATGTTCAAGACATTTGCATCCCTTCGATCTGCTTATCCAAGAAAATTCTACGAGAAATATTAGGAGGTTTATCTTAAGTTAATTAATTCTTGGATATAATGTACAGCATGGTGACTATAGTTAAAATTACTGTATTGTATATTTGAAAGTTGCTAAGAGACACATAGGAAACACTTATTAAATGTTGGGTATTATCGGTTGTTGAGATGGGAGGACTGAAGCTCTCATTAAAGTGGGTTTTTATGAAGTTGTTCTTCATGGGATATGACAGAATCTCTCCTTTTATCAGTAGTTTAGTCACATATGTATTATTCAGATTCAAAATGGAATTTAGACTTTTTCATTTAGCAGCGTATAGATAGGGTGCATCCTCAGCGTGGGTGGGTATCAACAGCCAAGGCACATGGGGATTTTGGAGGGTGGGTGCATAATACACGGGAAAGAGTATGTGCCCTGATAGCACACCTGGGCTGTAGGATTAAAGAAGAGTGTATAAAAATATCCTTGAATTTCAGTTTCCTAATATGTTAAAATAGAAAAAAAATATGATATGGTACGGAGGAGTGGAAGGTAAATACTTCACAAGATCATGGTGTGGTGAACAATGAAAGTGCCTAAAATATGAGTGATTTCCAACTGTTTGTTTTATTCTTATTTTAGGGCTGATGGTCATAGCAGTTTGAGAATAGACCATTGCTTAGAGAAAGTAATTAGTCTTTTGAAAGTGCTGTTTTTCCCAGGAATAGGGTATGGCTGTGAATCTTCCAGTGTAAGTCCTCCGACCAGCAACATCAGTATTACCTGGGAACGTGTAAGAAGTGCAAATTACAGACTTGCTAATTCAGAAACTGGTGGTGGAGCCTGGGAATTTGTGTTTAATGAGCCCTCTAGGTGAATGCGAGGCAGGTTCAAGTATGAGACCCACTGAAATAGAATAGAGGAGGAGGGAACACCAATTCATTTTTTGGACTGCTTTTTGTTCTCTGCATTAATGAAGAGCCACATTTCCATGGATTGCCTTTCTACCTCTTGCTTTTTGTTGGCCTTCCATTCTCCGGAGTGTAGCAATAGCTCCATGTGGTCAAAGTGGAATGCAAGTAGTTAGGTTTTTTTGCTTAACCTTTTGCCATGTCCTTCCTCTAAAGGAATTGTTCTTGTCATTTACTGTTAGATGGTGGGAAAACATTGGCGCCACTAGACTTTGGATAGTTTGCTTTCATACATGCACAGATCAGGAGCCAAAATTTTGAGGGAACCCCTCTGCAGATTTCCAGAGCTCTTTTGCTATGTAATACTCTACCCTGACCAATTCTTGTATGTCTGACCTCTCTAAATTACCATCTCAGTCTTCTCAGTTTACTGAGATATTTGGGCTCTGTCTGGGTCCTACCTCCTTGAACTGCAAACTGCCTTTAGGCAATAGAGTGGTGTGGTGTGGGGCTCACCTTGTTTGTATGCTTTCTGTAGGGAATTATTGCCCTGCACTGCCTTCTGACCAATGTTTGAGAACTGTTGATGTATATTTTTCGTTTTGTTTTCTAGTGTTTTAAGGTGGAGTTTAAAATCTGGTCCTTTTAGACTCTATCCCTGCTAGAAATCCCTTGTTTTATCAATGTAAAATTCACATACAGTGGGATGGAAAATATTACCTGTAGCATTGATGACTCTGACAAATTAACACACCTTTGTATCCTATCCAGCCTCATATCAAGGTATAGAACTTTACTCGAACTCTGGAAAATCCCTTCAATCTTCTTTCCTGCTAATCCCTTTGCCCTTCTTCTTTTCCCCGTAATGAAACATTATTCTTATTTTGTCTACCATTGATTAGTTTGTTCTAGAACTTCATTTAAATGGAAACTTAGAGTATGTACACTTTGTGTAAGTCATTATTCACTCAGTATAATGTTATGAGATATATCTACAGTGTTGAATGTATCAGAAGTTCATTCCTTTTTATTGCTGAATAGTATTTCATTGTATGGATAAACCAAAATTTGTTTATTCATCCTGTTATTGAGGAACACATGGGGTATTTCTAGTTTTTAACTATTATGAATAAAGCTGCTAAGAAAATTCTTACATAAGTCTTTGTGACATATATCTTTATATCTTTTGGGTAAGGGTGGATTTCCTGGGCGACAGGGAGATGTATGTTCAACCTTCTAAGAAGCCTTAGAGTGAAAGGTGAAACCTTTTCCAGAAATGGTTATGCCATTTTGCATTTACATCAGGTACATAGGAAAGTCCCAGTTGCTTCACACACTTCTTATTTTTTTAGCTCTTCTTGTGGATGTAAAGTGGTGTCTTGCTGTGATTTTGATTTCTATTTTTCTTATTGGATAAGAACAGTAGTAGTGTTGAATACCTTTTCTTACGAATATTGACTATTTTTATAGTTTGTTTTATGACATATTTATGCCTTTTGACCATTTTTTATTTGGGTCCTTTGTCTTTTTTCTTAATGATCTGTGGAAGTTTTTCATGTAGTCTTTTCCAAGTTCTTTATAAGATATATATAGTGAATATTTCTTCCCAGTTTGTGGTTTTGCATTTTGTTTTCCTAATGATGATTTTTGATGACTAGTAGACTTAATTTTGAAAAAGTCTGTTAATATTTCTATACTGATTAGTGCTTTTTATGACTTCTCCAAGTCATCATTGCCATGCATTTACCATGTTTTCTTTTTTAGCTTTAGTTTTTACATGTAGGGCTATAATTCAGCTAAATTGTGTGTGTGTGTGTGTGTGTGTGTGTGTGAAATCTGAAGAGATGGTGATGTTCATTTTTTTCCATGTATTTAACTAATTTTTCTGGCATTATATGTTAAAAGTACTTTACTTTCCCAATTGCCAAAGTGCCCTTATTGAAAATGAATTGACTGTGTAAATGTGGTTCTAGTTCTAAACTTGTTATTTTATTCCATTGATCTATTTATCTGTCTTTATTCTAATACCACCTGGGTCCTGATTGCTTTGTATATTAAGTGTTGCAATTAAGCAGTTTCATTTTTTTCAGCTTTGTTCTTTTTCAGTCTATTCTAGTATAAAATTTAGAAATAATTTATCAAGTTCTACGAGGAAGTTGATTGGAATTTTGATTAGGATAGTGTATAGAGGTCAATTTGAGGAGAATTAAGATCTTAGTAATATCTCTTCTAGTCCATGAACACAGTGTATGTCTCAATTTATTTAGAGCTTTAAATTTATTGAACAGTGTTTTATAGATTTCAAGGTAGAAGTCTTTCGCACCTACTATAAAATTTATTCCTAATTATTATTGTTTTAAAAATTCTAAAATTGATTTTGTGTAAGCATGTGATAGATTTTTGCATATTGACCTTATGTCCTCAGACCCAGCTAAAGTCACTCAATTCTAGCGGCTGCTTGTTTTAAGATTCCTTAGAGTTTTCTGTAGACATTCATGCTGTTTATTAGTAAGTAGAATTCTACTTCTTTCTTTCCAATCTCCATATATTTTTATTTCTTTTTATATTCCACTGTCTGTCTGTTATTTCTAGTCAAGTATTTATGAGAAATGAGAAGAGTGGATATTTTTGTTGTGTTTTCAGTTTTAGAGGTAAAGCATACACTGTTTCATCATGCAGGGTAGTGTTTCCTGTGGATTTTGATAGATCTTTGTCACAGTGAGTAAAAACTTCTTTATTTTTTTGTTTTGTTTTTGTTTATGTAGAGTTTTTTAAAATCTTGAATCAGTTTGAATTTTTCAAATATTTCTTATGAAACTATTAAGATGAACATATGTTGCTTTTTAAATAGTTTTTTGTCTCAGTATGTTGAATTACAGTGATTGATTTTTGAACGTTAAACTAATCTTGCATTCTTCAAAAAACTCTCTCCAGTGATGATGTTTTTAAATATATTGCTGGGTTTGGTTTGCTAGCATTGCGTAAAGAATTTTTGAGTCTGTTCATTATGTATATTGGTTTGTAGTGTGTTTTTTTACCCTTTGTAATATTTTTGTGAATTTTGGTATCAGGGTCGTATCAATATACATATCAAATTATAAAACAATTCATGGTATTTCCTTTTTCTCTGTTTTTCACAAAAAAGAGTTTGTGAGGTTTGTTCTATCCTCTGTCCTTTATTTTTTGAAAGATTTCGTACAAACTTGTTGTGTAATTTCTTCTTTCATTGTTTACTAGAATTTGGTAGTGAAACCATGTGGGAATCGAATTTTGTTTGAGTGTGGTGAGGTGTGTTTTTTTATTTGAGAGAGAGTGAGAGAGAGCACAGGAGGGGTGAGGGTCGGAGCGAGAAGCAGACTCCCTGCTGAGCTGGGAGCCTGATGTGGGACTCGATCCTGGGACTCCGGGACTGTGACCTGAGCCGAAGGCAGTTGCCCAACCAACTGAGCCACCCAGGCACCCTGAGTGTGGTGAGGTTTTTAATAAGTGTATAATTTCTTTAATACATAGAGGGCTACTCCGAATTCTTTGTCTTCTTTTGTCAATGTTGGTCAGTATATTTTTTCAGGGAATGTATTCATTTCACTGTAAGCTCTCAAATTTATTAGCATAGATTATTCAAATATTGCATTAGTTTTTCTTTTTTTAATTTTAATTCCAGTGTGTACTTAACATACAGTAGTAAGTATGTTAAGTACTATTTTACCCATTCCCCCTTCCACCTCCATTCTGCGAACCATCTGTTTATTCTCTAGTGGTTAAGAATCTGTTTTTTGGTTAGTCTCTCATTCTCTTTCTTTTTCTTTTGATCGTTTGTTTTGTTCCTTAAATTTCACATATGAGTGAGATTATATAGTATTTGTCTTTCTTTGACTTATTTCACTTAGTATTATACTCTCTACATCCATTTATGTTGTTGCAAATGGCAAGATTTCATTCCTTTTTCTCCTTTTTCAGATTTCATTTTATTTATTTATTTCAGAGAGAGAGCGAAAGCACAAGGTGGGAAGGGGAAGAGGGAGAGAGAATCTCAAGCGTACACCACTGAGTGTGGAGCCCAATGTGGGGCTCTGTCTCAAGACCCTGAGATTATGACCTGAGCCAAATCCAAGAGTCAGATAGATGCTCAACCAGCTGAACCACACATGTGCCCCAATATTTCATTCTTTTTTTTATGATTTTATTTATTTATTTGAGAGAGAAAAAGAGAGAGAGCATGAGTGGGGAGAGGGGCAGAGGCAGAGGAAGAAGTAGATTCCCTCTTGAGCAGTAAGCCCAATGTGGGACTTGATCCCAAGACCCTGGGATCATGACCTGAGACGAAGGCAGATACTTAACTGACTGAGCCACCCAAGTGCCTCTCATTCTTTTTTACGGCTGAATAATATTCCACATGTATGTATGTATGTATGTGTGTGTATATCTATCAATCTATCTATGAACTCTATCTATGAAATCTATCTATCTATCTATCTATAAAATATCACTGCTTCTTTATCCAATCATCTGTTGGTGGACACTTGGGCTGCTTCCATAACTTGGCTACTGTAAATAATGCTGCAATAAACATAGGGGTATTACTGAATTACTGTTTTCATATTCTTTGGGTAAATACCCAATAGTGCAATTAGTAGATCATAGGGTAGTTTTCTTTTTCATATTTTTAAATTTTAACATTAATATATTAAATATTATTTATGCTGTTCTATATAATATAATATAGAGTATATAAATTATATATAAAATTTTAATTATTTAATTATTTTAATATTTTATTTTTTTGAAGAATTTCTATACTGCTTTCCACTGGCTGTACCAGTTTGTATCCCTACCAGCAATACCTCCATAGGTTCATTTTTCTCCACATCCTCACCACCACTTGTTTCTTGTGTTTTTTATTTTAGTCATTCTGAAAAATGTGAGGTGATATCTCATTATGATTTGGATTTGCATTTCTCTGATGATGAGAGATGTTGAGCCTTTTTACATGTGTCTGTTGTACATCTGTGTATTTTCTGTGGAGAAGTATCTTTTCACATCTTTTGCCCATTTTAAATTGGATTATTTCGTTTTTTGGTATTGTATAAGTTCTTTATATATTTATTTTATTTTTTTAAAAAAATATTTTATTTATTTATTTGACAGAGAGAGACACAGCAAAAGAGGGAACACAAGCAGGGGGAGCGGGAGAAGGAGAAGCAGGCCTCCCACCAAGCAGGGACCCCAATGCAGGGCTCGATCCCATGACTCTGGGATCGTGATCTGAGCCGAAGGCAGATGCTTAACAACTGAGCCACCCAGGTGCCCCTATATATATAATTTTTAATTCATATACCTCCTCCAGTAGACTACATGTTTCTTAAGGGCTACTGCTTCTTATTAGTATTTGAAACCATCTCCTATCACTACCTCTGCATACTTAGTATGTATGTATGTTAATTTTCTTGATTGTTTATTTCCTATTTACTTGTATTCTGATAATGTATTTATGATATCCTTCCTTTCACTTCCTCTGTTTTTTGCTATTCTTTCTCTAATTTTCTAAGGTGGAAATGTGAGTCATTGAATTTAAGCCTTTCTTCTTTTATATAATAGATATTTGAAGTTATTATTTTTTTACAAGTTGTTTAGCTTTCTCTCTTATTAAAGTTTAACAAGTTGCGTTTTCACATTCAGTTGGAAATAACACTCTAATTATATTTGTAATTGTTTTCTTTGTCCCCTATATTATTTAGAAATGTGTGGTTTGTTTTCCAAATAATTTGAGAGATTTTCCAGACATTTCTTATTGTTTTTCTTGTGGTTAGAGAACATAAGGTATAAGATTTCAGTCTCTTGAAATTTAATGGGAATTGTTTTGTCTCAGCGTATGATCTACCTTGTTGAATGTCCCATGTGAACTTCTACAGAGTATGTATGCATCTGCATTTATAATGTGAAAAGTTCTATAAATGTCAATTGGTTCAAGATGGTTGGTATTATTTTTCAAATCCTTTTTATTGTCGTCATTATTATTCAAGGTTTAGGTATTCTATCAATTACTGAAAGAAGTGTGTTAAAATATTCACATATGATTGTGGATATGTCTCTCCTCCTTATATTTTTCAGTTTTTCTTCTTGTATTTGGAAATTCTATTATTGCTATTATGTGCATACACATTTAGGATTATTAATCTTCCTGACTAATTGACTTTCTTAAAATCATATGAAATATTCCTCTACATCTCTCATATTTTCTTGTCATGAAGTCTCTTTTGTCTGATATTAATAGAACCATTCCAAATTTCTTTTTTTTTAATATTTTATTTATTCAATTGACACAGAGGGAGAGTGAGAGAGGGGGATCACAAGTAGACAGAGTGGCAGGCAGGGGGGAGAGGGAGAAGGAGAAGCAGGCTCCCTGCTGAGCAGAGAGCCCGAGGCGGGACTCCATCCCAGGGCTCTGGGATCATGACCGGAGCTGAAGCCAGATGCTTAACTGACTGAGCAACCCAGGTGCCCCTATTCCAGATTACTTATGTTTATTGTTTGCATTTTCAGTTATTTTCAATTTATCTTTTTTTGAGAATAATTACCTTAACCTACATATTTGTAATTTAATCCTTCAGACACAAATCAAATAACTTAGGTAGAGCATCTTGGTAGAAGTTTTCTTTTGAGCTCAGTTGCCAAGTATATATGTAAATTAATGAATTTACTTCATTTTCTCTATTTCAGTAAAATTTGTAAGGGGATAAAACCCAACTCTTAAAATTGTCTATAGTCATTGGAAGGACAAATAGATTTAGACATAGAAGCATGATGAGTTCAGGATCTGAATTTCTTCTATGGCATGAGCTACTTTGAGAAATTACTACAGTTTTAAACAAATTAAATCATAACCCCAGAGTAAAACTAAACACTGATATAGCTAAGGCTAGTTACTGTCATTTGAGTATACCACTTACAAGATGAAATAGATTGATATTCTTACCAATAAAAGACCTGTTTCATGATTGAAAGATAGCATGTTAAAAAAGATTCTAGAAATTCTTAATACAAATAGCATTCCCTAAAAGAAAAAAAAAAAGACACCTAATGTCTGTTCTGCCTATACTTTCCATGGGCACCAAGGTTCAGGCCTGGCAATGGTGTCATTATGAGGCTCTTTTTGAGCTATCATGAGTTTGGGTTGATAATCTCAGGTTGGTTAGATCTAAGTTAAGGAGGACAGAAAGCTTGGATGGGTAGAAGAAACAGGGAATTTGGGAAGTTTGATGTGGTTGCCTGGGAAAAGTAGACAATAGTTGTTAGATCACAGTATTGCTGACACTTTTGAGTTGAATGGTTCCTGTTACACAGGTAGAGGTAAGTATCGGTTACAACGGTGGAAGGAAAGCTAGGGACCATTTCCTGCTTCAGGTGCCATCCCCTGGTACCAGGAACATGTGCCTTGTGCTGTTCTTTTGTTGCCCTGGAGGATACTGTGCTGATCTTCTAGAATGGCTTACAACTTCTTGTATTCCTTAGTTGGTTAGGGATTGTTGTAGTGGTACTCAGTGGGATAGGAGATAGGTAACATGGATCCAGTGACTTGACAGGTTCTTGGTGGAGAAGAGCATGGTATTGATAGCGGATGCACATTCTGTGGTGTGTCTGTCTGATTTTGGAGGATACAACGTCGTAGAACTGGTTTGGGAGTCTGGGCAGGCTCAGGTGGGAGCAGGCAGTTGGAGAGGAAAGCTTGAGACCAGTGCTGAGTGACGGCTTACCCGCAACAAAGGCTCTATCGGCTCTCTGTGTTTGTTGTCTGCAGCAAGTTGAGGGGCTGAGTTTAAAGGGCCAAAAATTCAGAGGACATCATGTGCTCGAAGATGCCGAGAATCTAAGTGCTCAGTCTGTGCGAAGCAGTCCCTTCCTTTTAGTAGTCTGTTTTAGGCTAGTAAAAAGTAGAATTCTATTTTGTTAAATATAAATCGGTGTGGATATAAAAAATGTATTCGACTTTATGTATGTATGTATGTATGTATTTAAAGGTTTATTTATTTGACAGAGAGAGGGAACACAAGCAGGGGGAGTAGGAAAGGGAGAAGCAGGCTCCCCACGAAGCAGGGAGCCGGATGCCAGGGCTGGATGCCAGGGCTAGATCTCAGGACCCTGGGATTATGATCTAAGTTGAAGGCAGGCGCTTAACCACTGAGCCACCCAGGTGCCCCTAGACTTACTTATAAATGAAGGCCTATGGGCAACTATGAAGCATTGTTAGTTGCTTTCTGAAATTCGTGGTGGCCAGCTTGGTGAGATTTAAACGAGCGAGATAGATAAGAATTAGGGCACCTTTTCAGCCTTCAAGAAAATGTTTTGTGGGGCTGCTTCTCCTGCTTTCTCGAGTTGATGTCTTAGATGTACACAGAGAGAAAGTATAAGAAGGTATTATGTAAGAGGAGTTAGAAAGCAAATCTTATTTCCTAACGTGTCATTTGCAAAATGGGACTTCTTTGGATTGGGTCTTTTACTCTTTTCAGGGGACTCTGTCTTGCCACCTAACCCCTTTAGTCTTCTGTGCTCCTTGCAGAAGCCAGCTGTTCCTGTCCCCTAGGATTGGCTGAACCTCTCTCAGTTACCTTTTCTGGTTGTTTCTTTGGTTTCTGGTTTCATCCTATCATCTTCCTCATTTTATGACACATAGCTTTTTCCATTTCCAGAGTGAGGCCTTATAAAAATTCCATATTTGTGGAGTTTATGGATTTGAGTTCTGTAGATCATCAGACTTTCTCATATACCCCGTGAGAACAAGATGTTTGTTTTTGTGATAAGGATTATGTCCATATCAGTGTGTGAAATACCAGTGTAACTAGGAAACACCCACAATTCTTCTGAATTATATTTTTAAATATGTGTTAACAGTAGGTATCTAGTCCTTTTCCCTTCTATGGGCTTACGCAGTGAGAGATGGTTGAGGATTGTGCTATATGTACATGACTTTGCAGTTCTGAATGAGTGTGCTTTTGCTGACTTATAAAATGTGATGCATTATCCCCACATGAAATTCTGCAGCATTCCAGAGAAAACCTTTCCTTTGACAAAAAGATGTATTGAGGAGTCAAAAGAGGGGTGGGCATTTGCATAAAAAGAAAACAGTTGTTGAGAGACTCTGTAGACAATTAAAATCTATGATTAATTAACTTTTTCAACAGGAGGAAAATGATGGTTGGCCTGTTTTGATGAAACTGAAAAGAAAAAAAAAAAGCAAGCAACCTTTTATCTTTGCTAGCCTCTTGTCATGAACAGATTCTCTTTGCTGGGTAGGCTTTTAAAGGCCCCCTTAGTAATTAAGTGGAAAGATTTGAAATCTTGAGTACCTCCTGATTCTTTTATGTAAAATTTCATATGATGTTACTCTGCAGAGCACTTCACAGAACAGTGTGTGCTGAAACTATAACAATAATTAGAGAATTTTTCAGCTGGACCTAATCCAAATATCAGATGTCAGACCTTGTCCAAACTTTACTGAAACTAAGTATCCAAAAAATCTTGTAGTATCTTACTGTTCTGGCATTGCCAGAACTCTGCTGTTCCCCAGACTGATATTTGATAAAATGCATATTCCATCATCATAGCACATAGGGACTTCCTCCTGTACTCACTTTGTCCTATCATATTCATCTCAGTGACTTAGGGAATGTTCTTCAGTTTCTTGCTTTACGGGCAAGACAGTTTATTTATTGTAGGGTTCACATGAGATAAAATCTAGATTTTTCCCTTAGAGCTTATTCTCTCCTATAAACCTGTATATGAACTAGATTTTATCTTTCTTGTATTTTCTTTACTCAGGAATCATTTGGTGAAAGTTTATGGGTATGCTGTAGAAAGGCATAGGTTTAGAAGGAGTAGATTCACTGCAAGTAGTCAAGAAAGGGTGTGTTACAGAGTCGAGAGATACCGATGTGACCTTCATTCAACTAATTAAATTCCCCTCCTAATCCATTTCTCCTCTAGTGCAATGCTCCCTGATATGTAATTGGCAAAGACTTGCTGATGAGAGCCGGTGTTAAGAGCTGGCCAAGCAGCCTTCTATGACTGCCTGACCTATATTGATATATTCATTCATTCATTCACTCATGCACTCATTCAAGTATTTAGTTGCCAGTCCACGTTGATGGCATTGAGAATACAGTGGCTAGTAGCTTACTGGTTGCTCATATTGGAAAGTTTTTTTTTTTAATAGTTTTTTTTCAAAGATTTTATTTATTAGAGAGAGAGAGAGAATATGAGTGGGGGGGAGTATTAGTGGGGAGAAGCAGACTCCCTTCTGAGCAGGGAGCCAGATGCGGGGCTTGATCCCAAAACTCTAGGATCTTGACCTGAGCCAAAGGCAAATGGTTAACTGACCAAGCCACCCAGGTGCCCTCGTACTGGAAAGATTTTTAAGTTTTCTGCCTTGTCTCCAAAATCCATTGTGTCCTTTGGATTAGTGGAAGGAACACCATAGTCATCTGAATGAAGGAGCATGTATCTACATGTGGACATAAAAAGGCCTGAAGTCCACAAGCTTGGTGGAATTTGGGGAAAGCTGATCAAGGATGGAGGTTAGGGAATTTAAGGGACAGAATTCTGCAGGCACTCTGACAGTTCCAGATTTCTGAGTTTGTTTCATGTGCTATTATTTCATTCCTACTCCTCCTCTTCTCCCAAGCTGTAGTTGAACGGATGGTGTGTTCTACAGTTGAAGATCTGTTAGAATTGAGGAGGTGAACGCTACAGACTGGATCTTCTCATCACAACCGTGACATGATGGGTGTAGACTTGAGGCTTCATTCAAAACTCATCTTCATTTTCCCTGTATTTTGTAATTTGAAAAATATAGAATAATTTTTTATAGGATTAGTATTAAGAATTTTTTTCTGTCGTATATAGCACATTTTATAATGTTTATTGTGGAAAACTTGGAAACTATAGAAAAGCATAAACACGAAAATGAAATCAGACTTCCTCAACTCATACTCAGTGTTTTCTTTGTATTTTGGTGAATAATCCTGGTCTGTCTCCCTCTCTCCTCCCCTCTTTCTTTTCTTTTCCTCTTTCCTTCCCTCTTCACTTTCCGTCTCTAAATCTATCAATATATCAGTCTCTGTTTATGGATTTCCCCCCCAGTTTTTCACTTTCACCGTATTTACTATTTTATGTTTACCCTGCAATTAACATCATATGGGAAATACTCTCCCATAGTTTTAAAATATTTTAAAAAACATTTTCAATTCAATTGTATATCACAATTTAATGCATCTGTTAGATATTCAAGCTGGTGCAGGTTTTGTTTTGTTTTAGTAACTATAAATAATCCTATAAGATCATTTGTGGGCATAACACTTTGTATGTAGCTCTGGTCCCGTTTTTAAGATCTTAGAACTTGTATTGCTAGTCCAAAGGGGGATAAGTATTTTGAAGGTGTTTGATGCACATTAGGGAAATATCCTCCTGAATGGTTACCTAATTTAAACTTTCACTTCTTATATAGGAATGATCTGGGTCTCTTTGTTTCATGGAATTTTCATCAGTGGTCTTGGAGATGAACAGAAGTTAGAATTCAGGATTATAATTCAAAACAGTTTTGACAGTTTAGAGAATTGGTTAGTTGATACAAATTAAAGTTCAATAGGTAAAAATGAGGGTAGGAGAAATATGGCAGAAAAAAATTGCCAAAATACTGTTTGCAGAGTAGCCATTTCTGCATGCACTGCTTGAAGGAGAATACAGGGGTCATAAGGAATGTGACTAGATTTCTTTGTAGCCCTATGGGGACTTTGCTACGGTAAGGTCTATTCCCAAATGTAAAGAAAAAGAAAGCTCATTTGAGCGAATGCTATATTCTAAAAAGCCTGTTAAAATTTTGTGTTTTTTGCTGTTAAGAATTCAAAGACACTAAATACCTTCTTGGGGAACATTTAATGTTCGTTTTAATTATTTATGTTAATTACTTGAGCATAAATTGAATTTTAAAAAGGCTTTCTGAAAGTTACTATGGATCTTTCCTCATTTAAGTAGAGAATATGTTTAGGAAGCTCATATTTTTTTCCATGAAATTTCAGGGGAAATAGAATTATCTTTACCTTGCAAATGGTACTTTGAGGCTAGGTATGTTATCCTTAGATAAAAATGGCACATGTTTATAAACACATATTCACACACTCTAAAATATGAGGAAACAGTTTAAAATGCCTACTTTTGTTTGGTTGTAGGTTATAGTTCTATGTGCGTTTTGAGTGTAATTTATATGGTAGAGGGCTGTACCAACATATGTATTAGCAATCACTTCTGTTCACTTGTGATACAATCCTAATTAGTGTTCAGACAACCGACCCTGGGATAGTTAGAATCCAGAAGGACTTTATAATTTGTTCTTTTTTTTGTTGATTGACATTCAGCATGGTTTTAAGACTACTAGCAAACCACATATGATGACTTAAATATCAGAGCATTTAATTAATCAGCTCACTTAAATCAATTAATTAAATATCTTTGCAAGATGACAGGGAGTTTTCTGTGTTCTGTTATCCAGAGAATTTTATCCGCTTGTGCTAATAAACGGGTTTTTTTTTCTTCTTAGTTTTTAGCCTAGAATGCCACCATTCATAATTGAATGTCAGCTCATTTTCTAGCCAAAACACTTTAAGTAGGTTATTATTTTCATTATTGTTATTATTGTTATCTTTAGTCAGTACTGTTACCTGATGGTGGGCTTACTTCTATAGGGAGGGTCATCCCTGCTCGCTGCTCTCTGCGCAAGGTGCTCTACCGAAGCACTGAGAGGCAGGGAGTCTGGCCCCATCACTGACACAGCAGATGAAGGATGAACCAGCCAAGTGACATGGTTGCTGTGAAACTAAAATAAGTGCAGCTATAATTCTAAATAGTTGATCTATCTTAGCAGCATCTAGTCCTGGGTATATTATATAGCTGTGAAAGGCTAAAAATATGTTAACTATACTTTGCTTTTGGAAATATAGTCTTCATAATTTTTTTTCTAATTATAATTTGATATATGTTCATAGCCAAAAATTAGGAAAATTTAGAGAAGTATCTGTAAAAAAATAAAAAACCCAATAATTACATAGTAGAGATAAATCCTATTTACATTTTTGTGTTTCTCATATTTTACATCATTGGGATCATACTGTACATATAGTTTTATGTCATCACTGTTTTTCCACTCAGCATATCATTAGTACTTTCTCATGGTAATAAAAAATATCACTGAAAAACCCTGTTTTAATAGATGATATTCATTTGAATTGTCCTGTTGTTATTTACTTTACTATTTGGTTGTTGGTCCTAGTTTTCAATGATAAATTATTCTGTTATGAACATATCATACATACATTTTTTGTGTTGATCTCTGATTATAATAAAGCAGTATTACGCTTCCTCTTTGTGTATTTTCAGTGCTAAGCTCTAGAATACCAGATAGGTACACAGGTTTGTAGGTTTTATATGGTGGCAGATGAGCTGTTCTTTGAAGGATGCTCAACCAGGGCTTTGGCAGCTATGAGAGTCAGGGAGTCACAACTGGGGGAAATCCAGGAGCGGTGATGTGAGTGGGAATGAGCTCAGGCTGAGAGCATCTGTTTGTATGAGTGTCATTTAACCACAGTGGACTAATAGGCTCAAGAAATTGAACAAAATAAAGTTTGAAATGTGGAGTAAAGAATTTAAATTTGTAAGACTGGATCTGGCGACCAAAGGTCCTAAATTCTCTGGACCATGGTATATTCATAACGAATCTTTGTGTAGCACATTTTATGTGCAAAGCTCCCCCTTGTGGAGGCCCACAAGAGGGTCATACTTCAGGAAGTGTCATCCTTTTAATCCAATGAATGCAGTGGTCCGTCATGTCCTTACAATTGTATTCCTAGAGTCAGACCTCGAAGCAGTGTTGATTTGGAAAAGTTTGCTCACTGTAGCAATTGGAAATCTTTGGCGGTGCAGAATCAGAGCACAGCAACAACCTAAATGATGCCAATATTTTAAAGATTGTTCTTAGTATAGATGGAGGGGTGTGGTTAAAGGCAAGAATAGTAGCAAGTAGGTCATGGTTCATGAAGGAATGCAGCAGGGCTGTGAAACAAAGACTTAGCAGAATGGGTTGGAGGAAAAGAGTTTACATTTAAATGATTGAATTTAGTGGTTCAGATTACAGAGTTGACTCCTTTCAAAATGTAAAAGCCTCAGTGCTCTTCCCAGATTTGCTGGATCTGAATTTTGGGGAGAAATTTGGGACCAGATTTATGTATACGTGTATATTTTTAAAGCTTCCTTAGAGACTCTGATGTGTGCCTCTGGTTAGAAAACACTAAATGAGTTAATGTGTGTTTTTTTCCACCCCAAGAATTTGTCAAATTATATGAACCTACTGTTTTGAATTTAATACACTTAATATGCATGCGTATGCGTTTTTCTTTTTGCATATTTTTTCATACTCTCTTCAGTTCCTGAGAAATTTTTCTTCTGTTACTTGGTGTCAAGTTATATTACAAACTTATCAATTAGCATTACTCTGCAAAATCAATTTTGAGCAAATGAAATGCACTGCAGAAGTTAAACGAAATTTCTGAACTTCTTTTCTTACTAAATGATAGGGACAAAAGCCAGGATGGATGCTCAAACATGGTATTTGAGAACGTCAAAGCTGGCTCTGGCCTTGGCAGTTATCCGCTCAACACCAGTGGACACAAGCAGCAGAGAATACACAGAGCGCCTGGCGAAGGTGGTGTCTGAGCAGGAGTCAACGTGGAGATCAAAAGTCCAAGCCTTGGAAGCTGATGTTCTACAATTACGCCACCAACTTCTTCTGAGCAGGATGTGTGCAGGAGTATTTAAGAGTGGTGAGTATATGAAAATGTCTTCTACAAATATACCATTCTGGGTTTTTATGGTTTACTTTTTTTTTTTAAAAGATGTATTTATCGGGCGCCTGAGTGGCTCAGTTGGTTAAGCAACTGCCTCCGGCTCAGGTCATGATCCTGGAGTCCCGGGATCGAGTCCCACATCGCGCTCCCTGCTCTGCGGGCAGCCTGCTTCTCCTTCTGACCTCTCCCCTCTTATGCTCTCTCTCTCTCTCTCTGTCTCAAATAAATAAAATAAAAATAAATCTTTAAAAAAAAAAAGGTATTTATCCATTTTAGAGAGAAAGAAAGAGAGCAAGCGGGGAGAGGGAGGGGCTGAGGGAGCGGGAGAGACTCTCAATCGGACTCAGCACTGAGTGCCCAGCCCGACGCGTGGCTCCATCTCATGACCCTGAGACTATAAGCTGAGCTGAAACTAAGACTTTGTTGCCCAGCTGACCAAACCACCCAGGCAGTCCTTTTTGTTTACTTTTAATTTAATTTTTTAAAAAATGGAGTATAGGGGTGCCTGGGTGGCTCAGTGGGTTAAAACCTCTGCCTTCAGCTGAGGTCATGATCTCAGGGTTCTGGGATCAAGCCCTGCATCGGGCTCTCTGCTCGGCGGGGAGCCTGTTTCCCCCTCTCTCTCTGCCTGCCTCTCTGCCTACTTGTGATCTCTCTCTGTCAAAAAAATAAATAAATAATCTTCTTAATAAATAAATAAATAAATAAAATTGAGTATAGCTGACACAATGTCACATTAGTTTCAGGTATACAGTTTAGTGATTTGACAGCTCTGTCCCATTACATTACTATTACCATATCATTGACTATATTCCTTATGCTGTGCCTTTTATTCCCACGACTTACTCATGTCATTACGGGAGGGCTGAATCTCCTTCTCTCCTCCACCCATTTTGCCGGGTCTCCCAGCCCCCTCCTCTCTGGCAACCATCAGTTTGTTGTCTGTATTTATGGGTCTGATTCTGCTTTTTGTTTGTCTATTATTTTATTTTTTTGATTCTATTTATGAGTGGAATCATATGGTATTTATCTTTCTCAGTCTGACTTATTTCACTTAGTATAATACCCTCTAGGTCCTTCCATGTTGCCTCAAATGGTACAATCTCATTCTTTTTTATGGCTGTGTAATATTCCAGTGTGTGTGTGTGTGTGTGTGTGTGTGTGTGTGTGTGTGTGTGTTTATGTGTATGTATAATATTTTCCTATTGATGAACACTTAGGTTGCTTCTATCTTGACTATTGTAAATAATGCTGCCAGTAACATAGGGGTACATATATCTTTTCTTGTTAGGGTTTTAGTTTTCTCTGAGTAAATATACAATAGTAGAATTGTTAAATAATTTGATATTTCTATTTTTAATTTTTTGAGGAGCTTCTATTCTGTTTTCCACAGTGGTTATACCAATTCTATTTTATTTCCTCTTCACAACTATTTAAAAATTATTTGGTTTCCTAAAACTAGTCTTCTTCTTCTTGCCCTGTAGCGATTTTTTTACTTGTAGTCATTCATTAAAAGTTTTTTGTTACTGGGCCCCTGGGTGGCGCAGTTGGTTGAGCGACTGCCTTCGGCTCAGGTCATGATCCCGGAGTCCCAGGATCGAGTCCCACGTCGGGCTCCCAGCTCCATGGGGAGTCCGCTTCTCACTCTGACCTGCTCTCCCTCACTCTCTCTCTTTCCTAATAAATAAATAAATAAAATCTTTAAAAAAAAAAAGTTTTTTGTTACTGCCTAATGAATGAGGCTACATTAGATATTGGGGTGAAGTTGGAAAATGAAAATATCTAGATGTGAAGGCAATAATGTTTTAAGCTTACTGCATAAAATTTAAAATCTCATTACTTAACCTTATTATTTTACTATGTATATTATGTTGAATTTACATTAAATAATTCATCTAGCAGGCTTATATCAAGTACTAGCAATGGACTAGATATGCAGTGGGTGGTGGGGACCCAAAAAACACTTAAGAGGAGCTGCTGTCCTTGCCATTAAGTACCTGCCATTCTAGCAGGGAGGATAGACCTATAAATAATTAACCTAGTGTGATAAATGCTTTAATAAAGATACCGACAAAGCACAGAGGAAGAAGCCATTCATTCTGCCTGGTTTTGAAAAGACTTCTCAGGTCTGACCCTCAAGGTTCTGTCTACTAGTCAAGGTCACAGAGTATGCAGCAAGAGGCAGGAATATGACCAAAGGCAGAGCAGTGAAGAATCCATGCCATTTATACTGTCAGCATTACGTTTCAGAAGTGACCAGAACACCATGAGGGAGAAGTGAAGAGAATTGAATTGGAACCAGGTCCAGAAGGGCCTTGAATGTCAACCTAAGGACTGTTTTAGTTTCTTTCCTGTCAGTAAGTTGACCATACACTTTACTGTCTCTCTAGGGCCCTTGTGAGAGTGAAAGTGGGGAACTGTAATGATTATACTAGGACACCAGGGGGAAACCAAGACTCACTTGAGCATGCTGGACCATGTGGTCACTCCATTCCTCAGGAGCCAATTTTTCTGATGCAAAGGATTGACCCTCATATTGGGGTTGGGAAACAATTCTGGTGATTTTTAAAGAATGTAAAATCTTTTGCCTAAAACCTTTCCCCAGCTCCCAATTATGCTTCACATTAGATTCAGACTTGTGATCATGGCCTGTGACGCGGTGAGTGATTTCACCTCTCTTTACCTCTCCCGCTTTGTCTCATACAGCCTCCCCACAGTGTACTCAGCCCCAGCCACTCCGGCTTCCTTCCAGCCTTGGTCCTTTGTTATGTTCTTCACTTTGAATCTCTTTGTTACTGGCTTCTTCCCTTCCTAGAGTTCTTATTTTAATTGACCTCCTTAATAACCATTCTATATACATAGCACTCCCCACTAGTTTTTCTTTACCCAAACATCTCCTGTGGATTATTTGTTTGTTTACATAATTGCCACTTTATCTCCTGAGCTAGAGTTTTAAGTTCACTGAGGAGTGGCTTTTGATTTGCTCAGCACTCTACTCAATGCCCATCCCAAAGCCTGGCACGGGTCAGGTGCTCAATAAATATTTGTCACATGGAAGTGAGGCAGAGAGGGTGTTTCTGGCCATAGCAGTGACTGGAGGCAAGGAGACCAGTTTTAAACATATTTGCCAAAACCCATATGACGAATGATGAACTGAAATCGCTCTATGATAGTGAGAACTAAAAGGAGGTCAGACACATATGCATGATTTTAGAGTGGACACTTCAGATATTTGTGAATGATTTCAGGGAGTGATTGAGGGCCATAGAGGCATTTGGGATAAGGAGGTCTCCAATCCCAGCCTATTGAATTTATTGCAGTGCTTTGAATTTGGATAGTGAACACTGAAATTTATTTATAGGATAAAAAGTTGAGTCTAGATTTATCTGAGTGTAGGCTAATCTCGAAATATATATACAGGGATTATGTAGAAGGAAGGTGGAGGGACGCACCGTAAAGTCAAAGGGGGTGAGCAGACTGGAAATAGAGACATAGACTTAGGAGCCACTGACATTTAAGTCATGGTTGAAATTCTAGCCATAGATGAGACTCACAGGGAGAATGGAGCTGAGGGTTGGGGGACGCTGGGGATCCCAATATCCCAGGGGTGGGCAGAGGGAAAGGAGCCATGGAAGGACTATGACTATCAGGTTAGGACTGGGCAGGTGTAGTGCACACATGCCTGCTGTGGATAATAGGGTACTCGCTAACTTTAGTTTTGGGTATTATCAGGAAAACTCGCTAATCTAGTACCCAGATGTTACTAAAATCTCATTATTATGTGAGTGAAAATGGTGTTATACAATATATAGCCACAGTTTAGTCTCTCTAGAGTCTTTCTAGATAATGGGGCTCTTTGTACTCAATGAATGCTAATGCAGTCAATATTCTTAATTATTTTATGTGCAGTTATATGATTAATATAATGCCACACACATAAAAATTTCCAGTAATCTTAAACAGACTCTTATAAACATCTGTGGTGTCAAAACTGTTGTTTACTGTCAAGGGTCTGTTAATTCCACTGCTCTCTGGTGCGGGTGATTTGTTCGGAACGTGAATGTGCCTGACAGTGAGAGCCTAGGTGAGAACTTGTTCTCACACCAAAAACTTGCACTTATAGCGCCTGTGAGAAAAATTTTCAAATACTCTACAATTAAAATCAGTTTTACTCACAGCAGGGGCTATAGGTAAAGTGTTTCTACACAGATGTTTGTAAGTAACTTGTCTCTCCATCTGTTAGCTTAGACTTGAAAAATGAGGAATAAACAGATAGATTCAGATAAACAGAGTCACTCTTAAAGGGGAAGGAACAAAACCCCACAAAGGGGGGATAGTAGATTGATAGGGAAATAAAGAGAAACACAGCCCCTATTTAAATATGTATAATTTGAAAGACTGATGTGGCTTGCTCTGAGAAAACTCCATACCCGAGAATCAAAACTATGTTATAGATATGTTTATATGATTAAATAATTTTTGCCTGGAATTTTCAGGGTTGCTTTACATATGCAACTGTTCTCAAGTGGTTAGAGACAGCAGGCCCTCAATAAATGTTGAATGAAATGCTTCTTGAAAGATTGAGAGGCTGGGGAACTTAATTTACAGCATCAACTATCCATTGAACAGCTGAACAACCCAGAATTCAATAAAGCAGAGCTGAAATGGCAAAGTAAACAAATAAAAAGGCATGATGTAGTTTATACAGCATTTCAATAACTCAGCTGTTTCTTTATTCTGACTTACTTTTCTACAGCTTCTTAGAGAGATATACTGCTTTGTTATATTTATTAGAAGAACAGACTGTATACAGAAGGGATAAATAGAACTTGCTCTTAGAATTATGCCACATTGTAATTGTACTTAAATGCTTCTTAGTAGTGGGAGGAAGGAAGGGAGGAAGTATCAAAGAAGCCCAGATTTCTCAAAGTCAGTTTGGGTGAAGGCTGGTAGGCATGGTTAGTCTACTCGATAGCTAGCTTCCTACTTCCGTTCTAAAGCGCTCTAATTTTGTTTTGGCAGAGATGGGCTTATTCCCAGTGGGTTAATCCATGAAAGGCTTAGATTTGTTTCGCCCATATTGTTCTAAGGTTGGGCAGGGGCCGATGAAAGGTAAAAAGCAATCTTCTGAGCCTTTGATAAAGATTTGCCTCTCTGTATAAAGAGATTGAGGTTCATGAAAGAGAGCAATTAAATTTCTTTTTCTTTCTTTCTTTTTTTTTTTTAACCTCAGCCACTTGTTTCCTACATGCAGCACTGCCAATTGAAGATACGATGCCTGGATCTGTGGTAGCCAATTTGCAACTGTAAGGCAATATTGAAAAATTAATGCCAGCATGTTAAGGACCATGAAATAGTCAGAGGAAAAGAACCTGGGTCCCTCTCGACATTGCTGAGTGGTCACAGCAATGCTAGGATGACTTTATTAGGAATGTTTAAAAAGACAAGCAAGGATTTGAGCCGTTGTTGTCCATGTGTTCTCTTCCATGGATCTGAGCACATCCTAATTTATAGAGTGGGGAAAGGGTGGGGTCACGAATAATTTAGAACAGCACTACTTTTTCTTTCTTTATATCAAGAGTCTTCTTGATCTCTAGGGGGGGAAATGAATGGGAAAAACTGTGTTCTTTAGTCTAGAACAGCTTCCGGTTAAGGATGGCCTCATGATGTTGGCAAGAAGTTCATCTCTGTCTGTGTAGGTCGGTGAGCGAGACTCAGAGCCTAGAGACTGGCCCGGAAGGTGTCAGTGGCTGTTCTTAAATGTTGACTAGGGATTGAAGGGGACATGGTGACAGGAGCAGGGCTTTGTTAGTGGGAATAATGGCACAGAATTTCAATGGGCAGATTTAGGATTAAAATGAGGGTGTGTGTGTGTGTATGTGTGTGTGTGAGTGACAGAGAGAGAGAGAGACAGAGCAAGAGAGAGAGGGGCGGGCAGAGGGAATCTTTACAATTCCCCCTGAAGTTACAATTATACAGTAATTTGGCATTCCCAGGAGGGAAGTAGTTAGGTGAAGTGTCAGGTGTATGCTTTTCCCCCTACAATTTTATGTATTTGTTGTCTTCATATATGATAGCTAGGCTACTGGATGAGCAACTGGCTAGAGTGAAAAGAAAGTGAGAGAAAATTAAACCAAAACAGTTCGTTGACTTCCATGTTTATTTAGTAAATGTCCACTGAATACAGAGCTAATGTGTAGAGCGCTTGGGGACGGGTGGTGGTGGTGGGCCCAGCAGCACAGTTATTTTCAGAGTTGGACCTAGCTCTTCTGTGTTTCAGGTCCTGGGAAACCATTGACCGACCAGAAGCTTTAGGAGCTTCCCTCCCCTCTGGCTGACAAGGTTTATCCACCTCCTCGCCTGTTGTCTCCTTTACTTCTTAGACTCTGAGGATCAAATCCTCTGCACTTCTGTGCCCGCCCCAGACCCTACTTCTCTTGTTGTGTGGGTTTGGATTCAGGAAAAGGCTTTTAGCTAGCTCAGTGTTGATGGGGGTCACAAAAGGGCTGGATAGCCTGTTGCCTGGGTGCACCTTGCCAGACCCAGCCTGGAGCCTGTCTTTGTGTCCTGACTGCTGCTTCTCCGGCCCAGGCCCACTCAGCCTCTGTCCCATCCCACCCTGTCCCAAACCACATACTGAGGAGACATCACAAATAACTGATCTACAGTCACAGCTTTGGAGCTCAGCATTTATATCTTGGGGCCTTCCCTGTTCTTCAGGTGCGGAAAGAGCACGGAAAATGAAGGCATAAGCATTTCCCATCTTAGTTTTGACATAAGCTTTTATAATATAAATTTCCTTAAAATTGATTTAAGTTGATTTAAAACATACATGCATATTGTACATAAACATCAGTAAATGTGCCATTAATTTAATATGGATTCTAATGAAAGTCTCCAAAATAAAGTACACTGATAATTACACATCAGAGATGCTTTACTCATTATATAAAAATGGAATTAATCTCTTGATATTAGAGGCCATCAGCATACAAAGAAGTTAAAGTTAAGGCTGAAAAAGCTCCAAATCTTAAATGGCTTTGCTAGTGACAAGGCACCGGTTCAGAAATGTAAACATGTCAGCTGTAAGAAGAGCTGGCTCTGGGAGGCATGGTAGGTGAGACCGGGAGTAGGAAGGGCCGAACACGTACCAGCGCGGTCCTGGGGCAGGAAGAGGTCCTGGGCCAGGCGCTTCAGAGGCTGGGCTCGGGCGAGGGCAGCCGAGCGACCCACGGTGTGTGATGTTCCAGATGGACATCGTCAGCCCTGCCACACCTCTTCCTGGTGCTGGGCTCTGAGTCTCACTGTGTGATCCAGCCATCTTTTTTGCCTGAGCTGGGTTCCTCGAAGGTACTTGAATGTCCAAGTAATCCCCGAATGAGAGTGCCTCTACTTTCTGTGTATCTCTGTGTTCTTTCCACTTCCCTCCTTTCCAGCGCCACTTCCTTGGCCCTCTCTGTCTGATTTATCTCAATTAGACTCCATGTTGATGGTTGCAGCCTTGCCACTCTCAAATCTAGGCTGCAGCCCAGACTCAAGTCTTCTCATTTACTGGAGGATAAATCCACAACCCTTAAAATAAGCTACAGGCTTCTCCACCGTTTGGCACCTAACTTCCTTGTCTAGCCCACCCTGTCGTCACTCTGTCCTCCACATTCCGCACTGCAACACATGAAATGTCTTTCACTTACTCGAACCCACCTTGTTCTCTCTCAGCTCGAGGCTTTTATACCTGTTGTTTCCCTCTGTAGGATATATTCTCCCAATCCTTTTTATCTGGTTGGGCATCTTTCTTTTTTTTTTTTCTGATATAGTTTTAATACCCTTTCTGCCTTTGCTGACTGCCTCCTTAGACTAGATTAGATTCTCCTGCTGGGGAACCATACTATTCTGTACTTTTCACAGTATTTGTGAGCCAAGTTATAATTGTTTAAGCAGGCCGTCTTCCCTGTAGGACTTAAGCTCCATGCTTGAAGGAGTGTGCTTTTTTTCATCACTGCTCTATTTCTGGGATTAGCACAGTGCCTGCCATGGGGTGGTGGGGTGCTTGGGGATATTTGTTGAATGAATAAGTTTAGATATGGTTTATGTGCATGTTAATACCTGGAACAAGGTGGCTGGGCTGATCTGTCATTTCTGGGGATCTACAAAACCTCTACAGTGCCGGGAGGAAGATCAGGGTGCAAGACCAAAGCATCTAGGGAAGGAGACGCTCACTAAGGTAGGTTGAGTGTGAGGGCTCCTACCTTTGAGAGAGCCATCTATTCATACAGTAGTTTGATCAGAGTAGAATCAATGAAGAAATGAGGAGTGATAATTTTGGATTCTCACCTATGGAACAAGAGCTAAAATTATTCCAAGTACCTTTCTTTGAACTCCAGGATCTTTTCTTGATACAGTTTTTTTTTTTTTTTGAATAGTTTAACTTGCAGTAAAGTTCAATCTGGTAGTTATACTTAGGATTATATTTATTTTTCACAGGTTTTGTCTGCATTTTTAAATGCCCCGCTGTTTGTCTATATTTGATTTTTTAGATTGTTTTAGAAATCTAAAGGTACCATTGAGGATTCTGAATTTAATGTTTGGGTCCTAGACATCTTGAAATTTTTTTTTAGAATAAATTCATTGTGGAGTGAGTAAAATCCAGTCAGATAGCTGTGGACTGTAGTTTAGACAGGGAAAATTAATGGAGTTATATCAATTCCATTAACAAAGCAAGAGGGAAATCAGGTAAATAGGGTAAATGGGAGTAGGCTGGAGATCTTGCAGTGCTGGTAAGCTCCCAGGTGATGTTGATAGTGCTGGTCTGAGGGCCACAGTTTAAGTAGCAAAGGACTGTGGACTATTTTGGGGGTGGAGTTTGTGAAGAAAAGGAGAAGAGATAGGTTGGTAGTTGGAGAGGAGGCAAGGTGGAGAGAAAGTTCTTTTTTGTTGTTTAGAAAAGACGGCAGCACCCTGGTACTTGGGTAGGAAGGGATTAGCAGAGAGAGGAAAGTGAAACATTTGAACAGAAGAAGATAATAAGGAAATCACAGGGACTTGGGGCCTGAAACCGAAAAGAAATGCAGAGCACGAGTGGTGGGCCTGGCCCTGGACCTCAAGCGGGGGCGGACATTTTTTCTTCTGAGACTCTTGAAGGTAGGAGTAGGTGCCCCTTTATTTGTTTTTTGTTGAGTTCATTCCTGGCCGCTGTCCTTTAAAGTTCATTTTTGTTCCCCTTTCCACCTCCAGTGTCCCTTTTTAAATCTGTCCTATCGTTTTGTTGTTGTTTCAAGCTGCTTTTGGATTTTCATTCTTGCATTTCTTTGCCTGCTGCTGCAACTCTTGTTCAAGGCATCCCCACCTCCTGCCTTGGTTGTAGGAAAAGAAAGGAGGAAAGGCCAGTTAAGGAACTTGCTAAAGGTTAAATGAGTAGTAAGTGGAGTGAAGTTCTTGTAAAATCCTGGAACAGTGCCTTTCTAGTACTGTAAGGAGCTTTCTTAAAGCTGTTTCTCAAAGTGTTGTCCCCAGACCAGCTGCATCAGCATCAGGTGAGACCTTGTTAAAAATGCAGATTCTTAGCGCCCACCTCTTACTTTACATAATCAGAAACTCTGCGGGTAGAGCCCAGCAGCCTGTGGCTTAACAAACCCTCCAGGTGATTCTGATGAAAACTGAAGTCTGAGAACCACTGGTTTAAACAAATAAAAGTGAAACATATATTCAGGGAACATAGGAAGAATTCTCCAGAAAAGGGGTCGGTAGAGACCTCTTCATCCCCTGTCCAAGCCATCTGAGTGACGACAAATCAAGAGGAATTTGTAGGCCAGCCTCTGAAAGATTTCATAATCCCAATCGGTAATATGTAACCCTGGTCACCAAAGAGTTGAGAAAGTGTTCATTTAGAGCCTGATAGAGCCGAGGCAGATGGTAGAAATTAGAGAAAATGAACCAACAGTAGTTGGTTAACATAACCCTAACAACTAGGTTTCATACTGTTCAATCAAGTGTGTATATAAATATAATAGGAATCCGAGGAGTGGGCACTGTAGATTTTTGTTCTAGGAGAACTTCTCTCTTCCTTCTTTATCCGCCTTCCCCTCTCTCCCTCCCTCCATCCTTACTTCCCATATCCCTTCCTAGTAAGCACTGATAGGTTCTGTCATCGAGGAGTCTGAATACATATTTCCTAGTGTGTAAGATGTGCGGTTGTATAAGACAGCCCCTCCCCTTTTTGCAGGGGAACTATCCTTTTAAATACCTATTTCAAGTAATTTCAAAGACATCTTGTAGGGAAAAAGTTGGGGATCAGAAATGCAAGATACTGTATCCTAAGAATCAATAGAAAAACCTTACATTCTGATTAAACTATACTATTTTACCAATCCTTAAAAAGTACATAACATAATGTAGCTAAGAAGAAATATATTGCTATAGAAGAATGCTAGCATGTGGCAGGCGATAAGACATAACACATTGATTCATAAATAAAGTTTTGTATCATGCTCGTGGAACACACATGCTTGCATTATATTCTGGGCCCTACTGAGAACTAAATAGCTATAACTTCAGGACAGAATGAATTTGAATGAATTCCTAAATTGAATGTGAAGACAAGCAAATGTCTCAGTGGAAGCAGCAGAAAACCAGCAGCAAGGTGCAGGGCTGGGGAGTGAGTATCTGTAGGGGAGGGTCCGTGCACCGGGACCCCCTTGACTCTTGGGTGATTTGTGTAGTAGCACTCCTTACAAGGAGGGGCAGCATTACTCTTTTCTTCTACTGCAGGGAAATGGTGGTCTTTTCACGCCAAGTCTGCTGTTTTGGAAACATCATTCATGTGAATTTTAAAATTTAAGTTGCTTGTAAGCGCGTCTTAGAGTGAATGTGAGGAAAGGCATCAGGGAATGCTCAGCTGTAGGTTGTGTGTGCGGTGGGGAGGATTCAGGTTGTGAGCTGTTCTCAGCCTTCGGTGAATCCGTTGTTTCACATCATCCATTATTCTATAGGAAGCGTGTGATAATTTTTCTGGTTCTCCATCTCCCCCATTTCTCTCGGAGTCAGAGAGAAATATTGCCTATGTGTCTTTAATACATTCAGACCATGTCTGCCAAGTTTTATGCTTTGAAATAAACAAGGGAAAGATTGTGTCCAGAGAAAGCTGGTTCTTAATGCTTGCACAAACCTAAGCTATAAAAATTCCTCATTACTCTTTTAATTAATAAGTCACATGAAGAACAAAGACTGCATTGCTTTTGTGCCCTCCCTTGGTGCTTGATTCAGCAAGATCTCTCACACAGTAGTTTTTCAAAGATGTTTCTGGGCTTGATATCTGAATTATCACTTCTGATGAGGGCTTATAAATACGTGTAGCTGAAATCATTTTCATGAACTAAGGTAGGCATTTTCTATGTAAAATGCAATATAAGATATACAAAATGTCAACATTTATATTCATCTGACAACCACGTGGTGAAGAATAATTGATAAAATTTTGAACAATGCTTCTGGTCTTTTTCTGTACTTATTGTATTTGAAGTTTTTCTAATTCATCGATAAAGCAGAACATGTAGAATTTAGGCATCTTTCCTCCCTCCCACTGTGACTCTAATAACAGATTCCTTTCCCCCTGGGATTCAGTGTCATTTGTCCATTCTTTCTATAAAATAATATTTTTGAAAAAATGACCTTATTCTTCAACCCAGGTCATACCAATTAGATGGTATTTCTCATATTTTAATACCTAATTTTGCTAATAATTGTGCCTTTAATGACTCCACAGTTATTTCCACCTGTGTATTTTATGAAGTGTTTATCCTCATCTGATTATTTTTTATCCTGTGAACCGCAAGGCATCTCATCATATCTGTAATTTCCAAGCAGGAGTCAGTCCAAAGTAGGCCAAGTCCATGCTGGTGGGCTGCTTTGTGTGGCTGTGCAGCTCTCTGATGTCTGGTGGGGTAACTGTTGCAGCAGGAGCTGGGCCCGGAGAACTGTATGCCTCAGTGAGCTGTACTTTTCCAGCTCCTCTGAAATTTTTCTTTAAAGAAGTGCCTTGTCTGTGCATAGGCATCTACGATGGTGAGCACAGTGATAACAAACTTAGCCGCTCACTTCTTACCTTTTTAATAGCAAATGCCATGAGAATCTAGGCCTTTGGTACCTATAGGTCAATGTGAAATAGAAGGGTAACCGATTAGTCAGATTTGCAACTTTAAATTTAAAATTTTATTTATTTTTTTTTAAAGATTTTTTTTTTTAATTTACTTATTTGAGAGACAGAGAAAGCGAGAGAGAGTATGAGAGGAGAGAAGATTAGAGGAAGAAGCAGACTTCCCGTGCAGCTGGGAGCCCAATGTGGGACTCGATCCCGGAACTCAAGGATCATGACCTGAGCGAAGGCAGTTGCTCAACCAACTTAGCCACCCAGGCGCCCAAAATTTTATTTTGTTTTTAAAGTGTCTTTGTGAAAGGCTTTGCCTCCTTAGTGTTGATGGATATAAGGCTAGAGTTCCAGGCTGTGGCCCTGAACTCTGCCCATGCGTTAGAATCACCTGGGGGCCCTTAAAAATCCTGATGCCCGGGTTGCTATTCTATATCAGAATCTCTGGGGGTTGGACTGAAGCATCAGTGTTCTTTGACAGTCTCTGGGTTATTCTAAAGTATGGCTAGGATTGAGAACCACTGGTTTAAGGCAAGCACTTATATTTAACTCAAATGCTCTTATCAGTTTTCATTGTTCATCCCACCTAGTTTTAATTCCCTTATTTTACTAAAGTTTTCTTTGTAGTATGCTGCAGTTCTTTATTAGAAAGAGTAAAAGACATTGGTTTTGGCTTTTAGAGGGGAAACATCTGACTAATGTCCTTTAGTGTCCTTTAACGTGAGATTTGAGAGCATGGAGGACACTGGGGAGAGGGGATGGCTGGTCTTTGGGCAGCTGGGAGAAGACCCGTTCAGTTGTTTTTGTACATGTTTGCACGTGCTAGTGGCATGGATGGGTTTGGAGTTGGGCCCTCGGTGGGGGATCTTAAGCTCTTTTGTGTGAATAGTGAGCAGCTATAAAATGAAAACTGGCATTTATTCCAATCTACTTTTTTTCTTCTGTAAGGGTAAGTAGTAGTAGATAGCTTCTTTTATCCTGTGTAAAAGCAGTATCATAAGGCATATATTTATGTTTTTAAAAATTAGGTGATAGTTGTATTTCTGCTCTTCAGTATTATTTATTGATTGTAGTAGGTAGCTTATTGAACAGTTTTATACTTTTAAAATGGATCTCTTTATTGCCATAATTTCTGTAGTGTTCAGGGTCCTTGAGTTAGTAGTGATGCTGAGCAGCCAATGACGAGTCAAAGCCTCTACAGAAAGGGGCAAGTATCATTCCTTCTGTCAACTGACATGTAATAGGTGACTTCCCATATAAGTTGGCTATGAATTCTTATTGGCAATACTTTGAGGTGTTTCTGAGAAACCTGTATCCGTTGATGCAGAGGTGTTTTCTACTGTATGATTTATAAGTAAATAATTAAGAGGGCACTTAGTTATACATACACACACACCCCTTTGTTGTTACACTATAACCTTGTGGCAATGTGGTCGGAATTTATGATTCTGATTTTAATACTGCGAACAACTTTACCAAGAATTCTCAGCTATTAAAATTACTTAAATAATTAAGAAAATATCTTTTAGATAGTTCTTATAGTAAATACTTTTTTTTTATCCAACTACTTAAAATATTCAACATTCATTGGGAAGTAGCAGACACTCAGTTTTTATGGCATGAATATCATGGGATTACTGATTTACCAGAAGGCATCTTGGAAGTAAATAGAAATGATGCGATCGTAACATCCATTCTGGCATACCTTTATTTTTATTTATTTTTTAATTAACATATAATGTATTATTTGTTTCAGGGGTACAGGTCTGTGATTCATCAGTCTTACACAATTCACAACACTCACCATAGCACATACCCTCCCCAATGTCCATTACCCATCCTTTCCCCCCCCTCTCCTCTCCAGCAACCCTCAGCTTGTTTCCTGAGATTGAGTCTCTTATGGTTTGTCTCCCTCTTTGGTTTCATCCTGTTTCATTTTTTCCTCCTTTCCCCTATGATCTTCTGTCTTGTTTCTCAATTCCTCATATCAGTGGATCATATGATGATTGTCTTTCTCTGACTGACTTATTTCGCTTAGCATAAAACCCTCTAGTTCCATCCACGTTATTGCAAATGGCAAGATTTCATTTTTTTTTTTTTATGGCCGCATAATAGTTGATTGTATATATATACCACATCTTTATCCATTTATCTATTGATGGACCTTTAGGCTCTTTCCGTAGTTTGGCTATTGTGGACATTGCTGCTTTAACGTTTGGGTGCACATGCCCCTTCAGATCACTACACTTGTATCTTTGGGGCAGATACCCAGTAGTGCAATTGTTGGGTCACTGGGTAGCTTTATTTTTAATTTTTTTGAGGAACCTCCATACTGTTTTCCAGAGTGGCTACACCAGCTTGCATTCCCACCAACAGTGTAAGAGGGTTCCCCTTTCTCTGCATCCTCGCCAATACCTGTTGTTTCCTGAATGGTTAATTTTAGCCATTCTGACTGGTGTGAGGTGGTATCTCACTGAAGTTTTGATTTGTATTTCCCTGATGCCGAGTGATGTTGAGCACTTTTTCATGTTGACACACCTTTACATAAGGAAAGGGCAATGCCCAGAACACCTTGCTTTGATATAAAACAGTTTAATGCACTAATGACTGATCCTCATCAAGGTCACGCACACAGGAGATGCTCAATGATTAATTTAAGAATGCACATTCATAAATGAGGGAAGAAGGATCCAACCAAGGGAGAAGAGGTGTTATTGATGATGGGAAAGGTCGCTAAAGACAAATTCTGGAGGTAGATTGCTCATTGGGAAGAGCAAGAGGTTTGGAGTTACATGAATCTAGGTTGAATCTCAGCTCTACCAACATTAGCTAAGTTCTTTTAGGCAGATGGAAAATGAAGATGATGATGAGAAGGACAATGACAAGCAATCGAGGTTAATGGGGAATGTTTGGCACTGAGCTTCATGACACGTGAACAAAAAATAAATACCAGTTTCCTTCCTCCTTGACCTTGATAGTCTGATGGAATTGTCATTGATTGCTTGGCAACAGAAGAACCTAATTTTTTCTTTTTTTTGGACATGAGGATTTTGTTGTTTAATTCTGTGTTGCAAAGACCTGGATCTATCTGGTTTAGCAGATTATTCCAGGGGGATAGAAAAGAACAGAGGTTTAAGGGTGTGTGAGAGTTTTTTCTTCCCAGTAGTAAACTCGTTCTCAGTTCCAGTCCAGTAGCAGAAATGGAAGATTCTCGGGCCTGGCAGTCTGATTTCTTCTGGGAGTAAACTGCTTGGAAAATTTTGTACGAATTCAGCTGTTACCCTGTTTAATTATTTTGAGAGGTACATTAATAGAACTTGATTTTCATTCTCTGTCTCCATATTGTTACAAAGTCTGATCTGATTTCTGTCCTGTTTTGATTTCTCCCATCATGTAATTTTCAGTGTTCCCCATCTACATGGACCCTACGATTTCTCTCTGATGAGGAAAACAACACTGCTTGATTGTTTCAAGAGCTTTCTCTGGGTTAGGTTATCACTTTTTTTTTTTTTTTGCCTCGAGTTTAAGATAGAGTTGAGATATGTTTTAAGCAGTGGATAGTTTTCTGTTGCCGAGGTACAGGTTACACTCAAATTCTTTCCCATGGCAAACCCAGAATCTTTTGTCAGCCCTGTCCCCTACTCTCCTACACCTCTGCTTTCCCTCTTCTCTAGCCGTACTTTCTGAGCCATTGCTCAGGGCCCTACTCCTGTGCCCTTATTCATGCACCTGTGATCCCATTGACAGTTGTACTGTACGAAATCTTTCTGGCTTCTCCCCAGTTCGAACTAATTCCTGTGTTCCTCACCAAATCACCTGTACCTCGGTACCTCTCTTTAACACCGATGCCTTTTTCCGTGTAGTAGAATTAGTTGTTGGCCTGCCTTTTACTTAGTTCTTTGTTGGTGGGAGGCCTGTCAACTTGGTATGTGACTTTTGGCCATATCCATCTGTTCTTACTTACCATTTGGGTCCTTGCACCCCTTACTCTAATTAACGCCTTTACATCGTAGCCCTGAATATAGTATCTGTTCTGTGAAATCATCTATTCTGACAAGGCAGACTATATTAAGTTTGGTTTATTTTCTCTCTGAAAAATGTCTTAATTTCACTTTTAATGTTGAAATTATGTTGTTCTTTTGGTCAAGTTTATTTAATTTCCTAGGCCACCGATTTTTACAATGAGTGATGGAAGAATGGACCATAATACTAAAGCTATGCTGTACTGCTTTATAACATGGCCTCACAAAGTTATGAAAACCAGAACCCCTGAGAATGAACTTTATTTTCGGGATTATCACAATAGTAAAAATCAGTGGAAATGAGTTCTGCTTGGTTAACAATAAGGTGCTGCAAAAAATTGACTTTGAGCTCTCCTTTTTACTACTCACAAGACTATATTTTAATTGTAATTGAAAATATAATAATCGACTACCAAGCCATAGTCTCTGGCTATGCCTATTTTTCAGAATTATGAATATTTTTACTTTGTCTTCTTATGCTAGAGAACACACTCTACGGAATTAAGTATATAACTGTTGGCTACATCCATATGTTCTTACAAAGTTGTCATTTGCGGCTTACTGGCAGACAGACTCTACTTAAGAAAAGGAGGTTAGCTGTGGAAATGCCTATGTCTCCAGAATGTCATATGTCATTAATTCTTGGTCTTAATAACAAGCCTGTCATTAGTTCATATACGTAAGGCATATGATGAACTATTATGTCATCTATCAAATGTTGTATTCCATGGTGAAATGAAAGGCACCTGATTCCTAGACTCAAAATTGGTCAATTACAGTCTTTATTTCTGGACCGTCTGTCAGTCTAAGGGTATTATCAATATTTTCAGGTCTTGTGAGTTTTTAAAGAAAAGGATCATTTATGTGATTCCGCAATGAAATAATCTTTTCATCTCTGAGCCTTCATGATGCTTTTCTTATAATGCTTTTATAAAAATTTATTTAGCAGAAATGGCTGATTATGAGGTCAAAAAGTATTTTGCAATTTGGGAGGGAAAGGGAATATGTATTTCATGAACCAACATTTTATAATTTCTTTTTGGTACCTGCAAGATCCATTATCAGATTCCTCTTGGAGTGACATCTCTGTATGAAAAGGAGTGGTGATTTCTGATCCCCGCAAGGGTCAGTGAGGATCCTGGAACAGGGTCTCCTCACTTGGGTCAGCAGACTTGATGCGGATTTTTAGCACACTGGGGAGATAGCCATCAAGCCTTTGAAAGGATGATGGGTGTGTATTATGGCTCGTATTATAATAATCACCAAATCTCCAGTCACCAAAACTGGAGATTAAAAGGGATTACATGAATGTTTTGTGTATCCTAAGACTTGGGGGAAGCCCAAGTTATTTGAAGATATATGTTTAGTATTTACCTAGGAACAGAATGAAGTGTTAACGGTTGAAATAAATAAGGGGATATTGGAAGATGGTATTTCCCTGTATGGGTATAAATAAAATAGTATTTTCAATGATACTAGGAAAGTAACTGTGATTGTCTAAATTTTGTGTTTTCTTGTTTCATAGAAAGCAATTTCCTTAGTGTCTGTGATTGTCAGTGAAGTTTTAGAGTAAATATTGGTTTTAATTGTATACAGTAACTATTCGATAGTTGGTTTTGTTTTTTTTTTTAAGATTTATTTATTTGAGATAGCACATGCACGCACGGAGGGGGGAGGGAGAGGGAGAGAATCCTCAGGTGGACTCCCTGCTGAGCACGGAGTCCAACACTGGGCTTGATCTCAAGACCCATGAGATTATAACCTGAGCCAAAACCAAGAGTGAGACGCTCAACCGGCTGAGCCACCCAAGTGCCCCACTATTTGACAGCTTTTTAACAAAGCCTAAATTTCATGGACTGGTTTCAATATATCAGATGTAAAAAATAATAATAATAAAATCTTGAAACCAGAACCCATAACCATGAGCCTATACAAGGCAGACTTTAAAAAATGTTCTAGTCAGAGGAAGGCCTTATTTCCAGAGATGCAGCTGAGGCTTAGACTATCCCTGTAGCACTTACCTGGTTGAGAGCTCTCTCTCTGCCTGATCTGAACAAGTGCACATCAATTAGACAGAACTGTGCTTGAATCCATATCAGGCAGTTCAGTGGGCACGTCTAGGCCACTCCCGCAATCATAGGTTTACAAGTTGCATGGTACTTTATAAGATGGTGTAATTTAGAGAATGGAATTGAAATGTGAAAAATTTGGAAGGTGAATTACAACGAGAGACTTCTTGTTATGCTTGTTCAGGTGCGATATAGTAAACATAATTTAGGTATGGATGTTCAGGGGTTGGAAAATTGCAAGTAGCTGAAAGTCAGTTTAAAAAACCAACTTAGCTCTTTCAGTACAGTATTGAGGATCTTCTAAAATAGCCCAAATAATCAACAAGTGAGTACTTACATGTATGATATCTGTTGAGTACTATGCTTGACTTCCAGGATTGGAAAAGAAGTTTACTTGCTATATCTTGTGAGTTTTCAATACAATATTGAGGATCTTCTAAAATAGCCCAAATAATCAACAAGTAAGTACTTACGTGTATGATATCTGTTCAGTACTATGCTTGACTTCCAGGATTGGAAAAGAAGAAGTTTACTTGCTATATCTTGTGAGTTTATTATTTGATTAGAGAGGCAAGATCTTCTGAGATGGACACATAGAAGGGCACTATATAGGATGTATATAGTTTCATTTGGGGTTATATTTATTCATAGTCATTCATTAGTTGATTCATTTCTTCAACAAAAACTGATTTCTGGAGGTTGTAGTGAAAAAAAAAAAGAAACAGAATCAATATTTCCATGGAGGAGAGAGACAAAAAACAAGCAAACTGATAAGTAGGAAAAATTCTGAGAAGGTTAAAAGCTGTGAAAAAAATAAAGCAGGTTGAAGCGATGGAATGACCGTGGATGGGGCAGGGCTGCTAACAGACTGGGTGGTCAGACAGACCTCCCCGAGAGGGAAGTGTTTGAACAGGGTCATCCGAGTGGCCCCTGAGGCAGGAACAGGCTTGCATGCTCAGTGAGCAGACACAGAGCAGAGGGAGCGCGATGAGACCTGAGAGAGGCCAGGAGTGCAGACGATGCCGGGTTTGTTCAAGCGAGTGGGACTGGAAGTACAGTGGGAATCCTTTGGTGTGCATGAAGTGGGAGCTTTGAACTTTTTGCTGTGGTTGCTATGTGGAGAATGTAAGTGGGAGGAGAAGCAGACTGCTGGGTAGGAGTCCAAGGCTGTGGTCCATCGGGGATGTGATGCTGGCTTAGATAAGGTGGCAAGAGACAGCTAGAATATATAAGGCTCTACTTGTGCAAAATAGAAAATAAAATGGCAAAGATGACCCCAAAAAGGGAGTAGAATTGCAGCTGAAAGATTACATGTGAATTCAACATGAACAGATAAAGAGGAAATAGATATTTCTGGGAGATTTGAAGATGGGATTGGAAATGGCGTGAATGGGCCACACTCCACTTCTCTGCTATCCAAAGAAAGCAGAACAAATATAAATTAAGATAGTGGTTCTCACACTAGAATCACCTGGGGAATCTTTAAGAAATACTGATATCTGGGTTCTATCCCTGAGATTCTGGCATGGTACTTAGCATGGAGTGTGGTCTGGCATTGGAATTTTGAAATGTTCCAAAGTCACTTAAATGTGCAGGTAAGGTTGAAAACCACCATTGTATGATCTCATAAGCAAGAAATCTGTAGCCTGGCAAGAAACACATGAAGCAGGCTGAGTGCATAAGTTTGGGAGTAGTGCAAAGGAGTGGTTTTGAGATTTAATTATGAGACTCCCCTGAGATGTTTATTTAAAAAAAAGTTCCTGGAGCCCTCTCCTGGAAATACTGATTAATCGTACCTAGGAATACTTAATTTTAAAATGTTCCCCTTATGGTGATATAGGTTGGCAAAAATTGCACTGGGTAAAAGATCTCAGTGCTTCTGATTTTTGATAGAGAGTGAAGTGGACACATTAGTGGATATGAATGCCAACCTCAGTTGTCTAGCAGGGTGGGCTTGGAGGACCAAGCTGGCTTGGAGGTAACATCTTAACAGTACAGATGTGAGCTGTTGGAACTCTGGTCGAGAGCTGAAGTCAAAGCAGTGGCATCAAGGGCTTGCTGGAAAACAAATTCAGGTAAATTCTCTTGGAAAGAGATTTGGTCAGAGGAGACTGGAGATGTGTATAATCTCAGCAGGAAAGCTAACTGGGGCTAGATTGTGGAGAGCTGTGTCATTGGCCATTCACAGCATTGGGAGGCCAGTGAATATGGTGTGTTGCTGATGTCCCTGATTGTATCATTTTTACCAGTTGTGCATGGCGTTCATAACATCCACATGCTGATGAAGTTATGCAGATGGATTCATTGGTTCTCTTGGTAGAGGGCTGTATTTTCATGAGTTTGTTGTTATTCTGTAGGGCTGTAATATGTGTGTTCACTGTCTCTCAACATGGTATTTCCTGTTTGTTAGGAAATGAAATCAGGACTATGCTTTTTACCTGTACTGCATATGTTTGCCCCCAGATGACTGAGAAATTCGTTTTTCTTACCCGCTTCTAATTTTGTCCTAAAAACTCTAACGTTAGAGGGATTATGTTGTTCATTTATTCAGCTCCTTTTTATTCAATAGCTGTTCAGTACAAACAATGTGGAGAGGGTAAAGAGAGATGGGTCTCTGCCCTGCCCATAGGATCACAGTCTTTTGGGAGCAAGATGACATCACTAATTACACCAGAGACTATGAGACTATGGTCCAGAACGAAATACTGATGTTTAGAGGAGAGAGTAATTATTTTGCTTTAGAGAATAGGACTTTTAAAATTCTTTTTGAAGGTTGTTGCTGACTTTAAAGGATGGGTAGGATTTAGGAAGCTATGGCTACTAGGGTATTTCAGGCAAGAGGGAACAGTGTAAAGCACAGGTACAGGAATCTGCTGGCAAATGATCTAATTTGACTGTGGCATACAGAGCATGAGGAGGTGTTCTGGAAAATAAGATAAAAAAACTAGGTTGGAGCCTATTACAAAGAGGTGTGACAGCCAGTGGAAAACATGCTTTATTCTGTAGGCAGCAAGGAGCCTTTGGAGATTTTCCAGCAGGAAAATAGAAGGAAAACTAGCATTTATTGGGTGTGTGCTATGCATGTGCCAAGCAGAATGCTTTCTGAAAGTGGTCCCTTTAGGTAATCTGAGGCATAGGTTATTTGGGCACAGTGACTGGGCGTCGTGTTTAGGGTTGTTAGGGAGGGGGAGGAGCTAGAGACAGGAACAGCCCAGTCATTGCCCATATCTGATGTGTAATTATTTTGCTATGGGAAAAAAAGAGATGATATAAAAAAGGTTTTTATTGATTGATTAAATTTCTCTTGAGCTCTCTCACTCTGTATTCCAGGCTCTGGGCTATGGTGGTAAACCAGTAGTCCAAGACTGTCGTGGAGTATGTATTTTGTGGGTGGGACAGATTATACTGGCAGCAAATGATCAGGCAGTGATGAGTGAGATTTAGAGAATAAAAATGGGGAGATGTGACTGACACTGATCTGGTGGCTTCTTTAGACTGGGTGGTCACATAAGGTCTCTTTGAAGAAGTGATATTTTAACAGATACTTGAATGGTAATGAGGAACCAGCCTTGAGAAAATTGGGGTTCAGGGTGGCGTGAGCATCCCAGGCAGAGGGAATGGCCCTAATGGGAACAAACTTAGTGAATCTAAGAAACAGTAAGGTGAGGCAAGATCAACATTATTTGTCAATGGAGTTGTATATGGGTATCAAGGAGGAAGTCAGAGTTGGCCCTTAAGTTTCGAATGTTGGAAACAGAGAATGATAGCAGTGTTATCAGGGAATTGGACCAAGTGCAAGTGAAAGATGTGGTTTCTTTTGGAATTGTGTGGTTTCAAATGCCGAGAGCTAGGGACTTGAGCTTGGGAAAGGAGGTAGGATGGGACATAGAATTTTGAGAATCATCTGCCTAACAGAGTTCTCTGAGGCTCTAGGATAGCTGGGGACATCCAGGAAGTTGGAACAGGAAGAGACAGCCAAAGACAACAATGAGAAAGGTTTAAATTGGCAAACTCAGAGACGAGCGAGATGGGGACAAGCAGGAGAGTCAGGGTCTGAGCACTGATCATGGGAGGAAGTGCACTATCAAGGGTTCCTGGACCAAGCTGACACAAATGCACTGTTTTGTTTTGTGAACCCAATGCGGTGAAGACAATTCTGTTAAGACGAATCATTCCATTAGCTTATAATTCCATGCATTGACATTGCTTTCCCTCGCGGTGTATTCTAAACTAGAATTAGGATGCCAGCTGCTAGAGTGGGATTAAACAAAACTGTAAGCTTTTCTTTGTCAGCACTTCTGAAATATGCTTTGCAATGTGCCAAAACATATCCATTGCCGGAGGCAGAAGACAAACAATTGTTTTAAAGTGAAACACTGTCATTTCAGAATTGTGTGGTACCTGAAAATAGCAATTTCTATTTGACCACCAGGTGGCGAAAACACTACTTTTAAATTGCTCAATTCATCAGTACATGTGAGTGACCATTATTACTAAGAAATCATAGTTGGTAGTGACAAGTTATATATGCCCATGATGACATTTCAGTGCATTTGAAGAAATGCAATTTGATTGCACTTTTTGTTAATATGTATATTCAACAACTATTCACACCACCAACTATGTGGGTGGCACACATCAGGCAACAGAAATTCCCAGGTGAGTAAACTCTGTGTCTGTCCTCAAGAATCTCTCCCTTCCAAGAGAGTGTCGCTCATACACTCAGGACAGGTTGATGAGTGCGGTAATAGAAGTGTGTGGAAGATACATGATAGCCCAGATGGGGCATGATTTCCTCTGCTCTGGGGAGAGCAGGGAAGGGTTCACGGAGGATTTGAATCAGGGTTTGAGGAATCAGTCCATCTCTGGGTTATAGCATAAGGATATACCATGTAGGGGGAACAACTTCTGCAAATGCATAGCTCTATGAATTAGCATGGTGTGTTTTGGTAAACTGTAAAGGTTTTATATTATACATGAGTAAGAGTGAGGATGGAGGCAAGGCTGGAGAAATAATCAGTGGTCACACAGTGAAAGGCTCTGTGGGCCAAGCCGAGGATCTCAGAGGACTCTTAGCTGGTAGAGAAAGCCATTGGAAGGTTTTAAGCTTTGTGATAGCTTTGTGATCAAACCAGTATTTCAGCAGGGTGACTGTCAGGTCAGTTCAGAATATGGCCTAGAAGAGGACAGAACTAAAGGCAGGTTGATGAGTTAGGCAAGTGTATTACAGTAATCAGTGCAGGAGATGATGATGGTGTGAACTAGAGCAGGGGTAGGGGACCAGAGGAGGACAGGTTCACATGTGAAATGATGGTTGATTTTATGTGTCAACTTTACTGTGTCACCTAGTGCCCAGATATTTGGTCAGACGTTATTGTAGATGTGTCTGTAACAGTGTTTTGGACAAGATTAACGTTTGAGTAGACTGCATAAAGCAGACCACCTACCCTAGTGTGGATGGACTTTATCTAATCAGTTGAACTCTAGAGAACAAAAAGGCTGAGTAAGAGTGAATTCCTTCTTCCTGACTGCCTTTGAGCCGGGGCACTGGTCTTTTCCTGCCTTTGAACTCGACCTGAAACATTGGCTCTTCTTGGGGCTCGAGCCTGCTGGCTTTCAGACTAGAACTTACACTGTTAGCTCTCCTTTGTAGGCCTTTGTAGTTGCACTGGAACTATATAATACCATTGCTCTCCTAGGTGGCTAGCTGGCTGACTGCAGATCTTGGGATTTCTCAGCCTCCATAATTACATGACCCAATGCCTTATGATAAAACTCTTTTCTCCCTCTCTTCTGTGCATAAATCCTAGTGGTTCCATTTCTCTGAAGAGTCCTAATAAAGGTGGAATCAGCATAACATGGCATTTCGCTGTATGTGGAGAGTGAAAGCAAGTTGCCAAGGGTGATCCTTACTCGGGCCTGGTGACTGGACAATAGTCTTGCTATGGGCTGAAATTGGCACTGTGCAGTATAAACAAGAATTGTATGTTTAGGGGCGCCTGGGTGGCTCAGTCGGTTAAGCGGCTGCTTTCAGCTCAGGTCATGATCTCAGGGTCCTGGGATCGAGCCCCACATCAGGCTCCCTGCTCAGTGGAGAGCTTGCTCGTCCCTCTCCCACTATCTGCTGCTCTGCCTACTTGTGATATCTCTCTGTCAAATAAACAAAATCTTAAAAAAAAAAAGGGTATGTTTATATGTGCGGTGCATGAAGATTTGTACACATTATAAACAGAAAGTTCATGGGATTTTCCAGGTGTACAGAAAAAGATGCCTTTTAGACAGTTGGTTCTCTGCGTCTAATTTTATAAGTAATGTAAAGACTGTAGAAATGGATGACAAAAGGCATTAAGATTTGATGTGCATATGAAAATCAGGGGGCAGCAGAAAATACAGTTGATTCAGAGGTGGGTATTTCTAGGGTAGGATGTATAGTAGGTGGGCACAGCTCTATTTTGTTGAGCATGCTCGAGATCCACTCTTAAATGGTAAATGGGATAGAGATGGAATTTAACATCTGAAAGAAGATGAGACAAGGGCTTAGTAATATGGAACTGAAAGTCTGTGAGATCCAGGGTATGAGAGGGACTATAGAATATTTTGGACAGGATCTGTAGTCTTAACTGGTATCTTATTTTATGCACTTTTATATGTGATTCATACTTTAGCATAATATAGATTTTTGATATCATTTAATAACAATAGCTAATATTTCTGATCACTTAAAATGTGCTGGACTCTGCTTGATCAGGATGTGTGTGTATGTACTTTACTATCGCTTTACATCTAAGGACAAATGTGTTGGTCAGATCATATCCAATGACTTGGAGAGAAATTATAGTCCTCAATCCTTTCAGCCTAATAAATTAAGAGAGCAGCATCATTTGACTTCTGCTTCACCTTTATCCCTCCTGGAAAAACAGGAATTACAGAAGGTTGGAGTAGCATGGCTTCATTTTCTCTTCTCTCCTTTGGGTATGATGCTTTGTTAGTCAAGCTTTGAGATTTATTTTGAGAAAAGTCTTTCAAGCAAATGAGTAGAATCTGAGTAGAATGAGTTCTGTAAGACTCATTTAAAGAGGCAGAGGGGTATGTACAGAAGCTGGCAGGGGGACTCAGAGGCCTCTTGCTGTGGTTAGAAGATGATTGGACTTGGAACTCAGTAATTGGTTTTGCTTTTCCCTCTGCGGCTTTTCTTAGACCTCTTAATCAAGTAGAGCCTGCATTTCCTTATCGGTAAATTAGGAATAATAATAACATATGTTCAAGGGTTGTTGGGAACACCAATTGAATTATTTCATGAAACTACTTTGTAAAGTAAAATGTGAGTATAAGATTGTTCTATTCATTTTGACAAAGTGACTTTAATACTGAAGCCATATTGCATAAAAGCTCACTGTGGTCCTCGCTGGTGGAATTTATGCACTCCTTCAGGGCACTGAGAGGACGTTCCTCTCTGTGTGATTTCCCACATTGGCATCTCCCAACATATGCCCTCATCAGTCTTTTCTGCGGGTGCAGAAAAGAAGCATTCAGGAAGAATGATGGTTAGTTTGTCTATTCCTATGCCCAGAGCACATGCATGGGTAGAACTACTCCCTGCAAATATGTACCAATCAGCACATGAAGGAAATGAGATGAAATGGTTTTGACTTGCCAGAAGGTACATCAGTGAGGGGTGAAAAGCAGAAACAAGAAAACAGCTTTTTGCTTCCCAATTTAGTTGTTCATAGAATTCAGTTTTTGTCTTCCCTGAAATCATCACCCATGAAGTTCAGCTTACCTTGATGGAAAGTTGAGGCAGTTCATGAAATACTTAAGCTTGTGTTCACTTTCTTAATGAAGAACTATTTTGAATTCCATGAAAGAAAAACATAATCTACCTAAATACCGTAATCCCCCACCCTTTACTTTTGAGAAGAGTGATAGGTCATTTCAAATGTTTATTCTTGCTCATAAGAAAAAGAAATTGTTGGCTCAAAATGAGCAGGCTGTGTGCCTTATTTAGTGTAGAAATGGCCACATATGGTTAAAAGCTTTGCTGATAGTTTATTGTTTGGGTTACCACCATGTTTTTGAACTTACTGCTTTATCCCCTTAACATAGAGTGCAGATACTGTTGTGATAATTAGCAAGCACATAGTTGCACATTTGTAGTCATTATAGCAGATACTTTTGTAATTGAATAAACTCTGAATTAAAGCCCGATCCTCTCATTTTGCCTCATCATCGCCTTCTATTTGTATAGAGGGACAAAAGAGCAATAAATCAGATTTCCAAATAGAAGATGTTCTTTTCTTCATTCTTCGCATGCCCTGATCAACCAGTATCCCCTACCCCCCCCCCCCCCATCTATAACTTTAAAAATGACTATTAGGTGAGATCTCTTAACTTCCTATATGCGAGGGTTTTTTTTTTTTTTTCTTTCTTTTTTCTTTTTTTGACATCCTCTACATTCTTATTCTCTTTCCTTCAGCCTCAAAGGAAACAAATTTTGTCTGCATCACTAAGCATAACCCATCCCCTGGGGTCCTTGTCTCAGTGTCCCCCTGCCTTCTCCAGGGCTTTTTAAATTTTTTCTCATTTCTCCAACTTTTGCTTCTGTGTTATTTTTTTCTTCCTCGCCTATAATTGCTCAAATTTCTCCCAATTTGACAGGCCACATTTGCCTGCAACTACTCTCCCATTTTATACTCTCCTGATTCAACTCCTCAGAAGCCTCAGCCAGTCCTCTTTGACTTTCTGCCTAGACCTTTTCCCCACCGTTAGGCTCATGTGGCTGATTTCCAGGTGAATCTCTTTGCCTAGAGTTCCTCCAGTTGCTTTACAGTTTACAAGACCAAACCTGAACCCTTATCATTTCTCCTAAGCCAGTTTTTTTGTCTGCATTTTTATCATTTCAGTTAGTAGTACCATCATCTACGTAGTCACCTGAGTCAAAAATAAAGGAGACATTTATTCCTACTTCAAATTCATTGCCCATATCCAGTCAATCCACTGGCTTCTAGGTTATATTTTGATGTTTTCTATTTATTTCCCTGGTCAGTCCCTTCCTTTCTTTTCCACAGCAATTGCTTGGTACATTTCTTTTATCATCTCATATTAAGACATCCTTCAATGCCTCATTGTGTCCTCCCTCAAATATACCCTTAATACAGCCAACAGAGTGAGTGATCTGTGAAATGAAAAATAAATCTATTTCCCTTTCCTGCATTACACTGTTTAGTCCTCACTCCTCCTTTCATGGCTGACAGCAGTATTTCCCAAACTTGGTTTCATAAATATAAGCATGTACTTTAGAACATTCAATGGGAATTTATTTCTCAATTTTGTTTGTAAATTTTTTTTAAAGATTTTATTTATTTATTTATTTATTAGGAAAGAGAGAGTGAGAGAGAGCATGAGAAGGGAGAAGGTCAGAGTGAGAAGCGGACTCCCCGTGGAGCCGGGAGCCCGATGTGTGGGACTCGATCCCGGGACTCCGGGATCATGACCTGAGCCGAAGGCAGTCGCTCAACCAACTGCGCCACCCAGGGGCCCCTTGTTTGTAAATTTTACTGATAATAATTTTATAGACAATAACCTTATTTGTGTTTATGATGGCATTTCTGTCAAAGAATGACCTAAAATTACTAGTTTAGCTTTAACTGCAGTACCTCTCAGCCCACATCAGAAGATTCTAGTGGTCATAGACATACTTTCAAGGATCTATGAGATCTAGTTCTACCTATCCATCAGTCTATCTTTCTATACAGATATAGGTGTGTTTGAATATAAGTCACATACATATATAAGTTGTTTATAGATAGTTATTTTGTTATATCAGATATTCGTGTGGAAGTGTATATAATTTTTCCAAAGGGTTCTTACATTACTCAAGTTTGAATTACACTCGTTCTACCTACAAATTTTAAGGCCTTTAATATACCTTCTAAGATCTTTTGTGACCTGGCTTCTATGTATTTCTTTTATATCTTGCTTTATATTTTCTGTAAATGAACATCAAACTACTTGTGTCTCCTTATATACACAATGTTTTGCTTTTCCTTTTTAATTCTGTACTTTAGCTCTTACCCCTTTGGTGTATGGAATCTCTTCCTGCATTCCCCTGACTTTTAACTTGGAACTCCTACTTATGCTTTATAAATTAGTGCTACCATCGCCTCCTCCAGGATACACTAATCCAACCAGGTTGTGCTGTTCAGTGGTCCTCCTGTTTTCATAGTGCCCTGAGCAGATCTCTATCTCTGCATACACCTTATTGCCTTGTAGTGACCCATTGGAACCTCCACCAGAAGGTTACCTCCTTCAGGTCTTGTGGTTTCTTCTATCTTTCAAGCATGGCACAGAGTTCAACATGAGATAGTGACCTGAAAATACATAGGGGATCACCTTCGTTTTCTACCAGAGATCTTTCTACAGTAGATAATTTCTTCTTCAAGATCTTCAAAGATCTTTCTGTAGATAATTTCTACAAATTAAGCAATTTCTTTTTGATTTTTCATACTATTCATTTTTAAATGTTTAGTATGTTTTTGCGTGCTTCATTTAGTATTTTAAGTTAGAAAAATCTGTATAGTTTTTTTTTTTTTGAGAGAGAGAGAGAGAAAGAGAATGCGCATGAGCAGGTTGGGAGATGGAGAGAGAGAATCCTAAGAAAGCTCCATGCTCAGTGTGGCTGCCAACACAGGGCTTGATCTCACAATCCTGAAATCTTGACCTGAGCCTAAATCAAGAGTTGGATGCTTATCTGACTGAGCCACCCAAGTGCCCCTGTCTAGTTTTTATATGAAGAAATGTTAGCTACAGGAAGATAACACTTCTATTCCTTTCTGTTTCAGGAGACCCATCTTCCCAGGTGCAGGCTCCAGAACCTGGAAGTTCTGAAAACACATCAAGTCTGCTGGACGATTCTGGGTGTGATTTATCAAATGAGCAGAGAAGTGACCCTTCAGAGATGGCCCAGCATTTTGTGGAGAGCTGCAGTCCCACACCCTTTCTACCACTGCCCATTGCGAAAACACACTGTGCCACTCTGGAAAATCCTCTGTCTTCCCACATGCAGTTCTTGCAACATCTGCTTGAACTGAAGAACTTGACAGAATCAGGGAGTCTGAAAACCGACTTAAGCCACTTTGAAAATGACTTTTCCACAGTATCTGATTCTGTTTGTCAGTTGTTGGATGGCCTGATCACTTTTTACCGTCAACCCAAATTTCCTTTTTCAAGCTTTTGGGCAGAAGCTGTTAATACTTTAGCTGGACTGATCAGTGATTATAACTTATCTAATCATATTCTTAAAAAGTGTTCCAAGAAGTTGGAAGAATTTGAGAAAACCCTACTACAGGTTATTTTAAGGAGCAACCATATGAATCGGGTGAGTGTTAAATCTCTTCTATTCATGAAATAGTATGTTAGTAGTTTTGGTGAACATTCCCTTTGGGTAATGTTGATTGCTGTGCCTTGGACCCCTGGCTCAGCGCTCAGAGACCCCTGCTCAGAGTGCAGCCATCTGGGCTCTCACTCACTGTCATGTCCCTCCTCCAGACTCTGATCGCTACAGCGTTGTTCTCTACATGGATGCCTGTGCTTCCCGCTTGTACTTCTCTACTTTGCCTTGTTATCTTCCCTGCTTTTTCTTGTTATCCTTGAATTCTTACCTTTTGTTTTCTGCTGCCTATGTTTACTTCCTATTGATCAAAAAGTCTCAATATTTTTCAAAAAACCACTAGCATTTAATGGTTTCCCAATCTATAACTTCTATGGGTGTTAAATTCCTCATGATGGATTACCTGTACTGTATTGAATTTGTTTTTTTTTCTGCCATTGACTAGCAGATGCCTGGAGGTCAAAGAATATTTTTCTCTTCTTTTAGAATTTCCATTGTAAGTGACATAATACCCCACGGAGCCTCTACAGTTGTGGATTAAATGAGTAAATTGGCTGAGGAACACATAACATATGGCTTTATTATGTTTTGTTCTTTTCCTTATTTAACGTGGCTTAGGAAGGTTGCTCAGATTCTTTTTTAACAAGTGACATTGAGGTTACCTGCCAGTTGTTTTTTTGTTTGGCTCTTGAGACATAATGGATTTTTTTTTTTTTTGGTAGAACTTCCTATCTTCCTTAGGCTCTGACCCTTTGTTTTGGAAACTGAATGCATTCACATTTTAATCCTTCTGATTGATTACTTAAAATATCACAGAGGAGACTAAGTTGTATCTGACTTACCAACTGTATTTCACTGTAGGAAAAAAGTTGTTAGATCTTGTTTCTTTTGATACATCATTGTCCTATGTTTGTCCTCAGTGCCATTATCTGAATTTTGTACAGTGGAGCCTTTTCCTGAATTTTTAAAACCCTAAGAAAATTTGAACTAATAGCCCAATTTGTTGCACATGCGTCTCTTCTTCTCTGTTAATATGTGATTTGATCAGTATTAGAGAAAACTTTACAATTAAGCTTTTGACATTTGAAAGGTGACTTTTCTGTCTGGCAAACTGAAATTTTTTTTCTACCTGATATGGTCAGTCAGGAATTAAATATCAGATTTTTCATAGTACTATCTGAGGTATCCAATCTGTTTCTTCACCATTAATAAATATCTCATATTTAATATTTCTTAATCTTTTTTTTGCATATTTTTGCTTTATTTTATAACACTTTAAACAGGTTTTATGTTAACTTGGAACCTTCCAGATACTGGCATTTATATTCTTTATCAGTTAACGCATGTAATGCATATATTATTTCCAGTCTAGTCTTTCACTTAAGGATTAGAATACTCACGAGAAGCCTTGGGACTTGTATGGAAGGAAGCGAGTATGTAGAAGAAACTTGTGTTGGTGCAGATGGATCCGAAGTATATTTTCTGTTCCATTTGCTGGGGTGCCAGCTACTGTGGAATAGTTGGGCAGCAGTGGGGGAATGAGTGAATGGCTTAGGTCTTTTTTGGAAATGTAGTTGTTACAGGTAGAGAAAGTAGAATCCTAAAATTGCTCACTGCATTTACAATTAGGACAATGACTCATAAATAAGTCCTAATGACATTTTCTCTTGGGATTTTTTTTTCTCTTGTCAATAAAAGCTTCTTAGAGTAAATCATTGCAGCTTCAGTTGTCGTTATTACTGTCATCATCATCTTCCAGATATGTACATAAGGCTTCTTTATTAGAAGAAATGACTAATGATTGCTCCTTATAAATACTTTTTTTGTCTTTCTTTTTAGTTTCAAGAAAGAATATATTCTGATGTGAAATATAGGATAGCTCCAATGGCATTTTTTATTGGTACTACTTTTTTTTTTTTAATTTTTTTATTGACATATAATGTATTATTTACCCCAGGGTACATGTCTGTGAATCATCAGGCTTACACATTTCACAGCATTTGCCATAGCACATACCCTCCCCAATATCCATATCCCTACCCCCCTCCCCACCTCCCAGCCACCCTTAGTTTGTTTTGTGAGTTTAGGAGTCTCTT
>CM052802.1:72013041-72039541 GCA_028533885.1 Nasua narica | reverse complement strand
AGGATTTTGATGGATTCTTGTCTCACATTGAGGTCTTTGATCTATTTTGAGTCTATTTTTGTGTGTGGTGTAAGGAAATGGTCCAGTTTCATTCTTTTGCATGTGGCTGTCCAGTTTTCCCAACACCATTTGTTGAAGAGACTGTCTTCAAGAAAGAATATATTCTGATGTGAAATATAGGATAGCTCCTATTGCATTTTTTATTGGTACTACTTTTGATTAATACAAGATGCCATAGTTTAGAAAAAAAATTGCTTCTTTGAAAAAAAACTGGTTTCCACAATTGGAAGTATTTAAATTATATTGCTTAGCAACGAGAGCCTTGCTATTGATGTTGTTAAAGTTATGTATGTGCAATGTGATAGGAAAAGTTGTGGTATGACCACTTTAATAGCCTGACAAAGGGATTTCATGTGTTATTCATCTGTAGCCAGTTTTTAAACAAAATATATATTTTTTACGTGTTCTCAATACATTTAGTAGTAAAATTATTTGGCTATAGCTTCGTTTTTCTTTAATAATCAATGAGAAGTTGTTATCTTCCAAATCTTGAGGTTATTATTATGAATGTCAGTTATGTCAGGGTTGTATATATTCAGGAGATAAGAGGCTGAAATGAGACACCATGGAAATTGTTTTGAAAAATTCCCTAATTGTAGCTTCATTGAAGTTATTAATAAGTTCAGCAGAAATACAAGTTTGTGGAAAATATATATATGATACGTGATTTTTCAGATTTGGATACATTCTATTTATTTTTGTGCTGTTTTGTGCTATAATATACACTATTTTTATTCCATAACAAATTTTTAGGAATTGTTATCTTAGTGTTATGTCTACATCATATTTTGAAGATAACCATTAGTGTGGGACTAGAAGGTAGAATCCATAACGACACATTGGACAGGTGGAGAAGATATGTGTCTTGAAACCAGATGGCTTACAGAGGTCTGCACGAGGCTTGCTCTAGGGGTCCTGGGAAGCGATTTTGAGGATCTTGACTTGTCCTCTACTTACAGGCCCCGGTGTGGCAGGTTTCCTCTTTCACCTGCATACTTACCTTGGGGTCAGGAATGTTTGCCTTTGAAGTATTTAATCCCGTTTGTTTGACAGATAGCCTGATCTTTCCTGTATTTCCAGACCTCAAAATGCATTTATTTCTATGATTAGGTATTTCTTCCACTTATTTTGTCATAGGCCAAGATACAATCATAGAAGTTAAACATCAGAATGCTTATGATTCTACTTAGATTTTTGCAGTGGTCTCTCATAAATTTTCATTTGTTTTGAAGAGATGGGAAAGGTTATATTAAGTTAAATATCGAAATCTATGGTTATCCTTGAGCTTTTCAGTACTTAGCATATGTTGCTAAATCTTAGAGATATTCTAGTGAGTTACTTAGAAAACTTTCTCTTCAATTTCTTATTTAAACCATAAAACAACTTTTTTTTTATTATGTTATATCATTCACCACAGTACATCATTAGTTTTGATGTAGCACCTCTTGGACATATTAGCTGTGAAACTGAGAAAAAAATTGACTGCCAAGTAGATACTTAGAATCTTTTTTATGTATGGTAGGCCGAATAATGGTCTCTGCTAAAGGTCCACATCCTAATCCTTGGAATTTGAGAATATTTTATGTTACATGATGGGTGGTGTGGAGAATTAAGGTTGCTGAGCTTGGGATGAAGAGATCACCCTGGATATCCCTGGGGGCCCAGTACTCACAAGGGTTTTTAGGTGAAAGAGGGATGCAGCAGAGTCAGTGTCAAAAAATTTAACGTTGCTGGCTTTAAAGATGGAGGAAGGACATGCAGGTTGGAAAAGACATAGAAATAGATTCTTCTTGAGAGCCTCCATAAGGAATGCAGGCCTGGCAACCCCTTCATTTGGCCCAGTGAGACCCACTTCAGACTTCTGATCTCTAGAACTGTGACTGAATAAATTTGTATTGCATTAAGCCAATAAGATTGTGGTAATTTGATATAGCAGCAATAGGAAATAATACACTGCTTAATGTTTTTTAGTGTTTTCTCCTTCATTATATCATTATATATTTGTACAACAACTCTGTGAGATAGACATGGTTGCCATTTGTTAGATAAGAAAAATGAGGCTCGGAGAGATTTGCCCAAGACTACCAAGCTAATTAGCAGTGGGAACACTAGCACCTAGTATTAGAGTTGAATGTGGCGCGGCTTTCCCTCTTCATTCTCTCTTCTCAAAAACCTCAAATTTGGTAAAACTGAGCCAGATTCTAGGATATAGGCAGATCCTGCTTGTATAATCCCCCCTGCTATGGTCTATATGTTCATCCCTTCCTGTCTGGATTCCTGCAGTAACTTCCTTTCAGATCCCTGACTCATCTGATCCTCCTCAGGATTGCTAACCCATCCCTCCTCACCATTGTCAGTGATCCTTAAAAAATGACAAAGATAGCACAAAATGGGAAATTATCTTTTTTTAAAAAAAATCATCCTTAAAAACGCCAAAGGTCTTTCAGGGGCTTCTCAGGGACTGATAAAAAAGCACACATTATCTTGACGGGCATTGAGCAATTTATGGAATTGTCAAATCACTATATCGTACACCTGAAACTAAGGTGACACTGTCTGCTACACAAGAATTAAGAAAGAAAGAAAGAGCGTGAGAAAAGCAGAAAGAAGGGGGGGTGGGGTGGGGTGGGGTGGGGGGGCGGGAGCTATTCTCTTCTTAGTACCTAGCCCTTAGCCCAGGACACCCTCCTTCCACCTGGTTAGTTCTACCTATCCTTACAAATTGAGCTCTAGGATTAGCTCCTCAAAGAAGCCTTCCCTCCCACCCTGCTTCTGTCATCTCTTTCTTTTGCTGATTAAATATCCCTCATATAAATTCACCACAGTACACATATCACTGTTCAGTAGCTACTGACTTGTTTTTCTCCTCCTCTAGAATCTGTATTTGTGGTCATCTGCCATGCCTTAGTCAGTTTAGTTCCTCAGCATCCATGCTCAACATGGTGCCTAGCAGTGGGTTGGGGGCGTCTCCTTATAGCCTCGTGAGGGTGGGCTCCCACTTGGCCTTTTCTTATGTGGGCGGGGGAGGCATAGTTTTTTTCTGAGGTGTTTGACTGATTGTTTGGAGGTTATCTCTGAAGGCTTTCCATTTTTCTAGTCTGTCTCTTTTCTTTGGTTTATGTTGTTATTTTTGTTCTGTCCATGCCCATTGGCACTTCTAGGTTGTTGGCTTTTTTAGCTCCAAATCTGGGATATAGAAGGCAAAAGGAAAAAGAGGGAATTTACCACTTTGTCCTTCCTTTGTCTTCAGGTCCATAGCTGGTCTGCCTGTCAGTCTTCTTAGGTTTGATTTATAGGTAATGCCCAAGATTTTTAGTTGTATTTAGTGAGAGGAGTGGAGATCAGTAAGTCCACTTCCCAGAAGTGGAAACCTGTGAATGTATTTTTAAAAGTCAGATTATATTCCATACTTAGAACAACAAAGAGCTAACTCTGCTGCACACCAGCTCCTTAGTACCACCCCTCAGAGAACAGCACCACCAGACCTTGACTCCGTTCTGCCACCATTTACGGCTGTTTTTTAAATAAAAGGCTTACACTGCTATTTCTCAGAGTCTATGATTTCCTTATCTATCTATCTACCTATCTATTTATTTAAATTTTTCTTTTAGGTAGCTCCATACCCAATGTGGGGCTCAGACTCCCAACCTTGAGCTCAAGTGTTGGACTCTGCCAACTGGGCCAGCCAGGCACTCAGTTATTTTCCTTTCTATCTGTTCACTTTGTATCATGGAAGATAAAAATATGTCTTATGTAGCTAGCCTCCTCTACCTACTCTCCAAACATAGGTTTTACCATAAGTTTTAGTTAAATAAAAATTAAATATTTATACTACTCTAAGTAATTTTATTAGCATGGAGACATATACTACACAGTGATTTCATTTCCTTTTTGTACAACTTTTTTCCTAAGGATGATTGCTCAGAATTACTTTTTTTTTCCTATTTGCTTAGTTTTCTATGTACCCATAATTGATTCTTCTTTTAATCACTGTGATGGTTGTAAACATCCTCTCAGTGTGGCCAGACAGATTAAACCATTTATCAGTTTCATCCTTTTTCAAAGAGACCCGTCCTGAAGCCGTCCATCTTCCTGTTGTTACGGGCTCCTGCTTCCTGTGTCTATTGCTCAGCATTACTCCAGGGACTTCTTTTCCTTTCATCACCACCTGGGAATTCCCTCTGCTGTTTTCTTGTGTCCTATTTCATAGTCCTGGGATTTCATATGTTCCTTTTCTTGGTTTATAACTTCATTTGGTGATGCACATTCTTCATGAACTAACTTAGAATGGGTTCATGGGTTGTAAACTTTTAAAATAATTGTTTACTTAAAATATTTTATTCCAACTTTAAACTTTATCGATGGATTTAGGGTAGATTTCCAGGTTGGAAATCATTTTCCCATTTTATTAAGACCTTTTTCTACTAACTTCTAGATTCCAGTGTTGCTAATGAGAATTCCAGTGTGATTGTGGTTTTAATTCCTTGAATGTGATTTAGTCCCCACCTTCCTGTACCCCCAGAAGCATTTAGCATCTCTCCTATTCCCGTTGTTTTGTAGCTACAGGATGATGTACCTGGATGTGGGGCTTTTAAAACTCCTTTTCTTGAGTCCTTAGTGGGTTCTGGAGTCTGGGATTTCATCCTTTGGTTCTGAGTTTTTTGTTTTGTTTTGTTTTTCTTGTGTACTTCTGTCTTCTCTCTTCCCTTTTTCTAGAATACCTCTTGGTCTGATCTCCCAATTTTTTTTTTTCTCTTTTCTGGTACCATTTATTCTTTCTGATCTCCCTAATTTTTTTTCTCTTTTCTGATACCATTTATTCTTTTTATTTATTTATTTTTTGGGGGGACATTTCATTACTTTTTCTTCTAACCAACTATTGGAACTTTTTATTTCTACTGAAATATTTTTAGTTCCTATGAGTTCTTAGTCTCTTGATTGTTCCATATACAGATCCCAGTTCTTGTTTTGTACCAATAAGATATAAAATGTTTCTATTTTCTTTGTTCCCTGCTTTGCCTCTGATGTCCCCGTCTCAGTGGATCACATTTCTCATTTTCAAGGCTTTTGGGTGCCTTGAGTGAGTCTGGAAAGATGGGTAAGATGTAAGAAGGCCGCCTGCCAAAGAAGTTGTCGAGGTGAGCTGGGTGGTGTGAAGCTGCTTGGGAAGAGGCTGTGAGGCAGGAGAAGCCTGGAGAGCCCTGGAACTGCCCCGGGTTTGGTTTGGGAGGGAGTTGAACTTAGCAGTGAAGGATCCGAACTGATGGAGAAGGGCCAGGTCATGAAGGTTCTCGTGTGTTTTGTTAAATATTTGAGTGTCTTAAAATACACTATGTAAAACTGCAGGCATAATTTTGTATGTAGAAGCTTGTGATCTTTTTCCTAGGAAGGTGCTTATAGTTTTTATATGATTCTGAAAGGATATTGTGATCCTCAAACGTAACAACATCTGGGAAATCATTTGGACTGGTTGGCACACCCTGCTTGCGTTAATCCTTTCTTCTCAACCAAATTCTACCCGATTTTCAGAAGATGGCTCAAATCTCACTTTACTCTTAAATTCTTTCTTATCGAACTGATCCTGAAGCGGGGTCCTCTTCTAAAACTTCTGTAGTGATTACTGTCTACATTATTCCCTTTTCAGTTTGCCACATGCTGGCTTATTTCAGCTTATCTAGCTTGGATATTAACTTTTTGAATATTTTCATCACAGATATTAATGAGCTTAAGTTAGAATCCCCAACTTTTTTTTTTTACCAGCAGTGACCTGAGACAAGTTAACTCACTCCAAGTTTCACATCTAAAGTTGGAGATAATAAATAGGATTATCTCCTAGGGCTCTTGGAGATTTTCCATGCGCAAGTGCAAATGAAGTGCTTGGCCTAATACTGAGTATCATATAAGTGGCTCATAAATGTTTCTTGTTGTGATTGTCTCCTTAGGGAAGGGCTGAATCTTATTTTCTCCACTATTGCTAGTACAATGCTGAGCTCATATTGGAAGCAAAATGAGGTATTTTTGGAATTGAAAATAAGACAATGAAAGTAAACGACAAGTTATGGTTCATTTGTGCTCATACCTTTAAGTACCATCTTTGACTTTTGGTCAAATTTGTGTGTATAGAACCTTCCTTAGCAGCAGCTCTGTCTTATTGGTACTGAAATAGCATTCCTGAAGCACTTCTGTGTACCAGGGAGCTGGTATCATTTTGCGAGGTCACTAACTATCCATCCACACTCACAGCTTCCCTCTGACTGATGAGCTGAGTAAGCATCCTGGGCTTTTCTCTTTCCATGTTAATTAAAGAACATCAGGACGTTAGCTACTTGAGTGTCATGGTTTGACCTACCCTTTGCACCAATCCCTTCCGGTAGAGCTGGGTTGGGTTGCATCTCTCATCTTGCCATTGATTTTTGTAGGATTTTGTAGCTGACGTGTCCCTCTTAGCCTGCCATTTTTGCTCAGCTCACCGGTGATGTGGCCTTCAGGAAGCGTAGCGGTAAATCTGAAGATACAGTTCTTGGAATCAAATGTCTTGTTCCACCAGTGTGTACCTCTTAGTTGTATTTTGAAGTTCATTCATGCCATAATCATATCAACCAGTAGAACATATTAACTTTTAATTTAATTCTGTTTAGGTAGCAACATTTGTTATTGATTTCTCTGCTGTGAGTTAGGACATCATTTTAGTACTGACATCGGCTTTTACTCCTGTGCTGACTTTTCCAAAGATCCTTATGTTCTGTTGCTTTTGTTTTTGTTGTAAGTGTTCATCAGTTTCTTGTAGTTTGCCTCAAGGATTTTTAAGGCTATTCACAGTGTGTTTTGTTTTAGGATAGTCCTGGGGAAATAAAAGTGGAATTGAAGGTTAAGGCTCCATGCTCCATTTCATCTTTGTGCAGAGCTGTATTTAAACTAAAAAAAAAAAAGAGAGAGAGAGAAAGAAAAATCTGGGCTAATAATCCTGAAGTTGTACTTTAATAAGCATTTACTGAAACAAGTTGTATCATAAACTCAGATCTTAATACTTATTTTGATCACTGTATCAGTGTATAAATCAAACATTCTTTGGATTTTCGGAACAGTGTTTGACTTTCAGTGCATATACAGAGGAAGGAAGAATAGACAGAGCTGAACCCGGTTTAGCTTACTTTCAAGTTATACTCGACATTCCAAAATCTCCTCCTGAGATCATTAACAGCAGTCTGCCTTCATATTATACTTTATAGTTTGTAAAGCACTTTCACCCAGAGTTTATTACTGCTTTTGACAACAACTCTATGTCATGGTTGTTATTGCTACCTGCAGTTTATAGATGAAAAAATTGAGGGCAGGCAGGTTAAAGGACTCACTGAAAGTACTTAATTAAGCAGCCATTGGAAGACCTGGGTCTCAAACCCATGTGCATGAAGACAGATTCTTTCCTCATTCTACTATATTTCATTTCCATCTTAACTACAAAAAAATTCCATATACTTTTGTCCCAAATGCAAAAGAAATGAATTGACTTCTATTTATGGGTAAAAAAATATTGGAGATCGAACACCTTACCAGTATTTCTCATGATTTTATGAGAATATTTATAGTTTGGGTAAGTTACTACATTTTATTTTCTGCAGAGATTTATGTTTACAGAAAGCATAAAAGGAAAAAAAGTACTGCTGTGTATTACATTATAGGATCACCTGCTCCTTGTTTTCTTTATTGGCTATAAATAACAAATCTCTTGAAAACTTTATAATGGCATATAGAATCCAGTTTCTGATTAAATATAAACTATGTGGTTTTGGTTGTGTCTACTTAAAAATGAAAATATTTTCTTCTCTGCTTTAACAATATTGTGAAATACATTTTAAATTTTCTAGAAGCTTTATAAATGGGATTTTGAAGCTATCATTTTTTAGTTCAATTTTTCCATTGAGTTAAGAATCTGCTTAGAGTAACCTCCTCTCCTCTCTGCCCATAGTTATCAGTAGTTATAAGAGTTGGGAAAACTTAAATCATAGCTTTCAGATGTGAGGCCTGGAAAAATCAAAGATTTCTGAGAACATAAAATTACCTCTCATTTATTTATAGATGTAATGGTTTTAAAGCAGAACATTTTGAGCATACAGAGATTAACCATTAACCCACTTGTTTTTTCCATGGTACTTTTCCAGGGCTAAGTCTCTAAAATGAAACATGAGACTCCTCTCATGTTCTGGATACTGTCATAGATGCTCTATGTAGTCTGATAGATGAATGAGATGAGTCCCTGCCAAAGGGAACTAATTATTTAGATGGCCACTGAATAAATGAGCAGGTAATGTAAACTGACATAACAGGTACAAAAAAAAGAAATGAACAGGGTACAATGGGAGAGAATAAAAGAGAAGACCTAATGTAGATTGGTGCGACTTGGAAGGATTCATGGAGGAAGTAGCTTTAAAATAAAAGGAGTGAGAGTTTAGAGTAAGGACTTTCAAGACAGTGGTCATCACGTATTGCTGAGACAGGATGTTTCTGAGTAATTTCTTGAAGGAAGGCAGTGTGCTCGGGTTGAGAGAGTGAAGGACAGAGAGCTGCATAATGCATAGAAAAATACAGACTGCAGTGGATCTGTAGGTTGCCTGCTGTATTAATTTCTGAGGGCTGCTGAAACAAAGTACCACCAACTTGATTGCTTTTAAAACAACAGAAATTTATGCCCTCACCGTTCTGGTGGCCCCCTGTGCAGTAGAGGTATTGACTTGGCCAAACTCCTCCAGAGATGCTAGGGGAGAAGTGGCTCCTTGCCTTTTACAGCTTCTGGTGGCTGCTGGCGTTTCTTGACTTGTGGCTGCATCTGTTTCTTCCTCCCACTCCCTTTCCCACTGTGTGTCTAATCTCCCTCTGCCTCTGTCTTCTAAGGATATGTATGAGGGCACTTAGGGCCTATGTAAACAACCCAGGATTTGGTCTTCATTTCAAGAGCCTTATCCTAATGGCCTCTGCAGAGACCTTTCTTCTAAGTAAGATGGTGACATTCACAGGTTCCCCAGGACCTGATGCGCCTATCTTCTGGGGACCATTTTTCAGCCTACCACATTTACACAGCATTCATTTTTACTCTTAACTTTGATTTTATTAAAATATCTATCCCTTTCAGAAAAAATAAAATAAAATTCCCTTTCTCCACATAGGTCCTGCATCTACCCCATAGCCCCTGGGTCTGAGGATAATTCTAATCTCATCTCCCATGCCAGGAATAGGATCCTAGGCTCCTAGGCATTTCAGACCAACGTAGTACCAGGAGAGGGTTCCTCTGGGCTTCTGGAAAAGTTTCTCCTCATAATCTAGGAGATTCCTAAAGGCAATTCTCTTTTTCTCTGGCTACGGTCTTGTAAAGGTATAAAGCTAGAACTCTTACAGTCATCTTGCTGTCATCTGAAGGACAAATATAAAGGAGAATAAAGCCTAGAGAATCATAGTAAATCTGAGCCAGAGCCAGGTTAAGTCAACCCAGCAGCCCACTCAGTCTCTGCATTTTCAATCAGAGGAGTCAGTGCATTTTGTTAGAATTTAAGGTGGTTTCAGTTGGGGTTTTTGCAACTTGTAGCTCAAAACATCTTTTGGTTAGGCCAGGGTAAGGAATGTGGATTTTATTTGCTATGTAGTGGGAAGTCATTGATTTAGAGTTCAGAACCTCACTTTGGATACCACTGGGATAACTGATGAGAGAGAGAAGAGGTGGAATTAGAGCAACCATTTAAGCCATTAGTAGTTCAGTGAGTGTGGACTGTGGTTTAAACTAGGGTGGTATAAGTAGAATTGAAATGGATATACAGATTTGAAATATATCCTAGAGGAAAAAATATAAATATATACTGGTAGATTTCTCACTAAAGTTGATAGATTGAGATGGACATCTGATTTGGCTCCCACCATCATTAAAATAATAGTAAAGGACTTTTCTTTAAAATATATGGGAGGGGCGCCTGGGTGGCTCAGTGGGTTAAAGCCTCTGCCTTCAGCTCAGGTCATGATCTCAGAGTCCTGGGATCGAGCCCCACATCCGGCTCTCTGCTCAGCGGGGAGCCTGCTTCCCCCTCTCTCTCTGCCTGCCTCTCCGCCCACTTGTGATCTCTCTCTGTGTCAAATAAATAAATAAACAAAATCAGTAAATAATAAATATTTACTGATTAAATATTTAATCAGTAAATTAATTATTTTTATTAAATAAAAATATTTATTTACTAAATAAATAAATAAATTTATTTATCAATAAATAAATAAAAAAAATAAAATATATTTTATATATATATATATATATATATATATATAAAATCAGAGTCCAGACATCAGCAACAAAATACTATGAACTAGAAAGGACTGAGGCAATTGGTAAATGCCTTATCAGATCCAAGAAAACAGAATCATAAAGGAACAGTTAAGAAAGCTATTAACCAACCCAATTTACACAGTAGAATCTATCAAAAACCCATAAATTACCTCTACTTGTTACTTCCAGAAGAGGGAAGGGAGGCCAGGTACTGGAGGATAAGGAAGATTGGTCAGTGCTTAGAACCCTGGATCCCCTCTCCTACCTCATATAGCAGGGGTTTGCCCCTGCCATAACCGGAAGAAGACTGGAGATTTATTTTTTGGAAATACTGTCTTTAAAAAGGTATTTAATTGGAGAAATTACACAGAGTTGAGGGTAAAGGTACTATATTTTAAAAGTGGGGATTAAGTGAACATATGTGTGTAGTTGCTGATACTTTCCCAACTTTCTCCTTCTATTTGGCTGTAGACCCTGGTAACAAAACCTTTAACTCTCAGCAGATAGGAAGTCTTTTCTGGGAAAATTGAATTTCCTAAGAGGAAAAATATGAACATACTGATATCAAAGGTTCTCTAAAGGAAACAAAGCATTCAACTCACCCTACACTGCAGCTTAATACTCACTAACTCCTACCCACAAACCAACAGCTTTCACATAGCTTTCAGTCCTTGATCTTACAGTACAGGAGTAGCGATTGCTAAGGAAAACATCCAATATGAAGGTTAGATCTTGAAAACAGTTTGGTAGAACCAAAGAGCAGGCAGAGATACAAAACTTTTATATATATATATATTTATATAAATATATGCATATATATATATATATAAAATGTTTATATGTTTATTCACACATGTATATACACATACACATATATACACACATTTATGTATTATATATATGAATATTTATATACATGTTTTGCATGTTTTGCAACCATGACAAAAGAAAATGGTGCTTTAAAAATAAAACATCCAGGGAATAAAAAATACTATTCTAAAAATTTAAAATATGATAGTAAAAACACAAATGAAGGTTTGGAAGCTTAGGTAGGAAAATCCTCCAGAAAGTAGAGAAAACAAAATATGAGAGCAGAGAAAGAAAACTAGACAGCCAATTTGGGGAATCCAACATATTGAATAATATACCAGTTACCAAAAGAGAGAACCAAAGAAAATAAGAGGAAATTATTGAAAATACAATTTAAGGAATTTCCTACAGGTGTTTTTAGATTGAAAGCCTACCAAGTGCCCTGTACTTGGATGAAAATAGACTTACATAAAGGCTATCACTGTGAAATTTCAGAACAGTAGGATAAAGAAAAGATTTTATATGCTAGTGGAACCTTCCCAGATATTTTTCAGGAAATTTATTTATAGCTCAGAATTTGGTACCTAATTAAACTATCAATCAAGTGTAAAGGTAAGCGAAGATACTTTTAGGCATATTAGATCTCAAAGTGCATACCATTGCTGTACCCTTTCTCAGGACCAAATGAGCTTGCAAACCGAGAAAGAGGACATAAGATACTGGGAACAAAAGATTAACACACGAGAGATGATGCTGAAAGGGAATTTCAGGATACTTGCTATGCACCAGGTCTGGAGAGCAGCCATTCTAGATTGGAGTAGGTTAGAAGATTCCAGGAGAGATGCTTAAGGAACATGAAGTTAATAGAATACAGAGTATGTATGGACATCTTCAGAGAAGATTAAGACAACTGAAGAGTTGGGAGCTGAATTTTTATTAAGGGCATAAAAAATTAAGCCAGTGAATAAAATGACAATTATTAGTTATAGGAAAAAATGTGTGGAAAATGAGAAAAATACATAGTAATCTACGTGACTTGGCTATGCATAGTATTTATGTGGTTATGATAATATAAACACTGAGTAATGATCTACCCAGAATTAGGGGTGGGAAGTGTGTGTGTGTGTGTGTGTGTGTGTGTGAAAGAGAAAGAGTGAGTGCAAAAGTAAGCAACTGGGTGAGTACAGGGCAAAAAAAGTTGTTAAATCAAAAAGTTCCATAGTAGAAAATCAATATTTTTTTAAAGTACATTATTTAGAATAATTCAAGTAAATACCCAAAGAATCTACTGGAAGTTTCAAATGGAAATGATGTTGGAAGGGGGTAGGATACCACCAACTTCAGGATAAATGCCATAAACCTGACAATATGTGTCTAAAAGACTTTAATAAAAATAAAAACTGGAAAAAAATATATTCGAGGGAGAAGCCATAGGATTTAGGTATGGATTCAATGTGAGAGATGAGGGAAGAGTAGACATCTAACAGTATTCTAGGATTCTGGTCATTAACAACTAACCAGGTGAATAGAAGTGCCATTTACAGATTCAGGGAGGACTGGATGGGTGACAGACTGAAGCAAAGGTGGGGGAAAGGTATACATTTCAGGTATATGGAGTTTTATGATGATCGCAAGATGATTATAAGATGGAAATGCAAAGCAAGGCAGTTGCTTTTATCAATCTGAATCTCAAAGGAGAGAACCTGCCTGAAGATAAATTTAGCCCTTATCAACATAGAGAGGTTTATTAAAAACCATGTGAAAACAAGGCACAGGTAGAAAGACAGGAGGACCTAGGACGGAGGCCCAAAGAGCATCCACTTTGGGTGGAGCAGAGCACATAAAGAATTAGAAGACTGAGAAGTAGGAGAGAAACTAGAAAGTACTGTCATGCGAGTGGAGAGGGTATTTCAAAAGGAAGGGAACTGTCAATCTTAACTGTGTGTTACTCAGAGGCCTAATAAGGGGAGATGTGAAAAGTGTCCCGAGTCATAAGCTTTTCATATTGTCAGTATGTAACTGTGGTACGAGATACTTCGGTACTATTGTCATAAGTTTGCTGAAGATACTCTCAAATCTTAATGTGCCTGGTGGTCAATAGTATTGCATACCCATGAACAGCCTGATTTTTTGAGTTAAAACTGTACAACAGTATAGATAACCTAAAATAATAATTTAAAATTGTATCATCTTTTAAAATATTTTATTAACATGTTTGGATATAATTTTGGGTGGCTTTACTTAGGCAGATGGGTCTTTTGATTGCTCTTTCCCTACTCAGTATGGAAGGATGTTACTTCATTTTTACCACAACTGTCTTTTTGTTGTTCATAATTTGTCCCTTTCTGGGATTTCCATCTCTCAGTTCTCTGTCAAAATGCTATTTTCATTCCCCTTTGGTTCTACATTTTAATTCTTTAGTTCTGCACTTTAGTTCAGAAACTTTCAGAAAAAGACAACAGAAGAATATGGCATTGAAATGGCTACAGGGGAGTATTTTTTTTTTTTTAAGACTTACTTATTTTAGAGAGAGAAAGTGCACAAGTGAGAGGGGCCGAGGGTGAGGGAAAGAGAAACCCCAGCACACTCGATGCTGAGCCTGGTGCAGGGCTTAATCGCAGGACCCCAAGATCATGACCTGAGCCCAAACCAAGAGTTGGACGCTTAACTGACTGTACTACCCAGGCACCCCTCATATAGTGAAGGCTTAACGATTTCAAACAAACACTATTTTACCCTAATGAAGAGATACCTGTGACTATTTTGAGGTGACATGATAGCTATTTGAAATTATTTGGGGTGTCTGGGTTTCAGAATTTTAGGTAGCAGTAACCCAATAGGGATGTTGCCTGGAAAAGAATAGGGATTCTTTGGAGGTTGCAAGGAAGGGAGACTCTAGATCAACTAAAGAAAAAGGTTGTCACGAGAGCAAATGCAGATGACTTGGCAAGCTGACCATAGATGGATGTTAATCCACTGATCAGCTTCTCTAGCTTCCTTGTTATTTTGGCTTACTGTTTATCTCTTATCTCTGTCAGGACCTTTCAATCCCCTCATGCTAACAACTAAGTTAGAGGCCGAGCATGGTCTCTGGTATATTATAGTCTAATATAATCTTACTGGATTCAAAAAGTGAATTAATGAGTGAGTAGCTAATGTTGCTTCTGTTAAAAGTGCATGTCAAGATCATCATGCCAGGATCACCAAACATGTTCAATAAGCCTCATATATGAAGATGAGTATTTTTACATAAAATTTACTTTTAAAATAAAATAAACCCTGGTAAAATTAATCTGATAGTAAAATGCATGTATTGACATTGGATCATATGATAATTCTGGACTGCTTTTATAAAGCTAAACAGACATTTCCTTCCCTTTACTTTGCTTTTTTTTTCAAATGCTATGATCTGTCCACATCAGTGTGGCTAGATTTCCCAAATATTGTGTGCTACTCTTTCTCCTACAGCACATTAATGCTTACTCCTATATACATTAAAACCTTACTACTTCAAAAGTGATCTGGGGACTAGCCATGTTGACATCATATGGGAGCTTGTTAGAAATGCAAAATCTCAGACCCCTATCCCAGTTCTAGAGAGTCTGATGTTGCAATTTAATAAGATCCCCAGGTAATTCAGATACACATAAAAGTTTGAGGAACACTGCATTAAAAGACAAATTTTGATTTATTCCCCACTTATTATGGCCTACATTTATCGAGTTCTTGCTGAGTGCTTTGTCGAGATCAATTCACTTAATCCTTATACCAACCCCCAAAACTATTTTTTATTATCTTTCTTTTACAAACAGAAAAATTGACACATAAAGAGGTGACATCATTTTTCCATGAGCACAGCTAGGCAAACCCTGGATCTAACCCAGGCAGTCCCACTCAAGAGGCTCCCTTCCCAAAGCCATGGCATCCTTACTGCCAGTTTCTTGGAGCCCAACACTTTGTGTTCCACTGGTGTGGGTATCTGTCTTTTAAGCTCAGAGAATCTCTTTATTCCCCAAACCCTATGTGCAGAAACCTCTTGAGAATAGTCCCCTTCTCTCTGCTCTTGTTACTGGAAGGTTTAGAGCCACATGCATGGACTGTGTGCCTTTTGCTTGTCAGCCCTGAGGAGGCACGGGCCACTGAGGAGACTCAAATGGGGAGAGAGACAGACAGACAGACATGATGAGTGCAGTCTGGAGTCCGAGATTTGGAATTCCCTTGGGATGTAAAAGTTAAATTGTCGGTTAGGATTAAAGGAAAGATGAGAGAGGAGGAGAGACCTTGAGCCCCTTAGATCTAGACACCCTGAATAATGAAAATAGGTGAATCTTTAGTATTGGCTTAGGACATCATGTGAGTTTAGATATCAGGAAATAATCTCCATCTCAGAAAAAAATATTTTCTTCATTTACTCAGGTTTTAATGTATTTTTTTCATTTACTTAGGTTTTTAAAGCAGCTTTATTGAGTGATAGAATACACTGCACATACTTAAAATACACAGTTTGATCAATTTTCATCTCAGTTTTGTCTGAAAGTTTTTTCATGGGAGGCCAACACCCTTATACTACAGAATACAAAGATGAAACTGTATGGGAGAATTTATACCATTAGGATTAAGATTTTGGCCAATTGATATTGATCTTTTTAAAATTAAAGTATAACTGGCATACAATATTATATTAGCTTCAGGTATACAATAGAGTAAGTTGATATTGTTGGAAGGTAGGGATTTTCCCCCAAACTAAGAAGGCAGTTTAAGACTGAAAAAAGCAGCAACTCCATACAGTGTACTTTAATTCATGGTGGCTTACTGACAGGGAAGATTGGACAGAGCACGAGCAGCTGTTCTCTGCAAAGTCCAGACCTTATTGTACAGACTTGATAGAGCAAGGGGAAAGACTATGTTATCTCTAAGATTCTTGGGAGGCCAAAGCAAGCCTCCCCCTGTGTTCTGGTCTTGGCAAGCATTTCTGAGGCATGTATATTAATCTCTCAGGTTCCAGAACATGTAGCCCAAAGAGCCGTCATTGAGTGGTCATGAACAAGATGGAGGCCAACTATGGAGTTGGTATTGTCTGCATTCCTACAGTTACTTATATTCATTACAAAATGGTCACCATGAGTCGTGTCACTATCTGTCACCATATGTAGTTTTCACAGTACCATGGAGTCTATTCCCCACACATTACATCATTGTATCTTATTAATTTTAAAACCAGAAGATTATACCTTTTAATCCCTTTACCTATTTTATCCATCCCCTCCATCCCTATCCCTTCTGGCAACAATTAGTTTGTTCTCTGAGTCTGTTTCTGTTTTAGTTTGTCTCTTTGTTTTGCTTTATAGATTCTACATCAGTGCAAGTGAAAACCTACAGTATTTGTCTTTCTCTGTCTGATTCATTTCACTTATCATGATACCCTTAGGTCTACCATGTTGCAAATGGCAAGATTTCATTCTTTTTAAATAAATATTTGTATATTTACTACATTTTTATTCATCTATCGATGGACACTTAGATTGCTTCCATATCTTGGCTATTGTTTATAATGCTGCAATAAACATAGTGGTGCATATATCTTTCAACATTATTTTTGTTTCTTTGAATAAATACCCAGGAGTGGTATTGCTGGATTATGTGGTAGCTCTATTTCTCTTTTTTTAAGGAAACCTCATACTGTTTTCCGTAATGGTTGCATTAGTCTGTATTTCTACCAGTTGTGCAGGAGTGTGCCTTTTTCTCCATATCCTTGCCAGCATTTGTTGCTTCTTGCCAGAATAACGATTATCAAAAACAAAAAAACAAAAAAAACAACCATAAGTTTGAGGTGATATCTCATTGTGGTTTTGATTTGCATTTTACCAATGATTAGTGATGTTGAACATCTGTGTATATGCCTGTTGGCCACCTATATGCCATCTTGTTAAATTGACCCCTTGTCGTTATATAATATAGCCTGCTTTGTCTTCTGTTACAGTTTTCTTTTTAAAGTTCCATTTTGTTTTATATAAGTATTACTTCCCCAACTTTCTTTTGGCATGGAATATCTGTTTTCATCTTTTTCCTTTCAGTCTCTATGTATCTTTAGATCTGAAGTGAGTCTCTTATAGGCAATATATAGATGGATCTTGTCTTTTAATTCATTCAGCCAACCTATATTTTGAATAGAGAATTTAGTTAATGTACATTAAAATAATTACCAGTAGGTATGTCCTTTGGATTTTGTTAATTGTTTTCTGGTGGTTTTTGTTCTCTACTCCTTTCTTTATTCTCCTTTCTCTTCCCTTGTGGTTTGATGCCTTTCTTTGATGTTATGTTTGGATTCCTTTTGCTTTATTTTTGTGTATCTATTATAGGTTTTTGTTTGTGGTTACTATGAACTTCATATATAACTATATATATATATACACACACAAATATATATATATGCACACTCATATACATCTATATATATGTATACATACATACATATACATATAGCAGTCTATTTTAAGTTGATGGTCCCTTAAGTGTGAATGCATTTTAAAAGTGTTTTCCCCACACATCTCCTTTAGTTTTATGTTTTTGATATCATATTTTACATCTTATTTTGTGTATCCCTTAGTGGTTGATCCATTATCTTTATTATTTAATTGCCTTTACCAGTGAGATTTTTCTTTGATATATTTTTTTTTTATTTCCACTTATGGCCTTTTCTTTTACACTTAAAAAAAGTTCTTTTAACATTTACTCTAAGGCCAGTTTACTGGTGATGAACTCTAGCTTTTGCTTGCCTGAGAAACTCTATCTTCCCTTAAATACTGAATTGTAACCTTGATGGGTAGAGTATTCTTGTCTGTAAGTTTTTTCCTTTATTATTTTGAATATATCAAGCCACTCACTTTTGGCCTACAACGTTTCTGCTGAAAAATCAGCTGAAGCCTACAGGGGTTCCCTATAGGAACTAAAAAGCACTAGTTGTTTTATTCTCTCTTGCTTATTTAAGGTTCTCTTTTTATCTTTAACTTTTAACATTTAATTATAATATGTCTTGGTGTGGATCTTTTTGGGTTCCTTTTGTTTGGGATGCTCTAGCCTTCCTGGATAGAAGTATGTTTCCTTTTCCAGGTTAGGGAAGTTTTCAGCCATCGTTTGTTCAAATAAATTTTATGCTTCTTTCTCTCTCTTCTGTTTCTGAGATACATATAATGTGAATATTAGTACACTTGATATGTCTAGAGGTTCTCATTATTTAAAATCCTGCCCTCATTTAAAATTCTTTTTTCTTTTTGCTGTCGTGATTAGTTTATTTCCACTACCTTATCTTCCAGGTTACCAGTCCATTCTTCTGTATCCTCTAGTTTGCTGTTGATTCATTCTGGCATATTTTTCATTTCACTTATTATATTCTTTAGCTCTGATTATTTCTTGTATTTTTTATCTCTTTTTTTGAAATTTTGTCTGTCTTCATTTATCCTTCTCTCAAGTTTTGTAAGCATTTTTATGACTGTTACTCTGAACTCTTTATCAGTTAGATTACTTATTTCCATTTCTTTAAGGTTTTTTCTGAGGCTTTGTCTTGCTCCTTTGGAACATATTCCTCTGTGTCCTCATTTTGCCCGCCTCTGTGTTTTTTTCTGTGATTTAGGCCAATCAACTACCTTTCCTGTCTTAAAGATGTAGCCATGTGTAGGAGAGAGCCTCTGGAACCCAGAAGCACAATACCTCCTTGTCACCAAGCCATGTGCTATGTCCTCTGTGTGAGCTGTGGTGTGGTGGCAGGTAGAACTCTTTCCTCAGCTCGATTCTCTAGGGTGCCATGACTGCTGCTGTGATTGTGGAGGTGGACAGGGCTCTCTCTGCTGCCCAGCTGCATGAGGTGCCATGGTTATCCCAGCAGCTGTGACAGTGGTCAGGGCTCTCCCTGCTGCCTGGCTGTCTGCGGTTGTGGCATTGGATGCGGCTCTCAGTAAGGGGCATTCCAACTGCCAGTATTAGCAGGTCAGAATGAGAGTTTTTTCAGTCAGCACTAGCACTGTAGAATGTTTTTGCAAAATTGTTACCCAGCAGTGTCTTTGTTCCTAGGGCGTATCTTCAGCAGGTCCCTGCCTCTCCTGCAGATGCCCCAGGATTATTTAGTGGGTCTCCTTTACCTGTGTTCTAGGTGTTTTTCCAGCTCGTGGTTTATTACTTGTTCCCAGGGTGAATGAAACCTTGTGAAAACCCTTTAATGCAAAGTTCTCCATTCCCTAAAGCTTTGTGATTTTCATGAATGTAATTGCTGTTAGTTTTCAAAGCCTGACATTTCGGGGCTTTGTCTTTCCTATGCAGGATCTAAGATTTGGGAGTATCTGCTATGGAGTTCCAGACCCTTGCTCCTCAGGGGAAAGTTCTCTTTTTTGAGAACCCTCCCAATTATGGACAACCCTGGGGCAGGGTTTTTCTTTTTTGGTGAGACCTTGTCTCTTAAACTCCTACCTGTCTCAATGATAACCTTTTATCCTTGGTTGTAGAGACTCTGTTCATCCAATTTTCAGGACTTTTCCTGAGAAAATTATTCCATATGTACATGTATATTTTTCATGTCCGCAGGAGGAGGTGAGCTCAGGATCCTCTTACTACTACCATCTTTTTATTTATTTATTTTTAATTAACATATAATGTATTGTTTGCTTCAGGGGTACAGGTCTGTGAATCATTAGTCTTACATAATTCACAGCACTCACCATAGCACATACCCTCCCCAGTGTCCATCACCCAGCCACCTTATCTCACCCACCCCATCCCCCAGCAACCCTCAGTTTGTTTCCTGAGATTAAGAGTCTCTTATGGTTTGTCTCCCTCCCCAGTCCCATCTTATTTCATTTTTCCCTCCCTAACCCTCCAGAACCCCCCACCCTGCCTCTCAAATTCCTCATATCAGAGAGATCATATAATAATTGTCTTTCTCTGATTGACTTATTTCAATTAGCATAATACCCTCTAGTTCCATCCATGTTGTTGCAAATGGCAAGATTTCGGGTTTTTTGATGGCTGCATAGTATTCCATTGTGTGTGTGTGTATACACACATCTTTATCCATTCATCTGTTGATGGACATCTAGGCTCTTTCCATAGTTCAGCTATTGTGGACATTGCTGCTATAAACATTCTGGTATACATGCCCTTTGGATCACTACATTTGTATCTTTAGGGTAAATACCCAGTAGTGCAATTGCTGGGTTGTAGGCTAGCAGTATTTTCAACTTTTTAAGGAACCTCCATACTATTTTCCAGAGTGGCTGCACCAGCTTAGCTTGCATTCCCACCAACAGTGTAGGAGGGTTCCCCCTTTCTCTGCATCCTCGCCAACATCTGTCGTTTCCTGACTTGTTTATTTTAGCCATTCTGTCTGGTGTGAGGTGGTATTTTACTGTGGTTTTGGTTTGTATTTCCCTGATGCTGAGTGATGTTGAGCACCTTTTCATGTGTCTTTTGGCCATTTGGATGTCCTCTTTGCGGAAATGTCTCTTCTACTACTACCATCTTGAACCCTCCTACCTGAAAATCAGTTCCTTGTTTTGTTTTGATAAGGGAAGAGGGCTCAAGGAGAGAAGTCTCAGGCTGCTTTCAAGGGGAAAGGGAAGCATGCCACTGAGGTTTTAATAAAGAAAGATTGGGGCAACTTCTCTAATTTTATTGTATTAGCGTCCTTATTATCTATAAACAAAATGGTTGTATGTAGCTATGGTCAAATGGATGTATGGATCATTGCTCATATATGCTCTTCCCAGAAAAGTAACAAATTGAATATGAGTTTTGAATAAATAACTTCGTGAAGATATGTAAAATTACTATTTTTAATCAAAGGCCTAGGAACGTCATATTTATAGCAGTCTGTGGATGAGTAACTATAGCACATCTAGTGCTCTAGTAAGCTACAATTTAAGTTGAGTTACTACTCCTTATGGAATTTACCTGAAATTCAGAAGGGGTCATTAAATTTCTTTGTAAATCTGACTCCCCACCACTTTGTTATAGACAATTACATCCTTGTTTAGCTTTCTGGTATGCATTTGTCTGGGAAGCAGAAAAAATGAGCTTTTCTATAGATTCCTATGATCACTGTCTCAAAAATGGGGGCTTTTTCTTTTCCTGACTTACTAGCAGTCACAAAACACAATGAATTTAGGCTTATCTGAGGGGGAGGAATTCAGTTGTATGAATTGGGGTGTAGGTGAGCACGTGTATGGTAATATACACTTAGTCTGTGAGAGGTGTATACCTAATGGCATAAAAGGGACAATTGGCAAAATAATTTTTAAAAACATATAAGTAAGTTATAAGTAGCTTATTTTATTTTTCAGATGTGTTCATTTTCTTTCCACAAATTTTAATAAAAACCATGAAGAATCTGATGAGGCCCATCTCTCTACATGACTGTAATAGCTTCAGATGCTAAGGAGTATAGGAAATATAACAATAATATATATTCCATTTTTGGCCCTGTAAGTAATTGAAATGAGAATAGGCTTGGAAAGGTCTCTTAATTTCCTTCGCTGGGAGTTTTACCTTGTACTGTGGAAGCGAGCTATTCTGAAATATGAGATCAATTTTTGTCCAAAGTAAAAGGTTTCTTTTATTTTAGACATTTTCATGAATATTTCTATTATTTTATGATAAGCACTTTTTCTTGAGATTCATCAGATTGAACAAAATACTAGGAAGTAAATGTTACCAGTCTAATCTTTTTATCGCTTCTGAGTAAATTCAAATTATAACATCAGCCTACTTAAACAGTGACACATGCTACATTTAAGCCAAGATTTATATGTAGCTAGTTGGAAATACATGTTTACCAATGTTTACTTGGCTTCAGTCCTCTTCCAGGAGATAAATTCCCTAGAAAACAGTACTGAAACTTCCCTCTTATAGAAAACTAATCTTAAATAATTAGGAAAAATCAAGTTATAGAGAACTTCAGTGTAGAATTTCTCTTCAAATAAAATCTAACGGACATGAAATTAGCAGTAATCCTTAGCCTGTTTTTTTTGTTTTTGTTTTTGTTGTTGTTTGTTTGTTTTGTTTTCTTTTTCCAAATACTGGTGCTTGAGTCCTCTGCCAGACCTATTGAAATGGAATCTTTGGGCGTCTGATGGTTTTAAAAGTTTCACAGGTGATTCCAGTGCTTAATATGGTGGAGAACCACTGAGGTGCAAGGGAAATATATTTAAAAAGCGATACACATGCACACACACACACACACACACACACACACATCATTTAGTAACTGAAACAACAAAATATCTATGTTTTAGATGATTTGATGTGGGTCCTGAGGTTTTCAAGTATGGGAATGAGCACTGATCTTTCAGTGTGATGTTTATGTCTGGTTTAAGCTGTTACTTAAAAGGAAGAGCTGTGAGCTATGCTGCCATTTCATGCTTATGCTGGTTGTTTTGGCAACTTGGGTTGACATAACCTGACTCAGCAACCAGGAGAGATTTTCTGTTTATGGACAAATGCTATTTAAAAATAGATTAATGTATCTCCTTGATATTTGAATATTGATGCATCTCTAATCTATGAACATGAAGTTTTATTGTACAAGGATTAATTAAATACTGGGGGAATTGATACTGAAGGATACTGTACATTCTTAGGTGCAAGAGTGTCAGTTAAAGCTGGCAGAACAATAATTCAGTCACAGGGGTTATTAGGAAGCTCTTTTAAAATTTGCAGTCTGGTAAGTAACAGCAAATGACTAGATGCTGATCACTGTTAAATGTAAATGTCAAATTAAATTGACTTGCCCTAGGTTGGTTTCTAAGACTGTCATATTTACTTGTATAATTTCTCCTTTCACATATCATGATAAATAAAGAAGAAAATATAATCAACCACCTGGGTTCTGTTCAGTTGCCATCCGAGGCAACCCTTATTAATCCTATTTCTCCTTCTTTCTAATGAGCTACTTGTCCAGAGTTTCCAAGAAATCAGCTGCAAGGCACATTGCTTACTTGGGGATTAAGGCTTATTAGAAGTTGTCCATATTTCTTCCTCACATCCCAGGTACTTCTATGAATAACACACTGGTACTAAAGTTCCTCAGATGATCATTTGAGTTAAGATAATATAGGATACAAAAAAATCACTAGGGGGCGCCTGGGTGGCTCAGTTGGTTGAGCGACTGCCTTCGGCTCAGGTCATGATCCTTGAGTTCCAGGATCGAGTCCCACATCGGGCTCCCAGCTCCACGGGGAGTCTGCTTCTTCCTCTAACCTTCTCTCCTCTCATGCTCTCTCTCACTTTCTCTGTCTCTCAAATAAATAAATAAATAAATCTTTAAAAAAAAAATCACTAGGGATTTAGAGTGGGAAGTGGGAGCATTTCACTTACTAGCAAACCACGTAATCTCTGTGCAATTGCATTTTGCCATTTGAAAATGGATTGGGAGGACAAAATGATGTTTATGGAGGCACTGTAAATTTTTGAAGCTGTATGCAAATGCTATTATTTTATTATTAAACTCAGCTGTCTCTGAAGTGAGAAGTGATACATAAAAGCCATATTCATCATTAAAATCGGAACTACAGCTCATAGCTTGGTAATAACAGGCCTAAGTTGGTAACTGTACATATTTGCAATTAACACTACGGAATGAGAGAAGGCATAGTAGAAAAGTAAGAGGCCACTGAAAAGGAAAATGGTAGGACACAGACTAGAAATTTCTCAAATCTCACTATTCCTTCATTTTTATATGACTCTGCTGCATGATTCTATAAAGGAGTTAGCTAGAATGAACAAACAAAAAGAAGACATTAGATAGAGAGTTGTATATGCATGTGCCACTGGACATTTGCTGGTTTATATGAGAATGGGAGAACTTGCTAGCATTATATTTTGGGGGTTGGGAGAGTGAGTAGAGCTTTCAGTTTACTTTTCTTTGTAAGGAAAGCCTTTGTCCCCTGGTTAAGAAGAACATAGCACATACAGCTTGGAGGAAAAGGATTAGGAAAAAATGGAGAAAGAAGCAGCTAGACAGAAAGGAGTTTTCATTCTCCCTACTATAGTTGTATCTATGTAAGTAGTCATCAGCTTTGTTGGTTTGTTCAGAGATCCAAAGTTCTTGCTAAACACCAGAAGTACCCAGATAGCTCCCATTAGATTCACTGTTAGAATCTTAGATGGCACCTGTGGCACATTTTATTTTGAATGAGTAGCATAAAAACCTCTGAGGCACAGCTAGTGTTTAATTTTGGTTTTGCCTTTGAAAAATCTCTTAGTATACCCAATTGTCTTTTTAAGTATCCACTATTTCTGTTTCAAAGTAAAAAGAATTAAAAAAAAAAAAAAAGGAATCACATGGAAATTCTTTAGTTAAACTGTTTCCTTAATTTTTTTTTTTAAGTTGAAGCTGTGGCAGGGGAGGGGGGAAGGGAATTCACTGAGGGGGAAGAAAGGAGTGGAGTGAAAAAGATTTTTATTAGGAATGTATAAATTAATCAAATTTTGAGTGACTGTCATAGTGACAGTTGACAGTGAGTTCATGCATGGTTACTTAAGTATTAATAAAGTCTCATTAAGAGAAAATTGTAGGCATATTAAACGTGGTTGTGGAATACGCAGAATAATGTATGTTGAATAAATTATCATTGCCTTTCTTTGAGGAATCTAAGTAGGGACCAGCTATGTTAATAAACACTCCAGCATGGCTACAAGTAGAGATGTTGGGTAATCACTTTCAAACATTCCTATTTTGGAGTAGGAGTTTCTCCAAAGAAGATATACAGATGGCTAAAAAACACATGAAAAGATGCTCAGCATCATTCATCATCAGAGAAATGCAAATCAAAACAATGAAATATTACCTCACATCTGTCAGAGTGATAACATCACAACAACATAAGAAACAAAAAGTGTTCGCAAGGATGTGGAGAAAAAAAACCATTGTGCACTCTTAGTGGGAATGCAAACTGGTGCAGCCACTCCGGAAAACAGTATGGAGGTCCCTAAAGAAAATGAAAATTAGAAGTACCGTATGACCCAGTAATTCTACTACTGGGCATTTACCCAAAGAGTATGAAAATGGTAATTCAAAAGATATATGCATCGCTATGTTTATTACAGCATTATTTAGCCAAATAATAGTGGGAATAATATTCCATATTCCAAATATTCCAAATAATAATGGAAGTACCCAAATGTCCATTGATAGATGTTTGGATAAAGAAGATGTGATACACACACACACACACACACACACACACACAAACATAGATTGACCTAGAGGATATAATGCTAAGTAAAATAAGTACCATATGATTTAACTCAAATGCAGAATTTAAGAAACAAAACAAATGAACAAATTAAAAAAGAGACGGACAAAAAACAGACTGTTAGCCATAGAGAACTGATGGTTGCCAGAAGGGAGATGGGTGGAATAATAGAAGGGGATTAAGAGTATACTTATTGAGGCACTTGGGTGGCTCAGTCATTAAGCATCTGCCTTTGACTCATGTCATGATCCCCGGGTCCTGAATTTGAGCCCCGTGTAGGACTCCTCACTTACTGGGAAGCCTGCTTCTCCCTCTCTCACTCCCCCTGCTTATGTTCCCTCTCTTGCTGTCTGTCAAATAAATAAATGAAAATTTTTTTTTAAAAAAAGAGTAAAAGAAAGAGTACATTTTTGGGCATTTAGTAATGTAATAAAATAAAATAAGTGATAAGGATTAGCAAGAAATAGATAAAACTGTCCAAATTTGTGGCTAATATGATTACATAGTTAAATCCAAATCTATAATTTAAAAAACAACAGAATTTAACAGGTTTCCTACATGAAACGTCATTATTCAAATTCAAAGCTTTTTTTAAATTAATTAATTTATTTTTATTTTATTTTTTCCCCAAATATATTTATTTTATTTTTTCAGTGTTATTTTTTCAGGATTGATTGTTCATGCACCACACCCAGTGCTCCATGCAATACGTGCCCTTCTCAATACCCACCACCAGGCTTGCCCAACCCCCCACCCCCACCCCTCCAAACCACTCAGTTTGTTGCTCAGAGTCCACAGTCTCTCCTGGTTCATCGCCCCCTCCAATTTCCCCCCATTCACCCTTCCCTTCCTTCTCACAATGCCTTCCATGATTTTCTTTATACTCCACACGTGAGACCATAAGATAATTGCCTCTCTCCGCTTGACTTATTTCACTCTGCATAATCTCTTCTAGTCCTGTCCATGTTGATACAAAAGTTGGATATTCATCCTTTCTGATGGAGGCATAATATTCCATTGTATAGATGTACCACATCTTCCTTATCCATTCATCTGTTGAAGGGCATTTTGGTTCTTTCCACAGTTTGGC
>CM052802.1:71866473-72012541 GCA_028533885.1 Nasua narica | reverse complement strand
CCCATAGACCAGTGGAACAGAATAGAGAGCCCAGAGATGGACCCGCAACTCTATGGTCAAATCATCTTTGACAAAACAGGCAAAAATATCCAGTGGAAAAAAGTCTCTTCAGTAATTGGTACTGGGAAAATTGGACAGCTATATGTAGAAGAATGAAACTTGACCATTCTCTTACACCATACACAAAGATAAACTCGAAATGGATAAAAGACCTCAACGTGAGGCAGGAATCTATCAAAACCCTAGAGAAGAACATAGGCAGTAACCTCTATGACATTGGCCACAGCAACTTCTTTCAGGACATGCCTCCAAAGGCAAAGGAAACAAAAGCAAAAATAAACTTTTGGGACTTCATCAAGATAAAAAGCTTCTGCACAGCGAGGGAAACAGAACACAAAACAAACAGGCAACCCACAGAATGGGAGAAGATATTCGCAAATGACACTACAGACAAGGGTCTGATATCTAAGATCTATAAATTCAAAGTTTTTATACCAGTAATGGCCATTAGAAAATAGAATAGGAAAAAAGTTCACTTGCAGTAGCAATAAGAAACATAGAGGGATAAATCTAGAAGATATATGTAAGATCTCTGTGGAAAAAAATTGAGAACATTAACAAAGGACATAAAGTGAGTAAATGGACATCTATACCATGTTCATGAAAAGGAAAAAACAATAGGGTAAGGATGGCAATTCTCTCCAAATTGTTCTATAAATATATATATATATATATATATATATATATATATATATAGTTTATATAATGTGTATATGTGTGTGTGTATACATATATGGTGAAATTTTGTGTTCTGTCATAGTGTTGGGAGACACTTCCTACTTCTGGTAATGGAGCTTTTCTGTCCTCTGCATAACATATCTAAATTAAGAAAACCCAAAACACTAACTTATACCTTGAGGAAGATAAGTGAACTTTAAATAAGATAAATTCAAGCAGAGACACACCTAGAGACAAGATGGTAAAACTACTGAGATCAAAATCAAAGAGAAAAATATTTAAAGCAGTAAGAGAAGAAAGACACAATGATAAAATGAACATCTAGCTTTTCATCAAAACGAGGCAAGAAAGACACTGGAGTGACACAAAGTGCTGAAAGAAAAAAGGTGACAACCAAAAATTCTATATGCTGCAGATTTACCTTTTAAAAATGAGGGCAAAATAAAGACATTTCCAGCTAGAGCAGATTGGAGAGAATTTGTTAACTCACTTGCACTTCAAGAAATTCTAAAGAAAACTCTTTGGATGGTAACTTGGATCCAACAAAGAATGAAGAGTACTGGAAGTGGCAAGTATGTAAGGAAATATATTTTTATTTTTTCTTCTATTTCTTTAAAAAATTACTCAGTGAAGTAAAAATTGTAGACATGTACAAAATACTATGTTGTGGGTTTATAATATAAATACATATAATACATATTATAATAGAAGAAGGGTAAATAGGCTAACCTGGAATAAAGTTACTGTATTTTACTGGATATAAGTAAGTAGTAACTTAGAAATAATGAGAAATTAAAGGTGTATATTGTAATGCCCACCACAATGCTAAGAACTTACTCAAATAATATCACTAAAAGAATCACAGATTAAAAAAAATATACATTTGGGGTGCCTGGGTGGCTCTGTCGTTAAGCTTCTGCCTTTGGCTCAGGTAATGGTTCCGTAGTCCTAGGATTCATTCCCATATTGGGTTTGCAGCTGTTTCTCCTTCTCCGTGCTGCTCCTTCTACTTGTGTTCTCTCTCTCACTGTCAGATAAGTAAATAAAATCTTAAACACACACACACACACACTTGACACAAATAAGGCCGTAAAAAGGAACAGTAAAATAAAAAGATGAGACAAATATAAACCAAAAAGTAAGATGGCAAGCCTTAATCCCAACATATAAATAGTTGTTTTTATATCTTGCATATTATTTATCTAGTCAGTAAAATAACTAAATTTTAGTTAATAGTTAAAATGCATTAATGGACAAAAATATAAGATACAACTATATGCTGTCTAGAAGTGAGGCATTTTAAATTCAAAGACAAAAATATGTTGAAAGTAACATTAAAAAAAGACCCAATATTATAAAAGCTGAAGTGTATACATTAATATCAGACAAAATGGACTTTAAGAATACTAGAAGGATGGGTTGCCTGGGTGGCTCAGTGGGTTAAAGCCTCTGCCTTCGGCTCAGGTCATGATCTCAGGGTCCTGGGTTCGAGCCCCACATCAGGCTCTCTCCTCAGCAGGGAGCCTGCTTCCCCCTCTCTCTCTGCCTGCCTTTCTGCCTTCTTGTGATCTCTCTCTCTGTCAAATGAGTAAATATAAGTAAATAAAACCTTTAAAAAAAAAAGAATACTAGAAAGAAAGAGGGACATTTCATAATGATAAAAGTGTAAAAGTGTCAGTATATCAGGAAGGTATTTATTTATTTGGAAGATATATTTATAAAATTATGTGCACCTAACAGAATCGCACAACTGAAAGATCTGATAGGAGGAAAGATAATTTAATACTCCTGAAATAAATGATAGATTAAGTAATTAGAAAATCAGTAAGCATATAAAATATCATCAACCAACTTCATCTAACTTAGGAAACTTCAGAAATAGCAGCAGAATGTACATTCTCTTCTACTACACATGAAACATTCATGAACATAGGCTATACACTAGACCTTAAAAGTACTTGCTTTGAAGAATTTTTATAACAGCATCATTTATAATAGCCCCAGATTAGAAATAGCCCAAATGAACATTTCCCTGTGTGCGAATAAACAAAGTATGATATATCGACACAATGAAATACTATTAAATAGTAAAAAGGTATAAGCTACCTGTATATGTTACAACATAGCTGAGTTTTATTTTTTTATTTTTTTTTAAAGATTTTATTTATTTATATGACAGAGACACAGCGAGAGAGGGAACACAAGCAGGGGGAGTGGGAGAGGGAGAAGCAGGATTTTCACTGAGCAAGAAGCTCGATGTGGGGCTCCATGCCAGGACCCTGGGATCATGACGTGAGCCGAAGGCAGATGCTTAACCGACTGAGCCACCCAGGCGCCCCATAGCTGAGTTTGAAAGACATCATGCCAAGTCAAAGATATTAGACAAAAAAAACTACATATTGTATGATTCCACTTATGTGAAATGTCCAGAAAAGGCAAAACTGTGGTGACTGAAAGAAGAATAGTGGGGCTGCAGGTGGGGGAGAGAGACATGGATTTAATGCTTTATATCTTTAACAGAATTATTTGGAATAGAAACGATACTCTAAGTTTGGAGTATCTCAAATGGAGCTTGAATCCCTTGCTCCTCAAGGAAGAGTTTCAGGCCTTTGATATTCTTCCCAACTGTGACTCACTGCAGCTGGGATTTTCTTTCTTTTTTTTACCCCCTGGTGGGTCTGTGTCTCTCTTTAGTGTCTCCAAGCTGTTCTTTTATCCTTTGTTATGGAGGCTTTGTTCATTCCATTTTCAGGGACTCATTCCATACGTAGTTGTAGATTTGTTGAGTCCATGGGGGGAGGTGAGTTCAGGTTCTTGCTATGCCGTCATCTTGAACCTAACCTTCCTTTTTTGCATTTTTTCATAAAATTCTCTCTGTGTGTTATCTAACTTCATTAGTGGTTCACATCACTTGCTGTGTGTTAGAATTATTTGGCCAACTTTTGAACATACCCATGTCCAGGACCCATCCCAGATGAATCAAAATGTGTGGATGATCAGACTCAGTTATCAGTATGGTTTTAAAGTCTTCCCAAGTGATTCTAAAATATATGCAGCTATGAGAGGCATTGATCTGTACATGATAGTTTTCTAGTCTTCTAAGACTAGAGTCATCTGTTAATTTTATTTAGTACTTTTATTCTATAGATGTCTTAATTTTAGTATGATATGCCAATCAGATATTTTATGGGTCATTGATATTTGGTAAGCAGGTTTTATCTGTACTTTCAGCATCACTATTAGGCACATGACACTTTAACTGTAAAACAGTTTGAAATCCTATTTAGCAGTGTGTTATTTGTAACTTTTGTTTTGATGCAATGAAGTCCCATAAAACAAGAGAAGATATTTTGATCTTTGATGAGAAAGATAAGATTGTTCTATTAAAGAGAAATTTTCTTATATTGGAAGGGTAAAGAATAAGTAAAGAATGAGAAGACCTCGAAACAAGTAAGAATTCCTTTTCTCCATGTCATTCCCCAGCATTCTGATTAAATTGAACTATAGTGCTTTGAATGTGAATGAGATAGTATTCTGCAGACTGTCACCATTCTCTGCTGTATGTTCTTCTTATTCAAGGTGAATCATTACAATTTCATGAGATTTCAAACCTTCTACTTTAAATAACACTATGTTTGTTTTCAATTAGATATTATTATATAAAAATAGGTATTTGAAGAATCTTCTATGTATGATCGGGTTAAAAAACTTTGTTGAAGGAACATTATTGCTCAAGGGCTAAACAAAAGATAGTTGAATTTTGAATTCTAATTTTAAGTTCTATTTAATAATTAGAACTTTACATTCTGATGAATAATTCTTTTTATAAAACAGGGAAAGAAAGTCTGTATAAGCAATTATTTAGCACTAGTAGGTTAGACAAGAAAAATAAATATTTGGAATTAAGTTTCAAATACCTTAAAGGTTTTGAAACCAGAATTACTGCTTCAAAAAATGAAAATTCTAAAAGGATGAGGGCAGATAGGTTAGGGATAATTCGATGAAGTTTTTAAACACATTCAGGTCTCTTACAGGTAATGTATTCTGTTTTTCATCTCTCCTGAGAGCAGGACAAGAAAAAATCATTTTATTCTGTAGCATAAGGGACTTATGAAAATTATTTTCTGACAGCAAAATTTGTTAAGCATTAGAACAGATTACCAGGGGAGATTGTAAAATCGCTTTCTCTTGAGGTCCCTAAAAATAGAATCATTTCTCCTTTTCTTGGTATGTTAAGAATGCTTCTTCCTAAGAGGAGAGGGATGAATTAGTTGACCTCTAACTGTCCCTTTTATCTAGCCTGTGTCAAGTTGCTATGTGTGAGTAGAAAATATAGTCAGAAACCTCATTAGGGTCTTGGGGAAAAAAAAAAGACAAGAATAAGTTTAGAATGAAACGTACATAACATGCATCTGACTCAGACTGTTAATTTCTATGAAATCCTATTTCTGCATATTTATTGCTTTGAACTTTAAGAAAAAGAAATAAACCTCAATTTTATTAGTACTGTTCAGTTGGTTTTTTCCCTAGAAGTATGATAGCTACTCTGAGAGCTGAAATGGCAGTGTTCATGCTACTGTGCTTTTTGGTGTTTTGGAGTATCCAGAAATACCCTCAATAGACCATTTGTTTACAGATCAGCATGGGTAGTAATGGGGATATAGAACTTAGAGTATCTGTAATATGTGATAAATAACCTTCATACTATTTTATATATATATCTATGGGGTGGTGTTAACACTGCCAAGATACAGGGTCAGCATAGCATATAGGGAAGGCTTCACCTACAGAGTTTATTTGTTCTGGGTCTTAGAGTCTTAATACGTCCTCAGGCAAAGCTTTACCAAGTCCATGGCAATGCAAAAACTATGGAGGAGCTTCCAGAGCATGAGGTTTGCTGGTTTGGGGTCATATTAATTAAGTGCTTTGGATTATTATTTTAAAAGAATTTGGTTGTATAGAACCTTGGATTACTGTTTTAAGGAATCTGATTTTGTTTTTAACTTTCTTTTTTCATTGTTTTTGCTCCACACCCAGTGGTCTATGCAATATGTGTCCTCCTTAATACCCACCAGCAGGCTCACCCATCCCTTTACCCCCCTCTCTTCCAAAACCCTCAGTTTGTTTCTCTGAGTCTTCAGTATCTCATGGTTCGTCTCCCCCTCTGATTTCCCCCAATTCACTTTTTCTTTCCTTCTCCTAATGTCCTCCATGTTATTCCTTAGGTTTCACAAGTAAGTGAAACCATATGATAATTGACTTTCTCTGCTTGATTTATTTCACTCAGCATAATCTCCTCCAGTCCCATCCATATTGATACAAAAGTTGGGCATTCATCCTTTCTGATGGAGGCATAATATTCCATTGTATGTATGTACCACATCTTCTTTATCCATTCGTCTGTTGAAGGGCATCTTGGCTCTTTCCACAGTTTGGCGATTGTGGCCATTGCTGCTATGAACAGTGGGGTATATGTGACCCTTCTTTAACTACATCTGTATCTTTGGGGTAAATACCCAGTAGTGCAATTGCAGGGTCATAGGGTAGCTCTATTTTTAATTTCTTAAGGAATCTCCACACTGTTTTCTAAAGTGGCTGCACCACTTGCAAGTTGCACCAACTTGCATTCCCACCAACAGTGTAAGAGGGTTCCCTTTTCTCCACATCCTCTCCAACACTTGTTTCTTATCTTGTTAATTTTGGGCATTCTAAGTAGTGTAAAGTGGTATCTCAATGTGGTTTTGATTTGACTCTCCCTGATGGCTAATGATGATGAACATTTTTTCATGTGTCTGTTAGCCATTTGTATGTCTTCTTTGGAGAAGTGTCTGTTCATGTCTTCTGCCTATTTTTTGACGTGATTATCTGTTTTTTTGGATGTTGAGTTTGAGGAGTTTTTTATAGATCTTGGATATCAGCCCTTTGTAGTGTCATTTGCAAATATCTTCTCTCATTCTGTCGGTTGCCTCTTTGTTTTTTTGACCATAGAGTTGAGAGTCCATATTTGGACTCTATACTCTGTTCCACTGGTCTATGTGTCTGTTTTTGTGCCAGTACCATGCTGTCTTGATGATCACAGCTCTATAGTAAAGCTTGAAATCAGGCAATGGGATGCCCCCAGCTTTGTTTTTCTTTTGCAACATATCCTTAGAAATTTGGGGTCTTTTCTGGTTCCATACAAATTTTAGGATTGTTTGTTCCAGCACTTTGAAAAATGCTGGTGATATTTTGATCCGGATGGCATTGAAAGTATAGATTGCTCCGGGCAGTATAGACATTTTAACAATGTTTATTCTTACCAATGAGCCATGGAATGCTTTTCTATCTTTTTGTGTCTTCTTCAGTTTCTTCACTTTGGTAGTTCTTCGAGTATAGATCCTTTACCTCTTTGGTTAGGTTTATTCCAAGTTATCTTATGGTTCTTGATGCTATAGTAAATGGGATCGATACTCTAATTTCCATTTCTATATTTTCATTGTTAGTGTATAAGAAAGCAACTAATGTCTGTGCACTGATTTTGTATCCTGCAACATTATCGAATCGCTGTATGAGTTCCAGTAGTTTGGGGGTGGAGTCTTTTGGATTTTCCATATAAAGTATCATGTCATCTGCAAAGAGAGTTTGACTTCTTTGCCAATGTGAATACCTTTTTTTCTTTTTGTTTTCTGATTGCTGTTGCTAGGACTTATAGTACTATGTTGAACAAGAGTGGTGAGAGTGGGCACCTTGTGTTCCTGACCTCAAAGGGAAGGCTGTCAGCTTTTCCCCATTGAGAATGATATTTGCTATGAAAATAGATAGATTTTATGAGGTTGAGGAATGTTCCCTCTATCCCTGTACTTTGAAGAGTTTTAATCAGGAACGGATGCTGTATTTTGTCTAATGCTTTTTCTGCATCAATTGAAAGGACCATGTGTTGAGAATCTTGGCATCTATATTCATCAGGGATATTGGTCTGAAATTCTCCTTTTTGATGAGTCTTTGCCTGGTTTGGGGATCAGGGTAATGCTAGCTTCATACAAAGGGTCTACAAGTTTTCCTTCTGTATCTATTTTTTGAAACAGCTTCAGGAGAATTGGTATTATTTCTTCTTTGAATGTTTGGCAGAATTCCCCAGGGAATCAGTCAGGTCCTGGGCTCTTTTTGGGGAGATTTTTGATCACTGCTTCAGTCTTTTTACTAGATATTGGTCTATTCAGGTTGTCACTTTCTTCCTGTTCAGTCTTGAAGTTTATAGGTTTCCAGGAATGCATCCATTTTTTCTAGGTTGCTTAACTTATTAAGCATATAGCATATAGCTATTGATAATAACTTCTGATGATTGTTTCTATTTCCCTGGTGTTAGTTGTTATCTCTCCCCTTTCGTTCATAATTTTATAAATTTGGGTCCTCTTTTTTTCTTTTGGATTAGTTTGTCCAGTGGTTTATCAATCTTACTAATTCTTTCAAAGAACCAACTTGTAGTTTCGTTGATGTGTTCTACTGTATCTCTAGTTTCTAACTCATTGATCTCTGCTCTAATCTTATTTACTTTCTTGTGTGGGGTTTGGCTTAATTTGTTGTTGATTTTCCAGTTATTTAAGGTGTAAAGAGAGTTGGTGTATTTGGGATTTTTCAGTTTTTTTGAGTGAGGCTTGGATGGCTATGTACTTTCTCCTTAGGACCGCTTTTGCCATATTCCATAGGTTTTGGACCAATGTGTCTCATTCTCGTTGGTTTCTGTGAATTGTTTAAGTTCTTCTTTGATTTCCTGGTTGATCCAAACATTCTTGAGCAGGATGGTCTTTAGCTTCCAAGTGTTTGAATTCCTTCCAAACTTTTTCTTGTGATTGAGTTCCAGTTTTAAAGCATTGTGGTCTGAAAATACGCAGGAAATAATCTCGGTCTTTTCGTATTGGTCGAGCCCTGATTTGTGACCCAATATGTTGTCTATTCTGGAGAAAGTTCCGTGTGCGCTTGAGAAGAATGAGTATTCTGTTATTTTAGGGTGGAATGTTCTGTATATATCTATGAGGCCCATCTGGTCTAATGTGTCATTCAAAGCTCTTGTTTCTTTATTGATTTTCTGCTTGGATGATCCGTTTATTACTGAGAGTGGCGTGTTAAGAGCCCCTACAATTAATGTATTGATATCAATATGACTCTTTAGTTTGATTGACAGTTGGCTTATGTAGTTGGCTGCTCCCATATTGGAGCCATAAATATATACAGTTGTTAGCTCTTAGTGGATAGACCCTTTAAGAATGATGTAGTGTCTTTCTGTATCTTTGACTACAGTCTTTTGCTTAAAATCTAATTTATATATATCTTATATGAGAGTCAGTACCCCCAGCTTTCTTTTGAGGCCTGTTGGCATGAAAGACGGTTCTCCATCCCTTCACTTTCAGTCTGGATGTATCTTTAGGTTCCAAATGTGTCTCTTGTAGACAGCATATGAACAGGTCCTGTATATTTATCCAGTCTGCAACCCTGTGCCGTTTTATGGGAGCATTTAGACCATTCATGTTGAGAGTGATTATTGAAAGATAAGTTTTTATTGACATCATGTTGCTTGTGAAGTCCTTGTTTCTATAGATTGTTTCTGTAAATTTCTGTTCTATGTCATTCTTGAGGTCTTTCTTCTTTTATAGAATCCCCCTTAATATTTCTTGTAGTGCCAGCTTGGTGGTCACATACTCTTTTAATCTTTGCTGGTCTCAGAAGCTCTTTATCTCTCCATCCATTTTGAATGTTAGCCTTGCTGGATAAAGTATTCTTGGCTGCATCTTCTCATTTAGTGCCCTGAATATGTCTTGTCAGCCCTTTCTGGCTTGCCAGGTTTCTGTGAACAGATCTGATGTTATTCTGATGGTCCATATGTTATTCTGATGGTCCATATGTGAAGCTCCCCCCTAGCTGCCCTTAAGACCTCCTGTCTGAAATTATGATTCGTGAATTTCACAATTAAGTGTCTGGATGTCTTTCTAGACTCATTGATTTTGGAGGTTGTCCTTTCTGCCTCTAGGACACGAACACTTGTTCCATTCCCCAGATTAGGGAAATTTTCATCCAGTATTTGTTCAACTATATCTTCTCATCTTCTCTCTTTCTCCACCCCCTCAGGGATGCCAATAATTCTGATCTTGGAACGTTCCCTAATTATTTCCCTAATTCTGTTTTCATGGCTTCTGAGCTGTTTGTTCTAGGCCTTCTCCTGATCCTTCTTTTCTCTCAGTTTGTCTTCTAGATCACTAATTCTATCTTCTGGTCCAGTTACTCTGGCTATTAGAATATTCAGATTAGATTGGATCTCATTGATAGCATTTTTAACTTCTGCCAAATTGGCTCTCACTTTCACCCTTAGAGATTCCGTGTTGTCACTAATGGTCTTCTCCAACCTAGCCATTGCCTGGGTAATTGTTACCCTGAATTCCCCTTCCAACATATTGTTTATGTCCATATCCAATGGTTCAGTGGCAGAGGGCACAGTCTCTGAATTTTTCCTCTGTTGGGTGTTCCTCCTCCTAGTCATTTTGATGAGAGGTTGTGGAGGGGATGTATAGCTAAATATATCAAGCACAGTCCAGGCAAGGTGCACCTGCAGTAGAGACTCTAGCAGAAACCACCACTGAAGGAGAACTAGAGTAGGAAAACCCAAAGTGTAGTTGCTGAGTTCCTAGATGCTCAGAATTTGATTGTTAACATTGCTCAGTGGTTGGAAAACTGTATTAATGGGTCATATCCAACCTGTCACCTCTTTTTGTAAATATGATTTTATTGGAACACATTGACACACATTTGTTTATGTATTATCTGTGGCTGCTTTTGCACCACAGTGGCAGAATTGGGTAGTTGCAACAGAGACCCTATGGCCTACAAAGCCTAATATATATATATTATCTGACCCTTTACAGAAAAAGTTTGCCACTTCTGTCATAGATAATAATTTTGTCTTGTTTTCCTTGAGGGATGGATTGATCAGATTTATGACTTACAAAACTGGCTTTGGCAACACAGAAAAGATGCTAGTTTCTTATCCTAGTTCTTTGCAAATAGATGTACTTCATAAAGATATCTTGAAGAATGTATGAGTGAATGAAGGATTATATTCATTAGGGGATATCACAGTGATTCAGAATTAAATTCAGATTTCAGATGGGAAATCATAAAATCCTGAAATAGGGAGAGTGGCAAGAGGGATGATAAGGAGAGGGTCTACACTAAAGTTACTTGAAAAATAGAATTAGCTGGACTTGTCCTGATCATTTTAGTAAACCAGTCATTTATTTGTTTTATCAATGGTTCTAATTTTTTAAGCTTTTAGTTGTCAAAATTTTTAAATATATGCAAAAGTAGGGATGAACAACCATGTAGTGACTCCCTAGTCTCAACAATAAGCAACATTTGCCAATCATGTTTTTCTATCCTCACTCCTAAAAAATAGTGTTATTGCTGGAGTATTCTAAATCAAAACTAAGCACTAATAGAAGGGATATCAATAATGCTAAGCCTGTCGATACTTTTGCTGCAGGTAAGCATACACAGTCAATCTTAGTTGTTTGCCCATTTAACTTAAAAAGTGGCTGCAACATTACTTGTCATGGTGCGGCACAATGGTTCTCACTCTGGGAAGGTTTTCCGAAATATACATTCCTGGCCCTTTCCCCAGACATTCTGATTTTGTGGTCTGGAAAAGTTTTGTGGTCATGCATTTGAAAATGTCCCAGAAATAATGCTGATGAGCACTAAAGGCTGAGAAGCACCAAGTCAGTCAAATAAGATATCTTTATGGGTTTCATAAGAATGTAGGTGCTAGCTTTTTAACTATTACATCATTGTCAATACTAAGGCTGTGAACAGTAGAACATTAGACTATGTGTAAGTCTTCTTATACACAGTATAAACATATGTGTCCAATTGCCTGGGTTAGTTCTGATTATTCCCTGTTGTCCTGGAGCAATTGTTAATATCACTCTGTGTAGCTTTCGCAAGGATCCCAGTTTGGGTAATTATGATTGAATATGAGAAGTGACCATTCACTAATGTGAAAAGCATTTGGTGGACTTTTAGATCATGGAAAATGATTTGAATTTTTGTCTAAAAACATAGTGGAAAGCCACTGAAACAGAATAATGTGGTTAAGTTTATGTTTTTGAAAAATTAGTGGCTATTGATTGAAGAGTTGATTGAAGGGCAACAAGGGTGTCCCAGCTCCCAGATGATGGCACCAAATGGGGATACCATTCAAATGAACTCTTGGCTATCCGAGTGTGAAATTCAGAGAGTAGTATGGATCAGCAATCGTTGTGGGAACTCTCAGCTTCCAGAAATACTGGCACTACTGATCAACTAAGGGAGTGTTAAAAAAAGAAGACCAGAACTAGCTCTGGGTCAGTCTAGCATCTTCATATTTGTAATAGGAAAACAGGACTGTCAAAGAATAAAAACCTTGAGAGGACAATATTTCAAAGAGGGAGTTTTATCTCTATTAAATACTGTTGTGAGGGTGTCATAGGTTGAATTCCCTGGGAGCAATTTCTTGCAAGAAATGTAATGTGCAGGATGTTTATCTAGAAGACCTTTGGGATCAACATCTGTGTAAGAGAGGGTTGGAAGTAGGATTAGCAGGAGAAGTGGAGCTGCAGTGTAGGCCCAACAGTAATGTTGGCTGACCCTCCAGGGAGCGCTGGAGCTAGAATGGTCATTAAGACCTGTCCTGAGTTGAACCAAAAGTGCAGCTTATTATATTCCCATGGGAATGTGGGTCACCCTAAGGAGGGATATGACTTTGAGTGAGGTGGCTCTCTGAAGCTGAGGAAATGTTTGAAGAAGCTAGCTTTTGAAGGGTATCCATTTTATAAGTAAGAATCCTGGAGTTCAAAGAGGCTAGGGGTTAACCTCAGAGTCTGGGAGGAGGTGAAATGAGGCTAAGAACCACATCTTTTGATACATCTTTCCCTTGTCTTTCCATCAAATCAAGCTGACTTACTAATTGGTTGATAGTAGGGAGGGCTTAAATATCTGTATCAAATTCAAATAATCACAGTGTTGCATGATGCAACATAGAGTTGTCAGATGAAATATCTCAGATATGCTTATACTGAAAACTTATTCATTGTTTATCTTAAATTCAGCTGTATTTCCTGTATTTTAATTTGCTAAGTCTGGCAGAGCTAGTTGAATAACACAGTGAGTTTCAGCTTCCTTTATAGTTTATGCTAAAAAAAAGATCTCCTGATAACATGTGCAATTGACAAGCACTTTAAGACCTGACCTGCCAAATATAAGATCTGTATTGATGGGCATGAATAAATGAATGTAAGTTAAACTGAGCTAAGTCAGTGCATGTTGAGCAAGTCTGGTATATGTTGTAGATTTTGGCCACCATCAGATATGGAGTCTCATTAATGCACACCCAATCTTCCGGGCAGAGAAGAGACATGATAAGATAGTTTTAATGAGTGTAGAGGTGTGCCTGGCAGATGGTCTAGCATTTTGTAGTGCCAAGCAGCAAAAATCCGTAGTTAACACTTGAATGAATCTTCAAATCTTCCTCTAGGCCACCTGTTGGGGACTCTAGAAGCCTGCTTGGGCCTCAGAATGGTAAATGTTCTGGGAAAAAGGGAATAGGAGCAATTTGTCCCAGTTCACCATGATAAGACACTGATCTCTAGGCCAGCTGCTGTACAGAGAAGCAATCTTTAAGAGTTTGATCATGGAAGTAAAACTGTTTGTGAAATTTGACAAGTGCTGAAGGAGGTATCTGCCTGGTGTCAGAGACTAAAAGGTAAAGACAAGTTAGTCAATACATTTCACAAGCATTTGTTATAACAGCAGTGTTCGTGTAAAGCTTATATTAAGCCCCTAGGCTATTATTTTAATAATGTAAAAAATAATTAAAACTGAGGCTTTGGGTACTTTTTTTAGTATTTGGTCTATAAACAGAATCTTACTGGTATTAAAGGGAAAATATACGTCATAGACACTCTGAATTTTTAGTCAAAATTTAATACATAAATAGATCACAAGATATAGAAGGAAGTGTCCACAAGTGAAATACAGTTTTTTTTGTTATATGAAGAGCAGTATCCATCTTTATTTGTATTTTTCATCTTGGATGTTATAAATTGTTTTTTTTTTATATTGTAAGAATCCGTGATTTGTCTCCAGATTAATGCATTTGAATATATCTTCTTGATTAGATCGCTTGCTAGGAACAGAAAGAGAAAGGAAAAATATCTGCTTAAAATTAGAACTGCTTATATTGAAATTGATTGCATGATTGGATATTCAAGAGTATTTAATTAAGGCTCTGTTTACTCTAATTTTCTTTAACAATTGATTAAAACTGTGTAAATAGATATCAGAGACATCATTCCATTGTTTCTAGATGCATCTCCAGTGTTGGAAAACAAATTTATTTAAGCGTGCTTGTGTATTTGGTAGTTTGGCATGTAGTTAAGAACACAGACTTGTATCAGATTTTGAAATGGTCTGGATTTGAGTCCTGGCTTCCCCATTTATTTGCTGTGTGACCTTGGAAAAGTCACTTTACCCTTCTGAACTGCAATTCCCTAATCTTGTAAAAGAGGTTGAATAACTTTGTAAGGTTGTTGTGAGAATTCGGAGTTAATCTAGAGAGAATACTTAGAATGCTGTCTAGCATACTAAACTCTGAAAAGTATGTTTTGATGTTATTATGTGTTCATAAAACTCCTTATGATAAGGTTTATAGATTCTATAGATGATGAAGTAATTGTGAAGTAGTTCATAAAAGGACATTTGAAATAAGTCACCTTAGAAGTAAATCTTAATAGATTTTAAAATTTTGATAGGTTATAGGGAGGTACTTGTATACACATAAAGAATATGCAACAGCTAGCTTTTTTTTTTTTTTCTTCCGAATTCTGGACATTCACAATAACTGATGTGTGTACTTGATTTCTAAGATCTTTTTTGTGGCAATTAAAACACTCTTAACAGCATATGAAGTCATGAGTTTTAGGATCCTGAGAAATACATCTTCTTCAAAAGAAGGTACTTACATAATGGTGATGAATAACCCTTTTCTATGAAGTTACAGCTCAAACTTGTTGCTTGTAACTTCTCTTTCATTTTATTTTTTTCCTGAGTAGTTGCTTTTCAATTTGGGGTTAATATTAATGAATGATTCTTGAAAAGCTCAACACTGAAATATATAAAAGCTGTTGTAAATTCATTTCAATAACTATTCTTTGGGGAATCCACAAAGAAGCATAGTCCATATTCCTTAATTATCACAAGTTTATGCAAAATACTAAGTATTTGAGTATGTAGTTCATACTGCTCAGGGATTATTAATGTATTAATTTTGGTAAGAAAAAGATTAAGCAGGTAGGATTTGTGAAGGAGAAAATAAACAGATATACTAAACTGTTTGCATAGATGATTCTGTTGGGAATTGTGTCAAGTTGCTATCCTTGATTTCTCCTGTAGTCAGAAAAGGCAGAAATGATCTGTTCTTGAGGTAGGGCATCTAGTGGTGACGCAAAATTTGACTCCCTGGAGGTGGTGGGTGGGTTGGGAAGCAAGGTGTAAACATCAGGACGCTGAGACTGAGCAGATCTCTGGTCAGTATCCTCTGAGCACTGTAAAAGAGAACCTAAAAGAGTGGTTATTTTTGAGTTCTGCAAATGCTTTTCTCTTTTCTCTGTCTCTTTCTAACCACAATTGGCATTCAGCTTTCCAGCTTACAGTTCCAGCAGAGGCCTGTTTCTCTTTGTTTATGTCTGTTTGTTTTTAAAACACTACTGGACTTGTGTATTTTATTTTAATGTGCATCAAAATGATAAATTTTAATGACATTTGTTGAATGGACTCAAAAGTGAGTCTAGAGAATCACCTGTCTTTAAGATTTTTCAATACTGGTATGTTTCATGAGATTTTCTGTGTTTTTTAAAACACAGAAACCCATTAGCCAAAGACCACCAGATTACACCTCAAAATCAAAGTTAGGGGTATTCAGCTTGCTTCTAGGTTGTCTAATTTGTTGGCATATAATTGTTCATAGTAGTTTCATACTGCATTTCTGTGGTGTCAGTTGTAATATCTCCTCTTCATTTCTTATTGGAGTCCTCTTTTTCCTTAGTCTAGTTAAAGTTTTATTAATTTTATTTTTTCCAAAGAACCACGTTCGGTTTCATTGATCTTTTTAGTCTCTACGTCCTTGATTTCAGCTCGGATCTTTATTATTTTCTTCTACTAACTTTGGCTTTGTTCTTTTTCTTGTTCATTGATGTGCAAAGTAGGTTATTTGAAATTTTTTTTTGTTTCTTGATGTAGTCATTTATTGCTATTCCTTCTTAAAATTGCTTTTGCTACTTCTTAATAGTTTTGTCTGATGTATTTCATTTTCATTTGTCTCATGGTATTTTTATCGCACTTTTGATTTCTTTGATGACCCATTGGTTGTTCAGTAGCATGCTGTTTAATTTCCAGCTATTTGTGAGTTTTCCAGTTTTCTACTTGTAATTTATTTCTAGTTTCATATCATTATAGTCAGAAAAGATGACTGATATGATTTTAATCTTCTTAAATTTGTTAACTTGTTTTGTGGCCTAACATATGATCTATTCTGGAGAATGTTCCATATGCAATTGGGAGGCTTGTGTCTTCTTTTGCTTTTGGATGGAATTTTCTGTATGTATCTATTAAGTCCATCTGGTAACTGTCATTTGAGTCAATTTCCTATCTGGATGGTCTATCCATTGATGTAAGTGGTATATTAAATTCCCCTACTATTGCTGTCTGTTTCTTTCTTTAGGTCTGTTAATATTATACGTATACACACATACACACACACTCCTATGTTGGATGCATAAATATTTACAAATATTGTGTCCTCTCTTGGATTGGCTACTTTATCATTATGTAAAGTCCTTCTTTGTCTTTTATTAGTATTTTTTTTTCCAAAGACTATTTCATCTAAGACAAGCATAGCAACTCCAGCTTTCTTTTGATTTACACTTGCATGGAATATCTTTATCCATCCCTTTACTTTCAGTATGGGTGTGTCCTTATGTCTGAAGTGAATCTCTTCTAGGCAGCATATAGATAGGTCTTATTTTTTTTCCATTCAGCTACTGTCTGCCTTTTGATTGAAAATTTAGTCCTTTTATATTTAAAGTAATTATTGATAACTATATACTTACTGCCATTTTTTTTTTTTTTTTTACTTATTTTCTGGCTATTTTGTAGTTACACTGTCTCTTCTCTTGCTTTTCTTCCTTTGTGGTTTGATGACTTTTTTTTTATTGGTAGGGTTAGATTCCTTTCTCATTATCTTTTTTTTTTTAAGATTTTATTTATTTATTAGAGAGAGAGCATGAGAGCAGGGTGAGGGGCAGAGGGAGAAGCAGACTCCACGCTGAGCAAGGAGCCCAATATGGGACTTGATCGTGGGACTCTGGGAACATGACCTGAACCAAAGGCAGATGCTTAACCAACTGAGCCACCCAGGAGCCCTTCTCATTTTCTTTTGTGTATCTTCTGTAATGTTTTCCTTTGTGGTTACCCCAAGGCTTCTACATCAAACCTTATATTTATAATACTCTATTAAGTTGACAACTTAAGTTTGGTCCCATTGTAAAGCTGAACATGATTTCTCTCCTCCCCCACCATTTTTGATGTTACATATTACATCTTGTGCATCTCTTACCTGATTGTTATAATTATAGTTATTTTTACTACTTTTGTCTTTCAACCTTCACAGTAACTTTAGAAGTGATTGACGTACTACCTTTACTATATATTTACCTTTTCCAGTTATATTACTTTTGTATATTTTCTTATTAATTAAAGTCATCAGTTTAGAATAAATCCTTTAACATTTGTGATGTGATGAACTCCTTTAGCTTTTACCTGTCTGGAATATACTTTCTTTCTTTCCATTCTGAATTATAACTTCTGGATAGAGTAATGCTTGGTTGGAAAATTTTTTCTTTCAGCCCCTTGGATATATTATGCCACTCCCATCTGGCCTGCAAACTTTCTGCTTTAAAAGACTGCTTTTAATTATGTTATATTGTATACTATATAATATATATAATATAAATTATAATTTTATAATTATAATTTTAATCATGATGTTATAATTATAATGTGCCTGCTGTGGGTCTCTTTGAGTTCATCTTGTATGGAACTCTCTGGAATTCCTGGATCTGAATGTCTCTTTCTTTCCCCAGTTTAGGGGAATTAGTACCCATATTTCTTCAAGTAAGTTTTCTGTCCCTTTCTCACTCTCTCCTCCCTCTGGGACTATTATGCAAATATTATTTGCTATTTGCAATACTATTGTTTTATAAGTCTTCCTGATACTGTTTTGTAAGTCCCTTAGGTTATCTTAACTTTTCACCCAATTAAAAATTTTATTTTCTGCTCTAATTGGGCAAGTTCCTCTGCCCTGTCTTCAAGTTCTGGACCCTTAATTACTGCCTTATCTAGTCCTCTTGTTGAACCTTCTAGTGTTTATTTCAGTATAGTTATTTTATTCCTCAGCTCCGTGACTTCCCTTTGGAACCTTTTTATATTTTCTATCTATCTTTTTGTTGAAGTTTTCAATCAGTTCACCCATTCCTTTCCTGAGTTCAGTGAGCATCTTTATTGCCATTACTTTTAACTCTTTATCAGATGGATTACTTATTTCTGTTTCATTAAGATTTTTTTTCTGAAGTTTTATCTTGTTCTTTTGTTTGGAAAATATTCCTCTTTTTCTTTATTTTGCTTAACTTTTCTATGTTGGTTTCTATGCATTAGATGAAACAGCCACCTCTTCCAGTCTTGAAGGGTTGGCCTCGTGTAGGAGACGAACCTTATTGTTCAACCCTGCCCTAGCTTTTGGTTGTCTCGCAAATGTTGTGATTATCCAAGAAGCCTATTTTATTTTTAATAGTTCCCAGTAGTTGCAGGTGTGCCAAGACCAGTGTCCCAAAGGGAAGGATCTTAATTAGCACCTAGATTCAGTTGAGTGAAAGCCAAATCCTCAGGTAGCAGCTTTTGAAGAATGCAAATATATGTAGGCCTGAGGAAACACAAGCATAAGCCCCACTGGCCCTGAGAGTCAGACTTTCTGGACATGTCCCTTGGACATGTCACAAAAATCTGGGTTCCAGATGAGCATATATGCTTCTTTCTGAAAGGCAGTAGCAGTAGGAAAACAGGGAGAGTCCAAAGATGGCATTCCTTGGCTTACATTTCTGAGAACATGTCCATAGCCTCTCGATGTTGGCCGGACCTGAATGAAGCCTTCCCCTAAGGCCAAAGCTTCAGGACTATCAAGTGGGTTCCTTTCACAGATTGATGGTGTTTCAGTCTGTTGTCAGTGCCCTGGGGTTGGTAGCCTGCTAAGAATCATCTTCTGATTGTTGTAGTCCTACAAGTCCCAGGAATGCCAGCCCCTACAGCCACCAGAACAAGGCAGTCAAGGGTTATCCTGTGGCAGCAGACATAAAAACTGGGGTTCAGACATGTATAAGAGCTCCCCTCTGAGAGATGCTGTCAGTCTGGTGCATAGCAGACAGAGTGTGTGAAAGTAATACCTGCCCTTGAAGTTCTTAGGAAATGTTTCCAGTCAGCCCTTAGATGTGTGTTTAATTGCAAGCCTGCCCCTCAGGCTGCCACTGTGAAGAGAATCTAATAGGCCTCTTTCACAAAAAGATTGAACTCCTGGGTCTGTTGCCTCTTCCTGTGCTCAGGGTGTGGTAATAACTTATGAACTCTTCCTCTGTTGGTTACCGTCCTGTGGTACCTCTGAGCATAAACCCAGTACCTACCAGAGCCAGATGATGCAGAAGTTTCCGCAGGCAGCAACTACTAAAATCAGGGCACTGGAAATGGGTATAAGATCCCTTCTGGAAGATACTAGCAAGCTGGAGTGAGGCAGAGAGACAGCATAAAGATTGTGTCCATTGGCCTCCATTCTCTGAGAGCTTGTCAGTAGGCCGCTACAAGTGCACCAAACCAGAAGTCTGCTCTAAGGCCAAAGGTCCTGAACAAGCAACTAGCCCTCTTTATAAGAAAGGTTAGGGGTGTGTTTCAGTTTGCTATCTGTGCAGTACCCAGTGAGTAGTAGTCTTCCAAGAACTCAGTTTCCAATTATTATAGTCCAGTGTACCCAGGAACATAAGCTCGTCAGTCTCCAGAGCCAGGCAGTAAAGGGGCATCCTCTTGGTGGCAGCCATAAAGGCCAGTTCACTGAATGTAAATACTCAGGTACCACATGTGTGTAGAAGCTCTCCCCCCGGGAAATACTGGTGCTCTGGTGTGTGGCAGAGGGGATTTGCAAAAATGACACTAAAATGAGGGGAGGGGGCAAAGTCGGGGGGAAAAGACATTCATTGTTCTTAGCAAAGCGGAGGGAAAGTGGGAAGGTGGCACCCACTAGCCTCCATCCACAGAGAATATCTCAGCAAACCTCTGTTCCTCAGAACCATGCTCTAAAATTAGAAAATGAGTCTTTTACGTAAAGTCTGGGCCCTTCTCAAAGGGTTGCTTCTGTACTGATCTCTGGGGCAGATGAGTCCCTGTACAGGCCCTTTACCAAACATTTCTTAATTCCTCATAGCTTTGTGGGTCTTGTGAGTAGGAGTCCCATTTGTCTTCAAAGCTGGGTGTTTTGGGGACTTGTTTCTCAGGTGACAACCTTAAAAGTTGGGGTATCTGATGTAGGGTAGGAATGCTTTGTTTTTCAGGAAAAAGCTCCAGATTTTGAGTTCTCTCCTGATTATGGTTTGTAGCACCAGGTGTGGGGTTTATAGTAAGATTGTGTCTCCACCTTTCCTCTTCAATGTGGTTTCCTTCATATTTGCCTGAGATGAAGGGGTCACTTTGCCTGGTTTTAGTTATTTTTAGAAGTTGTTTGGTAGATAGCTGCAGATTTGATGTGTCCATGGAAGGAGGTACTTTTCGGATCTTCCTGTGTCACCATCTTGAACCAGAACCCCATACTTTTGTTGTTTTTAGTTTTTTTCATGGTAAAATTAAGCTCTGTTTAAATATCATTAGTGATTATGTTTAAAATTAGCTGATTTTATATAAAATAGATTGAGATACCTAATGTTAACATGTGTTAAAAAGATAGTATCAAATTTAAGGAGATTTGTTAGTGACTGATACCACATTCAGTAAAGATTTTCTCTTCGATGACTAGAAATTCTTATTTCTGTTTTGATTGTTGCTTAACAAATCACCCCAGAACTTTGTGGCTTAAAATAATACTTATTATTATCTCGCACCATTTCTGTGGGTAAATTTAGCTTGGGGTCTTCCATGAAATTGCAGTCAGACACGATGTAGGGCTAGAACAGATGGTAACTGGCTCTTCATGTAATCTTGGGGTCTTTCTTTTCAAGTTGTCTTGAGTCCTTTTATGTAGATTCTACATGTGGTCTAATTTGGGCCTCCCACAACATTGTGGCCTAATGGCAGTTGGACTGCTTACATGGTAGCCAAAGGTTTCAAGAATGAGTATTCCAGTGAGCAAAGCAGAAGCTACATGGGGTTTTATAATCCTTAGGATTCACATAGCATTGCTACCTCAATTGACTGGCTAGACACAGCCTACCCAGTTTCAAGAGGAAGGGATATAGCAGTTAGCCTCTCAATGGGAGGGATTTCATAGAATTGGGGGCCAACTTTTTAAACCACCACAATTCTGTGCAATGGTTGGTAAGGCAATTTGATGGACTGGATTACAGTATAATGTTTAACATGGGTTAATTCCTTGGGATTTGGGAGAGACTCACACTTAGGAGTCTTTTAAATTATGGATACATAAGAAATAATGAAGAGAATTCAACAACAGTGCCTGACAGAACCTTTTTTTTTTATTGTCTCCCTTATCCCTTTACTTGGTTTAACTCTTATACAGGATAGTAAAGTATGTTTCTATGTCCCTTTATATACTTTTTTAAAAAAACAGATTTGATACCAAAAAACCTGGTATAGTTAGTCTTGCTGAACATTTAATTTTAGGTAACATAGTTGACTACAAATATTATCCATTGTTCTGGCAGATGTATATCAGTCTAAAAGCAGTTGATGGATTAGTGTCTGTTTTGGTTACCTTTGCTCAGTTACTGGTGTTATGGCAAAGGCTAGTATCAGTGAAAACACTCATCAGTTTTAAAAGATAAGGTCATTTAGGGCACCCCAGCCTTCCAATTTGGTGCAGATGCTTGTCAGCAATTAGATATTTAAGTACCTGCAGGGTTCCTGGTCTTTACGTGTGTTATGATCTATATTTTGAGTGGAAGGCTGCAAAAAACTGAGTTATTATGGAAGTCCATCAATTCACAGTCATGTAATTAAAATTTGAATGCAATCTTCAGTAACTTAAAACAATTAGAAGAAACCCATAGGAATACAGTTAGAGTGGAGAAATGGAATAAGATTCATATTAGGATAGGTGGACTGGTGTAAGAGTCCTCAAATCGCAATGGGTTAGTGCGATGCAATATTTTTCTTTGTGTCTACATTCTAGGCAGGTGTTTTTGAGCAACTTTACGGATGGTTCTTTAGGAACCTGGCCTTCCTTGATGTTGTGGCTTCACATCCCCTCGGCTCTTGGAGTTCTCTGTCAGATTCTCTGCATGCAGCCAGAAATAGAGAGAAGGTGCGGCGTGCTTAATGGGCTGGAGCTGAAAGTGGTGTACATAACATCCCCACTGCAAAGGAAATTGGCAAATGTCTGACTCTGTTCAGAGGAAAAGAAAAGGGATTTGGTGTTTATGTAAGCAGTTTCTACCTCAGAATTCTTTATCTATTTCAAAGGTTTAAGGAGTTTAATCCTAATGAAGTAAAATATTTTAAAGACATAATAGCCATTATATTCTGTTATATTCATATAGTAATGCCTGGAAGTATCATGGTCCATGAACAGTCTTTTTTTTTTTTTTTTTTTTTACTCTCTGTAGTCTCTTGCTATGTTGTGTCCTTGATTTTGTATGAAAAAGAACTAGGTGTGAATTATAGCCTGAAGGGGTAAGCAAATGTAGTCTTTAAAAGATAAATATGATGATGATGGCATTCAGTTGTTGGCAAGAATTTTATCAGGACAAGCTGGAATTAAACATTAAACGACAGAATATTCCAAACAGTGGTATTCACAATTACAGGATCCTTCTAACTCAAAGCATCATTTAAGGGGTAAACTGTTCAACAGTTTACTTGAAGTCAAGTTAGAATACATATATTAGTAATCCATCTTTGGCTCCTACTTGATCTGAAGCTTTGACTTAGTATTTTTAATAACAGACTTGAACTGGATTGGATTAAGTATAGGTCAATTTTGAAATGAAACTGTTAAGCTCAAAAATTTTTCAGTAATAGTTTAAATGCTTAATACTAATAATAATAATTTAAAATATCTACTTGCAAGAGAATGAATAAAAAGCCAGGTAGAGAATTAAAGCAGGTAGGGAAGGTAGTGTTTCAGCTTATTAATTCAGCTACTTTCATTGTTTAGGAAGTTACATTGTATTTACAGTTACATGCCTATCCACAGGAGAATAACAATACACATTGCTATGTATGGGTCAAGAGAAAATAAAACTGATGGCTACCTAGATGAAGACAGCAAGATCGATTACAGAGGGTTTGGTTTTTTTTTAGATTTTATTATTTATTGGACAGAGAAAGAGATCACAGTAGGCAGAGAGGCAGGCAGGCAGAGAGGGGGAAGCAGGCTCCCTGCTGAGTAGAGAGCCAGATGTGGGGCTCGACCCCAGGACCCTGAGATCATGACCTGAGCCTAAGGCAGAGGCTTCAACTCACTGAGCCACCAAGGTGCCTCTGATTACAGAAATTTTAAGAATGAACAGGAATAAGTGATCAGTTGTTCATCTAGATTAAGTGGATATCAAGGGCAAAACAATGCAAACTTTTATAAATAAGAAAAAGTGAACTGCCTAGTCTAAAAATGTCAATAAGAAAAGAGTCAGTAACCCTTTTTTTGTTAATAAAAATGTCTTGGTCATAAAATATTAGCTCCATACTTCAAGTGTTCAACAGAAGTGACATAATAGGTATTAAGGAGATGCCCTAAAGGGCTCTGTAGATAGTGAGGGGACATTTGGAAATTAGTTTTGGCCTCTGGTGGACAATAAATCTGCCTCAGCTCCATAGAAATCAGCCCACAGACCAAAGAAAAGCAAAGACCCAAGGAGGAGGAGAAACAAAATCAAATCAAGCCCCAGGAGTCGGAGGAAATCATCTTGCGGCATTTCCATGCCACTGTCCTGACACTGCCTCTCAGGCCGTTCTCTGCTGGGTGTCTGCACACACCGTGGGAGCCCCTGACCCCAGACTCTGACTTTGCTGCATTTTCAATGCATAAAAGAAGTTATTGATAGATACTCAAGAGAAGCCACCACTTCTTCCTCTTTCTATAATCACTATTTTTTTCTTGTGTTTTTCTCATCTGTAAAAATACAAGGGACCAAATACAGGGAGTGCTGATGAAAAGATAGGTGGGCTCTTGGAAACAGCAAGGCCACAGTCCAGTTATGAACAAGTTCCCAGTTGCCGCCTTTCTCTGTGGGATGGGGAGGGGGCAATGGAAGATCTAGGTGAAATGACACTCCACCTGCCAAAATTCTAGATTCACACCATGAGGAAAATGTGTTCGAGAATCCAAAAGAACATGCCCCTGAACTTCAAATATATACTTGTTTTTTTTTTCAATATGGTTTCTTAGGATTCTCCTCCTAGACAGGATCCCCATTTTCATTCGTCTCATTTGAACAGCACTGAACATCACGTTGCCAGAAAACCCATTGTTGAATGCAGTGAAGGCCTGAATGTTCTACCAAATTTCTTACTGATTACTCTTTTTATAATGACCCATACATTCCTAAGCTCAATTTCTGTCATTTCAAGAGTAAGATGACAGCATTATTAATTTTTAGACATCTTTATTGCAAAATATAATTTATACAGAGAAAAGTGCTTTGTTATACACACATTGATATTTTAACAAATGGTTAAAAATGAACATCTGTGTAACTCTCAACACTTTTCTGACTTATGCAAATAAGTTCCTTTTTTGAAATAGTTTGTTTTTGAACATTTTGTAAATAGGATAAATATTTTTTAGTGTCTTGCTTTGCTTTGCTCAATGTTATATCTGTAAGATATACTCAGATTCAGTGAAGCTGTAATTCATCCTATATTCATTACTGAATGACACTGGGGTCTGTGTGTATATGTGTTTTCTTTGCTTTTTTTTTTTCCACTTTCTTAAATATTCTTGCTTACCAGCATTTTATCTATGACTTAATTCTGTCCTTAACTGTGCATATGTTGTCCTTGGTATTGGGGGGATAAAAGGCAATAGAGGCATTATTATTTCTCCCACTCTATCGAGTGGGAGAAGTTCCTAGAAAGTAGAAACTTGGCAGAACCTGTCCTCTGCTGTACCCTTGCAGCTTCTCTGTGAGGATAGGAATGGTACAATTCCCGAGTGGCAAGGACCATTCTTGAGTTTAGGATCCCTGGATTTCACTCCTTATATCCAGGGTGACCTGAGCTGCCTGATACTGAATCCTCATCAGGGTTATCTGTGTATACCTCTGTTGACCGAAGTTCTGCTTGTCACTGATGGCAAGTCAGGTTGTCTCTAGGCTCTGCCTGTGCTCTTTTCATGCCCCATAAATCTGAAGGAAGTTTACCACACACTCCAGAGGAAGCATTAATTAGAGCCTTTATAGACTCTAAAATCTTACTTCTCTAATCGTAGCTCTTATTACTCTTTAAAGTTTTTGATTCTGCTTCAAAAATTATTTCTCTCTTCCTCTCTCCACCTCCCCCCTTTTTTTATAGGCCAGAATGATGCAGACAGACTAACTCTTAGGGTGCAGGTATCAGGGAACATGGTGAGAGAGATCCCATATGCGCCGTGGTTTACCGTGTTGTTCAGAGCAGCGTTCTGCAGCACTGCTCTCTCACGCACGTGGTCTTTGTTCGGTTCACTGTCCATGCTCTATTGATACGGGCTTGAACTGCATGGCTCATAGACTGCAGATTCTGTAGCCTGAGCCAGCGTGTAAGAACCTACTTGTTAGAATCTACCAGCGAAGTCACCGAGGCCAACATAACAGGGCTTTTTTTTTTTTTAAAGTGTGATTGCTGCCATCTACCCGCTTAAGTCTGGAAAGTTTATATTGCTCCATACCCTCTACTTCAGGATCTTCATTATATTTTGGTACTTTTAATGCCTTTTCGTTTGAAATCTATGTCTCTGGAAAAGTTTATCTAATTTTCCTTTAGGTCGGGGCGCCTAGATGGCTCCGTTGGTTAAGTGGCTGCCTCTTCTGCTCAGGTCATGATTCCAGAGTCCTGGGATCAAGTCCCACATCGGGCTCCCTGCTCAGCAGAGAGCCTGCTTCTCTGAGTCAAATAAATAAATAAAATCTTAAAAAAGAAATAATTTTCATTTAGGTCATATCTGAAAAGCATTAGAGGATCTTTCAAAATAGGAGCTTTACTTTGCGTATCTTTTTATAGAGTAAGAAATCATGTGTCCCATTAAAGTATAACAGTATTTGAGTTATATCACTCTAATTGGTTTCTTAAATTCATATTTTCTTAAGCTTTTTAAACAAATATCGACATCAGTACAACTCAAAATTGAATTCAATTTTCATAATCCTTCTTCTTCAGAAACTTAAAAATATCCTTCCAAGTCTTGTAAATATACATATATTTTTCTACTTATTTGTAAAACCATCACTTGGGTGTTTATACCTTTTTTTTTTTTTTACACTTTCTGCTGTATATTATAAGTGTTTTATGTTATTATATAATTGTGCTGTTGTGATATTTATTTAGTGGATGCAACCTATTACCACATTGTTGGATATTTAGCTGTTTAAAAAAATTTCAATATAAACATACAATATTATTATTCTTTCACATTATTTAAACATTATGTTCCAATTGAATGAGTATAAGCTGATACCTTTTTAAATTTTTTAGTTTGCTTATTTTGAGGTGTAGAACATTTTTTTCATGTATTTATTTACTCTATTGTCTGTGAATTACCTATTAACGTTTTTTGCTATTAATCTGTTGGGTTCTTAGTAATGTTTTAACTGGTTTCAGTGTTTGTTGATTAACACCATTGTTTTTTTGTCAGATTAGTGGTTTTTTTTTTTTTTAAGATTTTATTTATTAGGCAGAGAGCCCGATGCGGGGCTCGATCCCAGGACCCTGAGATCACGAGCCGAAGGCAAAGGCCCCAGATTAGTGGGGTTTTTTTTAATTTATTTATTTGACAGAGAGAGAGGGATCACAAGCAGACAGGCAGGCAGGCAGAGAGAGAGGGGGAAGCAGGTCCCCCACTGAGCAGAGAGCACAATGTGGGGCTCAGTCCCAGGACCCTGAGATCATGACCCGAGCCGAAGGCAGAGGCTTTAACCCACTGAGCCACCCAGGTGCCCCGATTAGTGGGTTTTTTAAAACCACACCATTTTTTTTTTTTTTTTTTTTGCCATTCATTTTACTTCTCAAAACTTGAAAAATCATGACCTGCCTAGAACTCTAATGGATATTAATATTATTTTCTGGTACTGTTCCTAGGATTAAAAAAAAGACTTAACTCCTCAATCTGCTTTTAATTCAGTTTGATGTGAATATTATGATTAACCAGTGAACTTCCCAAATTCTTTCCATCCAAAGTTTTCTTCCCTTGCCCTTTTCTTCCTCCTGTGAGTACAGTAACCTGTGGTGTGGGAGATACTTGTAAGTAATCATGTAGAACTGAAATTTGGCTGGAAGCTTTTCTCTTTGAAAGAGGTCTAACAGTTAATGCCTTAGGAAATAGTAAGAGCCTGTTTTTTTTTCTAAACCTGGGATTTAGTATTTCCTAGATATATTTTCATGTTGGATTCAGTGTATCATCATCAATTTTGTCTAAAACCTGAAGTCCTTCTATTTCCTATATCTGATCTTTTGTTGGTTCTAGGAGGATTACTCTGAGCTTTGAGGATTTATTCTGCTGCATTTGTTGTATTTTCTTCTTTAAGAACCTCTGATTTTCATATCCAATTTTTATGCATACTTGCTTTTCTTTCCTTCATTTATTTTTCCATGCACTAATTACATTTTTAAAAGATTTATTGAGAGAGGGAAAGAGTCTTAAACTGACTCTATGCAGGGCTTGATTCACGACCTGAGCTGAGAATTGGATGCTTAACTGACCTCACCATCCAGGTGCCCCTTTGATTACTTTTTTATTATGCACTGCCAAAGACAGTAAACTTTATTTTTCCTCATGTTTTTTCTTTTCTTGCTGTACTCTCTAGTTTTACTAATACATCCAAGAAATGTCAGTATCAAGATGATTTCTTTTGATCCAAATTAAAATGAAATATAAAAGTATGTCTAAAAAAACCTCAAAACAGACATTAGCAAAGGAAATAGGCCTCTTCACAATACTTACTTAATAATAAAAGATTCCTGGAACCATTTTTCTTTCTTTTGCTTTAACCTTTGGAGGCCCCTTCAGTATGGCTTAACAAGTGTTGAATTAACTCATGTTTTATTCCAAAAATGTCTTATTTTCTCTTTGTTCTTGAAGAATAGTTCTGCTAGATTTACAAAGATTAATACATATTTTCTCTAAATATTTTGAAGATAATACACCAAAGACTATGGCTCTTTTTGTTGCTATTGAGGAATTATGTTGCCAGTGTAATTTTTCTTTTCTGTTAGTATACATTATGCCTCCCTTACCTGTGAGTGCTTATTGTTCCTTAAGCCCAGAATACTTTCTTCCTTTATATTTTCTTATATTGTTTCATCTTCAGATGTCTCTTAACCTTTTTTTTCCTATGGATGATTTATTTATATCCATTTCCAGCTTACAACTTTTCCCATTATCTGTCTCTAATCTGAAATTCTCTCATTCTCTAATTTTAAATTTTTTACTTCTTAGTTCCAGTTGTTTTATTTTTTTCAAATCCCCTTATTTCCTTCAAAGCTATTTGATAAGCCTAATTCATACCTGAAATATTTGGAGATCCAAGCTTGTTATTTATTATACTGGTTGGGTTTTTTTTTTCAATTTACTTATTATTTATTATGCAGTTTAACAGATCATGGCTTATTTTCAAGTTCCATATTACCCCGTGTTTCTCTGAATTTTATCTGGGGATGTTTTCATAAAGGATGATTTTGCCAGAATTTTCCTGGTGAATTTTACCAAATATTTACAGAAGAATTAGGAAACAAATCCTAAGAGACTCAATGATAGAAAACAAACTGAGGATTGATGGAGGGAAGTAGATGGGTGATGGGTATTAAAGAGGGCGCTTGTTGTGATGAATACAGGATATTGTACATAAGTGATAAGTCACTGAATTCTACCAATATTGCACTGCATGTTAACTAAGTAAAATTTAAATTAAAGCCAATATGTTTCAAAGTGCTTCAAAGAGAAAGGAACATTTTCAAACTCATTATACAAGGCCATCATTACCCTGATGCCAAAGACTACAATAAAACTACAGACCAATATCACTGATAATTAAATGTGCAAAAATTCTCAAAATATCACCAAATTGAATTTAGTAGTAGCACATTAAAAGGATCATACACCATGATCAAGTGGAATTTATTCCCAAGATGCTAGAATGGTTAAACATATATACAAATTAGTGAATGTTGTCATCTCAACAGATGCAGAAAAAACATGACAAATACATCATTTCATCTTAAAAACTTTCAACAAATTGGGTATAGAAGGAACATACCTCAAATATAATAAAAGGCATATATGACAAGCTCACAGCTAACTTCATACCAGTAAAAGTCTGAAAGCTTTTCTAAATCAGGAATAAGATAAAGGTGCTGACTCTCACTTTGCTATTCAAAAGTACTTAGAAGTCCTAGGCAGAGTAAGTAGATAAGAAACAGAAATAAAAGGCATCCAAATGGGAAAGGAAGAAGTAAATTTTTTTTTTCAGTGTTCCAAGATTCATGATTTATGCACCACACCCAGTGCACCATGCAATACGTGCCTTCCTTAATATCCCCTGCCAGGCTCACCCATCCCCCTCCCTTCCAAAACCCTCAGTTTGTTTCATCTCCCCCTCCGATTTCCCCCAATTCACTTTTCCTTTCCTTCTTCTGCCTTCTTTTATATTTAGAAAATCCTAAAGACTCCACCAAAACAGTACTAATCAATGAATTCTCAAAAGTTCTAGAATATATCAATATACAGAAATCAGATGCATTTCTAAAAAGAAATAAAACAACTCCTTTCACAATAGCATCAAAAACAAAAATTAGGAATAAATCTAACCAAGGAAGTGAAAGGTCTACATACTGAAAAGTATAAAACCTTGATAAAAAATTAAAGATAAAAATAAATGGGAAAATATTCAGTTCAGTGATAGGAAGATTTTTTTTTTTTTAATTCTACTCATTCTGCCCTTCCCCACTCCCCTGTAACCATCATTTTGTTCTCTGTATTTATGGGCCTATTTCTGTTTGTTTTTTTAGATTCCACATATACGTGGAATCATGTGATATTTTTCTCGGTATGATTCATTTCACTTAGGATAACATCCTCTAAGTCATCCATATTATGGAAATGGAAATATCTCATTCTTTTTTATACCTGAGTAATACTTCATTGTCTTCTTTATCTGTTCATCTATCAGTGGACACTTAGGTTGCTTCCATATCTTGGCAATTTTAAGTAATTCTGCATGGGACGCCTGGGTGGCCTAGTGAGTTGAACATCTCCCTTCAACTCAGGTCATGATCTCAGGCTCCTTGCTCAGTGGGGAGCCTCCTTCTTCCTATCCCTCTGCCTATGCACTCTCTCTGTCTAACAAATAAATAAATATTAAAAAAAAATAATTCTGCAATAAACGCAGGGGAACATATATCTTTCCAAATTAGTGTTTCATTTTATCTGGGTAAATACCCAATAGTGGAATTATGGATCATATTGTATTTACATTTGCAGTATTTTGAGGAACCTCCATACCGTTTATCATTGTGGCTGCACCGTTTGCATTCCCACCAACAGTACACAAGGATCCCCTTTTCTCCACATCCTTACCAATACTTGTTATTTCTTTTTGATATTAGCTATTCTGTAAGCTGTAAGGTGATGTCTCACTGTGATTTTGACTTACATTTCCCCAATGATTAGTGATGTCGAGCGTCTTTTCATGTATCTATTGGCTACCTGTATGTCCTCTGCCCATTTTTAAACAGATTATTTATGGGGTTTTTTTTTGGTGTTGGATTATATACATTCCTTAATATTTTGGATATTAATCCCTTATCAGATACATCATTTGCAAATATCTTTTCCCATTCAGGAGGTTGTATTTTTGTTTCCCTTGACTGAGACATATTTAGAAACATGTTGCAAAGGCCAATATCCAAGAGATTAATTACTAAGTTTTCTTTGAGGACTTTTATAGTTTTGCATCTCACATATAGGTCTTTAATATATCTTGAGTGTATTTTTGTGTGTGATATAAAAAAGTGTCCAGCCTCATTCTGTTGCATGTAGCTGTCCAGTTTTCCTAATGCCGTTTATTATTGACTGGATAAACGTGACTTTATTTCTGGGCTTTTCATCCTGTTCTGTTGACCAATGTATCTGTTTTTGTGCTGGTAATATACTTTTTTGATATCTGTATCTTTGCAATATAGCCTGAAATCTGAATTGTAATACCTCCAGCTCTGTTCTTTCTAAAGCTTATTCTGGCTGTATGGATGGATTGGAAAAATCGTTAAAAGCCACCTACAGATTCAATGTAATACCTTTAAAATTAGAATGGCATTTTTCACAAAAATGGAAAATAAGTTTTAAAATTTGTATGGATCCACAAAAGACCCTGAATAGCCAAAGCAATCCTGATAAAGAAGAAAAAAGCTGGAGTATCACACTTCCTGATCTCACACTTCAAATACTAAAAAGTTACAGCAAATAAAACACTATACTTGTGAAACAAACAGAATACAAGCTCAGAAATAAACCCCCACATTATGCATTTGATAAGGAAACCAAAACCTCTCAATGGAGAAAATATAGTCTCTTTCACAAATAATGCTAGGAAAACTGGATAACCACATGCAGAAAAATAAACTATTCACAAAAATTAACTTGAAATGGATGAAAAAATTAAACATAAGATCTGACACTATAAAACTCCCAGAAGAAAATAGGAAGAAGAGGCTCTTTGGCATTGAATTTTTTGGATACTACACCAAAAGCAACAGAAGGGGTTTTAAGACAGCAGCATAGAAGGATCTTGAGTTTATCTCCTCCCACAGAAACAATAGATATACCACTAAATATGGAATAGTTTCTTCATTAAAAGCCTTGAAACCTGGATGAACAGAGTGTCTACAATGAGAGATAAAGACAAGGTCTTGCCAAAAAATGAAATGTCCCACCCCAAGCATAGCAGTCCAAGACTGGGAGGCTCTCAAAAACATGGAACTTCTCCCTGAGGAGCAAGAGGTTGAAGCTCCAAGGCAGGCACTCCCACCTTTAGATCCTGCAAAGGAGCGACAAGCCCTCCAAAAGCCAGGCTTTGAAAACTAACAGTGATTACATTCAGGAAAACTATGGAGCTATATAGGAATTGAAAAAGTGCCCTGAAAGGGCTTATGCACAGTCTCCTTCACCCTGAGACACAGTGATAAAACACCAGTTAGAAAAGCACCTAAAACATAAGTGAAGAGATCTACTTACTAGTCCTGGGGTAAGCCCCTCTTGCCAGATGCGCAAGACACTGCTGAGACACCCTCTGGGAATGGAGACCTAGTTGGGTACCATTTTTATGATTACATTCTACCATGCTAGTTCTGACACCGGCAAGTGCCATCTTAGTATTCTCACTTTTTACCTATTAATGCTGGTAAGCGCAGTCCATTGAAAGTCCCCCCAGCTACCACAGCACCTCAGCTAGCCTGTTGTGCGGGTGGGTGGGTCAGGGAGAGCCATGCCCACTGGCACAGTCCTAGTCAGACGGGAGAGGGAAGATCCTTGCCCAGCACCTCTCCTCTCTGTGGTCCCAGCTCCAGCTGTGGCAACCCAAGCATTCCAGCTAGAGAGCGAGCTCCACCCTCAGCCACTCCACAGCCTCTGTCCTGCCATAACCTCTGGGATAGCATCAAGCATGTTAACATTTGCAGTGCATATATCCAGAAGGAGAAAAGTGCAGAAAACTTACTTGGAGAAATTAGTGGCTCAAAATTTCCCCTACCTGTGGAAGGCAACATGTGCAGATCTAGAGAGTTTCAAAGGTGAACCCAAAGAAATTAATACCAAGACATATTATAATTGTCAAAAGTTAAAGAGAAAATCTTTACAAGGAATGAGAGAGTAGTAATTAGTTATGTACAAGGGAACCTCTGTAAGGCTGTCAGCTGATTTCTCAGCAGAAACTGTATAGGCCTGAAAGGAGAAAACATAAAATAATATTCTACCCCGTAAGGTTATCATTCAGAATTGAAGAAGAGATAAAGAGTTTTCCGGACAGCAAAAGATAAAGGAATTTGTTACCACTAACCTGTCATTATAGGAAATATTAAATAGACTTTGAGCAGAAAAGGCCTTAACTAGAAATAAAAAATATATAACTGAAAAAAAAAAATCTCACTGATGAATGTAGGAGGATCAAGCACTTATAAAACTAGTATGAAGATTAAAAGACAAATGTAGTAAAATCAGCTTTAACTATAATTAGTTTGGGTATATACAGTGTAAAAAGATGTCAAATATTATATCAAAAACATAAAGAACTATGAACTTAAACTGACACACATACACACACACAATAAATGTTGTTATATATGGAACTCATGGTAATCACAAACCATAAACCTATAATAGATACATAAAAAAAAATAAAGCAAAAGGAATCCAAATATACCACTAAGGAAAGGCATGAAACTACAATGGAAGAGAGCAAGAGAAAGAACAGAGAACTAAAAAAAACCCAGAATATAATGAACAAGTGGGGATAATTATATTCCTATTAAAAATTACTTTGAAAATAAATAGACTAAATTCTCCAATAAAAAGACAGAGGGTGACTGAATGGGTAAAAAATAAAATACAACTTTATGCTGCCTTACAAGAGACTCATTTCAGATCTAAAGCTACATGCAGACTGAAAGTGAAGTATCTAAACAAATATTCCATGCTGGGCTGGATCCCAGGACCCTGAGATCGTGACCCGAGCTGAAAGCAGACACTTAACCATCTGAGCCACCCAGACGCCCCTTAAGGAGCTAAGATAGTGGCATAGTAGGAGGATCCTAGGCTTGTCTCATCCTTAAATACAACTAGATAACTGTCATCTCATTCTGAATACCCCAAAAAGCAACTACCAACTTAATATAGACTGCTATATGCAGAAGATGCTATACAAATCTAAATCACAAATAAAAAAACAGTAGTAGATAAAGGAATCCAAGTAAATAACTAAAGAAAGCCAACTAATTGTGAGAGAAGAGAGTAAGATAAGAAAGGAACAGAGAGGGGCACTTGAGTGGCTCAGTGGGTTAAGCCTCTGACTTCAGCTCAGGTCATGATCCCAGAGTCCTGCATCAGGCTCTCTGCTCAGCAAGAAGCCTACTTCCCCCTCTCCCTCTGCCTACCTGTGATCTCTTTGTCTCTGTCAAATAAATAAATAAATAAATAAATAAATAAATAAATAAATAAATAATCAATCTTAAAAAAAAAAGAAGGAACAGAGAACTACAAAAACAGCCATAACACAAGTAACAAAATGGCAATAAGTATATACCTATCAATAATTACTTCGAATAAAAATGGACTAAATGCTCCAATCAAAAGACACAGAGTGATGAAATGGATTTAAAAAAAAAAAAAAAAGACCCATTCCTATGCTGCCCCCAGGGGACTCATTTCTGACCTAAAGACACTTGCAGACTGAAAGTGAAGACGTGTAGAAACATTTATCATGTAAATGGATGTGAAAAGAAAGCTAGGATAGTAATACTTATATCAGACAAAATAGACTTTAAAACAAAGAGACAAAGAAGGACATTATATAATCAGGAATGGAACAAACCAACAAGAAGATACAACAATTGTAAATATTTATGAACCCAACATAGGAGTACTCATATACATAAAGCAGCTCAAAACAAACAAAAGAAAGTAATCAATAGTAATACAATAATAGTAGGGGAACTTAACACCCCACTTACATCAGTGGATAGATCATTCAAACAACAAATCAAGAAGAAAACACTGGTCTTGAATGACACACTGGCCACATGGATTTAACAAATATATTCAGAACATTCCATCCTAAGACAGCAGAATACACATTCTTTTTAAGCACACATGAACATTCTCCAGAATAGATTACATACTAGGCAACAAAACAAGTCTCAACAAATTAAAAAAGATTGAAGTAATACCATGTGCCTTTTCTGATCACATGCCATGAAACTAGAAGTCAACCACAAGAAAAAAATCTGAAAAGAGCACAAATACGTGGAAGTTGAACAACATGTTACTAAACAATGAATAAGCCAACCGAGAAATCAAAGAAAAAATTACATGAAGACAAAAGAAAATGAAAACACAATAAATCCAAAATGTTTGGGATATAGCAAAAACAGTCCTAAGAGGGAATTATTTAGCAATACAAACCTACCTCGAGAAACAAGAAAAATGTCAAATAAACCTAAAGGAGCTAGAAGAAGAACAAATGAAGCCTAAAGACAGCAAAAGGAAGGCAATAATCAAGATTAGAACAGAAATAAATGATATAGAAACTAAATAAAACATTAGAATAGATCAATTAAACCAGGAGCTGGTTCTTTGTAAATATTAATAAGATTGATAAACCTCTAGCCAGACTCTCAAAAAGAAAAGAGGACCAAAATAATAAAATTACAAATAAGAGGAGAAATAACAATGAACACCATAGAAATACAAGCAGTTATAAAAGAATATTATGAAAAACTATATGTCAACAAATTGGACAACCTTGACGAAATGGTTAAATTCCTACAAACATATAAACTACCAAAACTGAAACAGGAAAAAATAGGAAACTTGAACCGACCAATAACTAGCAAATAAATTGAATCAGTAATCAGAAAACTCCCAACAAGCAAAGTCCAGGGCCCGATAGCTTCACAGGCAAATTCTACCAAACATTTACAGAAGATTTAATACCTATTCTGAAACTATTCCAAAAAAAAAAAGAAAAGGAAGGAAAACTTCCAAATTCACTCTATGAGGCCAGCATTACTGTGATACCAAAACCAGATAAAGACTCCACTAAAAAAGAAAACTACAGGCCAATATCCCTGATGAACAAGGATGCAAACATTTTCAATAAAATACTAGCAAACCAAATCCAACAATACATTTAAAAAATCATTCACCATGATCAAGTGGGATTTATTTTTATTTGTTTGTTTGTTTATTTATTTTTTGATCAAGTGGGATTTAATCCTGAGTTGCAGTGGTGGTTCAGTATTCACAAATCTGGCACCTGCGTGGCTTCGTCCTTTAAGCGTCCCAGGGTCCTGGGATTGAGTCCCACAGCGGGCTTTCTGCTCAGCAGGAAGGTCTGCTTCTCCCCCTTCCTCTGCCTCTTCCCCCTGCTCCTGCGCACGTGCTCTCTCCCTCTCTCTCAAATAATCATTAAAAAACTTCACAAATCAATGTGATACACCACATTAATAAAAGAGAGGATAAAAACATATGATCATTTCAGTAGATGCAGAAAAAGCATTTGACAAAGTACAACATCCATTCATGATAAAAACCCTCAACAGTTAGGTTTAGAGAGAACATACCTCATAAAGGCATATAAAAAAACTCCACAGATATTATCATCCTCAGAGCAGAAAAACAAAGAACTTTTCCTCTATGGTTAGGAACAAGACATGGATATTTACTCTTACCACTGTTATTTAACATAGTACTGGAAGTCCTAGCCACAGCAATCAGACAACATAAAGAAACAGGCATCCAAATCAGCAAGGAAGAAATCAAACTTTCACTATTTGCAGATGACATGATACTCTGTATAGAAAACCTTAACTACACCAAAAAGCCTACTAGAACTGGTAAACAAATGCAGTTAAGTTGCAGGATACAAAATCAACTTAAAGAAATCTGTTGCATTTCTGTACACCAATAATGAAGCAGCAGAAAGAGAAATTAAGGAATCAGTCCTATTTACAAGTGCACCACAAACAGTAAGATACCAAGGATTAAACCTAACCAAAGAGGTAAAAAACCTGAACTCTGAAAACTATAAAACATTGATAAAAGAAATTGAAGATGACACAAAGAGATGGAAAAACATTCCATGCTCATGGATTGGAAGAAAAAATGTTGTTAAAATGTCTATATTTCCCAAAGCAATCTACCCATTTAATGCAGTCCCTATCAAAATACCACCAGCATTTTTCACAGAGGTAGAATAAACAATCCCAAAATCTGTATGGAACCACAAAAGACAAAATAACCTTAAAAAAGAAAAACAAAGCCAGAGGCATCATAATCCTGGACTTCAAATTATATTACAAAGCTGTAGTGATCCAAAATAGATGGTACTGGCACAAAAATAGACACATGAATCAGTGGAACAGAATAGAAAACCTAGAGATGAACCCATAACTGTGTGATCAGTTAATATTCAACAAAGCAGGAAAGAATGGGGAAAAAGACAATTTCTTCAATAAATGGCGTTGGGAAAACTTGACAGCAACATGCAAAAGAATGAAACTGGACCACTTTCGTACATCATACACAAAAATAAATTCAAAGTGGGTTAAAGAGCTGAATGTGAGCCAGGAAACCCTTAAGATCCTAGAGGAGAGTACAGATAGTAAACTCTTTGACATGGACTGTAGCAACTTCTTTCCGGGTATGTCTCTCAAGGGAAGGCAAACAAAAACAAAAATAAACTATTAGGACTCCATCAAGATAAAAAGCTTCTGTAGAACAAAGGAAACAATCCACAAAACTATAAAGCAACCTCGAGAATGGGAGAATATATTTGTAAATGACATATCTGAAAAAAGGGTTAGTATCCAAAAATATATAAAGAACATAGAAAACTCAAACCCAAAAAACAAATAATCCAGTTAAAAAATGAGCAGAACCGGCAGTGCCTGGGTGGCTCTGTCATTAAACATTTACCTTCAGCTCAGGTTATGATCCCAGGGTCCTGGGATGGAGCCCCACATGGGATTCCCTGCTCATCAGGAAGCCTGCTTCTCCCTCTCCCACTCCCCCTGCCTGTGTTCCCTCTCTGACTGTATCTCTCTCTGTCAAATAAATAAATAAAATCTTTAAAAAAATTTGGCAGAAGACATGAATAGACATTTTTCCAAAGAAAACATTCAGGTGGCCACCAGACACATGAAAAGATGCTCAACATCAATTATCATCAGGAAATACAAATGAAAGGTATAATGAGATATTGCCTCATACCTGTGAGAATGGCTAAAATCAACAACACAAGAAACAGTAGGTGCTGATGAGGATATGGAGAAAGGGGAACCCTTGTGCACTGTTGGTGTGAAAGCAAACTGGTACAGCTACTGTAGAAAATGGTATGGAGGTTCCTCAAAAAGTTAAAACTAAAACTACCCTACAACCTAGCAATTGTACTAGATATTTCCTCAGTTAATACAAAAATACTATTTCAAAGAGATACATGCACCCCAGTATTTATAGCAGCATTTTCTACAATAGCCAGATTATGGAAACAGCCCACGTATCCATCCATCAACTGATGAATGAATAAAGGATATGTGGTATCTCTCTTTTTCCCCCCTATGCTCTTACCTATGGAGAACAAAGTGATGGTTAACAGATGGGAGGTGTATAGGGGGATGGGTTAAAAGGGGATGGGAATTAAGGAGTGCATTTGTTGTGATTATCACTGGGCCATATGGAATTGTTGCATCACTATACTGTACACCAGAAACTAATATTACACTATATGTTAACTAGATGGAATTTAAATAAAAAATTAGGAAAAAAAGACATGTGTACCCCTCTGTTTACTGCAGCATTAGTTACAATAGTGAACATATGAAAGCAACCTAAAGGCCCATTGATAAATGAATGGATAAACAAGATGTGGTATATATATACATCATATATACACACATATATATACACACACACATACATATATATATATAACTAAGCCATAAAAAAGAATAAGATCTATTTGTGGCAAAATGGATGAACTTAGGGGATATTATGGTAGGTGAAATAAGAGAAAGACAAATACCATATGACTTATATGTGGAATCTATAACAAAAGATTAAGCAAACTAATAAACCCAACAAAAACAAAAAGATTTATAAATATAGAGAACTGCTTGTTGCTAGAGTGGAGGGATTGGGGGGGTGGGAAAAATGAATGAAGGGTATTAAGAGTAAAAAAATTCCAGTTATAAAATAAATAAATCACTGGAATGAAAAGTACGGCATGGAGATTATAGATAATAATATTGATTTTTTGACAATAATAGTGTAATAACACTATATGGATAAATGTGTAGCTATATTAGCAGCTACACATCATGCCGAGCATAGGTTAATGTATAGAACTGTCATATCACTATGTTGTACCTCAAACTAATATAACTAATATTAGTTATACTAAGTGATATAAGTATATCAATTATACTTCAAGAAAAAAGACACTGAATCTGTACTCAAAAAAACTCCCATGAAAAGAAGTCCAGGACAAGATGGCTTCACAGCTGAACTCTACCAAATATTTAAAGAATAGTTAATATCTATTTTCCTCAAATTATTTTTAAAAGTTGAGGAGGATGGAATAATTTTACACTCATTTGTGAGGCCAGCATTGCCTTCATACCAAAACCAGACAAGGACACTACGAGAAAAGAAAAAAAGAAAATTACAGCCTGATATGCCTGATAAACATAGATGTAAAACTCCTCAACAAAATATCAGGAAACTGCATTTAACAATACATTGAGAAGATCATACTCCATGATATTATGAAATTTATTTCAGGGATGCAGGGATAGCTGAACATTTGCAAATCTTTTGAAGTGATCCAGCACATTAGCAAAACAAAGTTTTAAAATCTTATCATTTCAGTGGATGCAGAAAAAGTGACAAAATTTAACATCCAATTATGATAGAACTCTCAACAAAGTGTTCAAGGCAGAACAGACCTCATAATAATAAAGGGCGTATATGATAATTCCACAGCTACCATCATACTTAACAGCGAAAAATGGAAGGATTTTTTTTCCCCCTAAGATCAGGAACAAGACAAGGATGCCCATTCTCTCCACTTTTATTCAACATTGGCATTGGCATTTGTAGCCACAGCGAAGTAGGCAAGAAAAAGAAATATAAAACATTGAAATTAGAAAAGACGAGCTAAAACTGTCAGTCTTTGGTGATGACGTGTAACTACTCATAGAATACCCTAAAGACTCCATCAAAACATATTAGAACTAAGAAATGAATTCAGTACAGTTCCAGGATAAAACCTTAATACACAAAAACCTGTTTTGTTTCTGTATACTAATAACAATCAGAAACAGAAATTAAAACATAACCCAATTTATAATTTCATCAAAAAGAATAAAATACCGAGGAATATTTAAACCAAGGAGGTGATAGACCTCTATTCTGAAAACTATAATATTTTTGAGAGGAATTGAAGACTACACAAATAAATGGAAAGATATACTGTGCTCACGGATTTTAAGAATTAATATTGTTAAAAATATTCATACTATTGAAAGCAATCTGAAGAGCCTCTGCAATCCCTATTAAAATGCCAATGACATTTTTTACAGATAGAAGAAATAATCTTAAAATATGTGTGGAAACATAAAAGACCCTGAATAGCCAAAGCAATCTTAAGAAAGAACAAAGCTGGGGTATCACACTCTCAGATTTCATACTGTACCACAAAGCCATAATCAATACAGTATGGTACTCATACAAAAACCAACACATAGATCAGTGGAGCAGAAGGAAGAGCCCAGAAATACACCAAGCCTATGTAGTCAATAAATCTATGACAAAGTTGGCCAGAATATACATTGGAGAAAATGCAGTCTCTTCTTAATGGTGCTGGGAAAATTGGACAGCTACATGCAAAGGAAGGAACTGGAACACTTTCTCACACCACAAACAAAAATAAACTCAAATTGTCTTAAGGACTTAAATATAAGACCTAAAACCATAAAACTTCTAAAAGAAAACACAGGCACTAAGTTTTTTGACATCAATCTTAGCAATACTGTTTTGAATCTATCTCTTCAGGCAAGGACAATAAAAACAACTTTAAAATGGGACTACATCAAAAGAAAAAGATTTTGCACGTCAAAGGAAACTATCAACAAAACAAAACAAAAAGGTAACCTAATGAATAGAAGAAGATATTTGCAAATGGTACATTCAATAAGGGGTTGATATGCAAAGTATATAAAGAACTCCTACAACTGAGTATCAAAAAAAAATGTGCCATAAAATGGGTAGAGGACCCGAATGGACATTTTTCCAGAAAAAAAATACAGATAGATGGTCAGCAGGCAAATGGAAAGATGATCAAAACAGTAATCACTAGGGAAATTCAGATCAAAACCACAGTGAGATATCACTATGATATCAGAATGGCTATCATCAAAAAGACAATAATACATGTTGGCAAGCATGTGGAAAAAAGGCAACCTTTATGCACTGTTGGTGGGAATGTTAAGTTGGTGCCGCCAGTATGGAAAACAGTATGTGGAGGTCCCTAAAAAATTAAAAATAGAACTACTGTATTGTTCAACAGTACCATTTGTGAGTTCAACGGTACCATCTGAAGATGAAAACACTAATTTGAAAAGATAAATGCACCCCGTGTTCATCACAGCATTATTTACAATTGCCAAGATATAGACCCTATGTGTATAAATAATGGAATATTAGCCATAAAAGAATGAAATCTTGCCATTTAGCAACTACATGAGTAGATGTAGAGGGCATTATGCTATATGAAATAAGTTAGACAGAAATACAAATACTACATGATTTTACTTAAATATGGATTCTAAAAAACAGGACAAATGAACAAACAAAGACAGAGAGATTCATGGATACAGAGCACAAGATGATGGTTGTCAGAAGGGATAAGGGTTGGGGCCTGGATGAAATAGGTGAAAGTGATTAAGAGGTATAATCTTCACTTATAAGTAAGTTACATGAATGAGATGTACAGCATAGTGATTATAGTCACTAATACAAAAACTTAGTGTGTTGACAAATGGTAAGCAGACTTACGGTGATCATTTCACAATGTATATAAATATCAAATCACTATGTTCTGTAAATGATTATAACTATATAGTATAGTTTCATAATATAAACTAATTAATAGTATATAATAGGATAATTAAAAATAATATAATATTATATATCAGTTCTACTTTAATAAAAAAAAAAAAAAGACAGGTAGAGATGGAACTGGGACTGAGCACCAGCAAAGCATACAAACAAAAACAGAAGCACAAGCAACAAAAACAAAACTCAACAAATGGGACTTCATCATACAAAAAACCTGCACAGCAACAGAAACCATCAGTAAAATGGAAAGGCAGCCTACAGAATAGGAGAAGATAAGAACTCTTACAGCTCTATCAAAAAATACAGTCCAATTAAAAAATGGGCAAGGGAACTCCAAAGAAGATATACAAATGGACAACAAGTACATGAAGAATGCCGAACATCACTAATCATCATGGAATTGCAAATCAAAACCACAATGAGATACCGCCTCACACCTGTCAGAACACCTGTCATCAAAAAACCAAGAGAGAACAAATGTTGATGAAGATGTGGAGAAAAAAGCTCTTACGTACTGGGAATGTAAATTGGTACAGCCACAATGGGAAATGATATGGAAGTTCCTCAGAAAATTAAAGAATGGAACTATTGTAAGATTCAGCAATTCTACTTCTAGGTCTATATTCAAAGGAAATCAGCATCTTGTAGAGGTCGCTGCGCTCCCATGTCCCCTGCAGCATACTCGCAGCAGCTGGGATACAGAAACCACCGTGTCTGTCTGTAGGTAAATAGATAAAGATGATGTGGTGTATATACGTAGAGTTCAATATTATTCAAACATGAGAAAGAAGGAAATCCTGACCTTTGCAAAACATAAATGAACCTTGATAGCGTTACGTAAAGCGCAGTAAGTCAGAGAAAGACAAATGCTGTTGATATTACTTCTATGTGGAGTCTAAAAAAGCTGAACTCATGGTAGAATGGTGTGTGGAGCATAGGAAATGGGGAGATACCGGCCAAAAGGATACAAACCTCCAGTTGTAAGATGAATAAATTCTCGGGAATCTAATAAACAGCTTGGCGGTTACAGTTAATCATACCATCTATATATGCTTTAAAGACATGAAGACAGTAGATCTTAAATGTTCTCACCACAAAAAAAAAAATCATATGAAGCAATAATGTGTTAACTAACCCTGTTCTGTTGTGGTAGTCATTTTACCACATATAAGTTATCACATCATCACATTGTACATCTTAATGTCATATGCCAATTATATTCAATAAAGCTGGAAAAAAAGTGGTTTTGTATTTGCATCTTCCAGTTGCAAATACAAAGTTAGCTTACTTTCTCAGTGTGGGGTCCGGGAGTACTTAGTAGTGTAAATTTGAACCGCAGACCCAGTGGAGACCTGGCTGGCTTTGCACATTCTTAGAGGTGACTATTACTAGTCCTACTATTGGTATCAGTACTAATGTGGAGGTTTCTTTTGCTGGCCCGTAGATGTTTATCAGCCCATCTTTCGTTAGTACTTTAGCTCTGTAAGATTAACCTAGGGAATATGAGACTATTTCCCCCGTTGGAAGGGTCTTAACTGAGAGTTCTGTGCAGCTAATATTATTTGCCGACAAGGCAACACCGGCGTATCCATTTCTGAAAGCTAATTATCTGATTTTATCTTGTTTTTATTTCTCTTTTTTGTTTTGGCCTCTGAGGATCTCCTTTTCTTTTTGAAGAATTCAATACATTAATATATGTTACTTTATCTAGTATTAAGATACATTATCAAGATCCTAAAAATAAGGTGAAATGTTGGTTGCTTATCCTAACACTCTAGGGCATTATCTAACAGGCTAACCCAAGGTTTATTTAAATGTCTGGGGATGTATTTTGTCATACTCCTGATTTTGTGAAGTTCCATAATAACCCATAATTTCTTTTTTTTTTTTTTAAATATATTATTTATTTATTTGACAGAGAGAGAGGGATCACAAGTAGGCGGAGAGGCAGGCAGAGAGAGAGGGGGAAGCAGGCTCCCCACTGAGCAGAGAGTCCGACGTGGGGCTCGATCCCAGGACCCCGAGACCATGACCCGAGTTGAAGGTAGAGGCTTTAACCCACTGAGCCACCCAGGTGCCCCAACCCATAATTTCTATCTGGAATATATGTAAATGATTTCTATACACAAAAATTCTGTTTATACACACATACGCTATTGTTAGGGGTTTATCTTGTCGGGTATTAGTCAGTTTGTATCTAAACTAACAGTATCATTCCAGTATTTTTTCTTTAAATCCAATACTCAATTCCCAAATGTTCTTCACTTGATCTTAGCCAAAAGGCCGAGAAGCAATTCCCAAATGTTCTTTACCATCATTAATAATGTAAATACACCATTGACACGTATTCACTCTAAATTTGTATGAGAATCACGTTTTTAACTTTTTGGAAAGCATTTTTTCACATCAGGGTCAAGCTGGATTGCATTTTGATAGCTTTTTAAAGTATCTTGCCAACCATAAGCAGAAGTAACTACTGAAGCAAAAGTAATCTTATTTTATTCTTCGTTGAATCTAAGTGATAATGGGGACTAGCTCAGGCACTGGCACATGGACTACTCAGTCAATATTTGCTATAAAGAATGAATGAATGTATAACCATTTACATTTGGCTATTACAGTTTGAATTTCATTGTGTCCTATTTAGAATCATGGGTTTTTTTTTATGAATAATTGCCTACCTTATAAGAATCTTAACACATCTAATTATTTTTAAAACATCATTTTATGTAATTAATTGCAGCAATAACTTTTACTCTAAACTATGTCACTTTTTATAGTGTATACTTTTTCATATGAGAGAGAGCTTTTGAAAATTGCTTTTTATCATTTACTTTCAGTTGAATCTGGATTGTTAACCTTCACTCTTATTGCACTGAAGTTTTAAGATCTTTGTACAGCAGGTTCTGTCTACACAGATTGGCACTGCTCTAATCCTGGAGGGCTAGGGGAGTGGCAGGGCCCCTCACTCATAGCAGTCTGCTTAAAGCCTTGGTTAGTTCCAGAGGTCAGTTTTCTGGACGTTGCTGCCTGCTAATTGCTTGCCTGCTGTGATCATCCACATTCTGATAAGCCAGTTTTATATTAATAGCTGTGGTTGATATTGCTGAATATTTTGGCTATTTGAAAAGTTTTTTGGTACATTTATAATTTATGGGAAAACGGTTTTTATACCTGTCTATTCCCCCAACTTCCCAGAAGTAACATCTCCTAGTATGTTTTTTCCTTGCCCTAAGTACTTTGGTTTTCTTATTTATATGATTAATGCATGTGAATTATGGAATAATAGGAAAACAAAGGGGGTGAAATATAATTTTAGGTGCTTTAAAACATAGGGAACACTTATTAGTGCATCGTCTACCCAGACTAAGGATTCATACTATCTGTCCCTGTATATCTGAGTCTCTTTTCCCCTACTGTTCAGCTTGCTTCCAAGTGCTGGTCTGTTAACAGAAATTGATGGTGCACCGTGTAGCAATTGTGTTTTCTTAATTCACTGTGGTAATTAATAAGCATTGTTATCAGAATCTGGCAAGTGGTTGGAAATTTTCCATAAATGTTTCTGGGGGCTTTCAGAATTTTTTTGCCTTCATGAGAGATTGGGATATGATGGCTTTGGGTATGCAGTGGTAACAGCACAAGGGGATTCTGATTCTTATGTATGTTTGATCTGACTTTGAACAAGTTACTTACTCTCTCTAACCCTGGGTCACTATTATTTAATTTGAGATTATACCTCCTCATAGGGTGATTTTAAGGATTAAATGATATAGTATATAAACAATAACATTGTACACAATGCAAAATAAAAGCTTAAAAATCATAGTATATTTATATTGATATTGTTTACTTGCTACTCTGATGCCACATTTTCCTGTAAGTTTTGCTTCACTGGGAGCAGAGATAATAGGCATTCAAGTTAAAAAAAAAAAGAGAGATCTGAATCTAACACTAGACTCTGGCCCTCACCATGGGAACTTAACATTTCTGAGTGTCACTTGCTTCAGTTTTAAAAGTGGGAAATGTCATTATCAGTGTTGTTGGGATACCAGATGGAGTGTCCCAACTTTTTTGTCTAAATCTTTAGGCAGAAGAAACTACCATAATTCTGATTATTCTAGTAGTTTTTAGTTGGTTTTATTTTGTTTCATTCATTAGTAGTTATATGAATAAATAAAACAGAAACAGAAGGAATGGTTCAGTCTTCTGATGCATATCCATAGGCAGTCGTTCCACATAGAGTCTCTGTCACTTGTTCAGTGGTGATGATATATCTTTGATCTGAAATTGTTTTTTTAGATTTTATTTTTTTCAGAGAAAGATAGAGAGTACACAAGTGGGGAGGACAGGCAGAGGGAGAGGGAGCAGCAGACTCCCCACTGAGCAAGGAACCTGATGCGAGGCTCAATCCCAGGACCTTGAGATCATAACCTGAGCTGAAGGCAGATGCTTAACAGACTGAGCCATCTAGGTGCCCCTGAAATTGTTTTCTTAACATTTATTTCACAGAATTCATTTGTGAACTTGTGAACACTCACCACTTTTCTGTTATCCTGTTGTGAAGTGTGATTTGATTTACCTAATACTAGCGATGCATGTGCATCTTTAAACAAATGTCAGTGACTCAGTAATACAAACCATTTTGGTTAAATGAAAAGGCATATGGTTTCTACAGCCCCCCACATCCTTTTGAGCACATAAAATGCCATGTTTTTATTATTTACTTCTGACTTCCACTCAAATGTCACACAGTCTCTAATGATAACGAAATGAAATTTTTTTCTATTGTCGCCTTTGAGAAGTTGGTCATAAATAAGCACAATTCCCTCTGTATATAGGCAGATGGTTGTTTTAAAGCTTATTGGGTACGGCTCCAGAGCTTTCCAGATTCTCAGTGTCACACTGAACAAGTCATTTTTGAAAATGACCATCTAACAGAAATCACTGCCTGTGCCACATCCAAGCCCATGCGACCATCTTTCAGGAAATATGAGGACTTTTATGAAGCTGCTACTAGTCCCTTTAGGGGCTTTGGATACTTCTGGAAAGTGTCTTTAGCTCCGATCCCAGTTAAGTTCTTAGCAGATAAAAAAGTCAAAATATATATAATTATAATTCTGCTTTTTAACAGGCTATAGGAATTTAAATAAACATAGCTTTTCCTGTATCTCTATTATATTTTGCTTATTTGAAACTAACTATAGCTCAGAGAATTCATTTGAATTTTGTTTTGCTACCACAGCAATAGTGGTTTCTACCAGTATTGCAGAGTTTAAATTTTGATTTGAATGATTTTTTTGAAATTATTAAAAACTAACTATAGGTCCAAGTAATGCAGCATGCTATTAGAAGAGCCCATGAAATTACAATCCATACTCTTCAGATGCAGTTTATTCACGCATACTGAAACTTACACGGTCCCTACTGTATTTAAAAGAAATCCTAATGGCTTGCTCAGAGGCCTTGTTGAAATCAACATGTTCTATGTCTGGGACTTCTTTTGATAAAACATAGCAACTCTACCATAATAGGACAGGAATTAAAGTTAGTGTGCCCTGATATTATTTCTCAATTGATGCACTTTCCTAATGGACTCTGTATGCTCTTCTTAGTTCTCAAAAATTTTCTGCATAGCAGTGTCCTCAAATGGTCCCAGAATCCACATATATTATTCTGTGGATTGAGACATCTACTTTCATATTTTTAAAAATTCACATAGCGCTTCTCACTTCTATTCCTTTAAGTGCCTTTTGTATGGCTTCTCAGTAATTATAATGAATATATTATTAATTACATCTACAAGTACTTTGTACAGTTTAGGATAAAATTCTTCAAATTTTGAGTTCAGTTTAAATAGCTAGATTCTCACATAGATTCTTTAATTCTGTTTTATCTTTTATATATATTATTTTTATTATCTCCAGACCAAAGATAATTTCTTTGAATGGGAAAAATGGTAATAAGATAGTTTTTCTTTTGTCATGTGTCAACTCTATACCATTTTTTCCTAATGAGACTGCCCCTTTTTTGTCTTTTGCCATAAACCTAAGCAAATATTTGTTTGCCTTTTGATTTAAGTCTTGCTTTATTTTGAAACTCCATGATAAATGCATCCTGATGTAATTTGGTGTCATTACATAGTTTAACTTTGCCCCTTACAAAGAGGTTACACCTCTTCTCCCAGCAATCAGTTGATCCATACTTGTGTGCTTAACTCTTCCTCAGGCTCTGAGCTCTCACCTGTTCCATAACAATGATTCAGGGAGCCATGGATAATTTCATTTCAAACTAGTAGATTAGTAGTGCTTCTGGAACTTCTGACCTCACATTCTAGTGCCAATAAACATTTTTTGTGCCTTGTTCCCATCTGGTAGGCATGGAAATGGAGTTCCTCTCTTATTTACCTCTGCTTGCTTTTCTGCATTTGACAGTATTCCCAGTTTCTTACCAGCTACTCAAAACTGAGATCCTGCTGTCTACAGATAGATCATGGTTCTTCAAACATATTCATATCAAGATCCTCCTTTCTTTTATTGTACTCAACTTGTCAGCGTGACTGTTACTTCTTGGTGTTCTTCTGACGTGGGCTGAACTTGTCTGCTATTACATTGTCTTTCCAAACACACTTCATAGGAGCTCCTCCCAGTGTTTATAAAGCCTAGATCTTCCCTTTGGAAACTGCCAAGCTTTAGTTTGTAGACTTTTACTTACTGGTACCTCTGAAATTTCCAGAATCTTGCCCATGGGTTTATATATAGTTTTAGAGCAAAACCCTACTATAACAGAAGCCTATTTGGAACTTTTGCCTTAAAGAATTGGGCTATACCATATGTCAGTTATATGTATATATTTTTGGCCAACCACAGAGTTTGATCTAAGCATTCTTAGTCAATTCCTTGCTTTTCCTAATTTTCACTTTCTTTTTTAAACTGAGAAGTATTCTTAGGAGATAGGCACCCCCCGAGAGTCTCTTATCATTGTAGTCACAAAGAGATTAAATTCTCTGGAAACTAAAGCCAAAGGAGCAGATTCTGCATGTTTTTACCTATAGTGTTTTTCCTCTGGCACATTAGTCCAGAGCTCTGTCATACCTGTGCTTCTCCTCCTTGAGAGAAGTAAAGGGGTGGGGAGGTGAAAGCTCTCTGTAAAGCTGCAGATGTGATGGGGAAAGAAAAGGAGAGAGACATCTTTCTAATTCTATCTGGTTTTCTTCCTCTCTTAGAGTTAAAAATAGCTAATGTTCATTTTACCGAGCACCATTACAAGCATTTCCATGTGTTAACTCATCTTTCAAAACAGGCCTGTGAAATAGTAGCTATTCTTATCCTACTACTATAGGTGAGAAAACGAAGCTACAGAGAATTATAGTAACTTAACTGTGGTCACATAGGTAGTATATTACAGAGGCAGGTTTGAACAGGCAGTCTGACTTCAGAGTCTGAGCTCTTACTAACTAGATTATCTCACCTCTCAGAGATAGGGTAGTAGTAGTAGTAATAGTTCTTAGTAGTAGTAGTAGTAGTAGTAGTAGTCGTTGTTGTCGTCATCATGGTAATACCAGCAACAGAGAGATAGATAGGCAAGGTGCGTCAAGTTTTGGAAGCCTCCTGATAGGTTATGAGGTAGAACTCATAGAGAACATACAGATGATTACAGAATCCAAGTGTATCCCAAATGTTCATGAAAATGCTATACAGCAATACCATTTTGATAACAATAATTCTGTTACAAATTTCATTTCCTATCTTTAATGGCTAGTGATAATTTTTTTATTATGTTATGTTAGTCACCATCATTAGTTTTTGATATAGTGTTTCGTGATTCATTGTTGGCATATAACACCTAGTGCTTCATGCAATCTCTGCCCTCCTTTATACCTATCATCAGGTTTACTCATTCCCTCATGCCCCTCCCTTCTAAATTCTGTTTAGGCTCTCATGGTTCTAAGTGAAATAAGTCAAACAGAGAAAGTCAATTATATGGTTTCACTTATTTGTGGAACATAAGAAATAGCATGGAGGACATTAGGAGAAGAGAAACATGAGAGACTATGGTAAATTTTTTTTAAGCAAAAAGGGATTGAAAGGGCTGCCATATTTAATCTGCTTTTACTTCTCATCTATGACACTTAGGTTTATTGATTTATCTTATTTACTGTAGGAGGAAGGTATATATAATTCCAATTTTCCCAATCCAGGGTTTTGCACATGTTTAAGAGAATATGTACTCAGGAATGTTAAAAAGTGATCTTAAAGTAAAATTAAGATAATTCAATTTATAATAGCATGCAAAATAGCAAAATACTTTGGAATAATTATCAAAAGTAGTATAAGATGTCTTTGGAGAAAACTACCATTGTTGAAAATAAAGAGAAAAATATACTTATGGAGTCTAAGATTTAATATCGTGAAGATGTTAAATTTCTCAAATTGCTCTAGAGATTCAGCATAATCCCTATCAAAATCCAAGCCTCCTTTTTTTGCAGAAATTAATAAACTGATGTTAAAGTTCACATAGAGATGAAAACCCAGAATAACCAAAACAATCTTGAAAAAAGAGAAAAAGTTGGAGAATACACATGTCCTAATTTCAAAACTTACTCTAAATCTGTGACAATTAAGACATTGTGATTCTGGTGTAAGGATAGGCATATATATTAATACAATAGAACTGAGACTCCCATCAGTAAACCCTTACATTTATAGTCAGTTGATTTCAAAAAAGATGCCAAGGCAAGTCAATGGAATAAATTCCTTTTTTCTTTTTTTAAAGAGAAGAATACTTTTTTAAAAAAGATTTTATTTATTTATTTGACAGAGCACCATCACAAGTAGGCAGAGAGGCAGGTAGAGAGAGAGGAGGAAGCAGGCTCCCTGCAGAGCAGAGAGCCGGATGCAGGGCTCAATCCCAGGACCCTGAGATCATGACCTGAGCCGAAGGCAGAGGCTTTAACCCATAAAGCCTCTGCCTTTAGGCAGAGGCTAAACCCACTGAGCCACACAGGCTCCCCTAAATTCCTTTTTTCAACAAATGGTGAACAACTAGACATCCACATGCAAATGGACCATCTACCATAATTAACTCAAAATGGATCATAGACTTAAAGAGATAAAACTGTAGACTGTGAGGGTGCCTGGGTAGCTCAGTCATTGATTCTGCCTTCTGCTCAGGTCATGACCCCGGGGGTCCTGGGATTGAGCCGCACACCCGGCTCCCTGCTTGGCAGGAAACCTGCTTCTCCCTTTCCCACTCCCCTGGCTTGTGTTCCTGCTCTTGCTATCTCTCTCTCTGTCAAATAAATAAAATCTGTAAAAACAAAAACAAAACTGTAGAAGGAAACAGATAAGTAAATATCTGTGACCTGGAGTTAGGCATTTGTTTTTTAGATATGACCCTAAAAGAAAAAAATAGACAAACTTTTGTGCTGTAATAATACCATCAAGAAAAGAGACAGACATTTCACAGATTGGGAGAAGATATTTTCAAATTATATATCTGATATGGGGCCTGTATCTAGACTGTATAAAAAACTCTTATAACTCAACAATAAGTAAATAAACCTGCTAAAAATAGCTAAAGAATTTAAATAGATATTTCTGCAAAGAAGATATCTAAATAGCCAATGAGCTCATGAAAAGATACTCAAAATCATTAGTAATTAGGGAAGTACAAATCAAAACCACAGTGAGAATCCACTTCATACCCTATAGTAGGATGGCTAAAATAAAAAGATAGAAATAGTAAGTGTTGATGAGGATATGAAAATATGGAAAAATTGCAATCATTGTACATTGCTAGTGGGAATATCAAATAGTAGAGTCACTTTAGAAAATTCAGGTACTCAAAAAGTTAAACACAGCATTATAATGTTATTGAGTAATGCCACTCCTAAGATATGTATCCAAGAGAATTAGAAACTTGTATCTATCCAAAAACTTGTACATAGCAGCATTATTCCTAATAGCCAATAAATGGAAACAACTTAAGTGTCCATCATTTGGTGAGTGGATAAACAAAAGTGGTATATCCATACAATGGACTTTTAGCCTTGAGAAGGAATGGAGCACTGGTACATGTTACAAAATATATGAACTTTGAAGAAATAATTATTCTAAATGAAAGAAGTCAGACACAAACATCACATACAGTGTAATATCATTCTATTATATGAAATATCCGAATAGGCAAAACCATAGAAGAAGAATGTAGATTAGTGGTTTTTAGGGAATAAGGGAATGGGAATGGAGAATTATTGCTAATAGAATTTCTTTTTGGGGTTCTAGGATTAGATAGTATTGTGTTAATTATACAACTCTGTTAACTATGTAATATGTATCACTCTAGAGATAGAGTGAGCATGTGGGAGCAAGAGAGAAATTTTAGATTTATTTATTTATGTACATATGTAAAGTCAATAAAGATGGTATTTAAAAATAATCAAGTTTAAAAAGTCATTGCTGGTTGATTGAGGGAAAGCATGCAATCTCTCTCTCTCAAAGGAAGGCTCTCAAAGGAAGCTCTCTGGTTTCCAGATGAATGAAGACAAGACATGGTGAATTATCATTGACTTTGATTTTAGACTTTTCTTCTTGTCCTTCATAAGTATTAAGAGCTATAAATTTGCCTCCAAGGACTTCTTTAGCTACATCCCACAAATGTTAGTGTGTTGTATTTTTATGTCGCAGGGATTAGGTAATCAGCAATCAGTGGAGTGAGTGGCCAGAAGGCGTGAGGGCTGCAGAGAGATTGACTCTCCAGGTCACAGGAAAGCCATAAGGAAAGTGGCTTCTTGGTGGAAACATTTTGGGCTGCAGGTGAGCCACTCTGATGCCTGTAGGAGTGCAGTTGCTAAGGTGGGCAGGAAGGCTTCAGGTTGCCAGTTTCTATGTAGAGAGGATCACAGGAGGGTCCAATCTATCTGCTATAGACTACCCCCTCTCCCCTTACACAACATTATGTATTCCCTTCTTCCCTTATTCAAACCTCCCCAAAATATCAATAGCGAAAAGTGTAATTGAGGACATAATGTACCGATCGATGTTCATTATGTGATGTGGTATGACTTTATATAATGATGTAATAATCATGCCTATGCTAATTCCATGACAATTCTAGTTTGATATGTTGCAATTCATGGACTAAATTATAAAGTAAGCCACTGCCAAAATAACCTACCTCCCCCCACACAGATAAATAACCCTTCATGGCCTTCAGTTATAAGTGGTTTATAGCCACTGCCAAAATAACCTACCTCCCACCACACAGATAAATAACCCTTCATGGCCTTCAGTTATAAGTGGTTTATAAGCACAATTTGTATTGACTTTCTTCCTCCACTGCCAGTTATATTCTCCCTTTGTCAATTAGTTGGATTTACCCAGGGTTTCATCCCTAAAGGATCTGGCCTTCTGGTGGTCTTGTCTCATGAGTTTGCTATAGTATTCTATTTACTTAAAATAGTTGGACAGTAATACCAGGCAACCTCTGGCTTCCAAATACAATCTTCTCTGCTGCCATTGTATTTTAAATTCTTGTTTTCCTCAACCAGAGATCAATTGCTCCAGCCAATGCAGGAACCCTCTTTTTGTCATTGGCAGAGTGGCAGAAGAACTCCATATAACCAGGTGGAAATTTCAACCTCTAGTTCATGAAACGGTTTTTAGATCCTTTGGTAGGAACCATTTTTACTTGTTTATTTAGACCTGTAACCAGAATCTGGTGTCACAAGGGTGTGAAGAATACTTTACCAGTGAATCGTTAGATGTAATATTGAGAATTCCCAATCTCTTTCATACCTTGGTTCCTGAATTCAAGTGTTCTGGCTATCAGAGAAAGAGCACAATATATTGGTCATAGGCTTAGAACATAAATTTCCTATAACTCAACCATAAAAGGAGTGGTAGTCCAGGTGAACTAACTGCTCAAGCAGTCCTTCTACTTTTTTTTCCTGCTCGATCACAAATTTATATATATTACAGCTACTTGATCATGGAGTATTGCTGTGTATACCTTACTTTAAGTAACACTGTTCAAATGAGCAGCTTTGGGCATATAATCACTTGGTGTCCCATGATGAGGCAGTCATTTATTTTCTAGTAGGGCCAAATAGTGCTTTATTTATGTGTGTGTGTATAAAATTATATACTATATATAGTATATATTACACATATATAATGTAGTTATATAAAATATGTAGTTATATATACACAAATATATTTATTAAATATATATATTATATTCATATAAATATATATTTATTAAATATATAACAGAAATATTTTTATATATACATGTGTATATATAGCATGTGTGTATATGTATATATGTGTGTATATATATATATATATACACATACATACCAGAAAGGTTTGATTTTCTCCCAAACCAGGGGTTCTCCATTGTGATTTTTTTTAAAGATTATTTATTTATTTGAGAGAGAGCATGAGAAGGGAGAAGTTCAGAGAAGCAGACTCCCCAAGGAGTAGGGACTCTGATGCAGGACTTGATTCCAGGACCCCAGGATCATGACCTGAGCTGAAGGCAGTCACTTAACCAACTGAGCCGCCCAGGCGCCCTGTGATTTTCTTATTAGGGTAAACTACAGGCTTTATACAATTACTGATTAGCTCCAAGAATGTCAGATATTATCGGTCATAAGGTTTAAGTGGCAGAGTTCCATTTTCCTCAACTTTGACCAGCTAGAGATCTTTATACTACTCTGGGCTCTTCTCAAAGTTTAGGCATGATTTCTCAATATGTGCATCCAAGTGGGAAACTGAAATGAATATATGTTGCCTCAGATATCCACAAATATGGGGCACCTGGGTGGCTCAGTGGGTTAGGCCTCTGCCTTTGGCTCAGGTCATAATCTCAGGGTCCTGGGATCGAGCCCCACATCGGGTTCTCAGCTCAGCAAGGAGCCTGCTTCCCCCTCTCTGTCAAATAAATAAATAAATAAAATCTTTAAAAAATCCACAAATGCCAGCCAAGTAATATATGTTTTTATTACTGATAGGAAATACATACTAAGGCCACTTGTGTTTCACTTTGGAAGGGGTATTCTAATATGCATCGGACCCAGAAATGTCCCAAGTGTATCAGGTACATGAATCCTGGGGTTTACTTTCTTTTGATACAGTACACCAGCATGATGTCCTGTGGGATGTTTTGATGATCCAAATCCTACAAACTAAATAATGTCACAGAGCCAGCAAACTGACAAGGCCTTAAGTAGGACAGAAGAAGTATAATTATGACTCCTAGGTGAATGCAAACTGCTTCATTTTATCCTTATTGGAATAGTAAAAAAAAAACCCCAGATTAAGACCTAATGAATATCTGAAGCAGTGTTGACTATGCCAGGAAAGGAACTACAACTGGAATAAATAGTATCACTGTGAACTAGGAAAACCCATGATGAAGTTTGTGCTAATTCACTACCATTCTCCAAGATCTTTCTGTCTTCTACACAGATCAAATAGGCAAATATGTTGGGCATGTGGTAGGAATTTCCACCTTTGCATATTTCAAGACTGAAATGTCGACACTGGGGTCTGTGAATCCTCCAGGGGAATATGTAGATGTAGATCAAAGCACATTTGGTTTGGTTCAGTTTACAGATATTGAGGAGGTTGAGTTTATAGGAATGACTTCCTAATACTGGGCCATCAAGGTAGCATCCTACTGCTTCTGTCAGGATTAAGAACTTGCAAAAGTAGGGAGCCCCTAAACCAGCTACAGTATAAGTCTGAACCATGTCACCTCTGCCATAAACCTTTACCAACAGAATTCATGCCCTTTGCCCTGCTTCTCTTCTTCCATAGGGCACTTCTAAATCAAGATCTCAGATGAGTACTTCTGATTAGCAGAACCCAAATATCCAAAATTCAAACTGCACAGGAATCTGCAGGAAAAATTATTTCTAGCTTCCAGTCCCTGCAATACAGGAAGATGTGCTAGAGTAGAAAAAGATGGCCTGTGTGTTGTTTTCAACCATGTTTTCACCACGGTAGACTCTCCTATAACCTTGTAAGCTCTGGTTTCCATGCCAGCGTCTTTCAGAAGTTCCATTATATTTACAAAAGGGCAAGTGTCAATTAAAATGTAAGGAAGAATAGAAACCATTTTTATAAAAATGTTCACAGAATTTAAATTACCTTAACAGTTAATATACTTCATCTTTGTTCTCTTACGAACTTCAGTCATATTGGGGAGACTGTACCAATTCCTATCTAGATTATGGAAAATGTCTTTATGATGAACTTTTCTTCTGAATACTATTCTCTAATAGGATTGTATTAATTCTAGAAAACCAAATTTTATTTTATTTCTAGTATTTAACTTTTCAAGGTCAATAAATTAAACTTCTGTAACCTTCGACCTACATTATATTAACATGTAACACTCATTGAGCACTTACTGGCACTGTGTTAACCATTTTTACTATCTAACTTCATATGCACAACAACTGAAGTGGGTGCCATCCAAATCATAATTTTGTAGACGTGGAAGATCAGTCATCCAAAGTTAAGTAACTTGCTAGTACAAGTTAATAAGCAAGTCACGTTAATAATTTATGGTAATAAATTGATGTGGTTTTAGGATTGAGTTGACACGTTGACTTAGAAAACTATTAATAAGAAGAGTTATGCATATCCAGATTTATAATAGAAATTTCTTTTGAACTCTATAACGTGTTCACTATTTTATTGCCATTGATTAATTTTTAAAGTATATTATCAAAATATCAATTTGAGAAATATCTATGTTAAGTGTTTATCTTAAAGTATACAAGTGACATTTCCTACTTTCATATGGCACTATTTAGCATTGTCATTTAGATATTTTATATACAAAAACAATGTCTTCTCAATATGATTTTATTCTATAGAACATGATGAGATAGGTGCTATTTCTTTGTTTCAAGATACTTCTGAAGCCTCCTTTCTCTAAAATATATTAAGGGACATGTTTAATGAAGTTCCAGCTATGAGTTACACACACCTTAATGTAATTAATAAATCAAATGGCCTTTCTCCTAATAATTATATGGGATATAGTTTATTGTCTCCCATTGTCCTTTTACATTAATTAGTGGTGAGTACTTTTTGCTGCCCCTAGATGAAAATTTAGAGTACTACGTTTTTTCTCCTCTCTCTAAAATGCCTGTGTTTTGACTTATAGAGAACAAAGAAGTCCTTCCTACCTGTCTCCAATGTGGAGGTGGGATTCACAGTGCACCAATATCTATCCCAAAAAGACATCTTCAAACTCCATTCGTGTGTGTGTGTGTGTATTGTACACACACATACCTATACTTATATCTAGTGGGTAAGGGCTTAAGAGTATTATCTTCTTTATTCATTCTGTGTTTGGTCTATCATCTAAATATAATTATTTATTTTGATACTTCTCTAAAGCTTCCATTTCAGCACTTTGTCATACCTTTCAAAATATTAACTGCTGTACAAAATTTTATTATTTATATAGTGATAATTTGTCTATTTCATAAATTTGCCTAAGAATGATCCAGAATTATGCTGACACTTTTTATACTCCTGAAAATATGGATTTAGTAATAAATTCTTAGAAATTGCCCTCTACATATGTTTTGACCTGACTCGATAGAACAATAGAAACTCATTCATTTTTATCTTTAGTTTCAGGTGCAGCATTTTGTGTCTCAGAGTCTGGTAACCCTGGGAAGTTGCAGCTTGTTGAGAAAATCTATAATATCTCTGCTTTTATCAGAAGTAAACAGCTTCACTGATGTTCTGGGTACCGTCAATCAGGTACATATAGCCTGAAACTGTAACTCTTACTTATAGTTAATACAGCTATAGACTTGTCTTTCTTTTTCTCCTCTCTCCACTTCATGGCAGGTTGATATTTTAGTTACCATTTTTTTTCCGTAGAGTATGTGAATACTATTACTTTCTACTAAAATTATAAAGATATTTTCAGAAAATCATTTTCAAAATAATACCATCTTATCATCCTTACATGTATATGTATGCCAAAATGCCACTGGTGACAAGGAATGCTTAGATGAATGGCCTAAATCTACTTGGGCAGCATGTTCCTAAAGCAAAACAGTGAGAGAAAAGTGAATAGGAGAGGATGCTAAGTGAAAAAAAAAAAAAGCCTCTCACCAGTGGTTTTTATTTCTAATTGCTCATGAGAATCTGGTTAACTTCTAAATATCCCATTGTGAAGCCATATGCTAGTTCAATTAAATGGAGGTCTGGGTTTAAGATGCAGGCATTGGTATTCTTAAAGCTCTTCAGGTATCCCAATGTGCAGCCAAGTTTGAAAACTCATGCTCTATGCACTCTCATCTGTGCAAACTCTCACATCAAGGCTGATAAACGTGTCTAAAGAAGAGAATCTATTCCCATGTGTTAATGTTGACCCTGGTATATTATGTGTTCACTTTGTCAACTGTTGTAATATCATTACGGTCTCTGTGGTAGAAATAAGCACAATTGAAATCAGAGACAGGAAGAAATGTTTTGGTAAAGAAGAATAAATTTAATTAGAAAAAATACTATGTAAATAATTTTAAATAGCTTTTAACCATTACTTATATCTAAGTTCCCTATATTTAACAATATATTCCAAAAATACTGTATAATCTAATTGAATTCACTGAATGACATGATAAATCATCTAGGCAGCAATTTTTCAAGGGACTACGAAATGGTAAACTCTCAAGTGCTCTGTGAGATTTTTTTTTTAGGGTAATTGTTACTGATGTTAATTAAGGAGCTAAAAATCCTTTTGGGAAAGTGTGAACAGTATTTTAACAGTGCTAAAATACTTGGTGTTTGTAGGAGCTCCAACATCAAGGAATTGATCAAGGTAGGTTACAGGTCCCTGAAAGGACTTCATGGAAAAGAAACAACTCAAAAAATGTATTTGAAAAGCAGAAGATGACAAAATATAGAGGCTTTGGGTGTAATTTTTAAAATACGTGCCCGGGGCACCTGGGTAGCTCAGTCAGTTAAATGTCTGACTCTTGGTGTCAGCTCAGATCATGATCTCATGAGTCATGAGATGGAGCCCTGCCTGGGGCTCTGTGCTCAGTGAGGAGTCTGCTTGAAGATTCTCTCCCTCTGCCCCCCCACTTGTGTGTGCTTTCTCTTTCTAGATTAAATAAATAAATCTTTAAAAAAATATTTCTAAAATATGTGCCCAGCATTCTAAAAAAACAAGGTAAGGTCATGGAGTTTAAAAACAGGAAGCAATGTGGGAAGTGACTTTGATCAAATCAGATTATATGTGTGGAAAATAACATATTTGGGGGAAGAAAATAACAGTACAGACAAAAAAATTTTATTTACACATTCTCATTTAATTTTCAAAAATCTCCATGAGGTAGCTGTACTTTTTACCTAGTGTATAGATGAAGAAATCAAACCTTGAGTGGTTAAACAACTTGACCAAGATTGCAGAAAGAACATATTTTAAAGCCATAATTCAAACAAACATAGGTATTTTAATTGTAAAATCACTTCAGAATAACACAACTACTTTTTGACAGGTAATAATGCATTAATATGAATTTTCCCAATCTAGATGTTAGTGTAGTTATTTAAAGACAAAGACAGGAAACAATTTCTTGGCATTCTGAGAGTAGACAACAGTGTTTACTCCAGCCATTTTAAGCAGAAAGGATGCATAAGTAGCTGTGGATTGTTGAGAGGGCTAAGGAAAGAGGCTTCAGGCTATACTTTCATGAACGATTTCCATAATCACACAGCAGAATTTGGCTACCGGAGGAATTGATGCCTTTATCATCATGACTAGGAAGCTGCCTGCTGTATCAAAGAACTGCGGCTACCATCATAGGTTCCAGAAGAGTCCTGCCACAATGTACAACAGACAAATGTGGGCCCTGTGCTGTACCGGTCTCACTGTGTGACTCAGTTTGAACTACAAAGTTTATGTGAGTTCATTTGTTTCTAAACCAACTTTCTATTCATAAACCTAGCAGCAAGAGAGTATAGGAAATGTAGTTTAGCAAATGTAGAGGAAGGGGATCAAGATGACAGGATGGCAAGATCCTGAGCTTACCTCCTCCCATGGACACACCAAGACTACAACTACATATAGAGCAACTCTCTCTGAAAAGAACGTGAAGACTATCAGAACAACTTTAACACAACTAAAGATATAAAGGAAAATCCACATCAAGAAGGGTGGGGCAGAGAGGTATTCTAGTTGGGACCCAAAACCCCCAGCATGGTAACCCCCAAATGAGAGAGATATCACAGGTGTGGACGTCCTTCCTGAAGAGTGAGGGAAGCCCACATTGACCAGCTCCACCCTTCAAGGATATGCACCAGGAAGGTAAGCCTCCATAATATCTAGCTTTGAAAATCAGTAGGGCTTAGCTTCAGGAGAACCAGAGCCAGAGGGCTACATGAAACTGACATTGTTCTTCATGGCCTGAGCACAATCCCACTCACTCTGGGACTCAGCATAGAGGCAGCAGTTTGAAATGCACCTGGGCCATATATGAAGGAAATTTACTGACTACTTTTAGAGCATATGCTGGAGGGGCAGGGATCTATAAGAACTGTCTCTAGGAATAGAAGTGCCGGCAGGCACCATTTTTCTTCTCCTCCTTCAGGCTAGTTAGCCCATGTCCATTCTGAACGTTCTCCATGAACCTTGAAAGCACTGGGTGACCACCCTGGTGTACTGTGGCTGCCCTACCCAAACCCACCTACCCTGCCAGGTGCCTTTCCAAAGTGGTTCCCACCCTACTATACATGGGGGTGGTCTTGGCCATGTCCAGGACTCCTCCAAAGCAACTGCTGCCCCTGAGAGCGAGAGAAAAGCCTTACCCAGAAGCACATCCACACAAGGAACAGCCCTGGAGTGCCTGGATCTGATGACCAGGAGGTATTGCATTCCTGTGCTCCACAAAATGCCACACAGAAACAAGTGCAGAGAGTCAGGCAAAATGAGGAAACAGAACAAGACAAAACCTCAGAAAAGGAGCTAAGTAAAATGGAGATAAGCAATATACCTGATAAATAATTCAAAGTAATAGTCATAAAGGTGCTCTCTGAACTTGGGAGAAGAATAGATAAATGCAATGAGACCTTCAAAAAAGAGATAGGCAGTATAAAAAGGAACCAATCAGAGCTGAAAAAAGTGCAATAACTGAAATGAAAAATACACTAGAGGGAATCAAGAGCAGATTAGGGGTTGCAAAAGAATGGATGAACGATCTGAAAGACAGGGTAGTGGAAGACATCCAAACTGAACAACAAAATGAAAAAAACTTTAAAAATGAGGGTAGTATGAAGGATTTCTGGAATATCATCAAGTGTCTAATGCATTATAGGGATTTCAGAAGAAAAGAGAGAGAAGGGGCCAGAAAAATTATTTGAAGAAATAATAGCTGAAAACTTCCCAAACTTGTGGAGGGAAGCTGATAACCAGATCCAGGAAGTATAGAGAGCCCTAATAAATATGAAGTCAAAGAGGTCTATACTAAGACATTAATAATTAAAATGTCAAAAATTAAAGATAAAGATAAAATATTAAATGTAGCAAGAGAAAAACAACTAGTTACATACAAAGAAATACCCATAAGACTGTCAGCTGATTTTTCAGTAGAAATTTTGCAGGCTGGATGAGAGTGACATGATATATTCAAAGTGCTGAAAGGAAATACATTGCAACCAAGAATACTCTACCCAGCAGGGCTATCATTCAGAATTGAAGGAAATAGTTTCTCAACCAAAAGTTAAAGGAGTTCATTTTCAATAAACTAACCTTATAATAAATGTTAAAGGGACTTCTTTAAGTGGAAAAGAGGCCAAAGAAGAAGAAAATTATGAAATGAAAAATATCACTGGTAAAAGCAAACATATAGTAAAGGTAGTAAATCAATCACATATAAAGCTAGTATAAAGGTTAAAAGACAAGAGTAGTTAAGTCAGGTATATCTATATCGATCAGTTAAGGGATACACAAAATAAAAAGATGTAAAATATCATATCAAATGTATAAAATATGGAGAGGAGGGTCAAAAATGTAGTGTTTTTACAATATGTTCAAAGATAAGTTACCATCAACTTAAAACAGACTGCAGAATACTTAAGATATTCTATATGAATCTTATGGTAACCACAAACCAAAAACCTGTAATAGATACACAAAAAGTAGAGAATATCAACATAACACTAAAAAATAATCATTAAACCACAGGAAAGAGAAAAAGAAAAAGAAAGGAACAGAGAACTACAAAAGCAACCAGAAAGTAATTAAGAGAATGGCCGTAGGTGTATACATATTAATAATTACTTTAAATGTAAATGAACTACATGCTCCAATAGAAAAAAAAAAGATGACTAAATGGATAAAAAAAAGGAATACCTATCTATATGCTTCCTAAAAGAGACTCACTTCAGAGCTTAAAGCACATAGAGACTGAAAGTATAAGAATGGAAAAAGATATTCCATGCAAAGGGACATTAAAAAAAATCTGGGATAGCAATACTTATATCAGATTAAATAGAATCTAAAACAAAGACTGTAACGAATGACAAACAAGAGCATTGGATAATGATAGAAAGGTCAACCCAAAAAGAGAATATAATAATTGTGAATATACATGCACTCAAGATAGAAGCACTAAATATATAAACTAAATATTAAGAAATGTAAAGAGAAACATTCATAGTAACAATAATAATAGGAGAGTTAAGACCTCACTTATTTCAATGGACAGACCATCCAGACAGAAAATCAATAAGGAAACAGTAGTTTTAAATGACACATTAGAATAGTTGGGCATAACAGCCATATACAGAACATTCCATCCAAAATACTTTCTTTTCAAGCACTCATGAAACATTCTCCAGCACAGATCACAGGTTAGGCCACAAAACAAGTCTTCATGAAGACTGAAATCATATCAAATATCTTTTTTTACCACAACAGTATGAAACTAGAAGTCAATTATAAGAAAAAAAGTAGAAAAAACACACATGTGGAGGCTAAACAACATGCTACTAAACGATGTGCCAGTGAAAAAGTTGAGAGAAGATAAAAAAATATATAGAGACAAAAGAAAATGGGGACACAAGAAAAGCAACTGTAAGAGACAAGTTCTTAAGGATACAGGCCTACCTTAAGAAACAAAGTCTCAAACAATCTAACTTTACAGCTAAAGAAACTAGAAGAAGAACAACAACAACAACAACAAAAAGCCCATAGTAGAAAGAAGGAAATAATAAAGGTAAAAGGAATAAGTGAAAGAGAGACCAAAAATAAATAAATAAATAAACCACAGGAGAAAAGATCAATGAAACTAAGAGCTGGTTTTTCAAAAGATAAAACTGACAAACCTTAACCCAGATTCATTAAGAAAAAAAGACATCAAGTAAACAAAATCAGAAATAAAAGAGGACAAATTACAACCAGTGCCACAGAAATACCAGGGGTCATGAGATAATACTATGAACAGTTATATACCAACAACTTACATAAACTAGAAGAAATGACTAAATTCCTAGAAACATATAATCTTCCAAAACTAAATCATGAAGAAATAGAATATCTGAACAGACCAATTACTAGTAAGGAAACAATGATTTGGGGGAAAATTGAATTCTACCAAAAATTTAAAGAAGAGTTTATATATACTCTCAAATTATTACACAAATTGAGGAAGATGAAGTACTTCTAAACTATTTTGTGAGGCCAGCATTACCCTGATACCAAGACCACAAAGACACTACAAAAATGTAAATTATAGGCCAATATCCCTAATGAGGATAGATGCAGAAATCCTCAACAAAATGTTAGTAAACCAAACTCAACAATAAATTAAAAGAATCATACTCCATGCTAACTAGAATTCATTTCAGGGATACAATGATAGTTTAACATCCACAAATCAATCAGCATGATACTCCACATTGACAAAACAAAGTATAAAAATCATATAATCTCAATAGATGCAGAAAAGCATTTGGAAAGATTCATCATTTATGATTAAAAACTTTCTCAACAGAGTGGGTACAGAGGAAACACATTGCAACCTAATAAAGTCCATATACGACAAGCCCACAATTAGCATACTCCATAGTAAAAAATTGAAAGCTATTCTTCTAGAATCAGGAACAAGACAAGATCACCAATCTCCCCTTCTATTCAACATAGTACAGGAAGTCAAAGCTTTAGGAATTAGGCAAGAAAATAAATAAAAAGACATTAAAACTAGATATGAAGAAGTAAAACTGTCACTATTTGCAGATGACATACTATGTAGAGAAAACCCTAAAGACTCCACCAAAAATCTATTAGATATAATAAATGAATTCAGTAAAATTGTAGGATACTAAATCAATAAAAATCTGTTGTTTCTATATAATAATAATAATAATAAACTATTAGAGTAATTAAGAAAAAAAATTTTAAGTTGCATCAAAAAGAATAAAAATATCCAGGAATAAATTTAGCCAAGGAGGTAAAAGACCTGTATTCTGAAAACTGTAAGACATCAATGAAAGAAATTGAACACAACACAATTAAATGGAAAGACATTGTGTTCATAGTTTAAAAGAACTAATATTGTTAACCTATCTATATTACTCAAAGTAATCTATAGATTTAATGGAATCCCTATCAGAATTCCAATGAAATATTTCACCGAACTAGAATAAATCATCATAAAATTTGTATGGAATCACAAAAAGTGATCAGGGAGCCCCTGTCGCTCACTCACGCTGCCCCACGGAGCTGCCGCAGTCCAAGGCCCAAAGCTCAAGTGTCTGACAGATGAAGGTCAGCAGGATTAGGAAGGAATAGGAGGAAACAGAAGGAAAAGATCAGCTGGGCAGACATCATTTTTTTCTAATAAAATTTTTTTTTAAAATTCTAAAAAAAAAAAAAGAGCCTATATCAAATATGGGCTTGAGAAGCGGTCTTGAGAAGAAACAACAGTGGAGGTATCACACTCCCAAATTTTAAACTGTACCAACAAAGCTGTAGTAATCAAAATAGTTACAGCACTTGTCTAAAAAGCAACACAGAGATCAATGGAACAGGATAGAGAGTCCAGAAATAAACCCATACTTATGTGATCAATTAATCTACCACAAAGGGGATAAGAATATACAATGGGGAAAAGACAGTCTCTTCAATACATGGTGCTGAGAAAAATGGAGAGCTACGTGCAAAATAATGAAACTAGACCACTTTCTTACCATACACAAAAAATAAGCTCAAATGGTTAAAGACACAAATGTAAGATCTGAAACAATAAGACTTCTAGAAGAAAATATAGGCAGAAATGCTTTGACATCAGTTTGAGTAATTTTCTTTTGTCTTCTCATGTAAGGCTGACAAAAGAAAAAATAAACAATGGGACCACATCAAACTACAAAGCTTGTGCACAGTGAAGGAAACCAACAAAATGAAAAAGCAATCTATTGAGGGGAGAAGATACTTGCAAATGATATATTGGCTGAGTTAATATCCAAAATATAGAAAGAACTCCTACAACCCATAACAACAATAAAACACTTGATTAAAGAATGGGCAGAGAATCTGAATAGACATTTCTCCAAAGAAGACATACAGTTGGCCAAGAGGCACAAGGAAAGATACTCAGCATTACTAATCATTGGGAAAATGCAAATCAAAACCACAATGAGGGGCTCTTGGGTGGCTCAGTGGGTTAAAGCCTCTGCCTTCTGCTCAGGTCATGATCTCAGGGTCCTGGGATCAAGCCCCACATCGGGCTCTTTGCTCAGCAGGGAGCCTGCTTCCCCCTACTTGTGATCTCTCTCTCTGTCAAATAAATAAAACCTTAAAAAAAAAAACCCACAATGAGATAATACCTCACACTTCTCAGAATGGCTGGTATCAATAAGATAAGAAATAATAGCTATTGCTGAGGACATGAAGAGGGAACCCAAGATCTTGTACTGATGGTGAGAATATAAATTGGTCCAACCACTACAGATAACAGTACAAAACTTCCTCAGAAAATTAATAATATAATTGCTATATCCAGTAGTTTCACTTCTGGGTATTTATTTGAAGAAAATGAAAACACTAATTTGAAAGATATATGTACCCCTATGTTCATTGCAGCATTATTTACAATAGCCAAAATATGAAAGCAACCGAGGTGTCTGGGATAAATAAATTGATAAAGAAGATATGGTTTTCACACACATATACACAGAGTGGAATATTACTCAGCATAAAAAAAGAAAGTTTTGCCACTTGTGACAACAGGGAGGGTCCTAGAAGTGAAATAAATGAGACAGAGAAAGACATATAAGTATGATTTAACTTATATATGGGAATTTAGAAAAACAAAATGAACAAACAAAACAGAAACAGACTCATAGATACAAAGAACAAACTGGTGGTTACCAGAATGAAGTAGGGTGAGGGATAGGCAAAAGAGGTGAAGGGGATTAAGAGGTACAAACTTCCAGTTATAAAATAAGTAAGTGGTGGGAATGTAATGTACATTCTAGGGAATATAGTCAGTGATATTATGTAATTTTGTATGGTAATAGATGGTAACTAGACCTGTCATGGTGATCATTCCTAATGTATAAAAATACCAAATCGCTATCTTATTTATCTGAAACTTTTGTATGTCAGTTATAATTCAATAAAAAAAAGATAATGTAGTTTTATGCTTTTTCAGCTTTGTTACTCTGAAAAGGTGATAGAATGGCTATTGATATAGTCAGTCTAAGGGGTCCTTCACATCTAAGGCTCAGAGATTCAATTATATGCTGGTAAGAGAGGGAATCAGAGTAGGAACGAACATAGGGCAAAGGGCATGAATAGAGGGAGGTTCTTTATTTGGGACTGTCAGTGCAATAAACTGTCCACAAGCAGTAATATAGATAACCGCTGTATATAAGGGGTGTTATCCTGTGAACTCCAGGAGAAAGTGAAGGAGAATCAGTGGAAAAATTAATACTGTAAAACTAAGAGATAAGAAGAATGATGTCATTGAGGAGAATTAGGTTAAGTAGGAAGGAATGCTTGTTTGTGAAAAGATTAAGTGTAGTTTAGATACATTGAATTTGAGGAAACACTGAAGTAATCTAAATGTAGGCACAGGGACATACAAAATTAAAATTTGAAAGAAAGGAAAGGAAAGGGAAAAAATTTCCTAAAAATTTGGGAAATATCACAAATATATGACAATCATGAAATCAGAAAGAGAACAGGGACTCAGAGAAAAGTAAGGTGAAATGGGAAAGGATGTACAAACAAAGACAAGACGACAAGCTTTATTTCAATAAGTATGTTAGATGGCTACTATAAATATCAGGCTTAAATGGTTTAAAATTTTTGTCGGCTATAGAGTAATACATATGTATTACACAATATTGGTATGCAAGAAATGTATAAATAAAATACTGATATTAATATCATATTCCACATTTTATGTCTTTCCAGTTTTCTTTTTAACTTAGAGATTTTGCTCCCCAAAATATTTGTATCATATAGCACATAGTTTTGTATTCTGCTTTCTCATGTAACAGCATATCATTAGTACTTTTCATGATTTTGTTTTCCTAAGGAAATGTGACTCATAGTATCTTTTTATTTTAGTGACTCAATAGTATCTTATGATATTCACATTCTTGATTTATTTAGTCTTTGTTGAACATATAGGTTATTGCTGTATGCATTGACCACTGATAATATCAATCATTTTCTGAAACTGATTCATGGAGACACATTCCAGAAGGTGACCTTATTGCATTAGCCACATTCAACTCATATTAGCAATTTGCATCCCAAACTTACATATTAAGAATGGTTTTTGAAAAAGCACATTTCTTTTTTAAAAGCATAGATATAAAAATATCTAATTATTTAAAAGAGATATAATTTTTAGCATGTCTAAAAAAGAACTTAAAAAGTCATGGAAGGGAGGCGCCTAGGTGCCTCAGTCGTTAAGTATTTGCCTTCGGCTCAGGCCATGATCCCAGGGTCCTGGGATCAAGTCCCGCATCGGACTCCCTGCTCAGCGGGAAGCCTCCTACTCCCTCTCCCATTCCCCCTGGTTGTATTCCCTCTCTCCCTGTCTCTCTCTGTCAAATAAATAAATAAAAATCTTAAAAAAAGTCATGGAAGTTTACTATTAACAGAGCTAGCCTCTCCAGTGTAAGGTAAAAATCTAGATAAATACATGAATTAATGAATTTCAGACAATAGGCAGTATAGGGAGCCCCTGGGTGGCTTAGTCAGCTAAGCATCTGCCTTAGGCTCAGGTCATGATCTCCAGGTCCTGGGATCAAGTCCCGTGTTGTGCTCTCTGCTGAGCAGGGAGTCTACTTCTGCCCCTCCTCCCTGTTCCTGTGCTCGCTCACTCTCTCTTTGTTTCAAATAAATAAATAAAATCTTAAAAAAAAAAAAAGGGGGGGAGTACCAAATTGTGATGCCTGAGATGAGGGAAACAAATAATATGAGCCCCATGATTGCCTTGACTTTTGGTTTAGAGGACCTTTCTGGACTGTGGCATAGGTGGAACCCAACCAAGTCACAACAGTCTCACTAAACTGAAGGGGCAGAAAGTGAAGTTCAGAAGTGCTGATGTAGGTAGTATTTCTGGGTCAGAATCATGAAGAAAAGAAAATTGTGAAGAACAACTCATGACACAGATGCTTTCATGATTATTTGTTGACTAGTAAGCTGCACATGTGTAGGAGGACACTTCACAAGTCCAAGCAAAGAAAATCTTCTCAGAGTAGAACTACCACAAAGAAGCCATGAGCCTAACAACACACAAGTGCTTGGGACCACCCAAATTCCAACCAGCCATAATGGCAAGACCTTATTTAATAAATACTCCAGACATAGAGTAGAGACCTTAAAATGTTACACTTAACCATATGGTAACTTACAGTGCTAGGATAAAACTATGGTAGAGTGATTGTAACAAAGCTTAGAAAGGATTTTGCTGATTCACAGCTAGATTTATTGCCCACTGGCACAGTATAATACAGAAAGTTAACAACAAGATATCATTAATGTCTAGCATCCATTCAGAAATTGAAACATGGGAAGAAGCAAGATTATATGACCCATAACCAAGAGAAAAAAATCAATTAATAGAAATAGAACCAGAAATGACAGATATAATGGAATTAGCATACAAGTCCCAACAGCTATTATAAATATGTTAAAAGAAAACATGAATACTAAGTGGAAAAATAGAAAATTTCAATATAAAAATAAGAGCAATATATATTAATAAAGCTGTTAAAAACAGAATTAGGTAAGTATAAATATGAAAGTATCTTTGCCAAAAATCAATGAAACATAGACATTCCTTAGATGAATTAGATGAAACATACACATTCCTTAGATGAATTAGATGAATTAGATGAATTCCTTACACATTCCTTAGATGAATTAGATGAAACATACACATTCCTTGAGCACCTGGATGGCTCAGTCAGTTAAGCGTCTGCCTTTGACTCAGGCCATGATCCCCAAGTCCCAGGATCGAGTCCTGAATTGGGGTCCCTGCTTGGCAGAGAGTCTACTTCTCCCTCTGACCATCGCCCCACCGTGTTCTCTCTCTCTCTTTCAAATAAATAAAATCTAAAAATTTAAACATACACATTCTTGAAAGATTAAAATTACCAAAACTAATAGTAGAAGACACCAATTACTCTACTCTGATTAAATAAATTATATTTAAAATTATAAATCTTTCCACAAAGACCACTCCAGTTCCAAATGAATTCTGCCATACATGCATTTAAAGAAAAAATAGCACTGTTATATGAAATTTTTAGAAGAGACAGTAGGGAATATTTCATAACTCGTTTTATGAGATCAGCATTACCTCAGTATCAAAACTAAAGACATCACAAGAAAGAAACAAATCCAGACCAATATTTATAATGAAAACAAGTAAAAGCCTTACTGCATATTAGTTAATAGAACCCAGCAACATATAAAAAGAATAATTCATGATGATCAAGTGGGATTTATCACAGGAATGCAATGTTTTCATATTCATAAGATAATGGCTATAACTCACAAATTAACAGACTTATCAAGAAAATTCATATGATCTCAGTACATGCAGAAAATGCACTTGGCAAAATTCACCACCCTTTCATGTATTAAAAAAAAATACCGATGTAAGAATAGAAAGAAAATTTCTTAACCTGGTAAAAGTTCTTTCTATTAAAAACCCCTAGATTTTTTGATATGAAGTATTTGAGAGGGCAGGGGGTCATGGGGGTTGGGGGAAGAAATGAAACAAGATGGAATCAGGAGGGAGACAAACCATAAGAGACTCTTGATCTCATGAAACAGAGTTGCTGGTGGGCAGTGGGATAGGGATAGGGTGGCTGGGTTATGGACATTGGGGAGGGTATGTGCTATGGTGAGTGCTGTGAAATGTGTAAGCCTGATGATTCACAGACCTGTACCCCGAAACAAATAATACATTATATGTTAATAAAATTAAATTAAATTGAATTTTTTAAAAGTCTAGATTTTTCACCACTTTCACTTCTTTCAGTAGTGAAAGACTGAATATTTTTCCCTCAAGACTGTAAATCAGGTATGAATGTTCTCTCTCATCACATCTCTTTAGCCTTGTACTAGAGATCCCAGCCATTTCAATAAAGCTACTGTGCTTTTAGAAAGACGTAAGACTGTATTTAGAGTCAACATGATCAGGAATGTAGAAAATCTTAGAGAGTTTACCAAAAAGCTACCAAATAGATAATCTTGAAATAGACCCACATACAGCTAATTGATTTTAGCCATAGCTAAGGTAATCCAATTGAGAAAGAACAGTTCAACAACTCAATATAAAAACAAGCGAAAAGTTTGAGCACAGAAAAGAAGATATACTAATGGCCAATAAATACATGAATAATGCACAATATCGTCAGTGATCAGAGAAATACATTGAATAATGGCCAGAATGGCTAAAATTGAAAAGACTAACAATATTAAATTTTGGTGGGGTTATAGGAACTCAAATTGCTACTGGGAATATAAAGCAGACTGGCAGTTTCTCAGAAAGTTAATTATATACTTACCATATGGCTGAGCAATTCAACAGCTATGTTGATATAAACAATAGTTCAGGAGCGTACATAGCATTTTTTTTTAAAGATTTTTTTTTATTTATTTGACAGAGAGAGAGAGAGATCACAAGTAGGCAGAAAGGCAGGCAGAGAGAGAGGGAGAAGCAGGCTTCCCGCTGAGCAGAGAGCCCGATGCGGGGCTCGATCCCAGGACTCTGAGATCATGTCCTGAACTGAAGGCAGAGGCTTTAACCCACTGAGCCACCCAGGCGCCCCAGCATTTTTGAGTATCAATCTGGAAATAACTCATATTCCCACTGACAGGAGAATCAATGAACAAGTTATCTTAAACATATTCAGTGGAATACTGAATTCAGTATTAAATCAGTGATATACACAACAGCAGAAATGAACCTAAAAAATGCTAGGCTAAGAAAAATAAGCCAGACACAAGAGAACATACATGGTATGATTAAATTTCTATGAAGTTCTAAAATTAGGCAAAACTAATGTACGGTGAGAGATATTGCAGTACTGGTTGACTTAGAGAGTGGGCCTGGGATTGATGGGAAAGGGGCATGCAGGAATGGGGTGTGGGTATATGGATATATGCAGTTGTCACTCACTGTTCACCAAAATGTGCACTGAAGGGCATTCCACTGTGTGTGAACTAAACCTCATTTAAAATATATTTTTTGAAATCTAACTTTTTTTATCTGAAGCCAAAGTAAATATAATAAGATTTCTCAATTTTATACTCAGGTTTTTTTTAGTTCACTTAAGACTATTTCTTTGTTCCTATCATAATGAATACTAAGCTGTCACCAAGAACTTGTATGAAAAACAGTTTTAGTTTCTAATGATGGAAAGCTTTCTGAGTAATCACTAAGTCAAAATGAACATATAGTATAATAAAATAATATGTATGAATCTGATTAAATTTCTAATGGATTAGTATATCAGATGCAGGAGAGATCCAATTTTATAAAAATTAGTGAGAAATCTAATAACTATTACAGATGGTATAGATATTAGGGAACCTTACTATGTGGCAAACACGATTCTGAACATTTTATACTTCTCCACGGCTTTTACATATATTTTGTGCTTAAAGTAGATAGCTATTAACTTTAGTTTTCTGGTTATGTCATTTAATTCTCCCAACTACACTATGAAGTAGTATTGCCCCATTTTACATGAGGAGAAGTGGGATTAGAAGATTAGAGTAACCAGCCCACAGGTATAGTCAGCACAGTACCAAGTACTAAATTCAGGAAGTCTGACTCCAGAATCTAGAAGTTCAACTATGCAGTATTTTCTGTTACTGCCTGATCACTGTAGTTCTTTGCAATTCACTGACAATTGTTTATATTTTAACTTGTCATCTACAACTCATATGTATATTGTCCCACTTATTTTTTATATAAGTAAAATTACTATAGGTAACATATTTGTATGAATTTTAATATCTGCTTCCATAATCTGTGAAACAGATTTTTGAGAAAGTGGGTTTGTATCCTTATCTTGCCATCCTTCTGTATAGCTGTACTTATTTAAATTAAGTTCTCTTGGGTCTTGAAAAAATTGTTTCTGTGATTCTAAGGATAACACTTTCATAATATCTTGACAAGTATGTATTTTGTGTACACCTATTTGGAATCTTTTATCAACTGATTAAAATTAAGAGTTTTTATTTGTTTGAAGTGACAGAATTTTCTTAACATGATTATTGTATATTTACCATAACAATCACTGTGGTTTTCTATTTATTTTGAAAATGACTTTGAAAAAGTGGTTTCTGTAGGATTCCATCAACTGCTGTCATATTGATTTTCTAAAGGCCTGCATTGTTTGGCTGTTCAAAACCGAGAACAAAATCAAGATACTGATTTTAATTTCTCAATCATTATGCCATTGGGATGTTGTTTTGGAAAGCTTTGTGTGTAACTCCTTTCAATGGCTTTCTTCCTCTTCAAGCAGCTGTCATATAGGAAGAGCCAGTCAGTAAACAAATAGTTACAAAGCATCCATGGGGTGAATATATCTATCAAAAGCAATGGATAAGTTTTCTGTTTTGGTTATATGAATTTTGTTAATAAGTTTACAGATTTCTCTGGATAACTAGATGGTATGTAATTTTGATAGAAACAGCCTTCTGATCAGGAGTTAACTAAAATTTTATGCTACTGAAAGCTAGCTTATTAATATATTTTATTTTAAAATTTTAACCAAAGTAGAGAGATTCTCTTTATGTGGAAAGGTGACATGGAAAAAGAGGCATGACTTTTGTTGATAATGCTGCTAGAAACATCGGGTGCATGTATCCCTCTGAATTAGCATTTTTGTATTTGGGTAAATACTTAGTAGTGCAATTGCTGGATCATAGGGTAGTTCTATTTTTAGTTTTTTGAGCAACTTCCATACTGTTTTCCAGAGTGGCTGCACCAGTTTGCATTCCTACCAACAGTGCACAAGGGTTTCCCTTTATCCACATCCTCACCAACACCTTTTGTTTCATGTGTTGTTAATTCTTGTGAGGTGAGATATCTCATTGTAGTTTTGATTTGTATTTCCCTGATAGTGATGTTGAGCATCTTTTAATGTGTCTGGTGGCCATCTAATGTACTTCTTTGGAAAAAATGTCTATTCATGTCTTCTGCACATTTTTTAACTGGATTATTTGTTTTGAGGTGTTGAGTTTTAGAATTTCTTTATATATTTTGGATATTAACCCTCTATCAGATATGTTATTTGCACATATGTAATTCCATAGGACTTTAGTTTTGTTGATTGTTTCCTTTGTTGTGTAGAGGCTTTTTATTTAATGAAGTCCCAATAGTTTATTTTTGCTTTTGTTTCCCTTGCCTCAGGAGACATATCGAGTAGGAAGTTGCTACAGTCAATGTCAAAGAGGTTTAGACATTTGACATCCAATCCTCTAGGATTTGGATGGTTTCCTGTCTCACATTTAGGTCTTACATCCATTTTGAATTTATTTTTCTGTATGGTGTAAAAAAGTGGCTCAGTTTCACTCTTTTGTGTGTTGCAGTCCAGTTTTCCCAACACTACTTGTTAAGAGATTGGCCTTTTTTCATTGGATTTGTCAAAGATTAATTGACCATATAATTGTGGGTTCATTTCTGGGTTTTCCACGCTGCTCCACTGATCTATTTGTATATTTTTGTGGAAAGAGGCCAAATGTCCATTGACTGATGAATGGATGAGGAAGATGTGGGGTGTGTGTGTCGTGTGTGTGTGTGTGTGTGTGTGTGTATGAAGTGTTACTCAGCCATAAAAAAGAAAGAAATCTTGACATTTGCAACGACATGGATGGAGCTAGAGAGTATTATGCTAAGTGAAATAAGTCAGTCAGAGAAAGAAAAATATCATGATTTCACTCATAGGTGGAATTTAAGAAGCAAAACAAATGAATATAGGGGGAAAACAGGAAAAAAGAAAACCAAGAAACAGACTCTCAACTATACAGAACAAACTGATAGTTACCAGAGGTGGTGGTGGGGGAATGGGTTAATAGGTGATGGGATAAGAAGTACATTTATTGTGATGAGCACTGGGTATTATATGTAAATGTTGAATCACTAAATTCTATACTTGAAACCAGTTTTACAATGTACACTGATATTAACTAACTGGAATTTAAATAAAAACTAAAAAGGGGAAGGTACCCAGGTGGATCAGTAGGTTAAGCATCTGACTCTTGATTTCAGCTCAGGTCATGATCTCAGGGTCCAGAGATTGAGCCTCGAAATGGCCTCCGTGCTCAACAGGGAGTCTGCTTGAGATTCTCTCACTCCTCTCCCTCTGCCCCAAACCCTGTACCCTCTCTTGCACTCTCTCTCAATCTCTCTCTAAAATAAATAACTTTTTAAAAAAAAATTTAAAAAAGAAAGAAAAAGAAAAAGAGGCATAAATGCTTATTTTTACTTTATATGGATGTTAAAGATTCCTAACTCCTATCTAGCTCCAATCTGGGCCCTATTAACCAACTACTCACCTTAATATAAGTAGGAAGGCAGCAAAGATAGCATTTTATAAAGAAGCTGCAATCAATCAGAAGACAGTTTCTATGGAGTGTCAAGTAAAATCAGATAGGCAGAAAGGGAATGCAAAGCAAGACAGGAAGTAGACAGTGTAGAAGTTCAGTGGGGGTCAGTCTTAGCCCTGGCAAAATACTTGCTGACACTTGAACAAACTCATGACTGACTTGCCAAATTGAATTCTGTGAGCCAGAGGGATATATTTATTCAGCACAAACTTTACAAATAATTTTAAAGAGATAGACAATCAAGGGGCACAGATGAAGTAGAAAGGGATATGGAACATCCTGTGTGGTTCACAGGGTCCTTGTATGAGACATGTCTCTGTCTTTGAATGGTGGGTGAGGTCCTACAGGGTTTTTCACACAGTGGGAGCTTTAAATTGATAACCATCTCCATTTCATAACCCGGAGAATTTTACAGGTAATATGATGATCTTCAAGGAGCCATGCTTCCTAGATCTTGAGTCTTTTTAATGTATATAATTCTTTAGCTAGGAATTTTCTGCTAAGGACATTAAATAGCATAAAATTTCCTCCTAACAGCAAATGGCAGGAGGCCCACTTGAGGAGACAGACCTAGTCATCAGCTTCTTCTCTTTTCCCTCTAGCATATTCCCAGTAAGTACCAGCAGCTTTATTTCTTTCTCCTAACTCACTGTCAAGTTCCTGAGGCTTCAGTGTGCTAGAATTGTTTATGAAACTGAGTCAGCTAAGAAAGAAAATTTCTTTATAAAGGTGTATTTCAGTTGTTGACATAGTAAATAGGTTTATGATATTCCCCTCAATATATATATAATTTATAATAAAAGATGAATACTAAGATTACATAATAAACTACACACCAGTAAGAAAAGGAGATAAACAAACCAATAGAAAATTGGGCTAACAACATGAAAAGTCAGCTTAATAGAAGAGGAAACATGAAAGGAAAATTGACATGAATCATGTTCAACTTCAGCAATAACAAGGAAATGAAAATTTAAAAAGCAATAGGGCGTTTCACACTGAATATATTGACATAAACTAAAGACAGCAACATCAGGTGTTAGTGATTATGTGGAGAAATGGAATTTGTCACTGAGTAAAGCTAAAGATGTGTATTTTCTAAGGTAGATCAGGGCTACTGGACAAAGGAAATCTGTGCTCATTTTAACATTTTTGTAATAACTAAAAATTGGAAATAACAGTACCCATTTGTAAATGGTGGCTGGATGTGGTAAATAAAAAATGAGTATTCTGTAGCAGTTAAAATGAATAAATCAGGTCTTCATGTATTAATAGTGATAAATTTTGAAAACTGTAATATCAAGTTATAGGGAAGAACAAAGTATTGAAGGAATAGAAGGAATACTGGTTTTGAAAATCATATACAAAAAATTTTGCACACACCCCACATGAGATACTTTCAATATATCCATACTTTTAAACAGTCTTTTAAAAATACAGAATCTGAAGTAAATATGAGAAATTATTATTTTTTTTAATTCAAGTTAGTTAACCTACAGTGCAGCACTGGTTTCAGAGCAGAATACAGTGATCGATTCATCACTCACATAAAACACCCAGTGTTCATCCCAACAAGTGCCCTCTTTAATACCCATCACCTATTTAGCCCATCCCCCCCACCAACCCTTCCAACAATCCTTAGTTTGTTGTCTATATTTAAGAGTCTCTTATGGTTTTCCTCCCTCTCTCTTTTTATCTTATTTTTTCCTTCTCTTCCCTTATGTTAACCTCTTTTGTTTCTTAAACTCTACATATGACTGAAATCATATTTGTCTTTCACTGGCTGACTTATTTTGCTTAGCATAATACACTCTAGTCTCATCCACATCGTTGCAAATGGCAAGATTTTATTCTTTTTGATTGCTGAGTAATATTCCAGTGCATGCATATATAATACCTAGTAGTGCAATTGCTGGGTCATAGCTTAGTTCTATTTTTAACTGTTTGAGGAACTTTCATACTGTTCTCCAGAGTGGCTACACCAGTTGGCATTCACACCAACAGTGCAAAAGGGTTCTCCTTTTCCCCATCCATGCCAACAGCATCTGTTGTTTCCTAAGTTGTTAATTTTAGCCATTCTGATAGGTGTGAAGTGGTATCTTACTGTTGTTTTGATTTGTATTTCCCTGCTGATGGGTAATGTTGAGCAAGTTTTCATGTGTCTATTAGTCATCTGGATGTCTTTAGAAAAGTGTCTATTCATGTCTTCTGCACATTTCTTAACTGGATTGTTTTTTGGGTGACCACATTAAGAAAAGAAAGGATAAGAACCATATGATCCTCTCAATAGATGCAGAAAAATCATTTGACAAAATATAGCATCCTTTCTTGAAAAAAACCCTCAAGAAAGTAGGGATTAAAGAAACAAATCTCAACATCATGAAGGCCATATACAAAAGATTACAGGTAATATCATTTTCAATAGGGAAAAATTGAGAGCTTTCTGCTAAGGTCAGGAACATGACAGGGATGTCCACTCTCACCACTGTTGTTCGACATAGTACTGGAAGTCCTAGATTCACCAATCAGACAACAAAATAGATAGATAGATAGATAGATAGCATCCAAATCAGCAAAGAAGTCAAACATTCACTATTTTCAGACAACATGATACTCTATGTAGAAAACCCAAGACTCCACCAAAAAATTGTTAGAACTGATATACAAATTCAGCAAAGTTGCAGTATATAAAATCAATGTACAGAAATCTATTATATTTCTATATACCAATAATGAAACAGAAAAAAATGAGAAATTAAGAAATCAATCCCAGTTACAGTTGCACCAAAAACCACAAGATACATAAGAATAAACCTAATCAAAGAGGTAAAAAGAACTATACACTGAAAACTATAGAACCATGAAAGAAATTGAAGACACGAGGAAGTGGAAAAATATTCCATGCTCACGGATTGGAAGAACAAATACTGTTAAAATGTCTACACTACCCAAAGCTATCTATACATTCAGCACAATCCCCAATCAAAATAACACCAGCATTTTTCACAGAGCTAGAATAAACAATTCTAAAGTTGATATGGAACAAGAAAAGACCCTCAATATCAAAAGTAATGTTGGAAAAGAAAACCAAAGCTGGAGGCATCACAATTCCAAACTTCAAACTGTATTACAAAGCTGTAAGCATCAAGACAGTATGGTACTGGCACAGAAACAAACACATAGATCAGTGGAACAGAATAGAGAACCCAGGAATGGACCCTCAACTCTCTGGTCAATTAATCTTTGACGAAGTATGAAAGAATATCCAATGGAAAAAAGACGGTACGTTCAACAAATGGTGCTGGGAAAACTGGAGAGTGACCTGCAGAAGAATGAAACTGGACCATTTTCCTACACCATACAAAAAGTAAAATCAAAATGGATGAACAACCTAAATGTCAGACAGGAAACCATCAAAATCCTAGAAGAGAACACAGATAGCTTTGACCTTAGCTTCAGCAACTTCTCACTAGACATGTCTCTGGAGTCAAGGGAAACAAAAGTAAAAATGAACTATTGGGACCTTATCAAGATAAAGAGCTTCTGGACAGTGAAGGAAACAATCAGCAAAACAATGGAATAGATAGCCTATAGAGTGGGAGGAGATATTTGCAAATGACATATCAGATAAAGGATTAGTATCCAAAATCTATAAAGAACATATAAAACTTAACACCCAAAAGAAAAATGTGAGAAACTATTAATAAGCACTGAAAATATATAGTGGACTGAAGAACTATGCTATTTCCACTTGTGAAATATTTTTTATGTTGAAAATATTTCAGAATTTAAAATATAACACAGATTCTAAAATAAAAAGTCTCCCTGGGTATCAGAACTATATTGATTTAAAACTAAACCTTAGTTTTTAATGGCATTTTTACAGAAATGTTTCTCTCCTTAAATACAGTTCATACTTCTAATGAGCATATTGTTGGGTATAGTAGCCAAGCTATTAAAAATGAATAATGCTTTTGGAATATTGAGAAGAATGGGGTGAAATCTGAATTTAGAGTATCCTATACATACTCATATTAAATACTTCAGAAACCTAATGCTTACAAAGTAGATGAAATTTATACATGAAATAGATTTTTTTAATTGGAAGGAAAGCATATTTTTTGAAAAGATTTTATTTATTTATTTATTTGACAGAGAGAGAGAGATCACAAGTAGGCAGAGAGGCAGGCAGAGAGAGGGGGAAGCAGGCTCCCTGCTGAGCAGAGAGCCCACGTGGGGCTCCATCCCAGGACCCTGAGATCATGACCTGAGCCTAAGGCAGAGGCTTTAACCCACTGAAACACCCAGGCGTCCCTGGAAGGAAAGCACATTATAGCAGAAGAAAACTCAGAAACTTTGCTGCCTACATCAGGGAGCATTTTTACTATTCAGAAGTCTGTTTAACTTGTTAAATAAAATAAAAGCTAAGCAGTTCATTTATAAAAATGGAACATGCAAATTAAACACTCTGAATCTAGAATGAGTTTGTACATACTTTCTCCAAAGTAAACTAATTTTCTATATCAGGGCAAAATGTAGCAACAAAATAAGCGTTTTTTAACAAGATAAAGAGAAAAGTAATCATAGCTCTGAGCAACAAACAGCTGACCTATTTCCGTTGAGAGAGGAACCATGTTTGCTGAAATATGCATATTTCGATCATATCTAAGATCTAGAAAGCCTGGCTCAGTCAGGAATCAATCCATTAGGAAGAATAGTTTGCATCAAACTGTGCTCAAGTGGACAATATAGAGATTAGGGATTCTCAGCACTGGATTTTCTTTTCTTACTGTGGATTGTTTTATGAGAATTTAGGAGAAAATCCTGATAATGAGCTCTACTTTAGATTAGTACTGTTTCTCTTTTACCAGTGATTCTTGGTGCAAATAATTAAATACAAAGTAAGGATGGACCAAGGCATAAAATTCTCCAAAATACACTATTGGCCTACATATTTCTACATTTGCTGAACGCCTTTTTGAAGCTGCTGCTTATGAAGAAAAACTTATCTGGGAGCTCAACTGGCAACAAAGTTGAGTTAGCAAGGGCGGCATTTGTGACACATGAGCTAGATCTTTTTAAAAGAAGTTCTCCAAGGGTAAGTTAAATCATTGTGCCTAAGAGCAGGAGCTTTGGAATCAAGTGCCTAGTTAAAATGGCATGTGATCTCTGAAATAGTCTCTTTTGTCAACAAATCAAACCTAATCATACAAAAAGTAAAATCAAAATGGATGAACAACCTAAATGTCAGACAGGAAACCATCAAAATCCTAGAAGAGAACACAGATAGCTTTGACCTTAGCTTCAGCAACTTCTCACTAGACATGTCTCTGGAGTCAAGGGCTCTAGAATGAATTGCAAACTTACAGGAAATACAGAATACACATCAAATTAAATATGAAGATGTAGTTGGTAAGATTCAGACTGCACAGGAAAAATGACTCATCATCTTCAACAGATAGACTGTATTATAATGAGAAGATTGCGGAGAAAAAGAGGAATAAGGAGCCTATATTTTAAGAAAGAGACATATTAACCTATTGCTGTTACCAGAGATTGATGAATTGTGGTCTGTGGGCCAAATATGGCCTGCTACCTGGTTTTGTAAATAAAGTTTTATTGGAACACAGCCATATTTATTCATTTATGCCTTGTCTATGGCTGCTTTTGCACCAAAACAGCAGAATTGAGTAGTTGCAGCAGAGACCATATGGCCAGTAAAACATCAAATATTTACTATCTGGCTCTGTTCAAAAAGGGTTTGCCAATACTTGGTATAAATGAATCTTATTTATATACTGACTTGAACGAACTAGAAAATGTAAATTATGAGACAGTTGGGGAAAGTTGAACACTATATATGATGATATTAGGGAATTGTTAAATTTTTTAGATGGTGATAATATATTGTGATAATGTTTTTAGAGGGCCCTTATCTTTTAGAAATAAATATTTAAGGATTAGGTAAAATAAAAATAATGATTTTCAACCTGAATTTTTGTCTCTTATATTAACAGCAGTAGTATCTATCACATACAGTTTTTGTGGGTCTCATTTTCAATCCATATTTGCCTTTAGCAAACAACATTATAAGTGCCCAATGTTGTTACCTGCTGTTATTGTTACTATTCAACAAGCTATAAAGCTTCAAATATAAAACTCCTCTGACATTAATATGCACTTATAAAAATGAATGATACTAGAACCGTCTTCAAAAGTAGTTTTTCAGGTGCTTTGTTTGACAGCTCATGGTCTCTAAACCATCTTCTGTGGAAGACAGACATGAGTAACCACAAAGATGGTTGTTTTACTTTTTCCTCTTAACATAAACATTGGACAAATATTTAAGAAACAATTGAAAAGGAGCCAAGTTAGTCTGGTGGTAATTTTCTTGTCTGAATTTCCTTGTGTTGACTATGGTATTGATCATCTGAAGAGGGCTGAAAGATTTGTCACAGGAAGCCAGGAAATACATTTTTTTTGCTTTATTATTTTTGGTTTATTATTTTGCTTTTGCCTAATGAGTAATACTATAAATTCTTAAAGTTCAAATCCAAAATGTGACTTACTTTGCATTGGTGGTATAGTGTGAGCATAGTTACCTTCCAAAATGTGACTGGATGAGATAGAATATGTCATTACAGTCCCTCTCCCGCAGATTAAAACTTAAAATTTTGAAAAGAAGTATAAAAGAGATATCTCCCTGAGGACCCTAAAATGTGAATTGTTGAGGACTATTGTTAGGAGGAAAAAAATATGGAATCTGTTTTCCTTTTTTTTTTTGTCTTTTATCTCCTAGATATGATCCAAGAGTGCCTCACTCAAGGAAGTATACAATGCTTGAGAGTAACAGGAGCTTGGACAGAAACAGGTCTTTCTGGCAAGCAAACTGGGAACAGGGCCTTTATGAGCTGGAGAGTATGGCAGGAACCCTTGAGATGTTCATTTTTGCTTTTGTTTTCTCTCCATTCCCTTCAGTAGTGGTCAGAGTCATTTAACTGTGCACAAGTGGCAGGAACGGTTAAAACTCTAAGAGAAACCCAAGCCTTTCTGGCAAGAAATGAGGAAAAAAGAGGAGAGTATGGAGGTGGGGATATAAATTCTGATTCTCTTCTAGACACTAGAGACATCTTTTTTTTTTCCTGTTTTGAAGCTGATTTTCACAGAATTGACTATCATGATTTTGTGGAGTGGTGGGATGTTGAGTAAAAAAATTACTTAGTCTTTTAGAAACCTCTTGATATTTTGGACACTGTGCTTACTTTAGATAAATGCTTTAAGGCTGAATGGCATGTAAGTAGTGACTATTTAAAGTAATCCAGCAATTTGCATTACTAGGTATTTACCCAAAGAATAGAAAAATACCACTGCAAAGGGGCAAATGCAGCCTGATGTTTATAGCAGCATTATCTACAATAGCCAAATTATGGAAAGAGCCCAAGTGTCCATCAACTGATGAATGGATAAAGAAGATGTGATGTATATATACGGATATATAGAGAGATAGATATAGCTATAGATAGATATAAATTTATCTATAATGGAAATTACTCCACCATAAAAAAGAATGAAATCTTGCCATTTGCAACAGTGTGCATGGAGCTAGAGAGTATTATACTAAGTGAAATAAGTCAGTCACAGAAAGACAAATACCATATGACTTTACTCATATGTGGAATTTAAGAAACAAAACAAATGAGCAAAGGGGGAAAGAAAAGGAGACAGAGAGAGACCAAGAAACAGACTCTTAACTATAGAGAGAACAAACTGATGGTTACTAGAGGGGAGGTGGGCAGGGGGATGGGTAAAATAGGAGATGGGGATTAAGTAGTGCACTTGTGATTAAGCACTAGGTATCATATGGAAGTGTTGAATCACTAATTTCTACACCTGAAACTAATATTACACTATGTGTTAACTGGAATTTAAATAAAAACTTAAAAAAAAAAGAAAGTGAAACAGTATCACAGTATTTTTGTGGAGTATGACTTCCACTTAGATGATTTTGCTGAGAAGTTAATATAGGAAGTTTTATTTTATTTTTGTCTACTAGTATTAAATATGCCTTATTTTGAATAATCTTCTCTATTACCATAATATTCTCATTAAATGTTTGGTAATTTTAATTACCCTTCTTTCTGTTTCAATTCAAAGCTACAGGCCTGTAAAAAAAAAAAAAAACAAGGAGAAAGCGATAAAGATGTAGGCAGAAGTTTCTTTTTAAAACCTATTAAAGAATAAGTGGTTCAAACTAACCATTTGATTAGCTAGTTCATGCTAGAGGGCATAATCAATCAGAGATAAAGACCAGGATGATTTATCACTCAAGGCCATATATTACTATATAATGTGAATATTAAATGACCTGTGTGCCCTAATTTCAGAAGCTGTATCTGAAGAGGCTATGACAGTACAACTTAAAATATGAAAATGAATTATTTTATGATTTCTAAAAAACGATAAGCTGACATTTTAAAGTAATTATTAATTTATTCATGATTTGCTCATGGGTGAAGACAGAGATATAATAGAATTGGCAACGTGGGTGGAACGAGAATGGAGTGCCAGTTGGGAACCTTGGGTTCTGTTCTAGCTCCATCATTAACTAGTTTAGCGGCTTTGGAAAATCCACTACTCAGAGCCTAATTCTAAAATCAAATGCAGTTGCTGTTTGGTAGTAGGTATATTTTTTTTTGTCCTAGGCAGTTGAATCGAAGACTTAAGGCAGCCAACCAATCAAAGGCAGCCAACCAAACATGTGGTTTATGGGTACCCTTTAAACATACTGCCTTTAAAAATACTGCATCATGATCAACCCACTTTTCTGGCCATTTTACCATTTTAGTTTGGAGAATTTCTCAAGGGTTATTTAGAGCAGATGGCCACACGAAGCACAGCAACATTAACTAATGCTTGTATGAATGGCTCATGAATCTTTGTTTGTCTTTCTCTTGACACAATCATTATCTCTAGCTTTGTGAATCATGATATTAATAACTCTTTAAGAGTTTAAGAGTAGAGTTTTTGATCACAAATCATATCCTAAAATTTAGGTTTGGAATTCCTGATTAATTTTACACCTGCAAACAAAGGCTCTCTGCTACATTGAAAGGTCACAGTGAAGCATCTTACAGAGCCTTAAAAACCTAACAGAAGCTTTCTAGCAATGAGTGAATGCATTGGGATCTTCATCTTGAAGATCTCTAGAGCCGTCATTTTGCCATGAATTGATTAAACTTTCTCAGCTCTCTAAATTTCTGCTTATTAATTCAGAAGTTTGTATTGCAAATTAAAATATTTATGTTCAGGAATGATGGGGTGAATACAAAATGCTAAATAAACACACAAATCAGTAATTTGGTGAATGTTTTTGATTCCAAAATTTAAATTATGCAGTGAATATATCAGAGTGTGTGTGTGTGTATGTATATATATATATATTTCTTTTAAGATTTTATTTATTCATTTCACAGAGAGAGATCACAAGTAGGCAGAGAAGCAGGCAGAGAGAGAGGGGTAAGCAGGCTCCCTGCTGAACAGAGAGCCTGATGTGGGGCTTGATCCCAGGACCCTGAGATCATAACCTGAACCGAAGGCAGAGGCTTTAACCCACCGAGCCACCCAGGCGCCTCTATCAGAGTATATTTATTATTATATTTATATAAGCGACCATGCCTGAAGGCATTCCCCAATCCTTGCCACACTTTAGGAGAGAAGTTAACGGCAATGGTTTCATATTTTATTATATATATATTTTTATATTTTATGAATTTAGTATAATTTAAATATTTATATGGATATCGAAAATGAAAGAGAATCCAAAATCTCCAAACCCTTTCCCTAGCTTCTAAGAAGTATTACATACAAATGGCTTTATTACCTATAACTGCTTAGCATACAAGAAATAAGACCATCTTACAATTTAAAATAGGTGTGAGCTGCATTTCCAACCTGTGTAAGGGTATAGGTTTATGACTCTAAATGATTAGAAAGCCCTTGCCCTTTTTTCCTATCCACTGGGAACCAGGTGATGCAGGTGGGAAGTCATACTTCGCTCTTTGAGTTTGTGGGGTTTTTCTTGCAGTTTACCTATTCAGTGACTTTAGAGGGCTTCAGTCTTACATGGGTGCCTCAGTTCCAAAATCCCACCTTGTCCAGCCTCAGCCTTCGTCTTCTACCCTGTAAAGAGGTAGACAGGTGAAACCCAAAATGTTGCTCAGCAAGGACTGGCAAACTCTCCCGATGGGACAACTTCAGCACTGTCAGACAGATCATCTGTTTGTATTCAGTCTTATTTCTGACTCTCAAAGACGATCCTTATTTTCCAGACAGTTCAGCCTTTCTCCTCCTCTTGTTAATTGTAGGTCTTTGTGTCTTCATGAGTCTGTGAGGGGGAATGTGTGTTCACTTAATACTTTTAGGTATTCCGTAGCATGAAAGTTAATTCGGTCACCCTGTTCATCATACTGCTGGAAATCATTATTTTATATCTTAATGTCCCACATTTATTTAATATATTTGGGAATTATATTGGTGCATGGAGTGAGGTGAGTCTCTAAGTGGGAAAAAAAAATCAACTTCCCAGTTATTTGTTGAGTATCTCTCATTCTTTTCATTGAGTTTGTGAAGCTTCCTTTATTTAGTTTTCACATGTATATTGTTTGTTCATTAACTTCCCTCAGTTCTCACATTGTTGCTGCACCAATTCAGCTACTTTAGCTTTATTATATGTTTTAATTCCTTATTGTTGTAACTTCCTTTTTTTGGGTTTTCTTCCTGTTCGTACTTCTGAATGGCTTTAAGAATGATCTTCTCAAGGGGCGCCTGGGTGGCTCAGTTGGTTGAGCAACTGCCTTTGGCTCAGGTCATGATCCTTGAGTACCGGGATTGAGTCCCACATCGGGCTCCCAGCTCTACAAGGAGTCTGCTTCTCCTCTAACCTTCTCTCCTCTCATGCTCTCTCTCACTTTCTCTGTCTCTGAAATAAATAAATAAAATCTTAAAAAAAAAAAGAATGATCTTCTCAAGTTCAAAAATAAAACTAAATAGATTTTCATAATTTTTTGAATGCTGTAGCCTTCATTTTTTTTCCTAGTCAATGTAAATTTTATTGTAAAATTAATTTTTATATATATATTTTTAAATTTATTTATTTATTAACATATAATGTATTATTTGCCCCAGGGTACATGTCTGTGAATCATCAGGCTTACACACATTTCCTGTGAGCCTTTAAAAAAGTATTTTTTCCCCCTGAGGAAAAAAATGTTTTTAAAAATTATATCTTCAAAAAGGCCAGTCATTATGGTTTATAGCTCACATTCACTGTACTTATAATATTTTCTCATCATTTTCATCATCCCTTTGTTCTTACCCATTATATGTCAGGCAAACTTCTCAAGCTCTCCCTTCATTCATTCAGTGTTTTGTAACACTGCTTCTTGAGTTTATCTTCAGTGTAGACTTAAGCTTTCCTTTGGAATCTTAGTTATCTTATGATTTTTCCTCATTTGACCAAATTCCACTTTTATTTCACTCTTTATGTGTTTTTTATTATTCAATATGATAAAAAAAATTTTTAACCTTTAATTGGCTCTCTCTTTTTCATAATGGTTATGAGGCTGAACTTGCCAAACCATCTTCCCTTCGTTTATTCTGGTTTCTAGGTAAGTCATTTTCAGTCTCTTTTTCCTCATACTTAGGATACTACTCATTTTCTTGTATCATTTCTCATGTTATCTGTGTTTTGTTTGTTTAATTGCCTTTTTCCTTTGTCTTTATCTTCTAATGAGAAAATTATTATTGGATCCGAGATTTCCTCACAAATGCGCACGTCATTTGTCCCTGTACCTGGTCCTGGTCATTGTGCACTGTAGTAACAGGAACCCCCGCCCCCATTCCACTCTTCTGCCAGAGAGATTGTGGCACCTGTGTTCAGTGCTTTTCTCTTACCCTGACATGGAATCCTGTGTCCCTGGCCATAGTGATTTGGTAAGCTTATGAGATACAGTAAGACCAGAGGGCTAAACATTGACAGTTGCCAAAGCTTTTGCTGCATCTTGCTGTATATAGTGTCAGTACTCCTTCATCCCCCATCCTGTGGTTTAGCAAGTCCAGGAGAATTTTTGGAGGGCTATGAATTATGTTTCTCTATCCAACTCAGTCAGCCTCTGGCATAGACGTTCTTCAGTGAAAAATTGGAGGACTCCTAGGGAAATCATTTTTAGCAAGAATTCCTATCACCTTTTAGGTTTCTGTGCTCTTATTAGAGGTTGAAAGGAGTAAGGAAACATATCCTTTATTTATTTTGGTGAGTAAATGAAAAATGTGCTTAAATAAAAGAATCAGTGGTATTCTCTGAGTTCTGAAATGGTGTACAGAATTCTTATACACAGGAGCAAACAGTGTTAGAAGAACCAGGTGCAGTTGCTGTCACAGTTCTGTGCCTTAGATTATAATTAACTCACAATAAGTTTTGAGTAAGTACAGAAAATAAAGGCAATTATTTCCTCTGTATTTGGCTGTGGTAACAACAAAATGTCAATTAAGTATGATTAATTTTTGCTTTTTTTCCAATAAGCATGAGAATGTGTTGCTGCAATTTTAATGGCTGTCATGATGAGGTCTATTGGTACTGAAAGAAATCATCAGAGTCACTGTAGTGTCATGAGAAAATTCTGAATGTATTACAATAAGATATCTTTTCCTGATTGTTTTTCTTTTGTTCCCTGTGGCAAATAAAATTATATTTGTTCTGAACAATTTTCTGACACAATTAAAACCTAATTCCTTCTGTAACCTAATCATCATGGCAGGAGCACTCATCTAACTTTGGTAGATATTCACACATTTTATTGGAAATAATTATAGTGCAGTATTGTTTTCATGTCTTTCTCTTTGGACTGAGGTTAGTGCAAAGGTCTTATCCATAGTTTTACTTCTAGAACTCACTCAATGGAAGAAAAAATGTGTTGACTAAATGAGAATTTTTCACTGTAAATAGATAGGAAGCAACCCACAATGATCAATTGTCACTGACTCTGAAACTTACACCACTTGTTTTGTAAGCTGTAGTTCACTCAGAACTGAAAAGGAAAAAAGGAAAGAAAAGAACATTGGAATTTACATCTCCTTACCATGTCTACTTTATGCAGACATCCTTTGATTACCTCAAAAGAATGATCTCAGGAAGAAGACTGATGTGTGGCTCTCAATATTTTTCTGAGAAGGTAGGATATGCATGGCACATATTTAGTACATTAAAAAGTACTTATTAGAAGAATGGAAAACAACAATTTAACAACAAAAGAAAAAATAAGTGGCACTACATCAATTTCAAAAGCTTCTGCACAGCAAAGGAAACCATCAACAAAATGAAATGGCAACCTATGGGATAGGAGAAATATTTGCAAATCATATCTGATAAGGGGTTCATATCCAAAATATATAAGGAACTCATACAACTTAATAACAAAAATATACACAATCAAATTAAAAAATGGGCAGAGGAACTAATGGACATTTTTCCAAGGAAGATCTATAGATAGAAATAGTACATAAAAAGTGCTCAACATCACTAATCATCAGGGAAATGCAAATCAACACCACAAGGAGAGATCACCTCAGATCTGTTAGAATGGCTTGTAAAAAAGACTAGAGATAACAAGTGTTGGTAAGGACATAAAGAAAAATGGATTCTTGAGCACTGTTGGTGGAAATGCAGTTTGGTTTAGCTACTATGGAAAAGAGTATGGAGGTTCCTCCAAAAAAAAAAAAAAATAGAACTTCCATATGATTCAGCAGTTCCACTTCTGGGTATATGTCTAAAGGAAATGAAATCAGGATCTCAAAGAATTATCTACAGTATCATGTTTATTGCAACCTTTTTCACAACAGCCAAGACTTGGAAACAACCTAAGTGTCCATCAATGGATGAATAAAGAAAATGTGATACACATATAAATGCACACACACATAAATACATTCACACCAACACATACACAATGGAATGTTATTCAGCCATAAAAACAGAACGAAATCTTGTCATTTCCAACACCACGGTTGGGCCTTGAAGGTATTATTCTACATGAAATAAGTCATATTATATGTGAAATCTGAGAAAACTGAACAGATTGCCAGAGATGGGGGTGAGAGATGGGGGAAATGAGTGAAGTGGTCAAAAGGTACAAACTTCTAGTTATAAGTTAATGAGATAAATAAATTCTGGGGGTATAATGTACAGCATGGTGACCATAATTAACAATACTATATTGTATATTTGAAAGTTGCTGAGAGAGTAGACTTTAAAAGTTCTAAGAAAAAAAAAACCTTTGTAACTATTCGAGGTAATGGATGTTAACTAAACTTACAGTACTCATTTCATGATACGTATATATATCAAATCATTATGCTTAACACCTTAAACTAATACAAAGTTTTATGTCAATTGTATTGCAATAACACAGGGGGAAAATGGAAGCTACTAAAAAGTATACAGATAGAAGTGTTCTGGATGGCCTAGAGGTGTCAAATGACAAGTCCAGTGAGTAAAAGAAAAACAGAAAGAAGGAAAGCTGCTTTCCACCTGTTGAAGATTGGAATTTAAGGTTTTAGAATTGAGGCACTTCTAGTTGTCAGTTACGGAGTACCTACTCCGTCAAGTTCACTGCAAGCTGACTAAGCCAAGACATTGTCAGGGGCCCTGGATGGTTCATCCAGTCAGCACAGGAATCAATAAAGATGACAGAAGCATGTAAAGCAGAAGGAAAGGGGCCTGAGAGACATGATTACTACCTCCAAGCATGCTGAGCATATATTATATTGACAGATGAGTGAAAGAATGAAAATTCTTTGGATGAGAGGTAGAGAAGAAACACTGGTATAAAGATTTATTATTAAGGTCTCTGCTTTGGGCAACGAGCTCAACTCCACCATAATTTCTGGGAAACTGAGCTTAGTGGTTGTGATACAGCACACTCAGACCTTCTGCTGTGTTCTCCAATGCTATTCCCAACTAGATTGCCACTGTCTAAGCTCCTTTCTCAAGGAAACTCTAGAGTTGCCGTAGTTAAGTGCAGAGCCAGGTTTCTATGAGTCCACAGAGGCGGAAGTTAGTCTCACCCATAACCATCATTTGCAATACTAATTAGAATACTACTTCTGCTCTCATTTATTAAGCATATTATTTTGAATATGAACCATAGCTTCTTTCAAAACTATATTCTTGTCATTGTTATTGATTTAATATTTATTGAGCTCTTAACCATGAGGCAGGTATTAGTACTGAATATCCTAGGGAGTAAGGCATATGGGACACTTATAGTTTAATTGTGAAGAGAAATGCTTGCCGCAGCATTCAAACCAAAGTAGGTCATGAATAAGTATTCTGAATGAGCACATAAAGTAATTGTTAAAGGAACAGGTCTGCATCTTATTTAATATATTTCGATTATATAGAGAGATGAGGTTAATATTTTAATTTAGAAAGTAAGTCCAAAAAGATTTAAGAAAAAAGAAAAATATGGTGGCTGGGCAGTCTCCTGACAGGCTTATAGGAGGGAAAAGATTTAAGGCCTGAAGTGAGGACGGGACTCAAAGAGAACATTTCAGGTCAGCTGAGGGTACTGATGGCACAGCACGAGGCCTGAGTATGTCAAAAGGATGCATTGGCAAAATGAGAACTACATTCCTGTTCATTGGGGGGAAAAATCATACCCGATGTTTTTGCTGATGCTTTCCTTGGAAATTATAATTTTAATCATAACCCATGGTTTATGGCTTTTTAGAAATACTTTCTTGAAAGTTCTCAGATATTCAAAGAATGCAAATAGGGAGAAGTGAGGATTCCAAAGAAATTTGTGGAGAAAGCCATCTCCTCTACAGTCTTGGTGATTATAGATTGATCGAAGGTATTACAGAGTGAACTAGGGATTTGGTGGTGCTCGGCATGCCAAAGTGAGATAGATCTTCATGTGACTATAGTGGGACAGCAAACCCTCTTTGACTCTCAGTGTGTGTTTGTCCTAAGAATCTCACTTTTTTGTAGAATTGCTCTTTTACACAATATTACAGTAACATTTGAGGCGGCATTTCCATAAAGATTCATCCCATGTGGCAGATTGAGTTTAAACCCTTCACCAATGAGGACATCTCAAAAAGACTGAAAAATCCCAAATACACCAGCTCTCTTTACACCGTAAAGAATTGAAAAATCAACAACAAACTAAGCCAGCTCCATGCACAAGAAGGGAAATAATCAAGATTAGAGCAGAGATCAATGAGTTAGACACTAGAGATACAGTAGAACACATCAACGAAACTACAAGTTGGTTCTTTGAAAGAATCAGTAAGATCAACAAGCCACTGGCCAAACTAATCCAAAAGAAAAGAGAAAGGACCCAAATTAATAAAATTATGAACGAAAGGGGAGAGATCATGACTAACACCAAGGAAATAGAAACAATCATCAGAAATTATGATCAACAGCTATATGCCAATAAGATAAACAACCTAGAAGAAATGAATGCATTCCTGGAAACCTATAAACTTCCAAGACTGAAACAAGAAGAAATTGACAACCTGAATAGACCAATATCTAGTAACAAGATTGAAACAGTGATCAAAAACCTCCCAAAAAACAAGCCCAGAACCTGATGGATTCCCTGGGGAATTCTACCAAATAGTCAAAGAAATAATACCTATTTTTCTAAAGCTTTTTCAAAAAATAGAAATGGAAGGAAAACTTCCAGACTCTATGAAGCCAGCATTACCCTGATACCCAAACCAGGCAAAGACCCCATCAAAAAGGAGAATTTCAGACCAATATCCATGATGAATATGGATGCCAAGATTCTCAACAAGATCCTAGCTAATAGGATCCAACAGCACATTAAAAAGATTATCCACCATGACAAGATGGTATTTATCCCTGGGATGCTAGGCTGGTGAAAAATTCTCAAATCAATCAATGTGATAGAAGAAATCAATAAGAGAAGAGAGAAAAACCACATGGTCCTCTCAATTGATGCAGAAAAAGCATTTGACAAAATACAGCATCTGTTCCTGATTAAAACTCTTCAAAGTACAGGGATAGAGGGAACATTCCTCAACCTCATAAAATATATCTAATTTCATAGCAAATATCATTCTCAATGGGGGAAAAGCTGACAGCCTTCCCTTTGAGATCAGGAACACAACAAGGATACCCACTCTCACCACTCTTGTTCAACATAGTACTAGAAGTCCTAGCAACAGCAATCAGACAACAAAAAGAAATAAAAGGTATTGAAATTGGCAATGAAGAAGTCAAACTCTCTCTCTTTGAAGATGACATGATACTTTATATGGAGAACCCAAAAGACTCCACCCCCAAACTACTAGAACTCATACAGCAATTCAGTAATGTGGCAGGATACAAAATCAATGCAAAGAAATCAGTTGCTTTCTTATACCCTAACAATGAAAATATGGAAAGGGAAATTAGAGAATTGATTCCATTTACTATAGCACCAAGAACCATAAGATACCTGGGAATAAACTTAACCAAAGAATAAAGGATCTGTACTCAAGGAACTACAGAACACTCATGAAAGAAATTGAAGAAGACACAAAAAGGTGGAAAAGCATTCCATGCTCATGGATCAGAAGAATAAACATTGTTAAAATGTCTATACTGCCCAGAGCAATCTATATTTTCAGTGCCATCCTGATCAAAATTCCACTAGCATTTTTCAAAGAGCTGGAACAAACAACCTCAAAATTTGTATGGAACCAATAAAGACCCCGAATTGCTAAGGAAATTTTGAAAAAGAACAACAAAGCTGGGGGCATCATGTTGCCCAATTCCAAGCTTTTACTACAAAGCTGTGATCACCAAGACAGCTTGGTACTGGCACAAAAACAGACACATAGACCAGTGGAACAGAGTAGACCCCAGAATGGACCTGTAACTCTATAGTCAAATAATATTCGACAAAGCAGGAAAAAATATCTAGTGGAAAAAAGTCTCTTCAATAACTGGTGCTGGGAAAACTGGACAGCTATATGTAGAAGAATGAAACTTGACCATTCTCTTACACCATACACAAAGATAAACTCAAAATGGATAAAAGACCTTAACATGCGGCAGGAGTCTATCAAAACCCTAGAGAAGAACATAGGCAGTAACCTCTTTGACATTGGCCACAGTAACTTCTTTCAATACATGTCTCCAAAGGCAAAGGAAACAAAAGCAAAAGTGAACTTTTGGGACTTCATCAAGATAAAATGCTTCTGCACAGCAAAGGAAACAGTCCACAAAACAAACAGGCAACCCACAGAATGGGAGAAGATATTCATAAATGACACTACAGACAAAGGTCTGATATCTAAGATCTATAAAGAACTCCTCAAACTCAACACTCAAAAAAACAGATAATCACATCAAAAAATGGGCAGAAGACATGAACAGACACTTCTTCAAAGAAGACATATAAATGGCTAACAGACACATGAAAAAATGTTCATCATCATTAGCCATCAGGGAGATTCAAATCAAAGCCACATTGAGATACCACCTTACACCAGTTAGAGTGGCCAAAATCAACAAGACAGTAAACAAATGTTGCAGAGGATGTGGAGAAAGGGGAACCCTCTTACACTGTTGGTGGGAATGCAGTTTGGTGCAGCTACTTTGGAAAACAGTCTGGAGATTCCTTAAGAAATTAAAAATAAGGCTACCCTATGACCGTGCAATTGCACTACTGGGTATTTACCCCAAAGATACTGATGTAGTGCAAAGAAGGGCCACATGTACCCCAATGTTCATAGCAGCAATGGCCACAATAGCCAAACTGTAGAAAGAGCCAAGATGCCCTTCAACAGACGAATGGATAAAGAAGATATGGTTTATATATACAATGCAATATTATGCCTCCATCAGAAAGGATGAATACCCAACTTTTATATCAACATGGACAGGACTGGAAGGGATTATGTTGAGTGAAATAAGTCAAGCAGAGAGAGTCAATTATCATCTGGTTTCACTTACATGTGGAGCATAAGGAAAAACATGGAGGACATTGGGAGAAGGAAAGGAAGGGTGAATTGGGAGAAAGTAGAGGAGGAGACAAAACATGAGAGTCTGGACTCTGATAAACAAACTGAGGATTTTGAAAGGGTAAGGGTTGGGGGGTTGGGTGAGCCTGGTGGTGGGTATTGAGGAGGGCACAGATTGCATGGAGTACTGGGTGTGATGCATGAATAATGAATCTTGGAACACTGAAAAAATAAAAGTTAAAAAAAATTTTTTTAAATCGTAAAGGAAAATCAAAAATTAAAAACACCTACAAAGTGTGCTAACCACACATTATCAAGGACTCAGAGGCAAGAGAAATATTTCTCTTAAGAAATATTATATTTCTAGCTTTCTGGGAACAAAACCTTTTTTTACGTACAATAAGTTATATCATTTTAAGTGTGCAGTTAGATGCATTTTGACAAATATGCTCACCCATGTAATCACCACTACAATTTAGATCTAAAACTTTCCATCACCACACAACATTCCTTCCTGTCTTTTGGCATTCAATCTCCACATCCTAAGGAATCACTAATCTGGCTTTTGTGGCTGTAGACTAATTTGGCTTGTTTTAGATTTTATATAAATAAAATCATACAGTATGTAAAAAAAATTAGGACATCTAATGTTAAAATGTGAAAGCAGTGACAAAATTTAGTAAGAAGTCATAGCAACTTTATTTCTATTTTCATCTTAAACGTGTACAAAATGGTTAAGCATCTGAGGAGATAACTATATTATATATTCTATTTCGTTTAGCCTTTAAAGGACTAGTATACTGAAAGCACCTGCAGGAATTGAGAGCAGGAGCGGTGCCTGCCTGGGTGGCTCAGTCATTAAGCATCTGCCTTTGACTGAGGTCATAATCCCAGGGTCCTGGGATTGAGTCCCCTGTCAGGCTTCCTGCTCAGCGGGAAGACTGCTTCTCAATCTCCCACTCGCCCCCCCCCCCCCCGCCTTGTGTTCTCTCTCTCACTGTCTCTGTCAAATATATAAATAAGTCTTTAATAAAAAGAAAGAAAGAAAGAAAGAAATTGAAATCAGGGAATTGGGAAAGGAGCAAATGCTGACAGCTTGTGAAACAATGAGCTTTTATTATTATTATTAAATAGTATCTGGTTAATCCTTTCATAGCCTAAACATACAATCCAATTCAAATATTACTTAACTTGCTTATGTGCAAACAGGCCTAGGATATTTTTTAAAAAGAATTGAGCATCTAAGTTCTGTATGTAAGTGGGCTAAGATTAGGAATTCAAATATGTAATGAACTTCCATTTTTAGAGTTTTAATCAAGTTCTCTCCTTTAATTTGAGTCTTACACTGTTTCTTATATTGTTTCTTTCTGTAGAAATAAAAATGCCTTCTGAGCTTGGTTGCTTTATGGAAATATCCCTCTGTTAGGAAGCTGAACCTCAGCTGCCCTGTATCAGAAATCCTCAGAGGTTCATGTTCATGGGCTATGGCAAGTGTTTATATAAAAAAGGCTTTGAAATAGAAATGCAAAAATTAAATCTTGCTTGAATCTTATATCTTTCTTCAGGTGGTGCTATAGCATCCAAAGGACTTTATTACTTAAAATATTCATGCTATAGTACATAAAGAAAGCTTTTAAGATACATTTTTATTCAGAAAAAGCTGGCACAGTACTTTCTCTTTTTTGAAAATAAACTAATGTGAATGGCTCCAGGTAGCAACAAGTTTAGATTTGGCTTACAGTATATATGTCTTAGAATTTAACCTGAACCAGCAAGTATTTTTTTTAGTGCATCCTATATGCAATGGTCTACATCAGATGTCTGCGAGTCACAAAGCAGAAAAAGACCCAGTCACTGTGGTCAAGGAATCAAAAAGTTAATTGCTATCTGTATTTCTAATAGGTGTCATTAGTGCATTCTGAAGACGCTTATGAATTATTCAAGTTGCTATCACTTTTTTTTAATGTTGATCTGGGAAAAAGGAGCAAGCCCTACTCATTCAGTAGGAGCCAACTAATTCATTCATAAGTATTATATGTAATTCATTATAAGTATTATATGTAAATTGCCCTGACAATTGTGTTTGTATTCCTATTTGAATCAAGATGGGATACAAAGAAATACCAAAAAATTTAAGAAGACAACTAAGTAATTTGAAAGTGTTCATATTTAAACTACAGACAGGGAAGCAAATGAGTTCTTCATTATGCTAGAACCTATCTCGCAGGTATTCAAAGGGCTTTGCAGTCTTCCTGAGCAGTGAAGCATATACTGACAGCATAGAACTGATACAAAGGCATCAAGCAAATGCTGCCCACAGTGTGAGGTGAGCGAACACAAGGCATTGGGTTGTCATGGGGCCTTTCCAGGTAGAGAGTGGGCAGGAGGCATTCGTGTCCTCCAGGGAGAAACTATATTCCATGCATCTCTGAATCCTCGACACCTTATAGGAAATGAGCAGCTAATACTTGTTTTTTCTTAAGATTTGACAGATTTGGCTTGCAACACAAATAAATACATATTTCTTAGTACCTCCTATATATCCAAGATTTGATAGACCTTAAGGAATGAGAACAATATAGAGACAGAAAGCAAATGGTAGAGAATTGTAGAAATAGGGAACAACATGAGCAAAGCAGATGAGAAATTATTCTGGGCGTCAACTTATTTGAAACCATAATAATGAACATTTTATACTCCGTTATCTTAAAATCCATTGATCTAGCTTGCACTTTGGATCTTTTACTCATGCATTAGTAATGTGGTTGGTTCATTGAGTTATGTAAATATTCTAAATGTTGACACATTCAGTTGCACAATATTTAAAAAGAATTACATCTCTCAACATCAGCACTGATCTCTTCAGAAAAGTCTTTAAATATTAGGAAACTTTCCAGCCTATTGTGGTGGATACAAGTTTTTCAAACTTCCGATTTTTACTTGAAAGCTTCAATTTATCACGGTAACAAATACTGTAATTTGTTTTCTTTGAAATGACAGTTTCACTTCATAGTTTTCTGTTAGCTACTCTTTCAAGTAGAAGTGGTGTTCCATGTAAAAAGAAATTAATTTGGCTCACAATTCAGTCACCCAAGTCATTTTTCTTGTGAAAACCATCATACTTAAGCTTGCAGCAGAGTGCTTTATACATACTTCCAATTTTGTCACAGACTATTGAAAAAATGTGCAGTCAAGAATTGCTATTTAATAAGATTAATATTTTTGCTGCTCCATCAAGGACATTCTCAAAACTCCCATTTTGTTATTATTTTGTTTTTGTTTTTACTTTTGTTTGTACACTCACTCTAGGTAATGAAGAAAACAATGCCTACTTATATAGTTTGGTACCACTGCTTTGATTTGGTGCCAAGGTGCCCATTAATGACCTATTATTGCTTTTCTACAACTAGTACAAATAATTTGTTTTTTTTCACACAGTGAAAAGACAAAAAATTTAAAATTTTTTTTCTGATAGTTTTATCCTCATAGCCCCTCTGAAGCAGTCTGGGGCCCCCAGCAGTGTGTGAACCATGCTTTGTGAACTGCTCATGGAAAATAGGGATCACTAAAGTCAATAAGAAAGGTTAATGCTAACAAAGCAAGGTTCTCTAGTACCTAAGTATTAGGGACCTAGAGCATTGTGCTCTAGAGGGTTATAGTTCATAGAATCATAGAGCTGTAAGGGAAGGGAAAGATCATCTTGACTGATCCCTGCATTTATACTAGTGAAAGACAGAAGAACTCCAAGGAGGTTCTGTGACTAACCTGAGGTCGCTCATTTTAACAATAGCAAAAATGAGAGTAGTGAGCAGTTTCAGAGTTTTGTGGCCTTTGGAAAAAAGGCACCTGAATCACTAAATCTCATATTCTTTGTTGTAAGTCAAAGATAAAATATCTGCATAACTTAGAAGGTTATGAAAAGCATATGAAACAGTGTACATCAGGAGGCTTTGAAAACTATACTGAAACTCTATGACAGGTTAAGGTCAGGAGAATTCCAATTCTCTAGGAAAATACTAACTTTCAGTGTCTTTCAGAAGAGTTAAGTCCCAAACATGACCTGAATCCTTGTATGTGTTGTGTGAATTTTCTGTATCAGGACATATATTAGGTTCTATTAGAAGATGACAGAATGAAATAATGAGAGGTTTAGGGAGTATAATCTAAACGATAACTATGTTAGAGAAGATCTGCCTTTGATGACTATTATTCAAAGACTATGCAGCGTTTTGTTGGAATATCCAAGTAACAGGCTATCCTCGTTCATTATTAATTGGATTTTCTGTTTAAGAATTAGTTGAACATAATTAAATATATTCTAGACAGTCCTAGAGAGGGTGATCCTTGTGAATGTCAGTTCTCACTGGACTTCAGCTGAACTAAAAACACTGCATTAAGTGATTCTGTGTGACCATAAACTCCTTTTTAAAAAAATAAATCCTACTTTTTTACCAATTCTTATTTTCCCATTTTCCCCAAAGTGTAACATCAGGGGTGGGAAGAGTAAGTTAATTGAGGACTTTAAATCATTTGGATTCTGGTGAAGGTTTTTATTTGAGAATTTGCTCTATTAAAGGCATGCTATTAAATTTACTCTTTAAATCTAAACAAGAGATGTTATCACTCAAAAACTTTTTGCTTTAGTTTCTCAGGTTAAACAATTGGCCTGTGTGTTCAGTATAAGACTTTGGTCTAGAAATATTCTTCCTTAAAAAATCAAATAAACAGAAATTAATGTAAAAATGACTAAATGTGTAAGGGAAAGTTAATGTCAGCAGTAATTGTAGAGTGGTGGACTATGGATTCTTTTTTGTTGTTAATCTAAATTCTCTAAATTTCTATTAAACTATGTCTTTTTTAAAAATAGACCCTATATTTTAGACCAGTTGTAGGTTCACTGCAAAATCGAGAGGAAGGTACTGAGATTTCCCATATACCCCCTTGTTTCCACTTATGTGTAGCCTACCCCATTTATCAACATCCCCCACCAGAGAAATTTTTTACAACTGATAAACTGCACTGACACATCATTAGTCCCCAGAGTCCACAGTTTATGTTAGGATTCACTCTTGTTATTGTACATTCTGTGGGTTTAGACAACAAATGTATAAGATATTTATTCACCATTGTAGTATTATACAGTATAGTTTCATGCCCTAAAAATCTTCTGTGCTTTACTTCTTCATCCCTTTCTCCTCCCTTAATCCCTGGCAACCATCTTTTTACTCTCTCTAATTTTGCCTCTTCCAGAATGTCGTAAGAATTGAAATCATACAATATGCAGACTTTTCAGATTAGCATCTTTCACTTAAGTTTCTTCCATATCTTCTCATGGCATGATAGCTCATTTCTTTTTAGCACTGAATAATTCATGGTTTGAATGTTCCATAGTTTATTTATCCATTAACCCACTGGAGGAAATCTTGGTTGCTTCCAGGTTTGGGCAATTATGAATAAAGCTGCTATAAACATTTGTATATAGGTTTTTGTGTAGACATAAGTTTTGAAGAGTTCTTGTATCTTTTCGATAGCAGTCCTTTATCAGATGTGTCTTTTGCAAATATTTTCTCCTAGTCTGTAGCTTATCTTCTTCTTTTCTTGACATTGTCTTCTGCAGGAGTTTTTAATTTTAATGAATTCTACCTTATCAATTCTTTCTTTCATGAATCATGCTTTTTCAATAAGAAAAAAGTAATTTTTCTATAAAGAGGAAAGCAAATTGTTGGAAACAAAGATAATAAGGAAAGAAAGAACATAAATTTGGCCAACATGTTCGCATTTGTAATAGCTATTTTCCAGTAGCTTATGTGAAGAGCTTTTCTAGACTGCCATTTTTCTCTGGCTTATAATACTCATAACCAAGCACAGAAGAGGGTGGTAATCATGACAGGGAAAAGTGATAATGGTAACGGCCATGGTAATATAAATATGTACTGACTACTTGCTGTGTGCCAGCCCTGAGCTGACTCGACGTATGTTATACCATTTAATTCTCAAAACAACCCTCTGGTGTAGGTATCACTTTTTGCCATTTTATAGGCAATATCATAAATAACTTCTGAGATTAGGCACTGGTATCTGAGCTGGAATTCAGATCTTAGGGTTTCAAAGCCCCATGAGTTTAAGTATCAACCTGTGCTACCTCAATAGAGGTATAATATAAAGAGTCTAATATAATACATAAAGAGTATAATAAGAAAATAATAACAACAATAGTATCAGGGTTTTTTGAGCCCTTCCTATGTGTGGAACCTGTGCTAGATACTTAACAAAATTACTGCATTTAAACATTACAAAACTCTCTGAAAGAGATATATTATTTTTTAATACTACAGCTCAGAAACAGGTTCAGACTCCAGGTCACATGGTTAGTAAAGCTCAGGTCTATCTGACTCCAAACTCTTGTTCCTTATCTGGTATACTCTATTCTTGGAAGAAGAACTAAGCAGGTAAATTAAAAAGACTTATTCTTTGCTACTGTAGTTGGATTTACAGAGTAAATATTAAAATGGAGGAAACCCCTTCTGTTAATGAAAAGGTAGTTCCAAAAGAGTCTCCCACTTCCCCTTTAGAAACAAATTGCATTATCAAGGAAACACAACTGGGTAGGTTTATTCATCTCAGTAGAATCAGGTAATGATAACTGAGACAGTTGGATTAACTAAAACTTTAACAAAGGTCTTTAACAAAGAATTAAAATTCATAATATGCACTGTTTATTCTTATGAGTAGAATTTGCTATCTGTTTTCCTCCCAGTAGGTTTTCATTCTTTTAATGATTTTACTCTAGATACGTTCTTCCCTCATCTCCCACAGGACTCTATCAAAAACGTTTCTCTTCCACTTATATCCATTCCCTGGCACCTCATTAGTTATGGGGTAAAATGCAAGTTCCCTCTCATGGTAGACAAGACAGTCTATGAATGGGCCCCATCTACCTTTCCAGCCTGGTCTTTTACAGTGTGCACTGAAAAGCAGTATTCTTTTTCCTAGATCCCGGCCATGGTTGATCCCCACACCTCCTGCCTGGGGTGCCATTCCTTGACCTCAGCCTTCCTTGTCTTTGCTGACTTCTCTTCCTTCAAATTCAAGTCAGGGCCTCCCTGACCCTCTCCACACTCCATTGGGTATCCCTGTGCTATCTTCCCGTAAAACCTCATCTATATATGCCACTGTACACGTGAAAGCTTACCTAAAAATTACCTAAATTTACCTGAAGGACAGGCTTCATGAAATTAGCACTGTTACACCTTATTGATAAATGGAGAAATGGGAAAGGGAAACAGACTAATGAGAATCCATTTAGTGTCATGAGCCCATAAGCATGTCACTTTGGGGAATGCCCTTTGATCTCCAGCTGTGAATCAAGGCCCCTTAGTGTTGACCCCGTCATGGCTACAAAGTGTAGAGTGCAGGAGCATGGTTAAGGCCTGGCACTGTCACTCACAGTCAGAGAGATTTGGGCAAACCAAACTTTGAGGCTATGTATAAAGTAGGATGATGATATTAATGTACCTAAATTAATGATTTAATGTATAGATGTTCAAGTCAGGGATGAAAAAGAACATCGGACACCCTACAGTATGATTCAAATAAAGATCATTAGCTATAAAGGCGAAAATAGTGAAAAATTCAGTGAATGAATAAATGTGTTACTTACTCGGGGTACGAAGAATTAAACTACTAAAACAATTTTGATGTTTTAAGAATATCTAAAAAATTAATATTTTACAATGGATTAGGTTACTATTATTGCTTTTATAGAAAAAATAACAGGTGTCTTGGGCTGAATTCTAAGTGCTGTGTGGCCTTTTTGAGTACAGCTGATTTCTCATGCATCTGATGGGCACCATAAGGATTTCTAGTACACTGCGGTTCCGTGAATCAGGTTCCAGGTTTTTTTAAATATTTCACTTCCTCATGTGGTAGTGAATTTGTAGTGAATTGGTAAATTTAGTTTTTTCTCTTCCCGGTGCAGGTTGCAACAACATGGTGAGATTATTAAAGTATTCTCAGGATTTTCACTCGGATTACAATGGTTCTTTAGTTTAGTGTCGTAAAAATTTACATCTTACAATACTGATTCTTTTCTTCCAGGTACCTGCTACGTAATTATTTCCAAGTGGTTTGAATTTATTGTTACTATCCTTTTGTTTTTAAATTCCAGTTTAACTGCATTATGGGCAAACATGGCCTTTATGACTTAGATTTGTGTTTTGAAATTATTTTTGTAATCTAATCTAATACATGACTTTTTTTAACTACTTCATGAATGTTTTTTAAAAGAATATATTCTCTTTGGTAACAAGTTCTATGTGTGATAATTACCTAGTTTTATTATTTATAGGCTTTTTTGTTTTCATCATAATTTCAGAAATGTTATTCTAATATGATTATAGACACATACACTGCTTCTTCCATTTTCGACAGTTTTTTTTAAATTTATTCATTTTTTTACAGCTATGTTGATAAATGGCCAATCTATCTTTGTGATAGATTATAACTTTTCTCAACATGATATAAATCTTTTTATCTTATTCTGTACTTTTCACTTTGATTTCTATTTTGTCTATTATACGTCCTGCCCATTTGATTTTTTTATTAGCATTTGTCTACTTTTTCTGTTTCAATCATTTTGTACTTTGCTATATTTGTCTGATGTAGACAGCATATAGTAAATCACTAAGAATATATTACTGAATTAAAAGGTAATAATCCCTCCGTGTAATACATTCTAGTGGAGCAGGGTGACAGAGACACCCTGAACAAAAAAGAATAATTACATACTTTGATAAGCTTTTTGAAGAAAACAATGGGGACCCATACGGAGGTCAAGCTAAATAAGGTAATCAGTGATGTATTGTCTCTTATCTTACCTTAGGTCCTTATTCCTGCCATCTTTTCATTTTTTCTGTTTAAGCATAATTTATTGTTTAGTTTTATTTTCCCTCTCTTGTTTTTTTATTACTGATAGAGGGTATTTTCCCTTCTATTTATTTGAGATTACACATCTTAATTTTTTTAAAGATTTAATTATTTATTTTGGAGGTCAAGAGAGAGCGAGAGCGAGCATGAGTGAATGGGAGCAGGGGCAGAGGAAGAGACAGAGAGAGAGAGGGAGAGAATCCTGAAGCAGACTCCCCGCTGAGCTCAGAACCCAACGAGGGACTCAATCCCAGGACCAGGAGATCAAGACCTGAGCAGAAACCAAGAGTCAGCCACCTAACCAACTGAGCCACCCAGGCACCTGTTACACATCTTATTTATACATCTATTTAAATGTGTAATTTTTGAGTTAGTACCTAGAGTTAATCAGTATTTACCCCAAACAGGAAAAAGACCTGACTCTCATCATGTCCACCTGCTTTTACCCTGAGCACATGAATATTACCATCCATTTTGTGTTCCCCTGAGATTTTAGTTTCATATATTTAGTACTTTTTGCATTATATATTAATAACTGTTTGGACTAATCATCACATTGTGCTCAGTTTTGGTTTGATTGGTTGTGTCTATGTATGTGTGTATTCCAATTTTATGTCTACATATTTTTCTTTTTAGAATCTATTTTTTATTTACTGGAGTATATCCTCAAGCAATTCTTTCAGAAAGGGCTTATGAGCAGAAATTTCAGATTATGTTGTGACAGTTTGAAACATCTGTATATTTCAAATACTATAGAAAGCTTTATTTCATTGAGTCATATTTTCAGGACAAAATTTCTCAGTTTGGTAATTACTTAATTTTTTAAAGACCTACAGAGGAGAATATTTTTTAAGTATGGATACAGTTTAATTTTGGTTGCTATTCAGCAAATAGTTGGAAGGAGTAGGAAGCTGTCACTGATAAATTTATTATAGAAAGAGTTCAAAGGAGTGGGCCATTGACTTCATCATATAGGAATGATTGTTGCTTTGATACAGATTCTCCAATTATGCAGTCAATACTTTGAAGATATTGCTGATGATTCCCTAAAATTGGCAATTTCAAAGATTCCATCCCATAGTTTGTCACCTATTTTTTCCTTACGAAAGCAAAGCCACCGGTATATGAGTTGTGATGGAATTAGCCTTCCCTGTGGGCTACCTGTTTGAATCTATCCATCTGACCCATCTGGCCTTGTCACTTTTGATCATGGGAGCTATTCTGACCACATTATACAGAAAGCTCATGCCAGCTGCAAAGTTTATATCTAAATTGCCTCAAGTTCCTTTTTAACAGTTTATACAATCAGTCTTATACTCTCCATAACATAATGTTGCCAAAAGAGGTTAACTTCTAAAATAATTTCAAAATTCAGTAATTGGTGAATACATTTGTTCATTTATGAAATGCAAAATTCCATCCAACGTAACCATGTATTTAGCCGTATTTATTGAAGAAACACTCTGTGCAGAGTAACATTCTGATCAGACTGCTGATCAGACATAGTCTGCATCACAGTTAATACTTAGTAAATTACATGGGAAACATCCACCTTTGCATATATATTTTTTAACAATGAAATAATGCCATATTTTTATGGTATAAATAATGACTAAAATTAGAAGAGGAATCACTTTCAAGGATATTTTTATTTGCAATATATACACTTCATGAATGTTTTTACCTAAAATTATAAAGTTACCTCAGTTATCTAACAGAAAGCAATTTGTTTAGGAATCTTTATCATATCAACTCTAAAGAAGTGTCGTTGGATAAGAAATATGACTTTGGTTTCCACTGATAGGTTGTTTTGGAACACGAGAATCAGACCTAATTTTTTTCCTTTACTATCAAGGCATAATATAAATAAATATGTCACCTGATAAATGCTCCTGGTGTTAGATGACACACAAAACTTTCCTACAAATGAATATACTTATTAATGGTCAGAGGCATATATAATTCTCCAGAACATTTAAATTAGCATTTTAGTAATATTATTTGAAGGATAACTATAATGCCAAAAATGATCATGTATTAACAGTCAATTTAACTGATTTGGTATAGCAGTTTAAACCTATATATTTTTTATTGTCTTATTTTTTAAAAAAGATTTTATTTATTTATTTGACAGAGAGAGAGAGAGATCACAAGTAGGCAGAGAGGCAGGCTCCCTGCTGAGCGGAGAGCCAATCCGGGGCTTGATCCCCGGACCCCGAGATCATGACTTGAGCTTAAGGCAGAGGCTTTAACCCACTGAGCCACCCAGGTGCCCTATTTTCTTATTTTTTATTTGTTTTAGTTTTTGAGAGCATGTGCACTAGCACACACAGAAGTGGGGGTTGGGGAAAGAGGGGCAGAGGGGAAGAGAGAATCTTAAGCAGGCTCCACACTCTGCATTCTCATCCTGAGATCATGACCTGAGCCAAAATCAAAATCAGACATTAACCACTTAACCAACAGAGCCACCCAGGCACCCCATAAACCTGGGGCATTTATTGCATAAAGCAATAAATTTACATGTGCATGTAGTAATTGGGAATTTTTTCTTATTCATTTAATTATAATATTTAATGATCTTGATAGATCAGATTTCCATGAACATTTATTGACTGCCTGTAGTGTTCAAAAACATCAATTACTTTTTTAAAGAAATTTAAGAAAGGCTTTAAAAGACTATACTTAGGAAGAAATGTTTACTCAATGTTAGAATCTTTTAAAAAATCCTAATTTAGATCTAAGAAACAAGTAACACCTTTAGCTTGCTGGTAAGATTTGGTCTATGGCATGTTTCTTCTAATTCCTTTCTCTCTATTTCCATCGCAAGTTAAGAGTTTCTAACAGCATCTTTCTTCTTGCCTACTGGAAGGGAAAGCCTATAATTTATGTAATTGGAGACAGTTTAAGCAGGATGAATTTTAAGTTTTGGATAATCCCTTTTATTCTGGTATTCTGAATTCTTAAAGAACTCTAATGGGAAATAAGTAGAATTTTAGTGGACTTCGGTGACCAAAGAATTTTTATTAAGGATACCCACACAAAAGAATGAAGGAGGGGGCACCTGGGTGGCTCAGTTGGTTAAGCGACTGCCTTTAGCTTGGGTCACGATCCCAGAGTCCTAGGATCGAGTCCTGCATTGAGCTCCCGGCTCCATGGGGAGTTTGCTTCTCCCTCTGACCTTCTTCTTCTTCTTCTCTCTCTCTCTTTCCCAAATAAATAAAAATAAAATCTTAAAAAAAAAATGAATGAATCATGGAGAAAGCAGTGTCTTGATTCCAACTGAGTTACTAATCTCATGTACTCAAAGATCCATTTGAAATATAAGACTTAGAGATCCCCCACCCATGTTTTAGGGATGAAGCCTTTGGGCCCACCTGCGTGTGTTAGTAGTTTACTTGTGATCCAGGCTGATCATCACATCACAAACCTGCACTTGCTCAGAAGCCAGTGCAGATCATATAAACATGAATTGACTCTACTGACTTTTATTCCACTTGATATCAGTGCATTATTAAACACATGTACTTCTGAGAATAACTTACTACAGAATAGCCAAATCTTTTATCTCAAAATTTCCAGAATTTCTTTCACATCACTTAACTAATTTGCTTCTCATAATAATGTGGCCATTAATTTGTTTCTCACATAATGTAATCACAGAATAGGCAATGTGATTTTCACTTTGCAGACAAATAAACTGAGACTCAGCATCCCTTATTAGTTAGCAGCAGAGACAACAAGTTTCTGGATTTTCTGACCCTATTCATTCCACTGCTCTCTCTACTATAATACATGCTTTTCTAAAAGTGATTGTGAAAAATGTGTGAAATGAAATTTGAATGAAGTCAGAAGGGGAGAGTGGATAGCAGCTGCTGTATGTACCTAAATCTGTTACTTAGCTGGTTTATGATTACAGTGAAAAATGGAGCCATAATGTTGTTTAGAAAGATTCAGCAAGCATTTTGGTCAGTGTACTTTATTAAAAACCCTTCTGGAGGGGCTCCTGGGTAGCTCTTTTATTTTAGCATCCAACTCTTGATCTCAGCTCAGGTCTTGATCTCAGAACTATGAGTTCAAGCACCACATTTTGCTCCACGCTGGGTGTGGAGACTACTTAAAACAAAACAAAAGCAAAAACGCTTCTGTTCACAAAAAGAAATAAAAAGTATTGAAATTGTCAAAGAAGAAGTCAAACTCTCTCTCTTTGCAGATGACATGATACTTTGGAAAACCCAAAAGACTCCACCCCCAAACTACTAGAACTCATACAGCAATTCAGTAATGTGTCAGGATACAAAATCATTGCACAGAAATCAATTGCTTTCCTATACACTATCAATGAAACTGTAGAAAGGGAAATTAAAGAATAGGTTTCATTTACAATAGCACCAAAAACCATAAGATACTTTGGAATAAACCTAACCAGAGAGGTAAAAGATCTATACTTGAGGAACTACAGAACACTCATGAAAGAAAATGAAGAAGACACAAAAAGATGGAAAAACATTCCATGCTCCTGGATCAGAAGAATAAACATTCTTAAAATGTCCATGCTACAAAATCTATACTTTCAACACCCTCCTGATCAAAATACCATTGGCTTTTTTCAAAGTGCTGGAACAAACAATCCTAAAATTTGTATGGAACCAGAAAAGACCCCAAATCACCAAGGAAATGTTGAAAAAGATAAAGCTGGGGGCATCACGTTGCCTGATTTCAAGTTATATTATGAAGCTGTGATCACCAAGACAGCATGGTAGTGGCACAAAAACAGACACACAGACCAACGGAACAGAATGGAAAGCATAGATATGGACTCTCAACTCATGGTCAACTAATCTTCAACAAAGCAGGAAAAAATATCCGATGAAAAAAAGACCATCTCTTCAATAAATGGTGCTGGGAAAATTGGACAGCTATATAGAGAAGAATGAAACTGGACCATTCTCTTACACCATACACAAAGATAAACTCTAAATGGATGAAAGACCTCAATGTGAGACAGGAATCCCTCAGAATCCTAGAGGAGAACATAGGCAGTAATTTCTACATCAGCCACAGCAACTTCTTTCAAGACATGTCTCCAAAGGCAAGGGAAGCAAAAGCAAAAATGAACTTTTGGGACTTCATAAGATAAAAATCTTCTGTACAGCAAAGGTAACAGTCAACAAAACAAAGAGGCAACCCATGGAATGGGAGAAGATACTTGCAAATGACACTACAGACAAAGGTCTTATATCTAAGATCTATAAAGAACTTCTCAACTCAACATCCAAAAAACAGATAATCAAGTCAAAAAATGGGCAGAAGACATGAGCAGACACTTCTCCAAAGAAGACATACAAATGGCTAACAGACACATGAGAAGGTGTTCATCATCATTAGCCATCAGGGAAATTCAAATCAAGAGCACATTGAGATACCACCTTACAGCAGTTAAAATGGCAAAAATCCAGGCAAGAAAAAGCAAATGTTGGAGAAGTTGTGAAGAAGGGAACCCTCTTACACTGTTGGTGGGAATGCAGTTTGGTGCAGCCACTTTGGAAAACAGTGTGGAAGTTCCTCAAAAAATTAAAAGTAGAGCTACCGTATGACCCTGCAATTACACTATTGGGTATTTATCCCAAAGACACAGATGTAGTGAAAAGAAGGGCCATATACACTCCAATGTTCATAGCAGCAATGGCCACAATTGCCAAACTGTGGAAAGAGACGAGATGCCCTTCAACAGACAAATGGATAAAGAAGGTGTAGTTCATATACACAATAGAGTATTACTCAGCCATCGGAAATGATGAATACCCAACTTTTGCATCAACATGGACGGGACTGGAGGAGATTATGCTGAGTGAAATAAGTCAAGCAGACAGAGTCAACTATATGGTTTCACTTACTTGTGGAACATAAGGAATAGCATGGAGGACATTAGAAGAAAGAAGGGAAAAACGAAGGGGGGGAATCAGAGGGGATGACGAACCTTGAGACACTGTAGACTCTAAGAAACAAACTGAAGCTTTGGGGGAGGGGATGGGTTGGCCTGGTGATGGGTATTAAGGAGGGCACGTATTGCATGGAGCTCTGGGTGTTATATGCAAACATTGCATCTTGGAACACTACATCAAAATCTAATGATATACTGTAGGGCGACTAAGATAATATAATAAAAATAATAATAATTTAAAAAACGTCTTCTGTTCACACTCAGATAAGTGCTAATGGGGATCATCAAGATGAACTGAAATGCTATAAAAGGATTTTATTTCATAAAGAATCTTTTCATTAATAATAAACTATATCTCTCATCCCAGGCTCAGAGTTTCTAACAGTGCCTTTTATTTCATTTCCTAGCACTATATCGAACCACTTATAGAATGAGAATTTTTATTTTGCATTTAATGACGCCTCCTTGACCATATTAAGAGTAAAATAGATGTACATATAGACACATATATAGTATACATATTATATACATCCATATTGAATATGTGTTTCTCCAGAGTATAGCTCAAAACTTTCCACATCTCACCATCTTGTTACCACCGTAACACATGCCAGCATGCACCACATGGATGCCTGAAATTGCCTCTCCAGAATGATCTCATACTGTCTTCCCTTTTCCCCAATATTCAAAATTATTTTTTCTGTTGTATTTTCTTTTGGGTGTTTTTTGTACTTCACTGTGAATATTTTTTTCTGTTCTTCTATTTCTTGTTCATGTTGTATGCATTCCTGCCTCAGCATTTTTCCTTATTATTCCCTGTGCCTTGAATGCCGTTTCTTCATATCTTATCATGTCCAGCTGCTTCTTGTCTTTCACATTATGACTCCAATAATAGTATCGCCTGCTTTAGAGAGGGGATATCCTGGCAGTAGCATCTGAAATAGAATTCCTCTCCACTCCATTACCCCTATATAACTTACCTGAAAGTAATCTTTATATAGAGTAATTGTTATTTTATCTATAGGAGTGGCCTTGCTCTTCCATAGTGCCATCTCCATTTGTCTGTCTCGTTCTGTAGTGCCCTTTTGATTAGTTGCAAAGATTTACATGGTAATGGAATTATCTGCCTCTTAAAGCTCCATAAAATTTGTCTATAAAACTGTCTAGGCCTGGTTCTTTCATTAAAGGCTTTGTTTTCATTTTGTTTTTCAACAGCAGCACTTACTTTTTTCATGGCTGTTGAGTTTTTGAAATACTTGTTATGTCAGTTTGGGTCAATTATATCTTCCTGTAAAAATCAGTCATTTAATAGAAATTTTAACTTCTGTGCCAAAAATATTTTAGTGTTCTCTTGCAAATTTTAATACTCTTCATTTATTTTGTTAAATGTGCTTTTTCATTTTTAGTTTTAGGTATTTGTTTTCTCTGAGCATCTGCATGTATAACCACACAAATTTGGGTTCTGGAGTCAGGCAGACATGAATAATTCCAAAACCCGATGGAGGAACTTAGTGAGTGAATATAAGCAAGTTAATTATATTCTCTAAGATTCAGTTTCTTCATCTGTGAAATAGGAATTATACTATTGATCACAAAAGTTTGTTGTGAGGATTAATTAGTGATGTACATATGAACTGTTGAGTCCTGAGGCTAACACACAGTAAATTCTGCATGACAGTTAGCTCTTGCATTGCCATTATTCTTACTAGAAGTAATACTTATTAAAATAATTATTTTAAAATTAAACTATACAGTTGCTATTGTGCATACTTCAAAATGAAGTAGGTTAAATCTTTAGTTAAAGTATGTTGGTTTTAATTCTTTAACTAATTTCTACTTTTGACATTTTTTCTTCTTGCTTGAATTACATTTCTTTTGTTATTAGAAAAAACTTGTATTATAATTTAAAATTTCTGAGAAAGAAAATTTCATTTCCAAGGGTTTAGGAGGCAATGTAGGATAGCGGTTAAGCTAAAAGTTTTGACATGAGACTTCCTGATTTTCAATGCTGCCATCACCTCTAATTAACTAGGCTTTACTTGTGCTCTTCATCTGTAATATGCAGACAATAATAATAAGTACTGCACGAGGTGGTTGGCAGCATTAAATTAACAAATATAAGTAAAACTCATAAAGCAGTATTTGTAGTATTCAGTTAATCTTAACTATTATATTTTGGTTATTTATATATATGTTTTTAAAGATTTTATTTATTTATTTGACCCAGAGAGAGAGGTCACAAGTAGGCAGAGAGGCAGGCAGAGAGAGAGGGAAATAGGCTCCCTGCTGAGCAGAGAGCCCAATGCGGGGCTCGATCTCAGGACCCTGAGATCATGACCTGAGCTGAAGGCAGAGGGTTTAACCCACTGAGCCACCCAGGCACCCCGATTATTTATATTGTTATTATTAATTACTGTTTCTATTGCAGTCTGGTCAGGTCATGGGGTCTACTTTCTTTTCTTCTATATCTCTTTTAATGTATACTTAATATACCAAGTCATACATAGTATGTCAGATCAACTTTTATCAATATATAATTTTTGATAGATAATTGAATAAATTTGATAGATGAATTGATAATTCAAAAAATACTGTTTTTATAAGGTTGACATTTTATAATTATTAAAACATCCATAAAATTTTATAATATTCAACTTCTCTACAGCTTTCTTTGGTTTGAACCCTTCAATACCCTGTCCTGTACTTGCCTCACCATCTACCAGTTAGAACTCTACAAGCCTTCCATAAGCCCTCTTTATCATGTTAGTTAGATGAGGATATTCCTTATTTACTATTCACCTAGAAATGAAGTTTGGGAGAATTAACGAGCTATGTACATGATTTGTGTTGCCATGTTGGCATCCGAAGATGTTTTCTTTAAGGAAGACTGAGTGTATGGTAGGTTAACAACTGTGCTTTGTAGGTGAAACTTCTCTTTCCAGTTGGGGTGTGTGGTGAATGCACATAAGCAGAAATAGGAGAAATCCCTAATTTCTAGGAAGTGCATATAAGTTGTAAGGCTTTTGCCATGAATACTTAATGAGTTTTCACTCTGTGTCAGGCATTAGATTAAATGATTCTTAAGTACTATCTTATTTATCTTATCATCCCCATTTTATAGGTATTAAAGCTGAGGCTTAATGAAAACAAATAACTTGTAAGCGTAAATAGTTATAAATGTCAGATGAGAATTAAAACCCAAGTCTGTCTGATTCCAACCTCATGTTCCTAACCTCTGTACATGTTGAGGATAACAAGAAAGGAAGATAATGCACCTGTAAAGTTGTTGTTCTCTAACATTAAGTCAAAAGCAGACGAAGCTTTGAGCAAAACTCTCCAGAGACTAAATCTAAGACTGGATTAATAATCTAGTCCGGCTATGGAGTAGCTATGTGCACCTGATTCTGTAATCATGCCCAAGATTCCAACCAACGGTGCCCAAACGAAGCACAGCATAGCCACTGCAGTGTAAAAGGGATTGGCAATTGGAAGAACAGCGCCCATGCTTCATGCAGCCCCTGCCGTTTTTTGGCATCTGCTTCCTTACTCTTGGAATGTGTCTTGGATGCATGCTCTTGGATTCATCTCCTGCTTGGCCTATCCCAGTGCCTTATGCAGAAGAAGTCCACAGAAAAGTTACCTACTCATTCGGCATTCATATACTGAATGTCAACCCTGTGTTAGAGACTGGTTTACATGGTAGAAATACTGCAGTGAGCAAAACAAAGTACTTCCTAGACTTTACATTACAGTGGAGGGAGCCAGAGAAAAATCAGATACATATAAATACTGTCAAATAGTGATATGAAGAAAAATAAGTGGCAGTGAGGAGACAGAACATCATGGAGCCAATGTCATTAGGTAGGGTGGTCAGGATAGACCTCTCTGCAGAGGTGACATTTGAATACTACTAGCCTGGATGAAGTAAGGAAATAGATTCTAAATAGTTGGTGAAGAAGATATCAGGGAAAAGAGGCACAGACGCAGAGGTCTTGAGGCTGCAGAGTGCTTGGAATAGATATTTGGTAAATGCATAAATGACTGATTAGACGGGTAGGAGTGGATACATAGGAAGTATCTATTGAATTGGGAGGCATAGGAATGAATGGACTGCCCACCAATTCTCCAGCACTCCTGGACACTCCATCTTTTCAAGCCTCTAGAGGCTTCTCGGGGCAGTGCCATCATCCACTAGAGAGGAAATGGAGCAAGTGCTACTTTACTTACCTAATCACAGGGAGAAGAACAGATGGGGTGATGGGAGACAGAAAGGTATGAGGAAACTGATCCGCTTCAAATGTAAACATTTTAGTGATGCATTTGAAATCCACATTTTGAATACCAAGGAGAATGAACAAAAGAACCAGCAATTAAGTTTTGAATAGTTACATAATACTGCTAAATGTCACTTTACTTCATAGAGCACTATGTCCAAACTATAAAGTTAAATGGATATAGCTTTGACTTTAATTCTGGAATAACTTTTTTAGGCACTTAACAGAGAGGTTCAGGAAGAATATTAGGAGGAAACATAGAGCTACATGCCATTCAAACTATTTACAAATGTCAATGTTACAGAGCTAGCAAAACTGTAATTACACTGATTGAAGCTGTGATGTGGTGTTTTTCATCAAGTGGTTGCATTATTAAAAGTTTTTTTTAACAGCAAAGTACAGTTTCTAAAAGTATCTTATATCTTGAATTTTTAATGAATATCTGCTTACCATATTGCATTCTGATAATATAGAAACTAGTTTTTCCTTTTAAAATAATGACTATAATTGTTTTAGATTACGTTTTGAACTACAGGTTTGGTTTAAGGTTTCATCAGTTAATTTAGCATTTTTTGGCAAATATTTATGAATTATGTTTAAAGAGAACTTCTATAGTGATAATAACACATCTCCTATGCATATTTTTATATTGTATACTGAGTACCATGAGTTGGATTCCTTAACATTCAAATAGAGCCTTACCTTGTTTTTTGATCATCACAGAATTTTGTAGCTGGAGATGGTTTATAAGATTTACTTACCCCTCTGCCGTCTTTCTTTTTACAAATAAAGAGACAGAACTCAGGGGAGAGCGAGGACTTCTTCAGGATCATAGAGCAAGTGGCAAAGTCAGGACTAGGACTGGAGTCTTTTGGCCTCTGGTGTTCTTTTGTCCTGAAAAAAAGAAGAAAAAAAGAACCATAGGCCCTTTTAAAAAAAAAAAGATACTTGAGAAATTAAAATCATCCTATAGAGTTATATTCATTTTGAATTTAATTTAATTTGGTAGATTTTAATACAGATACCCCAACATACTATTAAAAGTTACTTTCAGGAGAAATGTTTATGTAGGAAAGCAAAATTGTTTTTTGTGAGCCCTGAAGAAGCAGGAAAGTACATGTCTTGCTTATTTTCAGTTTGGTTACTTTAAAATAGCTAGAGGGCCACAGCTAAAAGATGAAGGTTCAAATTATGCAAGTGTACACATGGACCCAGTCATCTAGCCCAATTCACGTTATTCCCTCTGCCTAGAGGGCTCTGCCCACTTCCCTTCACAAGTTGGCTCCTCCATAGCCTTTCTATTGCCCTGATGACATTCATGGGTGGCTCCCCATTTCCTGATTTTATTGCATTTATTTTCTTCATAGTATTCACTGCTCTGTGTGTGCATGTGCATATGTGTGTGTTTAGTTTAGTTTCTTTCTTATTTAATGGACTGTAAACTCCAACAAGGCATTTTCTATGTCTTTTTGGTTCACTACTACATAGAAGGTCTATGTAAGTAACATAGGAAGCACCTAGGAAATGTTATATGAATAAATGACTCTGTGAGTAAATGAAATGACTGTATGATTAAGTGTGAAGGAATTGTGATCAAAGTATAGTTAACAATAGCTTTAGCTTTCTGCCATATTTGACATGACTGTAAAAGATGTAGAACCCTTCAAGGCACTTTATAATTCCCTGAAATTGTAAAACAAATCTTGAAAAGGTCTGTCAACTAGATGAAGAGTAGTTTGAACCATTGTCAGTGATTTGTAGTGCTTCAGAAGATCAGAAATTCTGAACATTGGGAAGGAATTTTCTTTAATAACAAACACTGAATTAATACAGCTTCATATTGTTTTATGCTAAGTCAACATCTTGATATAGTTCTGTGGCAACAGAATTTAACAGATTTTATGAATGTGTAGAGAATTGAGAGTTGCATTGAAATACATATTTCGTGATAAAATGCACATCGTACAGCAAGACAGATGCATATAACACTTTATCTGTGCATGTGGGGGGACCTCTAGTCCATATGGAATGTATCAAACCAGAGTATTAAAGGGATAACTGAATTGAGATCCTCATTTTTTAAGAAGTGAAATCTAGACAGATTAGCTGATTTATCTATTTCACATCCTTTTTCTGGAATGTGATGATCTAAATCAACACATAACTGACTTCTCTCGCACCGTGAGGTACAGAATTTAGGATAACAGAACACAGGCTTCAGAGCCATAGAGACCTGGAGGAAATCACAGGTCTATCATGGTCCAGGCCAGCTTGATGATTTCTTTATAAAATAGTGATAGTACTACCACCTAATGCATTGTCGTTTCAGTAAGAATTCCTGTGTCAAGTACATAGCATAGTTTCTGAACCACAATTGGTATTCAGTAAATATTAGTGTCCTCTACCTTTTCTTAAATGTCATTTCTCTTGATATAATGTCTAATATAATAGGAAATCCACAGTGTTGCTATAAGACAATCTGTTTATTGATCAGTTAAAGCTATTAAAATGTCAATTATAATGACCTAGAAAAATATAAGACAAAATACTATAAAAACTTAAGTGACAAAATGTCTCAGAGAATGCTTCTCAAATTAGAAAGAGAAAAAGTGTGAAATAGAGGGAGGAGAGGTAGGGAAAGAAGGAAAAGAAAAAGGAAAATGCAGAATGAAAATTTCAAATGTTAGCTTAAAATAAAATCACACCTAATTCTTAATGTTACTAGCTACAAACAAAAGCTTGTATATATATTATATACAGTTGACCCTTGAACTGGATGGGTCCTTTTATATGCAGTTTTCTGTAAATACAGTATAGTACTGTCAATGTATTTTCTCTTCCTTATGATCCTAACATTTTCTTTTCTCTAGTTTACTTTATTGTAAGAATAGTGTATAATGCATACAACATATAAAATATGTGTTAATCAAATGTTTATGTTATCAGTAAGGCTTCCCATAAATAGTAGACTATTAGTAGTTAAATATGGGGAGAGTCAAAAGTTATACTTGAATTTTAGACTGTGCAGGGGATCAACATCCCTAATCCCAGCATTGTTCAAGGTTCAGCAGTATATATCTCCTTCTAAGTTTCTTCTGATCTTTCAGAGTTGTATTGATATAAGCCCATTAATAGATGGCTTTGCTCATATTTCCATGGCCAAATATTTCAGAAGATAATATTTTGACAGTTGAAATGCCAGTATTCAGAAGGAAGAGAAAGTATGCCATTTTCCATGTCATCCAGTTGATAGTGACTGACCGGGGAAGATTTCCTCACCCACCTAGATTTGCCAACCTTTTTAGTTCACATCCATACCCAAATAGATGGCTCATAGTTCAAACTTGAATAACCATCTAAAATATTGATTAACCAGAAATGTCAACTCTGGCTATTTGAAAACTGAGTGTTTTTAAAATATCAGGTATTGTGACTGAAAGAAGCATTGATTAAGTCTGTTTTCCCAATGATTTTATTTTAGAGAGGGTAAAAAAGGCTGTGCTCCAAGAACCAAGTAGTCAGCCATCTTTTCTGGAAAACTCTCTTGAATAGAGAGCATTGGAAAAGGCACTGGAAGTTCTGAGAATGATTCTCTCTCCTCTCAAAAATCTTGCATTCTTCTTGAGACACACAAATTAAATGATATAAGTAAGAACAAAAAGATTTCTTAGAAAAGATAATCCATGGTGTGACTTTTCTGAAAACTGCATTATGAAGGTAGTCCAAGATGGTGGCCCAGGAAAAACCTCCTTCCATTGACAAACCAGGCCTACACAGCTACATATAGAATAATGCCCACAGAAAAAGAACTGAAAGTTAGCTGAACAGCTCTTTCCACAACAAGGGATCAAAGGGATACACTGAGATAAGTGGGAGAGGCAGAGGCACAGTCTCACCAAAAACCCCACTGCACATGCAAACCACAATAGGGAGGGATTGCATGGGCCCAGAGCTTCTCCCTGAGGAGTGAGGGGTTTGTGCCCCCACACTGAACATCACAATGAGTTGGAACCTACAACCAGAAAGAAGAGGACCAAAAATGTCTGCCTTTGGAAATAAACAGAACTTATATCCAGGGAACTCAGGCAGCTATGAGGATCTCAGATACTCATTTTGAGGGGCTTATGCCTAAACTCAATTTCCTGGGACCCAGCACAAAGGCAGCAATTTGAGAAGTGGAATATATGTGAAGGAGATTCATTTGCTGATTTTAAGGCATCTGCAAGGGGGGGCAGGGACCAGGTGAGACTTTCTTTGGGGAAAGAGGTGCATGCTAGTGCTGGCAGGTATGCATGGACACAACTTTGCTAAAACCAAGGGTTTGGTCCTGCCCCAACATCCTTACCCCTGCATTGCTAAAGCTACAGGTGAATCAGCCCCCAGTGCTTCCTTAGATTCACTAAAGCTGTGGGTGTGCCCCACTCCCAGAACTCTTTCCTAGCCTTGCTAAAACCCCAAGTGTGCTTCACCCCAATGTGCTTCCCCTGCATCACAAAATCTGCAGACATGCCCTGCCCTCAACACTCTCCTGCAGCATTGCTAAACACAGTCCATACATGAGATTCCCCTCAATTACCTGGCTCTGGTGGCCAGAGGGGCCTGTGTTCCTGGGCCTCATGGGACTAAGAGTTGGAAAGACAATTTTGGGCGAGATACCATACCCAGGGCTCTGCACAGATAGCAACAGAAACATCTTAAAAGCAGCAAGAGAAAACAACTTGTTATGTATAGGGGAATCCTTATACATTTTTCAGCAGAAGTTTTGCAGAACAGAAGGGAGTGGCATGATATATTCAAAGTATGAAAGGAAAAAACTTCTAGCCAAGAAGATTCTACCTGGCAAGGTTATCGATGAGAATTGAAAGAGAGGTAAAGAGATTTCCAGACAAACAAAAGCTAAGAGCTCATCACCACTAATCCAATCTTACAAAAAAAATGTTAAGAAGACTTCTTTAAGCTGAAAAGAAAAGGCACTAATAACAAAAAACATATGAAAGTAAAAATCTCACTGGTAAAAGTGAATATAAACATAGTGGATTAAACATATATAAAGCTAATATGAAGGTTAAAAAACAAAAAAGAAGTGACTATGCCTATAATTATTAGTCAGAGGATACACAAAAAGATGTAAAATACAACATCAAAAAATGAAAGGGGATAGTAAAAACAAGAATTTTAAGAATGTGTTCAAATTTAAGTTGCTACCAACTAAATATAGACTTTAATGTATATATAGGCTGTCATATGTGAACTTCATGGTAAACACAAAGCGAAAATTGTAGACAGACAAAAAAATCAGAAAAAAATATGAACATAATTCTAAAGAAAGTCATCAAACCACAGAGAAGAGAACCAGAAAGGAACAGAGAGGAACTATAAAACACACACACAAATTAATAAAATGGCAATAAGTACATACTTATCAGTAATTACTTTGAATGTAACTGGACTGAATTTTTCAATCAAAAGACACAAAGTGTGTCAGTGGATAAAAAACACAATTATGCTGAGTGAAATAAGTCAAGCAGAGAAAGACAATTATATGGTTTCACTTACTTGTGGAGCATAAGGAATAACATGAAGGACATTAGGAAAAGGAAAGGAAAAGTGAATTGGGGTAAATCGGAAGGGGAGATGAAGCATGAGAGACTGTGGACTCTGAGAAACAAACAGAGTTTTGGAAGGGAGGGGGTGGGGAGATGGGTGAGCCTGGTGGTGGGTATTAAGGGGGGCATGCATTACATGGAGCTCTGGGTGTGTTTCATGAACAATGAATCTTGGAACACTGAAAAAAACCCGCAATTCATTTATGTAATTTTCTATAAGAGACTCACTTTAGATCTAAGGACACACATAGACTGAAAGTAAAGGTTGGAAAAAAGATATTTCATGCAAATAGAAACCAAAAGAAATCTGATATAGTTATACTGATATCAGAAAAAATGGACTTGAAAGCAAAGACTGTAATAAAAAACAAGGATATTACATAAATATAAAGGGGATATTCTAACAAGAGGTTATAACATTTATAAACATTTATGCACCCAAAATGAGAATACCTAAATATATGAAGCAAATATAAATAATCTAAAAGAATTGACAGTTATACAACTAAAGAAAGAATATTAATACTCCATTTACAATCATGGATAAGTCATCCAGAAGAAAATCAATAAGGAAACCTTGGCTAAACACATTAGACCAGGTGGACTTACATATAGAACATTCCATCCAAAATAAATGGAATACACATTCTTCTTGTGTACACATGGAACATTATTTGGGATAGGTCATATATGTTCGGTCACAAAACAAGTCTCAATAAATTTAAGAAGACTGAAATCATAGCAAGCATCTTTTCTGACTACAATGGTATGAAACTAGAAATCAATTGTGAGAAGAAAACAGGAAATATCACAGATATGTGAAGATTAAACAGTGTGCTACTGAACAACCAATGGGTCAATGAAAAAACAAAGGAGAAATCTAAAAATACTATAAGATAGATGAAAATGGGAATACAATTCAAAATCCATGAAATGAAGCAAAAACAGTTCTCAGAATAAAGTTCACAGCAGTACAAGTCTACCTCATAAAACAAGAAAAATCTAAAATTAACAATCTAACTTTATAACTAAAAGAGCTAGAAAAAGAAGAACGAAGCCCAGAGTAGTTAGTAAAACGAAGAAAATAACAAAGATCAGAAGGAAAATAACTATAAACAAAATAAAACAACAGAAAAGATCAATGAAACTAAGAGCTGATTCTTTGAAAAGATAAACAAATAGGCAAATTTTTATCTAGACTCACCAGGAAAAAAGAGAGGGGGTTCAAATAAATCATTGGAAATGAAAGAGAAATTACACACCTGATACTAAAATACAGAGGATACTAAGAGACTACTGTGAACTATTACACAGCAACAAACTGGACAATCTAGAAGAGATGGATAAATTTCTAGAAACATACAATCTTAAGACTGAATCACGAAGAAACAGAAAAATCTGAAAAGACCAATTACTAGTTAGAGGATTGAATCAGTAATCAAAACCTTCCAACAAACTAAAGTCGAGCACTAGATAGCTTCACTGGTGAGTTCTACAAAATTTTCAAGGAATCATTAATACCAATCCTTCTCAAACTCTTCCAAGAGGAGGGAACTTTTCCAGATTCATTTTTTTTCTTTTTCTTTTCTTATTTTTTCCTTTTCTCAGTTTTTTTTTTTTTAAATAATACAGCGATTCGACAATTCTATACATTACACAGTGCTCATCGTGATAAATATACTCTTTAATCTCCATCCCCCTATTTCACCCATCCTGCCTCCCACCTCTACCGGTAACCATCAGTTTCTTCTCTACAGTTAAGAGTCTGTTTCTGGTTTGTCTCTCTCTCAGTCTCTTTTTTTCCTCCTTTGCTCATTTGTTTTGTTTATTAAGTTCCAAATCTGAGTGAAATCATATGGTATTTATCTGTCTCTGACTTATTTTGCTTATGACAAAGGGGTGAAGAATATACAATGGGGAAAGGACAATCTCTTCAGTACTTTGGGAAAACTGGACAGCTACAGGCAGAAGAATGAAACTGACCACTATTTTTACACCATACACAAAAAAATATGGATTAAAAACTTGAACATCAGACCTGAACCATAGAACTCCTAGAAAAAAAAATATGCAGAAAGCTCCCTGACACAGGTCTTAGCTACGATTTTTTGAATCTGACACCTAAAACAAAAGCAAAAATAAACAAGTGGGACTACCTGAAACTTGCAGAAAGCTCTCTGACACAGGTCTCAGCTATGATTTTTTGAATCTGACACCTAAAACAAAAGCAACAAAAGCAAAAATAAACAAGTGGGACTACCTGAAACTAAAAAGCCTCTGCACAGCAAAAAGCCTCTGCACATCAACAAAATGTTGATGAGAGAGGCCACCTAGTGAATGGGATAAGATATTTGCAAGACATATACCTGATAAAGGGTTAATGTCCAAAATATATAAAGAACTCATACAACTCAATAGTAAAATCCCCCAAATAGTCCAATTAAAAATGGGCAGAGTATCTGAACAGATGTTTTTCCAAAGAAAAAAGACACATGGCCTATAAGTACATGAAAAGATGCTCTAATCATCTAATCTAATATCACTAATCATCAGGGAATACAAAACAAAAGCTCAATGAGATATCTCTTCACACCTACAGAATGGCTATTATCAAAAAGACAAAAATAACTAGTGTTAGCAAGAATGCGGAGAAAAGAGAATCCTAGTTCAGTGCTGAGGTAAATGGAAACTGTAGAACTACCATCTGACCCAGCAATTCCACTCCTGGGTATTTATCTAGAGAAAATGAAAACATTAATTCGAGATGATATGTGGAGCTTTATGTTCACTGCAGAATTATTTATTTATTTATTAATATTTAAAATATTAAATAAATAATTATTTATTATTATTTTTTACAATAGCCAAGGTATGTAAACAACCCAGGTGTCTTATCAATGGATAAATGAATAAAAGATATGATACATAAAGCTATAGATCTATAGCTATATCTATAGATCTCTATATATAGATCTGTCTATATACACATATAAATACACATATAAATATAGATATATCTATAGCTATAGATATAGATAGATATATAGATCTATATAGGTACCTATATATAGATACCTATCTATATATAGGTATCTACCTATAGGTATCTATAGATATATCTATGTAGATATACATATCTACATATATCTATACATATATCTATATATATCATATATATACATATATCTATAGATATATCTATGTAGATATACATATCTACGTAGATATACAAAATGGAATTAAACTAGCAATGGCTTACAAGAGAAAGGAAGTACATGATGGGAAATGCACGTGGTAACTTAAACGCACTGAAAACAAAACAAGTAGGAGAACAATTTAGTGTGCATATAATACACAGGTGTCAAAAGTGTTTGTCTTTTTCAGATATTAAAATCAAGTATTCTAGGGAGATATTTGCATTTATAAGACATATCAATTAGTTTACTAATTCCTAAATATAATATCTGAATCTAATATTAAAGTTTTAAGTACAATGATATATTTACTAATACAAAATGGAATACTATTTAGCCATAAAATAAATCTTACCATTTGCAATAACAAGTGCCTCTTGAGAGCATTATGGTAAGCTACGTATTTCAGACAAAGAAAGAAATACCATATGATCTCACTTATATGTGGAATTTAAAAAACAAAACCAAAAACCTCATGGAGTCAGCCCTTGACTGCACACACCAGTCTGGTTCCACTGCCTTAGAGAAGGCGGAGGTATAGGGATTCTGTAGACATTGGTGACATCTTTCCCCATACTTCTTTAAGCTCTCTGCCCTTGCCCTTGCTTTAGTGCATATTCACCAGCCATAGACAGAGGCCCCTGTGGTAGTAGCCAAACAGGTGTTTTACCCATGCTGATAATAACTTTCAAGTCATCTCTCCAAAAGAATCCCCGGGGAGGAAGTGAACCTACAATATCCCTATTCATGACTAAACTCATTTCCTGACATTTAGCATCCTCTCATACCACATGACTCCGTTCTCTCGAGAGTTCTTTTTTTGCCTTTACAGCGTCCACTCTGCATTGTCATTATTTATTTACTTCTTTGTCTCCCTAGAAACATACTAGGAATTCTTACAGAGGTAGGGATCTTGTCCTATTTGGCTCTGTATCTGAGACTACCCAATACATACAGTAAGACCGACACTAGAGAGGGATGAGTGCAGAGCAAGCAGAAATAAAATTTTAAAGTGCTAAGTACTCCCAGCTGAATTAGTCCATAAGGAATTTAGCTGCTTTTATTCCAGTCTCTAAACCCTGTCCTCTCACTTAGTAGACTCTTATATTAATAACCAAATTATCTGGTTTGTACTGCTTTGCCAAGAACTACTGTGATGAAAGTCCAAACTAGTGAATGATCCATGTGCTTCTCAAATGTACTTGAAAGGGATTTCTAGCCTTCGATTAAGTTCCATATTATGGTATAAAATGGTGAAAATTATCCTGGGAGTGAGATTGATGACCACATAATGAAGGGTACATATCAAGTGAAGATTCAGTGTAAAGCTGTTTAAAGTTGACTCAGGAAATCTGTTAGAACAGAAAAGTGCCATGTGCACATATTAGGAATTCTCTATTTATGTGAACAAATATGAGAAGAGTCTACATGGAGTATCTCTTATCATACCCACTAGTCTGCTTATTCTGATGACCAAGAAAGTGATAAATAGGAGTCACAGCATAGGACATTTCCCCAGAGAAAAGTGCAAATATAAAATTTTTAAGTACTTGGGATTTAATCTATGACATTACTATTACATTAGTCACAAGAAGAGCAAATTATTAGGAAACAGAAATTCATATTTACCAACTTGCCTCTAGCATAGACTTGAGCAAGTTGATCACACCAGTCAGATAATTGGAGAATATAACATTTTTTTTTAAAGATAGTCAAGCTGGCTGTTTATCATGTCTTGTTAGGGAGTTAGAGGTGGGGACTGGGCTGATGGACCATTTTACAGTTGTTCGTATCACAGAAGACTGCATTTAACCCATACTGGTACTCATCTTCAGGGCCTTCTAATATCAGAACAGCCTTAAAGTACTTATCTCACATGTTGGTTCTTCAGCATCACCCTTCTATGCAAAAAAGAATGCTCTCCTACTTTAGCCTATGAAGGACTTCCTTGGTAGAGGAAAGTAGATGAAGATACATCCTTAGGTTCTTTATACAGCTCAACTGAAAATTTGCAGTAACTTGAAATGCTTCTAGAAACTGACCACAATATGGTACTTAATAGCAGGAGCCTTCCTCCAGGAGCAAATTGCCTTATGAATAGGGCCTATATCTTTTTCACTTTGGGTAAACACAGGATAATGGGGTGCCTGGGTGGCACAGTCAGTTAAGTAACTGACTCTTGGTTTCAGCCAGGTCATCATCTCAGGGTCATGAGACTGAGCCCTGTGTCAGGCCCCACACTCAGCATGGAGTCTGCTTGAGATTCTCTGTCTCCATCTCCGTCTCCCTCTGACCCTCCTGCTCATGCACGCTCTCTAAAATAAATAAATAAATCTCAAAAAATAAATAACTGTAATGATGGTGGTGATAAGAACAGATAATAGAGAATACTTATTTGAAAATCTGTGTGTTTTAAATATGTAAATACACGTGTGTATCCTGCACGGGGACATGTAATTTATTTTATCTTTTCTCTCAGCAACCCCAGGGAGGAGTAACCCTTGTTATTTCCGAATTTTAGATAAGGAAAGTTACTTTAGATGAGGAAATTTTAGTGAGGTTATATAACTTGCCCAGCTCATATAGCTAGGAAATGGCAGAACTGGGGTTTAATAAGCAATGAATATGTATTCAATTGATGGATTTCCTTTGGGGGAAAAAAAAAAGTCTTGCTTAGTAAGATTCTATTTTCTCAAAGATGTCAACGAGCAAGACCTCGGCCACATCTGTTCTTATTTGGAGTCTCAGCCTAGATATTTTGTCAAACAAACACAAATCCCCCTTTTCCTTTCTGTGATTCTTGTTCAAACTCGTTGCCCACTGTAGGCCATTTTCTTTTTCAGTCTGTTCATTTTGCTATTACTTTATTATGTAATTTCAGCCCTAAGAAACAGATTGAGAAAAGGAGGTAAAATTGGTTAATGAGAAAGTAAGTTTTTTAAAGATTTTGTTTATTTATTTGACAGAGAAAAACAGGGAGAGAGGGAACACAAGCAGGAGGACTGGGAGAGGGAGAAGCAGGCTTCCCACAGAGCAGAGAGCCCGATGTGGGGCTGGATCCCAGGGTCCTGGGATCATGACCTGAGCCGAAGGCAGACGCATAATGACTGAGCCACCTGGGCACCCTAAGAAAATCATTATTTTTAAACAAGCCTCATAATGACAGATTTAAGTTTTTTTGTTATGTATATTCCTTTCATGAGTAGCTTTACATATAAATCTTACATATTCAAACTATTTCCCATAGGAAACATGGCAAAATATCAAGATTGCAAACGTTAGTAGTTTCAATAGTTTAGAACTTTTCATCTACGTTACCCTCAAAATTAGACATAAGCCCTTAGAACCAGTCTCCAGGATTCAGTGTTTTAGGCAGATAATCATACCATTATATGTATAGAGCAAAAAGGATTAATACCCATTGGATCCCTTTTATTCTTCTTTACCTGGCAATCTGATCAAAAGATGATTCACCAATCTGTATCCCTCAGTCCCTTTGAGCCCTGACTCACAATTCATCTCTAGGAAATATTTCCTAATTAACTATACTCTGCTCTGATCAGCCTTTTGCTTTATACACCTTCACTATGGTCTGGCACCCAGGCTGTGGGGAACAGAAAAGGATAGGACACCATTTTTGCAGAGACATAGTTTTAAATGAATGTGTGCTTCTATTGCAATCATAAGGGGATTGATTTTAAATATACATATATGGGCTCCTGGGTGGCTCAATCCGTTAAACACCTGACTTTGGCTCAGGTCACAATCTCAGTGTCCTGGGATCCAGCCGGGATCTCAGCATTCTGGGATCCTGTTGGGGTTGGCCCTCAGCACAGAACCTGCTTCTCCCTTTCCCTCGCCCTCTGCTCCTCCTCACTGCTCATGCTCTCTCTCCCTCCCTCTCTCTGTCTCATAAATATTTTCAGAATAAGTAAGTAAATAAATAAACGAACATACATTCTCTATAATGTGCATACGGTTCTCCTACTCCGTCTCAAGTGCTGTTGTACCACAGTTATGCTCACGGGACCTAAGCCTTCCTGCTTCCGTACCAGCTCCCGCCGTGCTCTCCCCTGCGCTTCAGAGGCTGCAAGCTGCTTAGTAAACTGTTGACGGAGGGTTCACTTCACCATCCTCAACTCCTTCACTGACATCTACTGCCTTCTTTGCTTTCTAGTAGATAAAAGGCTAAGTTATTAAAACCCAGGGATAAGTTTCCCACTTAATTATCATGGTGACAACTGACCTCTTCCTTTAAAGTATTATGTTTAATTCATTCTTTTAGAGACTACTAATTTTAGTTGTATCTTACTTATTGTTCTGTCTAATAAATTCTGGCAGGGAGGATACTAAGCCAATGGTATATTTATGTTCAGTGAACATTTAATTTAATATTTAGGTTTTTCGCCTATACTCTTTGACTTGATTTTCTGCCCTGTAATGATCCAATATTCTCCTTCACCTCTTGCACTGGTAGCAATGAGAAAAACATCGTGCTGTGTTTTCACCCCTTCCGTAACAGCACGCTTGTTTCTGAAAGTATCAGACTTCACCACTGCATGCCTTTGGCTAACACACATAAATGATCAAACCACTGAATTTAATGAACTACTACATCTTTACATTTTTGGTATTAAATATAAACATCCAAACTGTGGGCCACACTCAAATGTACAGTACACTTTGTTGTATCATCTGCTATCAAGAAACGTGACTTTGTTATCGCCCCTTTAGGCATCTTTGTCCTTCCTGTCAGAGATAGCAGAAGGCACATCTTCTCAAAGCAAAGAAACCTTCAGAGCCCCCTTCTGCCTAGATGAAGTCTCAAGGTTCCAATTTTATTTTTTTTTTTTAAGATTTTATTTATTTATTTGAGAAAGAGAGAGAACAAGTGGGGGGGAGCGAGGAGCAAGGGAGAAACAGACATCCCCTGAGCAGAGAGCCTGGCGTGGGGCTCAATCTCATGACCCTGAGATCACCACCTGAGCCAAAACCAAGAGTCAGAAGCTCAACTGAGCCACCCAGGTGCCCCATCAAGTTTCCAATTTTAAAAGACCAAAATGGAAGAAGGGGACCCAAGCATAGTGCAGGAAGGTACAGTCACCCTCATGGATATACTGAGTTGCACCATGCCTGCAGAACCTGGTCCTTTTTACTGACCCATGGGTGGCCCTCATCCTCAAGCTCACAAGATGGCTACTCTACCTCCAAGCATTGTATCAGTGTTTCAGAGCGGGAACAATGGTGAAGAGAGAAGGCAAAGCTGCCTTCTACCAGACTTGGCATGCTGTTAAAAAGCTTTCCCAGAAGCCCACCTCCTTACTTGTATTTATATCTCTTTGAGCAGAATTAGCCTTAAGAGAGACTGGAAATAGACATTTTTAGTTGATCTGTTGCCACCCAGAGCAAAACTGGATTTCTTTTGATGAAAAGGGAGGGAGAAATGGACATGGAATAAGCAAATAGCAGTGTCTGCTTCAAAGATAATAAGTCTCTACAAAAATGTCAAGTTAACTTTGACTGAATTCCAACTAAAATAATAATTAGGAAACTGCCATTATGTATCTCTAGCCTAATTTCAGAATCTTAAGTTTTGAAGTGAAATTTAGTGGCATGTAAAGAAAATTAATATTTTTCACCACTGGAAAAAATATTTGGAGACTTTCTTAAGCCTAGCTCAGGAATAGAAAAATAAATCTAAGAAATGTTTTAATTCTGAAAGTACTCTGCAAAAGGATCTGGTGATTTTTCTGTAAAGAAAGGATTTTCTCTTTGGAAGGTCCCCTATTATATAAAATGGGATTAGGTAACAGGAAGTAGTCATGGGACTCTAAAAGCTTCCTCTCAAGATTCCTTCAATTCTAAAAGACCTGGAGAAAAAGATAAACTGATAGCATTTTATCAGATACACACAGCCATCTTGTTCATGTACCAGGGTCATTCAATCTTCCTGGCAGGATGTTCAGGCAAAACACTTGAGTATTTTCCTGGCGGGTATGTTCCACCTGTCTTGGATATTTTCCAACACCAATGTGATTCAGTCTAGTTTGATGCTTGATGCTAAGAGTGTAAAAGTAACATCAAAAACGATAGACTATCACTTGGATAGCATTTTTGTTTCTATTCAGATTATGCACTAATTCAGAAAGTGCCTGAGCATATGAGTAAGCAGAGCCGGCAGCTGCCAGTGTGATGAAATCTGGGAACTACAGGAAAGACCGCCCCCACAGACATGCCTTCAGTCGTGCTGAAAGGAAAGGCTGCTAAGGCATGTTGGCTAAGCGCATACTGTAAAGAGAAGAGTTAGTAAAATTACTATTCTATAACTGGTAATATCTTAGAGCAAAAGAATGCATCAAATGAGTTGGTATAGGCATTTAGGATAGAGGTGGAACCCAAGACAGATAAATTCCAGAAAGAGTGAAAGCAAAGTCAAAAAAAAAAAAAAACCAACCAGAAAGATGGAGCACTACAGCATGGACCCCAGCCCACCTAGAAGTAGACCTAAACATGCCCAAAATAAGAATCTCAAAGTCAATGGAAAGGTACCAAGAAACACTCTGCCTGCTTCACACTCTTGCCCTGAAATTGCCTGGGTTGCTACAGCCTTTATCAGAAGGGAGAAATTCCTTTATTCTGTGGTAAGCACCATTTGACAATGTTTTACTGTTCATAAAATTATGTTATATATGAAAACCAAGGTAAGTGAAAATTAATCTTAATAATTTCAAAAAAGAATAGTCATCCAGTTCACAAAATCCTAATGTATTTTAAGAGCCCAGTAAGAGAAATGCTGGAATATGTAGCTAATATTGTCAGTAGAGGTGAACCCTAAAATCACTGCAACACTCTTGCCTAGATTATCATTATAAAGTACTGTACCCTTTGGGAGTTAAAGCTTCAAAGTGAATGAAATAAATGTGCCCTTTTGCTACATAATTTGCATTTTAGCGCTACCTAATTTATGTTAATATCTAAATAGGTTAAGCAGCTATGTTTATAACATAGTTCCAAGGAACAATTATCTCTTAACTCATACAGAATTTGCGGTATCTTTGGTCATTAGTGAGCAGGTTGATAAGAAGTATTGCTGACAAGATCAGGTTCAACACATACTGTGGATTTTTTTTTTTAGTTTGGAATAAGTATTTGAAAAGTACTTTTAATATTGAAAAATGTTGCTGTGATTCTCCTTCAAATAGTAACCAGTAGGTATCTATAGTGGTTCCTTTTACATTACTGTACTTCCTGTTCAATTCAAAGCAATAAATGTATATTGAGATCTATGAGCAAGATAGACCTTGTTTTAGGAATTGTAGAAACTGTAGTGACAGGAACACATTTGCTTCTCTCAACATGTTTAGAATCTAAGTGGGTGATGAAATAAATATAACCAACCAGAATAGAAGGTAGAGTTCAAACTTATAAAATTAAGGGGCTTGAGCAAGGCTCAGTGGATATGTGGCATCTATGATAGGCACTGAAGGCTGATCAGGGTCCTAGTAATTAGAGATTGACGAGAGAGGCCATTCTAGATCAAAAGAATAGGCATATAGGTATTAGGTATATTCACTTAAGAATGTAGAGTCCAGTTTGGTAGGAGTGTGTCATACAGGCAGTTAGAGAAGTAGTTTTTGTTACAAGCACTTTAAAAGAAAATCTCAAATAGAACAAGCAATTCTAAAATTTGTATGAAAACAAAAAGAACCTGGATAGCCAAAGCAATCTTGAGAAAGAAGAACAAAGTTGGTAGCATCGTGCTTCCTGATTTCAAACTATATTACAAAGCTATATTAATCAAAACAGTATGGAACAGGCATGAAAACATATACATGGATCAATGTAGCAGAATAGAGAGCCCAGAAATAAACCCACACATATATGGTCAATTAATTTATGGCAAAAGAGCCAAGAATGTACAATGGGGAAAGTAGCCTCTTCAATAAATGGTATTAGGAAAACTGGACGGCCCCAAGCAAAAGAATGAAACTGGGCCACTATTTAATATCATGCAAAAAAATAACTAAAAATGGATTAAAGACCTGAATTTAAGATTTGAAACCATAAAACTCCTAGAGGAAAACATAGGTTATAAGCTTTTTGACAATGGTCTTGGAAATTAGTTTTTGGATTTGACACTTAGAGCAAAGCCAAAAAACAAAAAAAAAGGCAAAAAGAAACAACTAGCACTACATCAAACTAAAAAGCCTCTACACAACAAAGGAAGCCATCAACAAAATAAAAGGCAGCCCACTGAATGGGAGAAAATATTTGCAAATCAAATACCAAATAAAGACTTAATATCCAAAATATATAAAGAACTTATACAGCTCAATAGGAAAAACACAGTCCAATTACAAAATGAACAGAGGATCTGAATAGACGTTTTTTCAAGGAAGACATATGTATGGCTAACAGGTACATGGAAAGATGCTCAACATAATTAATCTCCAAGGAAATGCAAATCAAAACCACAACGAGGTATCTCCTCACAGCTGTCAGAATGCTATTATCAAAAAGAAAGAAATAATAAATATTGGTGAAAATGTCGAGAAGAGGGAACCCTGTGTCCCCACTGTCAGTGGGAATGTAAATTGGTGTGGCCATTATGGAAAACACTATGGAGATTCCTCAGAAAATTAAAAATAGAATTACCACATGATCTAACAGTTCCACTTAGGGGTATTTATCCAAAGAAAAAGAAAACACTAATTCAAATGTATACATGTTTTATCCACGTTCATTGCAGTATTATTTACAATAGCCAAGACATGTAAAGAACCTAAATGTTTACTGAAGGATGAACGGATAAAGAAAATATGGTGTATGTATATACATATATGTATATACATAAATGCATACATATTTATATGTGTGTGTGTGTGTGTATACACACACATACAATGGATTATTATTCAGCCATAAAAGAAGAATGAAATATTGCTATTTGTGGCATATATGGACCTTAAGGGCAATATGGTAAATTATGTAAGCCAGACAGAAAAAATTAATACCATATAATGCAGTTATATGTGGGATATTTAAAAAAATCAAAACCCAAACCAAGCTCATGAATATAGAGAATGGACTGATAGTTGCCTGAGGTAGGGGGTTGGGGGTGCTGAAATTGGTGAAGGGATTGGAAAGGTACAAATTTCCAGTTATAAAATGAATTTAAAGTCATAGGGATATAATGTACAGGATGGAGACTATAGTTAATAACTATATTAACTAAACACTGTATTGCATATTTTAAAGTAGCCAGGAGAGTGGATCTTGAAAGTCCTCCTTACAAAAAAAAAGAATTTGGTAACTATGTATAGTAATAGATGGTAACTGGAATTACTATGGTGATCATTTTGCAATGTATATAAATATCAAATCATTATGTGATACCTGAAGCTAACATGTTATGTCAATTATACCTCAACAAAAATATATATTTATTGATAGGACCACCTCATTATGGAATACATTCCTCTGGGCTCTAAAAGAATATTTCTTTTTATGTATGTATTATTAGAGTGGATAGATTTGGGGAGTTTCCAACACATGTCTCAATAAGCAAATGATAAAGCCACTTCATATCTTTAAACTGATTCCTGTATCCCTCATGTTAGGCTTTCCATTGTCCACTTTTTAGTGCTTACTTTGATTCATCTCATTTTCAGTCATCTAGGGCAAAAACAGTAACTTATCTGTTACATCTATATTTTTCCTCATGACCGTTTATGTTGTTGATTCCACCCATCTAATCCTATACCTCCTTGATTTGGGTAGACTCAGAGTGAGATCATGTCTGATCTCTTAGAGATTATAACTGTTTTAAGACTGAGTTATACTGAGTTTCTCTATACTGAGTTATAACATATTCTTAGGGCTTTTAGGTGGCTCAGTCAATTAAGTGTCTGCCTTCGGGTCAGGTCATGATTCCTGGGTCCTGGGATCCAGTCCCACATTTGACTCCCTGCTCAGTGGGGAGTCTGCTTCTCCCTCTGCCTCTCTTCCTGCTTGTGCTCTCTATCAAATAAATAAGATCTTAAAAAAGAGAGAGAGAGAGAAAGAAAGAAACATATTCTTAAAACCCTCCCCCCAAGATCTTTATGCTATCACTGGCATTAGCATCATGCACTGAAAGTCTTTATCACAACACTGAATCCAACACACTAGCCATTGATTGTCAAGAATTCTCGGATTCATCTGAGTAATGAATTATAGCAGTAATACGGAGAAAGGATTTTGAGCTTTGTAAATCATCAAGAGAAAAAACTCATTCACCAAAACCGTAGTTTTTGAAAGAAAGGAAATTTTCTCCTTTGTTCTCCCTCCATCCCAATTAAAGGAACAGGAAGATAGAAAGTGGTAAATATATCAAGAATTTACTTTTTGTTTGAAAACTTAGTATCTTTATTTGGCTTTTTCTGAGATGAGCTATAGCCAATATGTGTTTTATAGAAGTTTGTTGTTTATTTGTAGGTTCAAGCCAGTTATGTGACACACTATGAAAATATTTTCTTCCTGTTCTGGGTTCTGGAGCAGCTTCTTCAAAAGGAAACCAAAGAAGGCAACACTTCAAGTGTAGAGCATGATGACCATGAAATCAAGAAATTCCTTCAAAAGCATGATGAAAATATTTTCCAACTCTCTGATGCATTTCCTTTATTTACTTTTTATTTATGGAGAGTGGGCATTCTCCTGAACTCAGTAGAAACTGTTGAAAGTAACTCACTTCCTTAGCAGTTTACTAAATGTCAGAAGCATACTGAAGTACGAAGATCTTCTGCTGAAAAGATTTTCAAGATTATCTTTTAAATGAGCATTTTAAATGGATCTCTAAATATAATCATTAATTCAATAGTTTTAAATGGTGTATAAAAGATTATGAGTCCTATTTCTATACTAAAATCAGCCAGTTTCAGTTGAGAATGTCCTTATTTCCATGTAACTGTATTTTACAGTACTGCTACTCAATATAGTCTAGCTCTAGTATTCTCTATAACGGACCATTAATTGTCTATCTCATAGCCAATATTTACACTTAAAAAATTTTTTCATGTATTTAGATAGTAAAAGGCAACAGAAGAGATCTTAAAAGTTTTGTTGCTTTATCAAGTCTTTAAGTGGTTATAAATGAAATTTTAAAATTTTGTTCTTATACAGTTTCATTTATGTGATTGTCTATCATCTTAGAGGCTGATTCTTTAACATTTATAAACCAAATGGCCCTCGATTTCATAAAATCAACATATTTGTTAAGTCCTTTGAAAGTATTAATTCATTGTTTAAAATGTTTTTTAAGTGTTTGTTTTGATTCTGTTTGTTATGTATAATATTCCTATTATTGTTAAAATGTAAAGTCATGTATAATTAAATCATTAAGGATCTTTTCACAAATCTAACATCTGCCCACAAACATACTTATTGAAAGTATATTTATACTTATTAAAAATACTAGTTGAATTTTCCAGTTACACAGTTTCACTTACTTTATTTCAATTATTAAATTCATAACCAACTAGCTTAATGAATGCCATTATGTACTTTCCTATAGTGCAATTTAGGGCACAACAAATACAAATTTACTTTATTAATTATGTGTGATATTATTCCATAAGTTAATTACCACTCCTAAATGCCATTGATATTTAAGAAAACGGATGTATATAAAATCATAGCAGCTGCCACAGTTATTTTAGAATTATTTCTAGCTTTGTAGAAAAGAAAGCCTTTTTTATAAAACTTAATGTATATATTAGTCACCTATTGTTATGTAACAACCTACTACCAAATCTCAGTGGCATACGACAATAAATGCTTCTCGAGTGTCTGTGGGCCAGTCACTTGGGCATCGGTTCTTCTGACCTGGATTCTGTTGGAAAGCTCTGCTCGGTTGCAGATCCCACTGAACTAGGCTCTTTATTATAAATTGGGCTTTGGTCTCTCCCACTTGTGCTTATTCTGGGGCCCAAGTTGAGAGGGAAACAGCTACTCAGGACAGCGACTCAAGCTCTTCTGTGGCAATGGCAGACTGGCAAGAGGAAAAGGGTGAGGCTGAAAAACGTTATGCTGTAATTCTCTGTCCACGTGCATTAGCCAAAGTACATCAGATGGTCAAGCGCAGAGAAAAGAGGCAGGGAAGTATCCTCTAACCAGTGTGGGAGAAGTTGCAAAGTTCCATGGCAAAGGGCAAGGATACAGAAGAGCATGGAGAATTGGGACAAGTAATTTACTTCACCACACACACCAGTTGAACACAGGAAGGGTTCCTGATCCTGTATTCCAGATCCTGAATTAGGAGGAAGTTTTCTAATATTTGATTCCTGGGATTTGGATAACTGATGACACCATACAAAATCTACCACCCATGATATCTCCCCATATTCCCTCTTAATGATTAGACAAGGTTGGTAAATACATTAGCAACAGCAGTGGCCCCTTTCCCATTGCAGCCAGCCAATGATCCTAAGACGACTTTTGTAACTAGAACAGATTTCTTAATTCTAGTAGTCTTTAAAGCTTCATGGTCTGAAAATTAGCCTAGAAAATGTATTTGTTTTAGAGGAACAGACAAGATGTTGGGATCACCATTAATGTATAAAATGGAGATACATATTATTTCCATTTGATATTTTTTATAAACACATTTAATCAATTATATGACACCTAACCCTTCATTATCCTGTGTTTCAGTCTCTAACAGGGTTAACTGTGCAGTATATTTAGTACTGAGGTCTAAATCTGTAGGTGAAAAAGAAAATAAAATGAGATGTTTGTATAACTTTCAAAAAAGTGGTGTAAGATAGTGAATAAATGAATGCTTTGAACTAGAATTAAAATGATTTGAAAATGTTGCAATTGAGATTTGATTAATTTCTAACTTTACAATTAAAATTTGGGATAGAAGAATAATGGAGACAGAAATTAGACAGTGCTGAAATTGATTTTAGGATGGAAAACAAAGAGGACCACAAGGCAATACTAAAAACGGAAGAAATAATAAAAACGATAGTAAGCCCTAACATTCATATAGTAGATGTCTAACTCGTGTAGCATAGATAAAATAGATGCCAGGCACTGAGCTAAGCATTTCATCTATATTTACTCACTTAAACCTCCCATCACCCTCTAAGTAACATTATTATGTCCATTTTAGAGATGAGGAACTCCGGCAAAGGAATGTTCAACAGCTCGCCCAGCATCACACCCCCAGGAAGTGGAAGACTTAGGTTTCACCTAAGAACACACAGGCGTTCTATCTTCCCAGTCTATAGTACTCATTAATCTGCTACACTTCCTGTTCATTACAAAATGCTGGCACTTCGTGAAATATCACAAATAACACTTCTTGGGAATTGTCACGGAAGTTTTACATGCCCTCAACTTCAGATCTTATACTGTGGCAGTTAGTAGCTTATTTTGGATCCTTCAGTCCCTGCAGAGCAGCCGCCCTATCTACCTCCATCTCAGAGCAACAGGGTATTTGCTCTTTTCTACATTGTAGCATTTTACTGTAGTGAAGACTATTTAGGTAAGTTACAGCTTCTCTTTGAACAATTAAGTTCTAGAAAGTAAAAAGCTCTCTTTAAAGATGGGGTAGGTGAACTGTTAGGCTGCAGTGCTCAGCCTGGTGGAGAAGAAAACAAATCTGATAGTTTTAACCTTGGACCTATACATAGATATTTGTGGTATTTAATGCAATTCTTTTACAAACTTGTACTTTGCCGTCATACTTGTGGGCGTCCTATAGATAAGGGCACTTACCGGAGAGAGGCAAGGAAAAGTGCCACTTGCATTTCCAGATTTTTATGTGAATTTGTAGATTTTTTAAAAAAAATATTGATGGCTCTGGTTTATGATAAGTTGGTTTTGTTTAATGTCAAATATTAAGCACCAACTCTGTGTACAACCAGTTATTTGCAGTATGAAAAATAAACATAGTAAGATTTAGCTTTTATCGCATTTATAAAGCAGAACTTTGTTTCTATGGTCACTATGACCCCAACAACATTAATAGCTTAGATTTGCTGAAGGAGATAGAGTTATAACATTTACCTAATTTTGAAAAAAAAAAAGATTTTTTATTGAAAGCCAATTCATTCTTCTTAAATTATGTATAGAACTAGCACTAAATTCATCTGGTCAATGAACAGGCTGCTCTTTTAAGAACTGCCCAAATATTATGGGCTTGATTGACACATAGGAAATGACTTTGACCTCTTTTTTGTTTTTCCTTTAATATGAAAGTCCTTCAACTAGTTTTAAGACTCTATTACTCTAGGAAACAAAGCTTGTATAAAGATAGTATAACATTCAAAACATTGAAATAATTTCATAATTCATAATATATACTCTGAATTTGTAATATTTTTTTCTGATATTTTAATGTAATTTTTATTGTAGGTGCTTACAGACTGGGGATCTTTTGCTGTTGCTTATAGTGAGTAGTACTAAATGTTCCATAACCAATCCACGGGGGCAACAAGATTTACAAGTAACATTAACTTCATTTATCTCTGATCTATATGTAAAGCCGTGGTTCTTAAACATTGTCCCCAGGCCAGAATCATCAGCAAAACTTTCAAACCTGCTAGAAATACAAATTCTTGAGCCCCACTCCAGATCTATTTCAGAATCAGAAAGACTCAGGTAGAGCCCAGAAATCTGTTTTATCAAGTCCTTAGGTGATTCTGATACCCACCATGTTTGGGAACCACGGCTATCATCATGATTTTTACTGAACAAGAAGACTTAGTACATATAAAATTATTCAGAAAGTAGAAATTGAATCATCCCAAATTACTTAACTGAATTTTGTTTTCTATCGCTCAATGTGCCTTACAATCTCAAAGTAGGATTTAGGGAATTTTAGTTATTCCTGATATATTTAAAATGAGTAATATATTTGGGATACCTAGGTGGCTTAGTTGATTAAGTGTCTAACTCTTCTTGGTTTGGGCTCAGGTCTTGATTTCAGGGTCACGAGATCAAGCCCCCTATGGGGCTCCACTCTCGGCGGAGAGTCTGCATGGGATTCTTAACCTCCCTCTCGTTCTGTCCCTCCCTCTTTAAAATAAATAAATGTTTTAAAAAAGTAAATAAAATGAGTAACAAAGTTAAAACATATATGTCAACCTTAATAACATCTTAAATAATTAGCATCATTACATTCGTTTTTTTAGTTGCCTCACTAAAATCACTCCCTATTGGTGGCATTTTTTAAAAAGTTATTACAATCCAACTTTATGAGCTATAAATTAATTATAGCTCTCCATATCAGTCCTGGAATAGAATGATGAAAGTGCAGAGAGATGCAGATACGATGTTACCTTGCTCTTATGTGGGCACCCCCAAATGATATCAGAATGCTCATCTTTTTCCCAGAGATTCACTTTTAAAAATAAGGCAAATATAGCTTAGTTATAGATAATTATTCTATTTCTCAGACATAGAGATGAAATTTTACTTTTGAATCCTTCTGGAATATGGTATGATAATAAATAAATGATGGCTTGTTCTCAACTCTTGTGTTTAATTCATTTCCACCATGTTGCGTCTTTACCACGTTACTTTGAGCTCTGAGTTGCCTAAGGACAACACCCCGAACATAGTGAAGGAACAGGGCTGTCACCTCTTTAACTTTAATGACATAACTCCCAAGACGTTTTCATGAATGATGAATGATTTCAGGAGCATTAGAAATGCCAGATACTCAACCAGCAAGGAAAAGGATGTATTTGTTCTTATTTCTCTCTCACATACACTGAAATTCAACATTCATTTTATAAAGAGATCCAAATCTTTTGAAACTAATTTTTTAAAGTTTGGGGGGGGGAGGTCTCCTTTCTTCTTTTTTATCCTGTGGTCTTTAAGGGGTCCCACCACCAGTAGTGGCTATATCTCTGGTGCCTTTTTGCCCTAACTTGCATCAAGGATACGGAGCAGGCCCTCATACTGCCCTGTCATGACCGCCCTCTCTCCCACAGCTCCCGTCAGGGCATTCTTTTGAGAGTAGCAGCCATGGGCCTTTAAAGTGTGTGGCTCATTCCCTTCCACAGTGGCCCATGACCAGGAAGTGGAGTTCACCACAGCTGATCAAGCACCTTATCTTGCAACATGATAACATCTAACAAAGAGCACACCAAAAACTGGACGGAGAGAATATATTTACTCCAATTATAAAACAAAAAACAGTTATGGAAATAACTATAGAAATGTTAGCAGGTCTCCACCTCCAAACGAATATACTGATATTATTCCCATGTGAAAACTTAAAATAACAATAATTTCTGAAGCTAGTATGATCTTGGCGCATGAGGTGCTTTTACAGAGAATCTCTTTCACACAGATCATAGAATCCATGTGCTTTTTTGTACCATCCCTTTATTAAGGCTGGCAGTAAGACCCCGCATACTAAGCTTAGCGTGTTCTAGGCACTCCACTGAGTTCTTATTTATTATTTTGCTGAATCCTTCTAACAACCATTGAGGTTAAGAATATTCTTATCCCCAGTTAGATGAGGAAGCAAGCACAGAACACGTAAATCATTTGCCCATACTCATGGGGCTGGAGAAAAAAAAAAAAATCAGAGCCATGATTAAAATAGGCAAAAAGCAACTGAGTCAACAGTCTGCACTCTCAGCACTCAGCTACCCACAGATGCCTTTCCCCCTAAATGTGCAAAAGAACCAACTGACTGCAGACTACCCTGATAGGAAAACTTGTGTTTGCATTCTTTTTAGAGAGTTCTTCTTAGACATAGGCCTCTTGCATTAATGAAAATTATAGTGGTGAGAAATTTACACTCTATTAAGTAAAATGGGGTGACGGAAAATATTCTGTTAAGTTTGGAAGAATAAAAGAAGTGTGCCGAGCCCTAGAGATTTCCAACTGGTGGCATTTATTTAAATGAAACAGATATAAATTCTGCTCTAGGATCTGATTATTTTGCGAGCCGGTGTAACACTTTCTAAGGAAACGCGAGTTAAATCTTCCAAAATGCAAGAATCAAGATCAGACAACCGTGTATGGATTAGAATTAATTCCTAATCTTAGACACAGAAATAAATAATACACGTGAAGCATAATTTCTCCATACCAGCTTCAAAATAATACTTTTTTTGTTGTGAGTATAAAGAAAAATATCTCTATTTCCTGATTAGAATTGATCACTATAATCCTGTTGACAATATTTGACATTTCTAAAGCATCTCGTGAAGTAGGAAAAAATGTCTTTATAACGCTTCACTTCACAGGGGGAAAACATATAAATAAATAATGAATTTAAAACATCTCAGTGATTTGTTCTCAAAAAAATTTCAGGCAGCTCTGTTTACTCATTTTCCTTCAATCTGGAGAAAAGAGATGTGAGGACTTTTCCTTGCACTCTGCTTTGTCAATCAGCACTACATCCGAATTTCATTTGAGAGGCTTTCTGTTTTTACCTTATTGAAACTACAGCAAAGCCCAGAAGAGAGCACGTTATAGAAGGCCCAGATGAAAAGGCAGGGTGCGGGTTGTGGGGGTAATGGAAGAACAGAGAACAGAGGGCTGTGATGGCTAAGCCATATTGTGACTTAGGACAACTAATTTCATACTCTCATTTTCTCATTATAATATAGAGCATTTGTTTTTCAGTTTTAAAGTGTAAGGAACAAAGAGCTCCTTTGTATTTCTGCTCAGGAAATGTGTTTCTTCAGAATATATGCATAGATAATTAGACTAAAATTGTTAAATGGAACTACCCATTATTGCTAAATGTTATTGCTGAGCACTGGGAGTTTTGTCTCTTCCCGTTGTCATGGAGATCTTTCAGTGATAAACTTTATACATTTTACAAGGCACAGTACTTGGGAGTTAAAAGATGAGGCTATCACTCTATCCCTGTTACATAAATAAAACTCCCATTCATTTATTGTGTTTTTTTTTTCTTTTTAAGAGCATGTGTGTGTATGAGGGATGGGGGGACAGAAGGAGAGAGACAGAGAGAGAGAATCTCAAGCAGGCTCCACGCCCAGCATAGAGCTAGACACAGCGCTCGATCTCATGACCCTGAGATCCTGACCCATCTGGTTGCGCATCTAGAACCAGATGCGCAACCCTCTGAGCCACCCAGGCATCTCTCTTCATTGTTAATTTTAAAAGGGATAATCTCACCACAGGATTATTTGTGTGAATGAAATGAAATAATGTGAAAAGCACTTTGTGAAGTCCAAAGTAAAAAAGTATAGTGTTACAAAATAGACACCATATAAGTGTTTGTTCATCTTCTTAATATTTTCTCAGTGCTCTACATGTTATTTTCTCATTCAATCCTCATAGCAACTTACAAAATAGGTAATACTATTATTCCTATTAGTCTCATTTCACAGATGAGGAAACAGGCCTAGAGAGGTTAAGTGACTTATCCAGAGTCATAGAAGTAGGAACAACATTTATTTATTTCTAGTTCGTTCCATTCCAAGTCTTTTATATTAATTACAAGTAAACTCATAGCTGAGTCATACAGAAATTCAATCCCTGCCTGAATCTCTTCCCATTCAACTGAAATTTAAGGGTAACTATGATGATTGTGATAATCCATAAATGTTAGCCATAATTCCTGTATGCTAGAAACTGTGCCACATGCTTTATTAGATAATTTACTTTGCTGACCTCCTATAAACCAATCCGTTCTTCAGAGATCTTGATTCAGTACGACACAGTGGTATATTTAAGAGGCCTCTTTCCTACCAACCAGAGAGCTCAGGAATGGATTTCATATGACGGCACTGGAGGCAAACAGATGCTTTGTACACCGTTTCCATGCCAGACTTTGTGCCCTTGCTCCTCATTGCCATTCTGGTTCCCCATTGAATTTGGATTCTCATCCTGAATGCTACCAGGACAGTGGATAATAGTTCTCCTTTTGGAAATAACATCTTAATTTCCTTTCCTGTCCTATATCCTTGCCTCATTGTGCGCAGTTTTTTTTTTTAATACTAAAAAAAATCAAGATGCCTTTTTTCTTAGCTGGAAGGTATTTGCATGACACCCATTCAGCCATTTGGAAACCCCCTCTCTCAAGTCTGAATCCTGTGCAGAATCCCTGAAATCAGCGGTAGCTTATTCACTATGGCAGCAACACACTAATGAGTTTGTTGAACAATTTTTGCTGCTAGCCTCCCAAAATTACCTGCTTTCTGCCTTTTTCTAAACCTGACCCTTCAGCTTTTCAGTTCAATCTATAAGTTAACAGATTTTCTTAAATGACATTGCTTTTCTGTTTATGTTAATCAGAGGTGATTTCTTTTTTTTTTAAGATTTTATTTATTTATTTATTCATTCATTCATTCATTCATTTATTTATTTGGAAAGAATGAGAGTGAGAGAGAGCATGAGAGGGGAGAAGGTCAGAGGGAGAAGCGGACTCCCCGTCGAGCTGGCAGCCCGATGTGGGACTCGATCCCGGGACTCTGGGATCATGACCTGAGCCGAAGGCAGTCGCCCAACCAACTGAGCCACCCAGGCCCCCCAGAGGTGATTTCTGTAGCTTAGAACTGCTGACTCCTATGCCCATTGAACTGTGATCCTCTTGCCCTTGCTTGTTCCTATGAGTGCCCTCCATAACATGCCAGATCATTCTTCCAGTTTTTTTCTCTTACAGTTCCCCCAGCTTCTAGTGACATTCCAGCTACTAGCTGATATCTGCGTCAATCACAAGAGTTCCTGTGACCTATAACTTAGTCACCTTGCACTAAAGACTACTCCTTGAAACATAAGCTACCATGCACACCCATCATCTTCCAATCTAACCTGCCTGGACAGAAATCTAAATCTGCATGTCCCTTGGACCTTGTGATTCCAATGCTGATGACTTCATTGGCAGTCCACTCTCTTCCTGTGGACAGACATTGGTGGCACTGCCTTTTACCTATGAATCTTGCAATCTTACAATAGAAGAGCTTATTACAGAAATGCACTACTCACTTCATTGAGCCATCATTCATACTTTCTAGTTTGTGTATTTAAAAATGTCTAAAAATTTTTTAACTTAAAAGAATCTTGATACTATTTAGTTATTGCCCTCATTTTACAGATGACAAAACAGATACCAGAAAAATTAAACAGTAAGCCCAAGTCACACATAGATGACTGGCTAAGCTACTTTTTTTCCAATCTAAATTAATGTAGGTGGGCTTGATATTTGGCCACTACACTTTAAGCACTTTGGAATAGTCTTTCAAAAGAGCCCCTGATGTGTAACACAGTTAAATACTATATTTCTGGCAAGTAGTAAGAGATCAATAAGTATTGGCTACATTGCTGTATTAATTGATGAAATCTATTGATTTCCTCATTCTCTCTCACACACGGGAGTTAGAAGCCACGGAGAATATTCTGCAATGGTAGTCAGTGTCCCAAATTGTGAATGATCTATACTTAAGTAGGTGAGTGAATAAAAGTCAGAAGCACCAAATACCACTCTTAGTCCAGGAAATGCTCCTTTCCTTTACTTCACAGAATCAATGATCTAATACAGATCTGTAATCTAATTGTGTAGGCAGGTGTATTCTCTTACATAGCTATCTTATTTTCCAATGCTGTTGCCTAGATAGAGAATGAGCTGACATTTAGAGAGTTATCCTTAGGGAAAAAAAGAATGTTACCAGTTGCAAGTAGGTATAAGTCAAATAACAGTACCTGGTATATTGGATTCATCTTGGGTTAACATGACTTTTTGTCCTGATCAAAAATCTTATCTCCATGTATAACATAATTTTTGTGCAAAATATATCCCTGTCCACTTTATAGGTGAAATTTTGTATCCCAACTCGTTTCTATTATATAGATTGTCAATAGAAACTTAAAACCTTTCCATCCTTGACAACCATTAGTTACCATAGTTTTTAACTAGGTTACTAAAGAATACTTCTGCATCAAGGACTGTATAGCTATCAGTGACAAAAGTATTGTGTATTTCTTTTTCTAAAAGAAAATACTGCTTAGAGAAAAGAATGTCTTTTTTTTTTTTTTGAGAAAAGAATGTCTTAATGGAAGTTATATGTACTGCTCAGGCATAGTGAAAAGGACGATATAGGACTTACATATTGGGCTCATGCAATTTTGATTGACTACTGAATAAATGAATGAACAAAAATGGTGGGATTTCATTTATTATTTCCTATGGGTAATTTTAGTGCTAAGGAAAAAAAAATCCAGTAACCCAACACAGACTAATACTGACTGCTACATTATTTTACACCTGTAGAAGTACATTACAGCCCTTACCAGCTCAAGAGAAAGAAGAAGGGTCGTACCAAAATGGGGAAGAGCATCAGTATGTGAAAATCAGGAGTAAGAAGTAGCGCTTAGTTTATTTTGCTTCACTCTCCACAATCACTCTTTACTGTGGCTGCTTCAACTCTTAATCATTCAAAGAATTGATAAGCCCTTTTTTGCTCATGGATACTTCTGCTGACAATACAAAGGAAGATTCATAGCAAATGTAATTTGCATTCAAAGAGATTACACACAAAAATATTTTATCTATATATTCTCTTCAAAATGGGGCAAGGAAAGCATCGCAGTAAATGTGATCAATTATGGCAGAATGATGGCAGAATTTACTAACAGTATCATCAAGTCAAACTGCTACTTAGAGGTAATATGGAAAATCCATTAGAATGTCAAAAAGCATATATTGTTGAGACAATATTTACAAGTAGGGTACACTTTTGAACAGGCAATTACATAACAAGAACTAGATTTGATCTCTGCTACCAGAAGATTCAATATAATTTGAATTTCAACAACTTCATTTTTGAAAATAAAACTACTGGCATCCTAGCAATTTTGAAAGTGATTAAATGGGTAGAAATCACACAAAAGCATTTAAAATAAAACATTTTAGAAAATATTGAAAATCTAGAAGGGGGGGCAAGATGGCGGAGAAGTAAGAGATCCTGCAGCAACCGGTCCCAAAAAGTGAGCTGGAAATCTACCAGAACACACTGAACACCCATGAAATCACCCTGAGGAGAAAGATTTCTATCCCCAGGATCTCTCCGAGAGCAGAAGACAGCAGTGGAGAGGTAAAAGCAAAGTGGGAACAGTCGAGCTGATATCAGAGGATAAACAAAAGGGGGGGGGAGCCACCAGAAGCTAACCAAGGACAGTAATACCCCAAAGGAAAGTGCCCAGTGGCGGGGGACCAGCATTAACGTAGAGTCCGTTAAAAACACTTAAAAAGGGCAAAAAGTTCTGAGGAGTAACTAGTGGAAGAGGGTGGTCGCAGGCACCGGTGCTTGGACCCACTCTCCCAGGAAGGAGCGCCCCAAAGTGGAACTGGTGGGGGATCCAGTCCGCGATTCCTGAACCTGCAGCTTTCCGCTCTCAGCAACAACCGGTGGGCCGGGCGCACAGCTGCAAGTGCCTTTAGAGAGTCTGCGGTGGTCCAAGAGCCGCAGCTTTTCCCAGTGTGCGCCCGCCACCGCGACATTCGCGGCGCACTGCAGAGCCTGAGCGATCCCCGCCGGCCGCAGAGAGAACGCGGGCAAGCAGCCTGACCTCCCAGGCACCCCTCGCGGAGCTGCAGAAAGGCGGCTGGGGTCCCGACTTTCCCGGCCCGCCACAGGCCTCCCGGGTCCCCACTTGAAAGCCGCAGAAAGGCGGCTGGGGTCGCGCGCCACCTCGGACAGGCTGCGCTGTGAGCAGAAATTTCACGGAGGGGAGTATGTGTTCTGAACCACACGGAGGGAAGCAGAGACTCGGGCTTCCTGCAACTCGGAGGTCTGAGAGCTTCTGGGAAGATTCATTGCTTGGACTCCCTGAAAAGGTGAAAAGGCTACAAAAGGCCAAAAACCTTCAGAGAGCGAGAGACTGAGAAACCGGTTTCCACAGAGCTCAGCCCCTTGACTGGAGGGCAGGGTGACTCAACCCAAGCAAGACTGACTGGAAAACAATGCAGCAGGCCCCTGCCCCAGAAGACCAGCCAAAAAACAAAAGGACTATAACCGCAGGGTCACCATAAAATTTTAAACCCCCAACGCCAGGGGAAATCAATATATTAAGCTCCTGGTAATACCCTCAAACCTGTATATTTCATAGATACAAGTTTGTTTTTGTTTTTGTTTTCTCTTTCTTATTCTCTATCTTTTTTTATTTTATTGTAGTCTTCACTTGCTTTCACATTTCTTTTTTCTTTTATCCTTTTTTTTAACTACGTAACATTACAACGAGAGGTTTAATACAACTATAAACCCAGGAGGACCTGAAATAACCTTCATCGCCTGCGAGGAGTTATAACCACCCTCCCAACTTATCCCTCTGTCAGTGTTTCAATGTATCTGCTTTTATTCTGGTATTACATAAATCTTATTCTTGGGGTTCATTCTGCAGGGTTCTTCTACTTCTTGTCATTTATTCATGTTGGTCTCTATGTTTGTTCGTGCTTGTTGGCACACCTTATAAACCTTAGTTTTGGGGCCCATTCTGGTTGGGATTTCCCCTTTTTCTCCTCCTCTCTATCTTTTTTTTATCCTTATTCTTTCTTTTTGGTGGTAAATCCCAATGGCTCCAAAACCCTCCGGAGTACACCCTGCCTGGATCGGGGGTGGTATATCCAGTTACACACCCTCTCATCCATTTCTCATCAAAATGACTAGGAGGAGGAACACCCAACAGAAGAAAAATCCAGAGACTACACCCTCTCCTTCAGAACTATTGGACATGGACATCAACAGTATGTCAGAAAGGGAATTCAGGATGACAATTATCCAGGCAATGGCTAGGATGGAGCAAAACATTATAGAATCGCTAAGGGCAGAAATGAGGTCCAGTATAGCAGAGGT
>CM052802.1:71787340-71865973 GCA_028533885.1 Nasua narica | reverse complement strand
AAAGAACCAAAATGCCCTTCAACAGATGAATGGATAAGGAAGATGTGGTACATCTATACAATGGAATATTATGCCTCCATCAGAAAGGATGAATATCCAACTTTTGTATCAACATGGACAGGACTAGAAGAGATTATGCGGAGTGAAATAAGTCAAGCGGAGAGAGGCAATTATCTTATGGTCTCACTTACGTGTGGAGCATAAAGAAAATCATGGAGGGCATCGTGAGAAGGAAGGGAAGGGTGAATGGGGGGAAATCAGAGAAGGCCATGAACCAGGAGAGACTGTGGACTCTGAGCAACAAACTTAGGGTTTCGGAGGGGAGGGGGTGGGGGGTAGGAAAGCCTGGTGGTGGGTATTGAGAAGGGCACGTATTGCATGGAGCACTGGGTGTGGTGCATGAATAATCAATCTTCTAACACTGAGAAATTAAAATAAACATATTTAGGGAGAAAAAAAACAGTATGGTACTGGCACGAAAAAAGACACACAGATCAATGGAATGGAATAGAGAACCCAGAAATAAATTCAGAAATAAAATAAATAAATACTATGATCGATTAATTTATAACAAAGTAGGGAAGAATATCTAATGACAAAAAGAGTCTCTTCAACAAACAGTGCTGGGAAACTGGTCAAGTACATGCAAAAAAAGAAACTGAACCACTTTCTTACACTATACCAAAAGTAAACTCAATATATGTAAAAGACTTAAATGCGAGACCTGAAACCAGAAAACATAGGCAATGATTTCCTTGACATTGGCCAGAGAAATGCTTTTTTTAAAGATGTCTCCTCAGGTAAGGGAAACAAAAAAAAAAATTAAACTATTGGGAGTACATCAAAATAAAAAGTTTTGCACGTTGAAGGAATCCATCAATAAAATGATATGGTAACCTACGGAATGGAAGAAGATATTTGCAAATGATATATCCTGTAAGGGGTTTATATCCAAAAATACAAAGAATCCATATGACTCAACAACTCAATAATCTGATTAAAACGGGCAGAGGAAAAATAAACATTTTTCCAAGGAAGACGTACAGGACCAACAGAAAAGATGTTCAACATTACAAAGTATCAGGGAAATGCAAATTTTGTATTATGTGTATGTTATCACCTCACATCTGTCAGAACAACTATCACCAAAAATATAGGAGATAATAAGTATTCGCAAGGATGTAGAGAGAAAGGAATCTTCATGCACTGTTGATGGAATGCCAGCTGGTGTAGCCACTGTGGAAAATAATATGAAGGTTCTTGAAAAATTAAAAATAGAATTACCAAATGATGCAGTAATTCCACTATTCAGTATTTACCCAAAGAAAACCAAAACTAATTGGAAGATATACACGCCCATATGTTTACTGCAGCATTATTTACAATATGGAAACAAGCCAGTGTTCATCCACAGATGAATAAAGAAGTGGTGTGCACATACACACACACACAAAACGGTATGTTACTAAGCTTTGAAAAAGAATGAGGGGGGGATGTGCCTGAGTGGCTCAGTCGGTTAAGCATCTGCCTTCAGCTCAGGTCACGATCCTGGGGTCCTGGGATCAGCCCCATGTGGGGCTCCCTTTCCTCTCCACTTATGTTCTCTCTGTCTCTGTTTCTCTCTCAAGTAAATAAATGATATTAAAAAAAAAAAAAAGAATGAGATTTTTGCCCTTTGCAGCAACAGGGATGGGCCTGGAGGGTATAATGCTAAGTGATTTAAGTCAGACAGAAAGACAAATACCATGTGATTTTACTCATATGTGGAATTTCAGAAAGAAAACAATGAAAGAAAGGAAAAAGAAAAGAGACAAACTGAAAAAATAGTATTAAGTACAGAGAACAAGCTGGTGGTTGCCAGAGGTTGGGTGAGGAGATGGGTAAAATAGATAAACGAGGTTAAGAGTGCACTTATGGTGATGAGCACTGAGTAATGTATAGAATTACTGAATCATATTGTACAACTGAAACTAATACTCTGTTAATTATACTTCAATAAAAAATTTAAATAAAGTTCAATAGAGCCTGACATTTTGAAGTAGAGGGATGGGACTCACAATTACAGTAGTACCTATCTCTTCTTCAAGGATGTATCTCTGAGGGGAAAATAGTTTGGATATAACTAATTTATCATTCAGTGAGTGAATAAATAATAGCATTAGCATATAAAGATGACAATTTTGGGTGATGAATACTCTATTTAAAGTGACAGTCAACAGATTAATTGAAATAGCCACTATCACATCAAAGCAATCAGTGAAAATAGCTTCTGCTTGGTATGGTCTGACTTTGTATTTATCGCAAAATTAATGAGGGCTCTGTAATACACATATTCTCTCTATATGTATATATCTATATATATGTATATATTTATGGTCCATGAAATTGTAGCATCAAAGTTACTTTTTTTTTTTTAGCATCAAAGTTACTTTAGAGATTATCTCCCACCATCTTTGTTATAGATTCACAATGCAAAAGACTCTCCATTCATTAGTGTCTGCCAATATACCTCGAAGTTGTAAAAATACTCATAATTTTCTATTGAAGTACACCCTCCTTCCTCCAGGACATCAGGAAGAGAATTTTAAAGGAGATTTAAATGTTCTATAAATCAATTTTTGGAAGTAGGGAAAGAAAATATGACACTTCCAAATTTTTGGAAAACCTTTTTTTTATGACATGTGGTGATATGGATACAATTTGATGTCCCAACATGTTACCCATGAAGATAGCCAATTCTATATGTCCTTTGAACTGTCTACCTTTAAGGAGGAAGAGAAACTTGCATGTATTAAGTGTTTGGTACAGTACTATTATAGGTATCCTACAAATATTCTCCTTTTATCTTCACAGCAATTCAATTGGAATTCTCAGATGATAAAACTGAAGCTCAAAGAGACCAGAGTCGTAAACAGTGGTAGAGCTAGAATTTAGTATCTGATCTGCCTTACTTCAAAATTCATACTCTTTGTAAAAGACATAGAGCAGCTGAATGAATAAAAATGCAAGACTCATCTATGTAAGTCCTACAAGACACTCACTTTAGATGTTTAGTACACACACAGACTGAAAGTGAAGGGATGGAAAAAGATATTCCATGAAAATGGAAACCCAAAGAAAGCTGTAGTACCTATACTTAAGATGAAAAGAGACTTCAAAATAAAGACTGTACTGAAAGAAAAAGAAGGACATTACATAATGATAAAGGTGTCAATCCAACAAAAGATATAAAAATTATATATATTTATGTACCTAACATGGGATCACGTAAATATGTAAAGCAAATATTAATAGACCTAAAGGGGGAAAAGGACAGCGATAAAATAATAGAGGACTTTAATGCCCCACTTACATCAATGAATAGATCATCTAGGCAGAAAATTAATAAGGAAACATCGGCCTTAAACAACACAGTACACCAAATTGACTTAACAGATATTTATAGAACTTTCCATCTAAAAGCAACAATATACATTTTTCTCAGGTGCACATGGAATACTCCCAAGATAGATATGTTAGGCCACTACACGTCTTAATAAATTTGAAAGGACAGAAATCGTATCAAGCACCATTCCAACAACAATAGTATGAAACTAGAAATCAATTATTTGTGTCACTGAAATAAAAACTTGATCATAATTTATGTTTTTTAATATATTATTGAATTTGATTTGCTAATATTTTGAGGATTTTTGCATCTATGTTCATTAGGGACTGAGCTGTAATTTTCTTTCTTTGTGGCATATTATATTGGTTTTAGTATCACGGTAGTAGTGCCTTGTAAAATGAGTTTGGAAGAGTTCCCTCCTCATCTAGTTTGTTGTTGTTGTTTGTTTGGTTTGGTTTTATTTTTAGAAGAGTTTGAAATGGAATGGTATTAATTATTCTTTTAATGTTTCATAGAATTCACCAGTGCAGTCATCTGGTCCTAAAGTCTTGTTTGTTGGGAGGTTTTAAATTAGTAATTCAATCTTGTTATAGTAATTGATCTACTCAGATTTCTATTTCATCATGATTCAGTCTTGGTAGGTTGTATGTTTCTAGGAATTTGTCCATTTCTTTTAGGTTGTCCAATTTGTTAGTGCATAACTATTCATAGTAGTATCTTATGATCCTTTGTATTTATTTGGTATCAATTATAATATCCCCTCTTTCATTTCTAATTGTATTTGAGAATTTTTTTGGTGAATCTAGATAAATGTATGAGAGTTTTCTTTATCTTTTCAAAGAACCAGCCCTTAGTTTCATTGATTCTTTTTAATTATCTTTTTAATTTTTATTTCATTTATTTCAGCTATGATTTTTTGTTATTTCTACATCACTTTTCTATTCAATAGTATTAGAGGATCCAGCCAGAGCTATTAGGCAAGAAAGAGAAATAAAAAGGTATCCAAATTTGAAAGGAAGAAGTAAAAAAAATAAATAAATAAATAAAATAAAATAAAATAAAAAAAAGAAGTAAAACTGTAACCATTTGGAGATGGCACAATATTATATATAGAAAGTCCTAAAGATCATATCAAAAACTATTAAAATAAAGAAATTAAACTAAATTGCAAGTAATAAAATTAATACATAAAAACATTTTGTGCTTTTATATACTAATAATGAATTATCAAAAAGAGAAATTAAGAAAACATCATTTACAATTACATTATAAAAAATAAAATACTCGAACAAATTAAACCAATACTCGAAGTAAAAGACCTGTATATTGAAAACTTCAAGGCTTTGATAAAGGAAATGGAAGAAGACACAAATTGATGAAAAGATATTCCATTTTCATGGGTCAGAATTAATATTATTAAAATGTCTTTATTTCACTAAGCAATCTACAGACTCACTGAAATCTCTATCAAAATTCCAATAGCATTTTTCACAGAACTAGAACAAATAATCCTAAAACTTGTATGGAATCATAAAGGACAGACCAGCCCAAGCAATCTTGAGAAAGAAGAACAAAGCTGGAGGTATCATGCTCCCAGATTTCAAACTATATCACAAAACTTTGGCAATTAAAACAGCGTAATATTGGCATAAAAATAGACACATATCAATGGAAAAGAACAACGAGGAAAGGGCAGTCTCTTCAATAATGGTGTTGGGAAAATTGGAAAACCACATGCAAAAGAATGAAACTGGATTTCTATTTTGCACCATACACAAAAATTAACTCTAAATGAATTAAAGACTTGAACATAAGCCCTATTAAAAACCATAAAACTCCTAAAAGAAAAAATATGCAGTAAGCATCATGACATAGGTCTTGATAATGATTTTTAAAATGTGACACCTAGAGCAAAAGCAACAAAAGCAAAAATTAAAAAGTGGGACTACATCAAATCGAAAACCTTTCACACAGCCAAAACTATCAATAAAAAAGGCAACCTACTGAATAGGAGAAAATATTTGCAAATCATATATCTGATAAAGGGGCAATAACTAAAATACATAAAAACTAATTTAACTCAATAACAAAAAGCCACCAAAACAATCCGATTTTAAAATGTGTGGGAAAATAGACATTTTCCCCAAAGTAAACAGTTGCTTAAAAATATGGTATCATTAGTCATCAGGGAAATTAAAATCAAAACCACAATAATTCTTAGAACCAGCAGGTCTTAAAGCCTGGGTTGTAAAGCTCAGCAGGCTTGACTGGGATAGAGCTCAGAGAGTACTGTATTGCTCCTGGAGAGAGGGCAAACAAACAACCTGGGGTTGAACAGTGTGGAAATGGTAATGTGGGGAATGTCTGGGGGCACAGTAGGGGAGACATTGTTCACTCTTGGAGTTTGTCCTTGAGCGGTAACACTCTTAGAGATGCCTCTCCAGGAAAAAAGGAGTTGGCTAGTGCTATTTCTCTCCCCACCCCTCAGAATAAACACAGGACCACTAGTGGGAAGCAGCACAGCCCTGACACTGGCTGCCTAATTTGCATACACCAAGCCCCATCCCACCCCACCCACCATGCCCTGGCAAAGTGTCCTTCTCAGTCAAGCTTGCCTCCTCAGTCACAGCATGGAGAGCCCCTCCCCCAGAACACCAACATAACCCCTGCCCATATAACGGCTCCCAACCAGAGAGTTCTGCACGGCCTCTGGTGGAATTGGTGTCAGGCCCCATTGCACAAGCATACCAGAGCACACCTAGTTAAAACTCACCCCATTCAAGCCAGGGACCAAACACTGCCCATAGCAGGCAAGGAGAGCTTCTGCAGATGACTGGCCTGAAGTATAGAGCAGCCAAACACAACTGAAGAATGTACACAGCACACATCAGAGACACTCTCTGAAGCACCAGGCCCTGGGCACTTGACATCTTCTTCATACGCCATTACTTTCAAGAGCAGAAGACAGAACTGGCTTTTCTCAGACAGAGGAGAGGGAAGTGACTTAGGCAAAATGCCACAATGGAGGAATTGATCCCTAATGAAAAAACAAGATAAGGCCATGGCCAGAGATCTAAGCAAAACTGATATAAGTAATATGTTTGACAGAGAATTTAAAGCAACAATCATAGGAATGTTCCCCAGACTTCAGAAAAGAATAGAAGACATCAGTGAGTCTGTTACCACAGACATAAAAGAGTTAAAAAAGAATCAGAAATGGAGACTGCATTAAATAAGATTAGAAGAGACTTGATGTAATGAACAGCAGGCTGGAAGAAGCAAAGGAATTAAATTAGTGACCTAGAACACAAAATAATGGAAAATAATGAAGCAAACAAAAGAGAGAAGGAAGAATTATGCAACACGAGAATAGACTTAGATAACTCAGTGACTTCATCAACTGTAATAAAATTCATATTATATAAGCCCCAAAGAAGAAATAGAAAAGGGGGCAGAATATGTATTTGAGGAAATAATAGCAGAAAACTTCCCTAACCTGTGGAAGGAAACAAATATCTAGATCCAGGAGACACAGAGAACTCCCACCAAAATCAACAAAACCAGGCCAAGACCAAGACACATTATAATTAAATCTGTGAAATATGGTGATACAGAAAAAAATCTTAAAAGCAGCAAGACAAAGGAAGTCTTTAACTTACAAGGGAAACCTATAAGGTTAGCTGGAGATAGCTCAATAGAAATGTGGCAATCCAGTAGAGAGTGCATGAAATATTCAAAGTGATGAACGGGAAAAAATCTGCAACCAAAAATACTCTATCCAGCAAGGCTCTCATTCAGAATAAAAGGAGAGATAAAGAATTTTCCCAGACAAATAAAAAATAAAGGAGTTCATGACTACTAAACCAACCCTGTGAGAAATACAAAAGAGGATGTTTCAGGTATAAAGGAGACACCAAAAGTCACAAAGACAAGAAAGGATCAGAGAAAATCTCCAGAAACAATGACAAAACAAACAATAAAGTGGCAATAAATACCCATTTATCAGTAATAACTTCAAATGTAAATGGATGAAATGTTCCAATCAAAAGACACAGGATGTCAGATGGATAAAAAACAAAAAACAAAAACAAGACCCATCTATATGCTGCCTAGGAGAAACTCATTTTAGACCTAAAGACCCCTGCAGACTGAAAGTGAGGGAGTGAATAAACATTCATTACACAAGCTGATGTGAAAGAAAGCCAGAGTAGCAATATTTGTATCAGACAAATGAGACTTTAAAACAAAGAGTGTAAAAAGAGACCAAGAAGGACGTTATATAATCATAAAGAGGACAATCCAAAAAGAAGATATAACAAGAATGTCCACTCTCACCACTGTTTTTTAACATAGTACTGAAAGTCCTAGTCATAGCAGTCAGACAACACAAAGAAATAAAAGGCATCCAAATCAGCAAGGAAGAAGTCAAACTTTCACTATTTGCAGATGACATGATACTCTATGTAGAAAATTCGAAAGACTCCACCAAAAAACTGCTAGAACTGATACATGAATTAAGTAAAGTTGCAGGATACAAAATAAATGTACAGAAATCTTTTGTATGTCTATGTACAAATAATGAAGCAACAGAAAGAGAAAGAGCAATTTGCACCTAAAACAATAAGATACCTAAGAATAAACCTAACCAGAGAAATAAAAGACCTGGACTCTGAAAACTATAAAATGTTGATGAAAGATATTGAAGATGATGCAAAGAAATGGAAAGATATTCCATGTTCATGGATTAGAAGAACAAATATTGTTAAAATATCTATAGTATCCAAAGCAATCTACACATTTAATACAATCCCTATCAAGATACCACCAGCATTTTTCACAGAGCTAGAACAAAACAATCCTAAAATTTGTATGGAAATACAAAAGACTCCCAATAGCCAAAATAATCTTGAAAAAGAAAAACAAAGCTGGAAGCATCACAATTCCAGACTTCAAGTTATATTACAAAGCTGTAGTGATCAAAACTGTTTTGTACTAGTACAAAAACAGACACATGGATCAGTGGAACAGAATAGAAAACCCAGAAACGAACCCAAAACTGTATGGTCAATTAATCGTCAGCAAAGCAAGAATGAATATCTAATGAAAAAAAGACAGTGTTGGGAAAACTTGAGAGCAACATGCAAAAGAATAAAACTGGACCACTTCTTACACCATACACAAAAGTAAATTCAAAGTGGATTAGAGAGTTGCATGTGAGACAGGAAAATCCTCAAAATCCTAGAGAAGAATACAGGTAGTAACCTCTTTGACACCAACCATAGTAACTTCTTTCTAGGTATGTCTCCCAAGGGAAGGGAAACAAAAGAAAAATAAACTATTGGGACTTCATCAAAATAAAAAGCTCTGCACAACAAAGGAAACAATCAGCAAAATTAAAAGGGAACGTATTGAATAGGAGAAAATATTTGTAAATGACATTTCCAATAAAGAGTTAGTATCCAAAATATATAAAGAATTTATAAAACTCAACACCCAAAAACCAAATAATCCAATATAAAATGGGCAGAAGACATGAATAGATATTTTTCCAAAGAACATGTACATCAGATGGCCACCAGATACATGAAAAGATACTCAACATCACTCAGCATCAGGGAAATACAAATCAAAACTACAATGAGATATCGCCTCAGACCTGCCAGAAGGGCTAACATTAACAACATAGGAAACAACAGATTTTGGTGAGGATGTGGGAAAATGTGATCCCACTTGCACTGTTGATAGGAATGCAAATTGTTGCAGCCACTGTGGAAAACAGTATGGAGGCTCTTGAAAAGTTAAAAATAGAAGTAGGTTATGATCCACCCATTGTACTACAAGGTATTTATCCAAAGAATACAAAAATACTAATTCAACAGGATACTTGTTCCCTAATGTTTATAGTTTATAGCAGCTTTATCTGTAACAGTCAAATTAGGGAAACAGCCCAAGTGTCCATCAACTGATGAATTGATCAAGAAGGTGTAGCATGTGTATGTATATATGTATGTGTATGTATATATGTATGTGTGTGTGTGTGTAGAATATATATAAATGTATAAATGGAATAGTAGCCATAAGAAGAATGAAATCTGTTGCAAGGACATGGAGTACTATGCTAGGGAATATTATGCTAAGAGAAATAAGTTAGAGAAAGACAAATACCATATGATTTCACTCCTATGTGGAATTTAAGAAACAAAACAAATGAGCAAAAGGGAAAAAAGAGAGAGAGAGAGAGAGAGAGAGAGAGAGAAGGAAACCAAGAAATGAACTCTTAACTATAGGGAACTGATATTTACCAGAGAAGAGATGGTGGGGGGATGGGTTAAATAAATGATGGGGATTAAGGACGGCACTAGCTGTGATGAGCACCCAGTGTTGTTAATGCAAGGGTTGAATCACTAAATTCTATACCTGAAATTAATATTACACTGTATGTTAACTGGAATTTTTCAAATTTATTTATTTATTTATCAGAGAGAGAGAGACAGAAAGAGAGAGAACACAAGCAGGGAGAGTGGGAGTGGGAGAGGGAGAAGCAGGCTTCCCCCTGAGCAGGGAGCCCTATGCGGGGCTCGATCCCAGGACCCTGGGATCATGACTTGGGCCAAAGGCAGATGCTTAATGACTGAGCCACCCAGGCACCCCAACTAACTGGAATTAAATAAAAACTTAAAAAGAACCCACAATGGGATATTGTTTCAAACCTGTTAAAATGGCTATTATCAAAAGGCTAGAAATACATTTTGGCAAGGATGTGGAAAAAAGGTACCCTTGAGCACTGTTGATAGGAATGTTAATTGAAGCAGCCACTATTGAAAAGAGTAAGGAGTGAATTTCTAAAAAAATTGAAAACTACCCTATTATCCAGCAATTCTACTTCTGAGTATTTATCTTAAGAAAACAAAAACACTATTTCAAAAAGATATATACAACCCCCATATTCATTATTATAATGAATTATAATGGCATTATTTATAATGGCCAAGATAGGGAAACAACCTAAGTGCCCATCTCTCTCTCTCTCTCTCTCTCTCTTATACACGCACACAGAGGAATATTATTCAGTCACATGCGAAAGCATGAATATATCCTGAAGGCATTATGCTAAGTGAAATATGTTAGACAGAGAAAGATAAATACCATGCAATATCTCATATATGCAATCAAAATATATAGAGAGAGATATAAATACAGATATATATATCTAAGCTCATAGTTCTAGAAAAACGATTAGTGACTATTAGTGACTGCCAGAGGTGGGACATGGCAGGGCAGAAATGGGTGAACTGTTTTCATTTTTTTCTCTTGTTTAAATAAATAGAACAAAACTTTTAAAAAGCAAAAAGTAAAAGAAACTTTGTATCATTTACATTTAAAGGTCATTAACCTTCTGATAAAACACACATAAGTATTCCCTAAATACTAACAATAAATGTGATCTAGTCTCATTGTTCATGAAAGAAAAAAATATGTGTGAAAATATAGGATACATTAGAAACTACATAGATGAAACTATCTCAGATATGATATCACAACTTCTGTAGGTGTTTGCAAATATAACTTAATATTCATTGAAAATTATTTGACTTTCTGTTACCTCTATCACTTTAAAATATTGATCACTTTCCAGACAACATAAATGATACCACTTATCATAGTGTCTTTAGATAATGGGAAACATATAAATGTAAAATACTGATATGCTCAGCACTAACCTAACACTAGAAAGTAAAATCCCCACATATGCAGAGAAACACAGTTTTTTGTTTGTTCATTTGGTTTGTAACCATGATGGCTATTGCCTGCCTGAAGGTCTATGAGCACAGTAAAACCTTGTTAATCATATCAAGGTGCTACTTATTGTTTGCTACCAGCTAGAATGTAATGTTTTGAATAAATTGGCCTAGACTTCCCACTTGGTTATGGTATCAATGACATGATGGCAATAAAAGAGTACTAAACAACTGGAATTGAATTTGCAACCCTAATAACTGATTTGCAAGAAATATTTATGAAACATTTTCCTACATTATTCAGAATGTATAGAGTATATTACCAAAACCAAGACATTTTTACACAGCTTTGCCTTTGGCCTGAACACTCCTCCAGCTCCCATATATCCTAGTCCTCAAGTCTTCCAAGCACTCAGTTGAGGGTGCCTTCCTTATGAAACAGTCCCCCATTAGGGTTGGTCACTTCCTGCTCTTGGCCCCTCATGACTAGTGCTGAGTTTTATCATAGCATGTGCATATGTAAGTCCCACTGACAAAGACAGTGGCATAGGTCTTACATCTCCAGTTCTCTGACTCAGGGTAAGTGCACTGAGCCATCTTCTGCATTCTACAACCACCTGCTGAGCATTCCTGGAGAAAATAACAAAGGACGACCTAATTGTGCCCTTATACATTCATTGTTATCAATTTCAACATAGCTATAACATTGAGTCTCTTCTGTTTTTCCTCATCATTTTAGTCTCACCTCTGCAAGAACTCTTCCAAACTACCTCTTCTTTCGTCAGATCTGAGTTCTCCTCGTTTCATCTCACTCTCAGCAGATAACCTTGTCCTGTTCCTTACATAGAAATTAGAAAATACGGGAATGCTCTTAAATTGCTGCTACTAAACATAAACCTACCAACCATCTTCTTCTCCTTACCAACTTCATAATAAAAAAGATAAATTTGCCTCCTATTAAAGGTGACGAGTCTGCCGAAATTTTGCACCACATTCTATGTCCACGAGAAACTTGACTCATATGTCCCCTCCTTATCTTTAAACATTTTCCATACACAAATTTTCCATATTTGTGTATGGAAAATTCCCGAATTTTCCATATACAAATAAAAGCCTCCCTGGGTCCCACATCTTCCTCCAGTCAACATCCCACTTCTCATCAGAATTAAATAGTTGTCGATAGTGCCTACTATTATCTCCTTATTATACTCATTTTCTCCTCAATTCATGGCAATGCCGCTGATAGCGTTCTTTTAATGATGAGATGAAGTCATCAGGTCATCAATAAAAGACAACTACTATTCACCCACTGCTCTTTCAGGAGCATTCAACGGGGTGACCACTCTCCTCGTGAAATACTTACTTTTGGATACAATGATCCATATTGTCTGTATTGTTTCCCTACCTCTCTGACATCTCTTTATCCTACTCTCTTGTTGGTTTTTCTTATGCCACTTGATAATTCAGCGTGAAGTTTCTCTGGGGTCTGTTCTCAGACTTTCTTTTTTGCTACTCTATGAGAAATATTTATTTCACATGGTTTTACTGACCACAATTTTTTTTAAAAGATTTTATTTATTTATTTGACAGAGAGATACAGTAAGAGAGAGAACACAAGCAGGACTCCTACTGAGCAGGGAGCCCAATGCAGGCCTTGATCCCAGGACCCTGGGATCATAACCTGAGCTGAAGGCAGACACTTAACCCACTGAGCCACCCAGGTGCTCCTCACTGACCGCAAATTTGCTGCATAGGTCAGAGTACCTAGCTGTATACAAACAGCTGTCTGCAAACAGTTATATACAACTTACTTAAGCAGGAAAGAAATATATTCATATTAGGAGGATCTTAAAGAGGGTTAGACAGGTGGTAAAGCTCATCTTGGAAACAGTACCTATTTTAGAAAGATGTGTTAATGAAAATACTATGGCTAACTCTGAAGAATGGGTGGCCCTTGCTGCTACACTTCCCCACTACACACAGCTACCTCACATTTCTCACATATACATCCAAGTCTCTCAAAGTTTTGTCCAATTAGAAAAACTTAAGTCACAGGTCTGTCCTCATTCAGACTGTAAAGAGTTAACAAATCTTGAGTTTTCTCATCCCTAGCTGGGGAAAATAGGATTTATAGTATGGAGATTATAGAAAATAGGGTGAGTATTCCAAGATACTAGGTGATAAGAAATGGCAAATACCCACTGCAGTTGTTCTTATCTACCTGACATTTATATCCTTCTTCCCAACATAATCTTTCAAATAGTAACATGCTCCCACCTATCCTATTGTAACTATCTATAAACACATATATCACCACCTTCTCAAGAAGAAAGAAAACATCTCATCAATCATAGTATCTGTGGTAGGACCAGTGAATTTCAAGACAGTTGGCAGCTGAATTATTTCTTTTACTGAAACGAGTTCTCAAAAAGGCAAAAATGTTATGTGAAACGTCTTAATAATAAAGATGATATTCCATAAAGCCTGTGAATGGTGTTGCTGTAGAAAGCAGGATGAGCATAGAGGCAAATATAAATCCAATTTAGGCATTTATCCTACCAAGAAAACTCTTTCTAGTCCATAACGGGAGTAACCCCCATGTAATTAATTTACTGCCAAAAATCAGATACTTTTCCTGGAGTATAGAACCATCCTGAAGGTTTAGGATTGTTTCCTGCTGTGGGTAAATTGGGTAATCAGCAGCCATGGTGTCCAACTCAGCCTTGTTGTGGGAAATCTACATAAATCTACTGTCCTTTTCACCATTACACTTTATTACTGGGTGTACTAGGCAAGTATTGGGGTGCCTGGGAAGGAATCAGACTTTCATCCATTTATCAGGTCATTTTGTTCAACCAATGATTGAGAGTTTATCCCACAATGAGAATCCTTGACTGAGTATTCACTTGGGATGCAATTACTGTCAATCTCTCAGGCCATTTTGAGTTATGAGTCCCTAAATCTAATCCCAAATCTTTTCCAAGTTTGTTCCATCTGAATGCAGACCACCTGATTAACTATTGCTCATGAATCAGTATAAAGCTAGCTTTCAGCCATCTCTCTCTAGACTAAGCAGAAACTACAACATGCCCCTTGAACTTCTATATTTTGAGAGGATTTTCCTTTTCTAATGACATTTATGGTCATCCTGCATGGGTTTAAAGTAACAGCACTCCAGTTCTGATTACTGCTAGCATATCAGGCTAAGTAAACTTAAGTTAGACTCAAATTATTTCCTTCTTGTTCCATTTGTTATAGGACATCCTCGAGAGTTACACATGTGAGTTGACAGAGGAGTGGCAGAAAAAAACATTAGGACACACAGAGTATCAAGTGACAAAAGTTCTCTCCTTGACTAAACTCCAGTTGGGTTGCCTGACCCCTCTTCTTGATGAGGTTTCGACTTTGATGCCAAAGACTTCAGACTCTCGGCACAAATTATTTTGTCCACCCATTACACACACACACATATCCCACATTAAAAGATTTGAACAAGCCATAGTATAATTTCTAACAGCTCAAGGCTGCATCCTTGGGATGACCCTAACCCCTTTAAAGTGGTTGCCTGAAGGAAACCTCAAGGTTGCCAAAAGAAATTTTACCATTTTCTTTCTAGCCAGTACATCATCAGGTAGGCCTCTGACCTCCCTTTCTTAGAGAATTTACTAATAAAGGCTTACCATCATGAATTCTTCTATGTATCTCCTACAACTCAGGATTGTTTTCTCAAGGACCTAAAAATCATTCCTTTGAAATAGTATTATCAGAAGGGAGAGTGTCCTCTCTCCCAGTCTCTGTGGTAGGAAGGAATCCTACTTCAATAATTGACAGCTAATAGACACAGCTGGCCTAATTAATTTACATTGGCCAACTCTATAATTTTTCATTTCTTGTGTCTGTTCAAGTCCTCTTTCTTCTCCCACATCCTTCCTTCTCTCCTTCCTTCTTTGGCTGGGTACAGTACATTTTATTGATGGTACATGACACAGTTAGGCTCTCTAAGCAACTCCCCTTCTTCAGGGACAGAATCTCTTCAGGGAGATTCTCAGTGTGCTGGAGAATGAGTTGTGGTAAGGACTCCCCAGCAGCTGAGGGCTTCTCTCATCCTCTTGCTCTCACTCGGGCTGGTGGCCCAAGGGGCCCTTACTCCTTGGAGGCCATGAGGTCCATCACCCAGTTGCTGTAGCCAAAATCATTGTCATACCAGGAAATGAGCTTGACAGAGTGGTCTTTGAGAGCCATGTCAGGCCCAGTATTGAAAGTGTAAGACTGAGTGTCATCGTAAAAGTTGTAGGAAACAACCTGGTCCTCAGTGTAGCCCAGAATACCCTTGAGGAAGCCCTCTAATGCCTGCTTCACCACCTTCTTGATGTTATTATATTTGACAGCTTTCTCTAGGTGTCAGGTCTGATTCACAACCAAGACATTGGGATGAAGACACAGAAGTCCATGCCAGTGAGCTTCCCATTCAGCTCAGAGATGATCTTGCCTATAGCCTTGGTGGCACAAGAAGCAGGGATGATGTCCTGGGCAGCCATGCCCCAAAGGGGCCATCCACAGTTTTTGGGGAGCAGTGATGGAATGGACTATGGCCATGATTCCCTCCACAACAACCAAAGTTGTCATGGATGTCCTTGGCCAGAGGGGCCAAGCAGTTGGTGGTGCAGAAGGCATTGCTGACAATTTTGAGGGAGTTGTCATACTTCTCATAACTCACATCTATCACAAACATAGGGTTATCATAGAAGACACAGAGATGATGACCCTTTTGGCCCCATCCTTCTCCATGATTGTGAAGAGCCCCAGTGAACTCCATAATACACTCAGCATCACCCTATTTGATGTTGGTGAGCTCTCTCTCCTGGAAGATGGAGATGGGATTTTCATTGATGACAAGTTTCCCATTCTCAGCCTTGACTGTACCATGGAATTTGTCATACATGGAATCATACTGGAAGGTGTAGACTATATAGTTGAGGTCAATGAAGGGGTCATTGATGGCAACAATATCCACTCTGCTTGAGTTAAAAGCAGCCCTGTGACCGGGCACCCAAGATAGGCAAATCTGTTTACTCCAACCTTCACCATTGTATCTCAGGGACACAGCTGGCACTGCACCAGAAGATGTGGCTCTCCATCAAACAGGGAGGAGCAGAGAGCCTGTCATTCTCCCTTCAAATGCCCAGTCACCTTTGTAAAAATTGAAGTTGAACTTGATTTACCCTGTACCACCTTTTCCTCTATTGAAATAATATCTTACTGATTAAAAACTCCTATCACCACTTTAACTACTGTCCAGCTTTGTTTATCTTTGATGAAAATATCTGCTCATGCAACTTATTTGTGCTTCAGGATCCTCCTGAGGATCCTAGTTGATTCTAGTTGATGGGTTATTACTGAGTATAACCAGTTATATAGCTCGAACTACTAGGTAACACCAAGTTAATGAATGTAAGATCAAGTTATTTGTTGCTCTACATTCAAGTGTTCAATGCCTATCATGATCTTGCTTCTACCAGGAAGACAGAAACTTTCAATCAAAAGAAGAACAGTTACTTGCGAAGTGGTCACCACTTTATTCCAAAACCTTACAAGCCTGTACTAGGATTCTTCTATTAAGGCTTGACACAAGCTTTATACTGTGTCTCCTGCCACAAATACTTTGGGCACAATTGGATTAGCTGTCATAAGGCCCATTGGAAGGCTGTTTCATGGGTTCTAGTCTAGCTGAAACGTCTTTTTTTTTTGCTGAGGGTCCCTTAAAGAATGATATCCTTTTGAGTCACCTGGCAAATAGAGTAACCAACTTAAAAGTGGTGATAATTTTCTCCAATATCCAAAGAAACCCATGGTAGCTCTTTCTCAGAGATTTATGGGGCACAGCAGCTAACTTTTCACTTTGAATAGTATATCTTACCATGTACTATATCACAAAATATTCAGAAACTCCGTAAGGTGGCAGACCCTTGTATTTTCATGGGATTTACTGCACCAACTTCAGCATGCATACATGTCTTACCAAAAAAATCTAGCACCCTTGATCCCCAATTTCTTTCCTCATGACATTAATACACTAAAGCTGGATGATGCTCTCTGACATTGTGAGATCAAGGTCCCTCTAGAATAAGTTATGGCACAGAATCATAGGTTATAGTTTTGAGATAAGTGAGTAAAAGTCTACTGTTGTTTTTACCAGGTGAAAGCAAATCCCTTTTGTATTTGTCTGAGAGTTAGAATAGAAAAAATGCTTTGACCATGTCAATAGCTGTATTCCAGATGCTATTCCAAAGCTGTTTAGATTTCTTCTTGAAATAAAACTGAATCAAGAACAGGAGTTGAGATTAGAGGTAAAATATTTAAATGAAGGAAAGCCTAGTGTTATTTTCCAAGGCTTATTTCTCACAATGCAGGTGATACAAGCTAACTGAATGAGGAAGGGGAAGGCATAACCACCATCCATTGAGAATATGAATCTTTACTATTGCAAGTGAGTTATAGGAACAACTTTCATTTTTATTTTTATTTTTTCATTTTTAATTTTAAAGGCAAAGAAAAGACCCAGGAACATCTACTTAGCCAGCCATAATAGAATTTGGTTTATGGATTATGGCTCCAATCTGTGAATCATTCCAGTTACTGATTATAATCATTTCAAATATCAAGATGAACTAAAGAAATAGCAACAGGATGTGTGTATAAAGCCACTTGACCTGCTTTGAGTACACTCACAATGAATCTCCATTGTTATGGACTGAATGTATCCTCCACCCCAATGTAATGGTATTTGGAGGTGAGAACATTTGGGAGATAATTAGTCGAGATGAGGTCCTGAGGGTGGGGTGAATCTGCTGGCACCTTGATCTTAGCTTTCATAGTCTCCAGAACTATGAGAAGTAAATCTTTTTTTTTTTTAAGATTTTATTTTTTGATTTGAGAGGGAAAGAGAGAGCGTGCATAAGCAGGGGAGTGGCAGAGAGAGAGGGAAAAGCAGGCTTCCTGCTGAGCAGGGAGCCTGACATGGGGCTCCATCCCGGGATGCTGAGATCATGGCTGGAGTTGACGGCAGACACTTAACTGAGCCACCCAGATGTCCCAAATAAATTTCTTCTTGTTTAAGCTACCCAGTCTTCGGTACTTTCTTATAGCAGCTTGAGCTGAGCTAAGACAACTATTAATCACCTGACATTCAATAACCCCAGCATTGTTAGTGAATTGCAGAAATGGTTTAGGTTCAGCCAGCAGTGTCAACCTGGAATTAGCATCCAATACTTAATGACATGTCTAGGTATTTCTCCTCCTTTAGTATACAGTTGGCCTCATAAATGGTGCAAGTCTCTTAGGAAAAGAGTAGCAATAGCCAGGATCTATTGACTGCTTACTATGTGCAAGGTACTTTTCTAAGTGCTTTATATATATTAATTTATTTAATCCCCTTACCCAATGATCATATAAACTCCATTGGAATTAGGGAGCTCATTTCAAATACAGTGTCTCAAAGGTCTACCAAGAACATTTATCACTATGCTTTTAAATAACATTGAGTCTCTCCTTCCCAATTATTCCAATTAATATCTGTATTGCAGTCTTGTGGGTCCCATCAGGACATCTTTAGGAGTTAGAATTATATATGATATATTCATTACAAAAATTTCCAAAATTTTTTGGCTTTACCTTTTACTTTATTAACTCAAGGTACTTTATGGCATCTTTACCTAATTCAGCATAGGCCAACCTTATGTGTAACTTTCAGTCAAGGAACTGAGAAAGCAATTACAATTTCTGACTAATTCTAGCTGTTGACTACAGGCATTAAGGAGCAACAGGAAGGGGAATGAAAAAAAAAATTGGCTCCCTTTGCAAGATACTTATCTAAGGGGTCTTGTGGCAATGCCTGAATTGGGACAGAGATTCTGTTTTGTCGCAAAGATACTCCAGGAGGTTAGGGTGTTTAGGGGTTCTCCCAAATGCTTCCTTTTTAACTGGTGTTCTACTCTTTTCCATTCAACATGCTGTTACTAAGAAATCTGACAAAGACAAGAATTCAACCTAATCTGAAATTCAGCAACCCAGAGCATCAGATAGGATGTTTTATTCTTGGCTATGTCAGTTCTGCTGTTGTAACAAATACTTTTGACACAGAAAGTCTCCAATTCTCCTACTCCATCTTGAGCGCCAAGAACTTAAAACTTGGATCTCATCAGCTTCTGTTGCTAAGCTCTCCAATATAACTAGAGGCACCAGCCTTCCTTTTCTTCCTTGTGATCCCGTCTTTCCTACTCATTCTATACAAAGAGCTACCTGTTTTTTTAAGATCTTGTCTTCAATAGCCATTTCATTTTAGAGGATAATTTAAGTACTCTTTCACATGCTGTGCCATTAACTACCAGAGTTCCCAGTTTTGTACTAGGTCTTCAATGCCTTCAAACCCAACCAACATGAACAACCTATTTACAAACTTTTATTTCTTTGATGGCTGTTGCCTTTCCTGGCACCAAATACCATATTGGTCAGGATTCCTAATTACAAACATTAGAAAATATTCTGACTTAAGGAGAAAACTAATGTTTAAAGGGATATTATGGGGCTCATATAAATTAGAGACAAAGGACAAGATTCTGAAGACACAGGAACAATGACACCACAACACAGAGGCTGCTCTGAAGAAGATATCATGGCCATTCCACTTGGAACTGATTGCCCTGACGGTTAGATGCCTGATATTCCACTCCCTTCCTTCCCCTAAGCATCAGAAAGAACCAAAGTTCCTGTCATTACATGTGCCAGAGTGTGTATTCCTCTTCTCATGGTCACTTTTTCACAATGCTAGATTCCTAATATAAATTTCAAGTGGGTCCAAATAGACCCACTGGAGAAACTGAAGTTAATGCGTTCTTCATCGAAAACTGCAAGAAAGTCTGGAATATAATTTTCCCACCCTCTGCCTTAGAAAGAACACTTAATAATGTGAAAAATTACCAAAATATAGAGAAAATATTGGACCACACTAAATGACAAATACCTACTAACTGGGCCATATGTTAATATCACCTAAATGATATGCTCAATCAGGTGGTAGTCATTACTCACAGTATTTCTGGATCTCTTTCTCTTCGTAGATAATAATCTGAAACTACATTTACCTCCCTCTAGAATTCAACAGAGGTCAAATAACTTACCTTGGCTGATGGAGTGTAAATGGAAGTGACAAGTGTCACTTTAAGACAGAATCTTTTTGAGCTGATATGCCTTCTACATACTCCCTTGCCCTGCTATGATGAACATGAAAGCCCCCAGTAGATATGGTAGCATCATCACAAAATAAGGCTTCAGTTATCTAGGGTGTCGTGTAAATAATCTGAAAAAGCTCCCTTCTAGACCTGCAATGGATAGGTAGTAAAAACAAAAAATAAAACCTGTTCTAATTCCCTGAAATTTTGCTGTGACACACCCATGCTGACTGATAGGAGCTCAGACCTCTCTTCAATTGTTCTTTTTATATGATACATACCTAACAGCTTGCAAGTCAGGACATGGAGCTGTCACAAAAGTACTTCATTCAACATGTTCAAAACTGAACTCATGAACTTTTCCATCAATTATTCTTCCTCCAGCATTTCCTGCCTCAATAACACAAAACCCTGTGTTTGCTCACTCTTAAAAATAAAAGAATCTTCCCTGATTCTTCCCATTTTCTATTACTTATGTGTTATCAATTTCCAAGTACTATGGTTTTCATTTCCTCTATTTCTATAGTTCCGGAACCACTTCCAGAAGCCTAGTCCAAGAAACCATCATCTCTTATATGATTTAATGAAATAGGCTGATACTTATGTATGCATATTTATCACTGCCTTACAACCTAGCCTCCACTATAGCTAATATATTCTTTTGTTGGTTTTTCAATATACTATTAAACATTTAAAATTTCCTCATTAAAACCCATCAATGACTTCTCATTTCTTTTAGCATAAAATTGAGATTTCTGACGGAGATCTTTAAGGTTCTGCCTGGTCTAGACTTTTGCTCATCATAGTTTCACTCCTATCTAGAAGTGTTGACTGGCATTCAGGTCTTAAGATGTGCTATCCTCTTTCCCACCTCATAGCCTATGTTCCTATGATTTCCTGTATCTGAAGACTTTTTCCCTTTCCATTTCATCCATTACTACTGTGACCACCACTACCTTGCTATATCCACCCACTCTCCTTTCTAATGCCAATGCATTCCTTACATCTTTGCTGAACATTATTGCCTTAGGAAACATGCCTTTATTCTTTGATCCTTCGGTTACATTCCTCCAAAGAAGTTCATATTAAATGTTCACTCTTGCCCTCCTGTTTTATAATTCATTCGGGGTTTGTTTTCCCAAACTAGTGTTTTAAGTTCCATGATGAAGTAAATATTGGCTTGTTAGCCATTGCTTCTTTAATGCTTAACACAATAGAGGTAAGAAATCAGTAATATTTTTTCAAATGAAGGTTCAAAGTTGAATAAACGAATGAGTGACTCCTAGATGCTTTCACAGCCTTACCATACTTCCAGGGTTTTTTTCTTGGTTTTTTTTGTTTGTTTGTTTTTGTTTTTTGTTTTTGTTTTTTGGTTGTTCCACCAACTGAAGTCTATGTTTAGCTTTTTTAACTTGGAAAATTTTTAAAAATGCCCTGTTGTTTGTTGTTTATATCACATTATCTGCCCATCTGTTTTTATTTATTTTTTATTTGTTCTACTTATATTCAGCTTATTGCTTGCATTGAGAATCACTTTAGTTCTAATCTTCTTAATTGTTTGGAAACCAGGGGTTGGTCTGTTTATTTTTCATACCTCATGCTGGCACAGAATGCTGACATTTTTTTGGATTCAGGTATTTGCAAAAACTATTAAATGTCCTCTATATCTGAGGAGGTAGAGAAGAAAACCAAAAATTCTGATACTTGCTTTTTTTCTCCTTCAAATTAAAAGAAAGCTTGTTTTGGAATAAAAATATCTGCAGCTTAATCCATGTGAATATTCTAACCCTTACATTCAGAAAGCATTTCAGCAAATCACTCAAATATTAAAGCCTATACTTGGAATAATATCTATTTGAAAATCACTGAGTATTTAATATGACTGATAATATCTTGTTAATAAAATGCCATTGTTTAAATAGAATCCAGCCAAATAATCTTTTTATATAATAATCTAATGAGATAGGAAGTAGAACAAATTTTCATATAGATTAAGTTATGCATATGTGTCTGAAGCATAATCCACTGATGGGATATAGCAAAGGATATTTAAAAGCCTATTCAAAGAGTAATTTATGAGTCTTCTAAGATATTTGGTCTCCAACCAATAAATCATAAGCCATTGGGGTTTCCTAATGAGCACCATGTTTGGGATAGATAGTAGCAATCTGCCAGGTCGCACAGGTGATTTTTTAAAGTGAATCCAAATTCTCCATAGATCTTTCTTACCTTCTATCACAGTGTGTCTTTGAAAAGTGCATGGGAGTTGTCATAATGTATTTTCCCATACCATGTTGAAAAACAGAAAACTGCTATAAAATTCAAATTTAGGGGCATTAATACATTTTCTCTTGAAGCTGCCTGGATACTGTTCGGAGAAATAAAGCAACAACAAATGTTGTGGCAAACAGAAAGAAGAGGACTTAAAACGCAATTACAATATAGTCTTCTGGCATATTTTAAAAGGGCACTTTGGTGTAATTAAAGAATGATCTGCGATGATTTTTTTTTCTATATGAAGAGAATTTTAGAAGACCCAAACTTTTGGGGACAAATATATGATTTGGACATTACTTGCATTTTTATTGTGGACAATAAAACTTGTCTAGTATCACACCCAGGTCAAAGATCTTTTCAAGGATTTTATTCCAAGTAAAGGGGTTTGCAGCCTAGCAGCTTCCACTGTATTATAGTTATAACTGGAACCTCTTAAAACCTCTCATCTATTGGAAGAAATTTAAAATCTCACCAGTAAATCTCCTTTGCTTATTGTAGTTCACACTCAGGGAAGATCCATTTTGTGCTTCTTCTGTTGGGATACGTGTCACTACCCAGAGACACGAACTCTTCTAGAGAAAGGACATCAGTCTCAGTATCTGTATTAACCATTTATCTCTGATTCTTTGACTTCTGGGGCCTTGCTGACCCTGGAGAGACTGTCCCTCCCTTGGCTAGCCAACTCTTGGAGATAGTAAACTACTTGCCTGAGAACACATCTTTTCATACACAAACCAACGAAGTGAAAGCCCACACCCTCCACAGCCTCCATTCTGGGGCTTTCACAAGGCTCTCCCACTCTAGGCCACTATCTACCTGCCCCAATCAACTCAGGGCTAACCACTCTATACCCTAAGGCCTGCTAAAATTATTCAAACTAGCCAATCCTAAACCTACTTACTCTGCCTCATCCATTTCTTACTATGGAACCACAATTAAGATTATTATCCATGTTTTCCCCTACTTCCTCTGCCCCTTATCTGACCCTGGTGCTTCCTCACATAGCCCTCCATGGCATCGTATGTACCCTGTCCTCTTGGGATCTGTCAATTTAACAGACTATCTTTTTAAGAGCAATTTTTCTCTGATGTATTGGCCTCACCATACTTGAATAATAATAAATCCTGTGTTTAAAAACAATATCCCAGGTTGCACAATATCCCCAGAGATACTAATGGTCATTCATTTTGGTCTGAGTGAGCATTTCGATTCTGGGTGGTTTGAAAGGTGCCAATGAGTTTTCTAAATCAAACTGTGCTCAACCTCCTTAAATTTATACCAGTCATTTTAACTAGATTAAGGAATGACATTATTTGAGAGAGGTAACATGGTTATCTTCCCTTAGCTATATCTCATGAGAAAATCGTCTCAACTCAGGCATCTAGCAGAACAGAGGTATAGAGAAGAATGGGTTGTAATATGTGCATTTATATATGAGTGAGGAAGATGGAAATATCCTGATGTGTGAGCCCTCAGCAGCCACAGGGCTAACTAGAGGAGGGAGGAGTATGAAAAAAGAGGGTACAGGAGTAGCAGGTACCCTTCTGACAGTTTCACAACTTTAAATAAAGCCCAACTCTGGCATTATGTTATCTCCAGACATTTCCCCCATTCATAATTTGATATTTTCCTAAAAGCATTCTTTTTTTTATTATTATTTTGACAGAGCGGAGAGAGATCACAAGTAGGCAGAGAGGCAGGCAGAGAGGGTGGGGTGGGGGGTTGGAGGGGGAGAAGCAGGCTCCCTGCTGAGCAGAGAGCCCGGATGCGATTAGGGACTTGATCCCAGGACACTGAGATCATGACCTGAGCCAAAGGCAGAGGCTTTAACCGACTGAGTCACCCAGGTACCCTTCATTCTTTTTTTTAAATAACACAAACATCTGTTTTTTTTGTTTTTGCTTCAAAGATTTTATTTATTTATTTGACAGAGAGACAGAGAGAGCACAAGTAGGGGGAAACGCAGAAGGAGAGGGAGGGGGCAAGCAGACTTCCCACTGAACAGGGAGCCAGAAATGGGGATTGATTCCAGGACCCTGAGATCATGACCTGACTCAAAGTCAGCTGCTTAACTAACTGAGCCACCCGGGTGCCCCCACAACCATTTGTTTTTATTAGAAGAGATATTTTACAATTGGTACATTGTACATTGGCACAAATACATCGTACCAATACAAATGTACAAATACAAATACCAATACAAATGTACAATGTATTGGTACATTTTGATTTGCTGATCTAGTGTGCCTTACCCTCACTCAAATGGAAAAAAAAAAAAGTTAAAATAGAAATGCCATACCCATATGAAGTAAAACTTGCACCACAACTCAGCTCTCAGGATACGTTCAAGGCTCTGGTGATTTGAAAGAAGCAGGCAACTCAGTGTTCAAGTCTAAATTTAGGAGCTTTCTAGAACTCAGAAGCCAATAACAAAGGTTCTCACGTTCATTTCACCAATCTTCAGTGAAAATCTCCTGGTTTGATCAACTTCTCATGAACACATCATAAAGTATATCCTACCTGATGCACATATTCTATTCTCAACAAAGAAGTAGAGTGATCCCATAAATCAAGTCATATCACTCCTATGCTCAGAATTTTCCAGCGTCCAGGGCACCTGGGTGGCTCAATTGGTTAAGCATCTGCCTTCTGTTCAGGTCATGATCTCTGGGTCCTGTATCAAGCCCCGCATCAGGCTCTTTGCTCAGTATGGAGCCTGCTTCTCTCTCTCCCTCTGCCTTTCCTCTGGCTTGTGCTCTCTCTCTCACTCACTTCTCTCTCAAATAAATAAATAAAATTAAAAAAAAAAATTCTCCGGTGTCCCATATATACTGGAATGAAAGACAATATCCTTACATCACCTTCAAAGTGCTCTACTCTCTGCATGCCCATGGTCTCTTTGATCCCATTTCTTTTCACTGCCCTCCTTACTTCCTTTGCTACAGCCACTCTGACCTCCTTACTGTTCTAGAGTATTCTGGATATACCCTCACCTCAGGTCTTCCCCACTGTTGCTTTCTATATTTGGGCATTCTCTTCTTAAATATCCTTTTGTGTCCAGTAAATTGAAAACGGTTAGAGACAAACACAACTCCACATTCCTTAAAAACACACAAATGCTGCCTTCTCTGGGAAGCCTGCTAAGGCCACCCTACATTAACTTGCAAGCTTCCCATTAACAAACACCACCAACTTTCTTCTCTGCTTTATTATTCTCAACATTTATCAACTTCTTACATACCACATATTTCATTTATTTTCTTATTTCCTATCTACCCCCACTAGTACATATGACACCAAAGGTAAGGGTTTTGGTTTTTTTGTTCCTTGTCTTATATACCATATAAAGCATGCTAAACAGTGCTTGACATTGCGATAGATGCTTGAAATACAGTTAGGCATGAGTAGCTACTATTATCCTTAAAGAACTCCAAAATACAGGTGGGTGGCAGAACAAATATTTTAATTAATACTTTATCATCAACACACACTTGTAAATCTAAGTTGTTAGAAGAAGGAAGAGTGACTTGTACCAAAGTCATGGTGCCAATGGCATTTACAGCTCCAAGGACTGAAAACAAAATGTCACTATATTTTGGAGGAAGTATCACCTCTCTGGGCCACTAAAGGATGACAATGACATGAAACCATTGCAAATATGACAAATGGGCATTCAGATCAGCCAGATATAGCCTCATTTTAAATACAGCAATTAAAAATTCAGAGGGATAAAGATTCCTTTATAATCTTTCTGAAGCATTTCTATAGAAATGCTCTAAATAGTGCTGATTTCTTTAAAATATTTAGAGTTGAAATAAACTAGATTTATTTAAATCTAGTTTTAAAGATTTAAAGATTTAAAACTCCTTGCTCTAGTTTTCATTTCCTGAGTTCCTAACCATGTGTCAGGCACTGTGTTTGGAGCTGGGAGAGATAAAAGGATGAAGAGGACTGAATTTCAAGCCTGTGCAGAGTAAACCAGTCTGCTCGTGAATAATTTTAATAGAATGACAAAAGGTCTCATTCCTTAAAACTACTTAATATCATTAACTCATTAAAATGTCATGCAAATTCTTTTTTCCCCAAATATGTTTAATTTTTTCAGCGTTACAATATTAATTGTTCATGCACCACACCAGTGCTCCATGCAATACGTGCCCTCCTCAATACCCAAATTCTTTATAGAGATACCTGTCACCAATAAGAAGTTTAGGAGAAAGCGCAGAAAGTAAGGCATCATCTGGCATTAGAACCACTCTTGGTTTTTTCCAATGCTTAGCCTCAAAAAAACTCCACTGCTCTAATTCAGTCTTCTAACATCAACGACTACCATACCTGTACTTTCTAGGTACACTGAAGTTAGTTTCTCCCAAGCATACCAGACCCTGAGTTAATTTAATTCATCACATTATTGGGACCCTACCTTTCATGAAATTCCCTTTCCTCCTTTCTTATCAATCAAATCCCTGCTCATCTTTTATACCCTATTCACATATTACATCGGCGAATTATTCCCTGAATTCCCCGGCTTGTTGGTCACTCCACTTGCCCATCTGTGCTTTTATAATTTGAAAAATCATTTAACTAGTATTAGTTGAGTACTTTCTCTGTGCTGGACCCATTTCTAGAGGCTAGGAATGCAAATGTAAAGAAAACAGCCTTCCTGCCTGATATTAAAAATCCAAAAAGTGGATTGTACCATAAAGAAATAATTACATTGTCAAGTAGTGATAAATGCTATGAAAAATAAAGTGATACAATATCATAGACTCTTTCCCTGACTTCCCCATTACCACAGAAGGGATGGAGTAGTTCAAAAGGATTCTGAGGAAATGGCATTTGAGCACAGATTTGAAGGGAGTGGATCATAAAAAAAAAAAAAAATCTAGTGGAAAATTACTTCAGACAGAAATACTTGCAAAGGCCCTGAGGCAAGAACATGTTTAGGAGCTCTAAGAGCAAGTAGGTCAATGTGTCCAGAACAACGTGATGGTGGGGAGAGCAGAGGGAGAGAGTTGAACCAAATCATGTAGTGTCTTTCAGGTTATGATCTTACTACGGTCAGGATTTTGGAACTTATTTTCAGCATTATGAGAGCCCACAGAAAGGTTTGGACACAAGAATGACATGGTTTAATCCTACAAGTATAATCTGGCCACCCTGTACAGAATAGATTGTAGGGGTCAGGAGTGGAATCAGCAAGATGAATTAAGAGGAGGATTATTAATATGTTGAGAGGTAATGTTGGCACTTATTTCATATTTACTTATTTTTTAATGTACACTGCTTAATGATGGACCTTGATTTATTCATGTTTTATTGTCAGTATCTAGCAAATGCCTGTTATCTACTAGATGTTCAAAATGTACTTACAGAAGGAAGTGAGGAAGAGAGGAAGGGATGGTAAAAAAAAAAAGGCAAATAATGGGTTTTAGGATTCTTGAATCTAGTTAAAAGAAACTCAGATGCAAAAGCATTCCTCTTTCCAAACAGCAATACAAAAAGAAAAGTCCTCATCATTTCTTCAGTGAAAGGGACAAATTTGTTTTTATATTTAAAAAAATTGAAAATGTTAGATCCTACTCATGTCCCAACACTAAATGAATATGCAATCATGAAGAAGGCTCTATTCTGTAAAGACTGACCTGTTTTTATTTATTTATTTATTTATTTATTTATTTATTTATTTATTTAACAGAAAGAGAGCACAAGTAGGCAGAGCAGCAGGCAGAGGGAGAGGCAGACATAGGCTCTCCACTGAGCAGGGAGCCCAATGCGGGACTCCATCCCAGGACCCGGGATCATGACCTGAGCTGAAGGCAGCCACTTAACCACCAGAGCCACCCAGGTGCCCTGACCAATTGGTTTTAAGAAACCAATTGTTCATAGGAAACAGGAAGGAAAAAAATGGCTTCTATTTTTTGGAGATGGGTAATATCTTTAATAGGAGAGAAATAATTATTTCCCCCCTTCTCGCTTAGTGGGTGGCACTATGCTTTCTTGGGCTTTCATAAAGTCAAGGTCATAGAGCAGATGGTCTATTATTGGGGTAGAGTAAAACAGGATACATATTTCATCTGAAATTAGTTTAACTTGGGAAGAAAATTTTTACTTTCACAGATGTACTTGAAGTTGGCACAAAAACGAGAACATGTTGAATTTAAATCAATTTCTCTGGTGCCTTATGTTTTCTGTTAACTGTTAAAGCATTAGTCAAATGCTTTTCTGCTGTATTTGGCAAAATCAAAATGAAGAATAAACTTTAATCTTAAATGTAATTATTAATCATCCAAAAATCATTTTAAGCAAGATGGTGTTTGGTACTCATTTAACAACCCCAATTCAGGCCCTGACATAAGAAATTGGACATTGGATCAATTTCACTCATAAATCAATCTTGGATAGGACAATCAGGAAAAATGGGCAAGTGTCAGGGTGTCTGAGCCACTTGACTATACTATAAAATACAAAAAAAATTAAAGCATTTGATTCACATTGCCTAGAAATGTGGTAAGAACATCCTGATAAGTAATTTCAGATGGATATAATCTCTCTCAGAAGTTGGGGTTAAAAACATACCTGCACACAGACATAGGCTTAAAGTGCACATCCAGAGATGTTTAAGCATATACTAGACATTCAGGAAACTTCCATTTGGAATATCCTTAATCCCTGGCACCTTATTTCACAGTCTTATTTTCACATTGCCTTGTGGGATCTGTTTTAATTTAGGGTATTCGTTGGTAATGGCAATTTTATTTTTGAGTTGTTCAGGTGGAAAACATTGGGGTCTCAAATTCCTATTTATCTCACATACTCTACGTCTAATTGATCAATATATCCTGTCAGCTCCACCTTAAAAATATACCCACAATCTTCCTACTTCTCACCCCTCAATTGCCATCATTATCTCTCTCCTGGATTATCGCAGAAGATTCTTAATTGTTTTCCTTGCTGCTACCGTTGTGCCCCCTAAGCAGCCACAGGGATATAGTTTAAAACTATAGTTTAATATTAAACTATAGTATTAAACTATATTATTCATATTAAACTATATTAATAACTTATGTTATTTTAATTAACATATAATGTATTATTTGCCCCAGGGTACATGTCTGTGATTCATCAGGCTTACACATTTCATAACATTTGCCATAGCACATACCCTCCCCAATGTCCATAACCCTACTCCCCTTACCTCCCAACCACCCTTAGGTTGTTTTGTGAGTTTAGGAGTTTCTTATGGTTTGTCTGCCAGAGTAAAAGACAAAGTCAAGAGAATATATGGTCCTATGTAATCTGTATTCTCAAGACCCTATTACCTTTCTCACCTCATATCCTATGATTTCTCCCATATTCACTGTGCATCAGCCATACTGGCCTCTTCATTGTCTCTGACATAAATCAGATATGCCCTTGCCTCAGGACCTTTGCATGTGCTGTTCTCTTTTTTTTTTTTTAAACTTTTTTTTTAAAGACTTTATTTATTTATTTGACACAGAGAGAGAGATCACAAGTAGGCAGAGAGGCAGACAGAAAGGGGCGGGGGGAAGCAGGCTCCCTGCTGAGCAGAGAGCCCGATGTGGGGCTCGATCCCAGGACCCCTTTAACCCACTGAGCCACCCAGGGGACCCTGCTGTTCTCTTTCTGAAGTGTTTGTCTTCAGGCATTTACACAGTCCTCTCCTTTATCTCCTTCAGGATTTTACTAAAATGTCATCCTCTCAGTTTGTCCACCCTCTCCAAAATTACAATACAACACCACATATGCTTATCTCTCTTTTTTGCTGTATTTTCTTCCTAGTATTCATTCCAACATAATAGATTGTATGTTTTATATATCTTAATTGTCTTTCCCCTCCACTAGAATAGAAGCTTCAAGAGAGCAACTAGAAGAGTGACGGGTACCCATTAAGAATTCAATAAAAATTTTAATCACAATAAATGAATCACTTAATTTTTTATCATTTTAGATTCTCCCTACCCAAATAAATTTTGCCTATAAATAATAATCTAGATGGCTTAATTTAGGGTTTTGGCCAGATAGAGCATTTGTGAAAATCCTTGGTCCTTTGTGTTCAGCCATAAAATGCAAGTAATAAAAAGTATCAGAAATGGGGCACCTGAGTGGCTCAGTGGGTTAAAGCCTCTGCCTTCAGCTCAGGTCATGATCCCAGGGTCCTGCGATCGAGTCTCGCATCGGGCTCTCTGCTCAGCGGGAAGCCTGCTTCCCCCTCTCTCTTTGCCTGCCTCTCTGCCTGCTTGTGACCTCTCTCCTCTCTGTCAAATAAATAAATAAAATCTTTAAAAAAAAGTATCAGAAATATGGAAAGTATGAAATTTAGCATGAGGAAAAGGAAGCATAATTGGTGGACAGGTTACTAAACCAAGAGGCTTAAGATCTGTGAGCCTTTATTATAACTTGGGTAAACCTCAGAAACTAGAATGGAACACTCAGAAGAGGAAAAACTAAGTTTTTATCCCACGCCTCTACTTCCATATGTCAGACAACTGACACAGTCTCTGTCAGTTTCTTCATCTGTAGGGATAAAACTAAACTAAGCTGACTTCTTAAGCCCTAAGCTCCACTGCCACTATTGCTTATTTAGGAAGGCTTCACCATTAAAAAGATGAATGTATTAAAATCATTATGGATGGGTAGACTGTTCTCAGAGAAAAGACCAAGGAAGATTCCTACGAAGTGTCTATGGAAACTTTAAATCCCAGTGTGTCTGAAACAAGATCTGACATTAGCATTAGTTATGGTATCACATAATGGAGATCATTCTAGTCAGATGATAACTTTTTGACTCTTTAATCATCAATATTAAGGTCAGTAATTCTTTCTTTGAATTCTAAGGGCAGATTAGTTAATGAGATGATAATTAATCTTAGATAATCCTCAAAATACTGTTTTGTGAATATTGATTGCAGTAACTTCAACAATTTTATAAATTATATAAGTATGTACTTTCCCCATTCTCCCAAGTAACCCAGACCACATTAAATAGAGTCCTCTTCCAGTTCATCTACCTCTCATGACTCAACCAAGACAAAATTTCTTAGACATAAAAAAACCAGACTTAGACTACTTTAATACTTTTTGTTGTGTGATTAATAATATTTACTTGTGACTAGCTATTTTAAGATTAACTGTAAAACATTACTGTGATTCCTTGATCCCTTTTGCCTCACTACCTAGCCAGTGTCTGAAAGTTTTATTTTAGGGTTGATCTGAAAAATAATAAAAATATATTTCTAAGTGTATACATGTTCACATTCACTTGTGTGAATGTTTATCCTCTCCCTTAAAACCTAAGCAAGTACAGTAAGTTCTAACAGTCATTTATTTGACACCTTAAAATATTATCCACTCCTTATTTTAGGATAAGCTTCTTTCATTCCCTCATAATACAGAGTTTTCCAAATTTATATAGTGCTATGATGATTTGGAATAGATCTTGAACTCCTGTCAAACTTGAATCAAGAATCTTGAATTCTTGTCAATCTTTTGGCAAACCAAGTTTAATTTGTAAATAAAAGGAAGAAATTATTGAAACCTGTTTTGAGAAGCGGATTTCTATTCTGATTTCCCTGAACCAGATTTTTGGAGTCTCTGTAGGCTGAGTGCTTATTCTGATTTCTAAATCTCTTCTACTGATATTTATTTCCTAGATAATATTGGTAGAAATTAAATGGTTCACAGCTTTGGGGGAAATTTTACTCTTTGCTCAATAGTTTATATTTAAGATATTTTTTCCTCCCTTGCTTTTCCTTCATCTGACAAGCTTCAGGCAGAATTTAAAGCAGGAATCCAATACACCTAAATGTTACAGTAATAAGATAGAAATGGGCTTTCCACAGAATCTTTCCTTAAAATTTATTGCTCAACAGTGCCCTCTCTTATCCCAATAAGTTTAATGAAATAGATAAGTAGTCTCTTCTCAGCAGAAGACTTCAAAAAACTAGGAAAATCAATGTAAGATTCGAGAAACATGTAATTTTATCAGCGTGTAAGCTGAACACCAATAATAGGTGTTCAATAGGCAATAATTGCTTCCAAAATAGAAAATGTTAATATATTGTAAGAATGTTTTGACAAGAGAACAATGGTAAAGGATGGTCATAAATTCTGTCATTAAAATTAAAGTCTCTCCCCCTCCAAACTTCTGTTTTTTAGCTTTCAAGACATTTAAAGTTGTAATAATTCCTCAAAAAAAATTAGAAAAATAGCGGAAGTTTTCTAAGAGACAAGGTAAAATGCACTAGGTTTACTTAGCTCAGGGAAGAGCCTGGGGGGTGGATTTATTTTCAAACATTTGGAGCACTGTTCTAGGACACCAGTGACCAGTTGTCCTTCATTGCCACAAAGGGCAAACCAAGAAACAATGGGCTAAAATTCCAATGAAACATGGGAACAGATCTCTAAGTGTGTAAGGTAGTGGATCACACTCACAGATGTACATTAGTTCACCTGAGAGCTTTAAAAAATAACAATGCCTCAGAACAATTAAATTATCTTGAGTGTTGGCACTTTAAAAAAGTTTCTTAAGTGATGCTAATTGACAGTTTAGGTTGAGAACATTGATGTGAAACAACAAGATTCTATAAAATGCACTTCAGTAGAGCATATTAAGATTTGAGCAAGTGAGATAGAGACAAAGAAAACATACCCACCATTCTCTAAAAATGCTTCTGTTCAAATCTCATCCCTCTAAGAAGCTTGCACATTTTTTCCATATCTATGATTTCTGAAGGATAAAAATGCTATTTGGGGCCCAGAGTTTAGACATGGAGTTGAGATAGTGTTCTCTGGTTCCTGTAAGGGGTTACTCATCATAAAATCAAACCCAGCCTCCTAAAGTTAACATAAACAGGTTACTAAGTAGCTCTGAATTTGCACTCTAAGATTCACCTGCTCCTTAGAGTTGTATCATTTTTTACAGTAGTGCCAACACCACCTGTCTGGCCCTAGAAGGACACTGCCCTCATCCCACCTCCAGCACTTAGGCTCAACTCTGCATCTTTTTCCTTTGGAAGAAAGCTGGAACTCTCAGAAAGAAGGGTAACAGTCCATTAAGAGATAATATAGAGAGTATAAACCTAGATATTAAAATTCTATTTGTGTCACAGCAGCTTATTTGCCAAACCTATTCCAATTCACCCACTGCCTTAAAACAACTTCAGCCCACCCATACGGCCATAAGTGTAAACATCTGGGTAATTTACTTCATTTGCTTTTACTTTACCTATCCCCATATGGTACTTCATAGTCTTGCCACATAGATATCTCTTCCTATTCTATTTGATATCTTGCTAGTTAAATCCAAGGTAAGAAGATTCAGTGCTTTAGTTTTTAGGAAAAGAAGAAAAAAGCAGGATGATGAAGAGAAAAAGGAGAAGGAGAGAAAAAATAAAGGAGAAGAAAAGAGAAAGAAGAAGGAAAAATGATGAGGAGGAGGATTGGGGTAGTGAGGAAGGATATTTAAAAATAAAGTGATCCAACTATATGTTGTCTGTAAAAACCTACTTTAAGTATAATGATTCTAATATTTTAAGAGTAAAGGAATGAGAGAAAGATATACCATACTAACACTAATCAAAAGAAATCTGGAGTAGCAATATTAATTTCAGACAAAGAGGACATCAGAAGAAGGAAATGATGGAGAAATAAATAGGAGCATTATATCATGATAAAGAATCAATTCTCCAAGAAAACATAATCTCAAATGTGTGTGCATATAACAAAAGATTGTGAAAATACAAGAGGCAGAGTTTTTCACTGGGTTCCAAAATGGTGACATAGAAAGATCATAAACTCATCTCCTCCACAGACACACCAAATTTACACCCACATATAAAGCAATTCCTCCTAAAGAATAACTGAAGGCTGACTGAACAACATAACAAAAGATAGACCACGTAAAGAATGGCAAGAGAGACAGAGATATGAGAGTGCAGGGAACTCCCACTCCATGCATTACAATCTGCAGTGGAAAGAGATAGCACTGAGGGACTGTGAGTAGATTTGTTTGCCCTGCAGCACAGATAAAAAGCCAAGGTTTAAAAGAGTAACTAGAATATAAAGGATTCAGCTCTAGAACCCTGCTGATTGGTGGGGAAGCTACTGGAAATCTCTCAGGGTCAGAAGGGCTCATTAGTCTCACGGCTTATGTTCCCCTTCCACCTTAAAAGTATGAATGGGAGCAGGGTCTGGGTGCACTGGCTAGACTATTGCTTCACGAACCCCAGGCCCCTTGCCCACACTAGCTTCAGCCATCCTACCAAGGCAGGCCCAGCCACTCCACTAAGGCATCCTCACCATGGTGCATTTGGGGACATCCCTGGTCAGCTCTCACTTTAGCTCCAGTCATCTCACCAATGTGACCCAGATGCATAGTACCCCAGAACACTCCTGCCCAACACCACTTTGGCTCCAGATGGCATGCTAGGGCATGCTGGGTAAGAGTGCTCTGGGACCTCCTGGCTCCTGTCTGCTAAAGTTTTAGCTACACCAGGAGGGTATTCCTTGCACTGAGTGTTCCAGGAATGCTTGGCCTGTGCTTGCCTTGGTTCCAGCCCTGCCAGAGCACTCCTGTGTGGAGCACACTGAGACCCTACACCCACACCTCACCTTGGCTCCGACTACCCTGCCAGGGTACCTACTGGGCTGAACACTCCGGGGTACTCAGGCTTGTACTCACATCAGTTTCAGCTACCATGTCTGGGTGCCCTCTACACTGAGAGCGTAGGGACTGCCTCAGCCATCACCCACATTGGTTTTAGCTGTCCTGCCAGGCCACCATCTGCACAGAGAACCCTGGAACCCACTTGCTTGCACTCACTTCAGCTTCAGCTCTTCTGCCAGAGTATTCTCTTCATAGAGAACCCCAGGACCACTCTGGCCCATGCCACCACAGCTCTGACTATCTCCCAAGGGCAGCCCCAGCATGGAGTGCCCTAAAACCCTCAGCCCACAGAAGCCACAGTTTCAGCTATCAGACAAAGTCACCAGGCATACAGAGCCTACAAAGGGGATAAACAAGACCATATTTTCAAATTTAGAAGTAGCTATTCCTCCTAATTCATACAAAGAAACACAGAATATTAAGCAAAATAAGGAGATGGAGAAATATGTTCCAAACAAAAGAATAAGAAAAAAAAATCAGCTAAAAAACTAAATGCAATAGTGATAAATAGTATGTCTGATAAAGAGTTTAATGTGATGATTATAAAGATGTACACCAGCTTGGAGAGAAGAGTGGAAAAACTCAGTGAGAACTTCAACAAAGAAATGAAGCATATAAAAGAGAACTAGAGTTAAAGAATATAAAACTGAAAGGAAAAACACACTAGATGGAATCAACAGTATATTAATGGAGGCAGAAGAATATATTAGCAATCTGGAAGACAGGGTAATGGAAAGCACCTTAACTGAATAGCAAAAAGAAAGAAAAAATAAATGATATGAATTAAGGTATCTCTTAGACAACATCAAGTGAACAAATATTCATATTATAGGATTAGAAGAAGAAGAAGAGGAAGAAGGGGGAAGAGAAGAAAGAGATAAGGGTAGCAACCTTATTTGAGGAAATAATAGCTAAAAAAAAGATTTCCTAACCTAGGGAAGAAAAAAGATATTCAGTATCAGGTATCACAGAGAGTGCCAAACAAGATGAATCCAAGCACATTCACACCAGGAAATATAATAATTAAAATGTCAAAGATGAAAGACAAAAAGGGAATTTTAAAAGCAGCAAGAGAGAAACTAAAACTTATATTCAAGGGAAACCCCACAGAGTTATCAGCTGATTTTTTATCAAAAACGTTGCAGGCCAGAAGGGAATGGCATGATACATCCAAAGAGCTGAAGGGAAAATAACCTATGATCAAGAATACTCCTACATGTCAAGGTTATCACTGAGAACTAAAGGGGAATTAAAGAGTTTCCCAGACAAACAAAAATTAAAGGAGTTCATAACCACTGAACTGGCCTTAAAAGAATGTTAAAGCAGAAAACAAAAGTTCTTCATTAGAAGAAAATTATGAATAAAGAGATGTGAAATATGACAACATATACATAAAAGGTGGAGGGTAGAATAAAAAAGAAGTGATTTTAGAATGTGTTTTAACTTAAGTGAAAATCAACATAATATAGACTGCTATATACTTAGGATGTTATATACAAACCTAATCGTAACTACAAACCCATAACTTAAGACAGATATACAAAAAAATAATGAGAAGTCCAAGCATAACAATATAAAAAAGTCATCAATCACAAGGAAGGTGGGTGAGAGAAGAAAGGAACAGACAAGAACTACAAATAACACAAAAGCAATTTCAAAAAAGGCAATAAGTACATATCTACCAATAATTGCTTTAAATATAAATGGTCTAAATGCTCTAATCAGAAGACACAGAGTGAGGGAACGGATTTTTTCTTTTTTAAGATGCATCTCTATGCTGCCTACAAAAGGCTCACTTCAGATGTAAAGATATATACAGATTGAAAGTGAGAGGATAAAAAAAGATATTTCATGCAAATGGAAGCAAAAAAAAAGCTGAGATAGCAATACTTATATCAGACTAGACTTTAAAACAGAGATGGCAGCAAGAGATAAAGACATAATGACAAAAGGATCAATCCAATAAGAATATATAATAGTTGTAAATATCTATGTACCCAGCATTGTGATACCTAAGTACATAAAGAAAATATTAATAGACATAAGGGGAGAAATTGACAGTAATATAATAATAGTGATTTTAACACCCCACCACAATCAATGGCTAGATCATCCAGGCAGAAAATTGGTAACAAAACAGTGTCTTTGAACAACACATTAAACCAGACAAACTTTACAGGTATATACAGAACATTCTATCCAAAAACAACAGAATATACATTCTTTTTAAGTGCACATGGAACATTCTCAAGGAAAGATCCCATGTTAGGTCATGAAAGAAATCTCAATAAACTCAAGAAGACTGAAATCATATAAAACATCTTTTCTGAACTCAACAGTATGAAACTGGAAATCAATCATAAGAAAAAAACTGTAAAAAAACATGTGGAGTCTAAACAACATGCTACTAAACTGGGTCAGTGAGGAAATTAAAGAGAAATTAAGATACATGTAAGCAAATGAAAATGAAAGCACAATGGTCCAAAATCTTTCAGATCCAGCAAGTTCTAAGATAGAAATTCATAGCAATTTGAGGAAGTTTGCTGTCTCAAAATAAGAAAAATTTCAAATAATCATTCTAACCTTATACCTCAAGGAACTAAAAAAAGCAGAAGAAACAAAGCCCAATATTAGTAGAAAAAGGATATAATAAAGATTAGAGCAGAAAAAAATGAAATAGAGAAAAGATCAATGAAACCAAGAGCTGGTTCTTTGAAAAGTTAAACCATGCTGATATACCCTTAGTAAGACTCATCAAAAAAAAAAAAAAAAAAATGGAGAGGACCCAAACAAATAAAAATCCAAAACAAAAGAGAAGAAGTAACAGCTGACCTCATAGAAATTCAAAAATTATAAGAGACTACTCTGAATAACTATATTTCAATAAATTGGACAACTTAGAAGAAATGATAAATTCCTAGAAAAATACAATCTTCCAAAACAGAATCAGGAAGAAACAGAAAATCTGAACAGAGAAATTACTTGTAACAAAATTTAATTGGTAATCAAAAACTCCCTACAATCAAAAATCTAGGACCAGATGACTTCAAAGGTGAATCCTACCAAACATTAAAGATGAGTTAATATTTATTCTCCTCAAACTATTCCAAAAAATAGAGGAGGAAGGAAAGCGGGCAAATACATTCTACATATCTGGCATCACTCTGATACCAAAACCAGACAAAGAAATTTCAAAAAAAGAAAACTATAGGCCAACATCGCTGATGAACATAGATGCAAAATCCTCAACAAAATATGAGCAAACTGCATTCAACAATACATGAAAAGAATCATTCACCACAGCAAGGTGAGATATATCTCAGAGATGCAAGGATGGTTCAATATTTACAAAACAATCAATGTGATACACATTAACATAATGAAGGATAAAAATTATATCATCTCGATAGATACAGAAAAACATTAGACAAAATTCAACATCCATTCATAGTAAAATTTCTCAACAAACTGGGGTTAGTAGGAACATACCTCAACATAATAAAGGCCATATATGAAAAATCCATAGCTAACATCATAATCAATGGTGAAAAATTAAGAGCTTTTGCTCTAAGATTAGGAATAAGAAAAAAAGTCCACTCTTACCACTTTATTCAACATAGCACTAGAAGTCTTAGCCACAGCAATCACATAAGAAAAAGGAATAAAAGCATCCAAATTGATAAGGAAGAAGTTAAACTGTCACTATTTGCAGATGATAAGATGCTACAGTGGAAAACACTGAAGACTCCCCCAAAAAACAATTAGAAGTAATAATGAATTCAGTAAAGTTGTAGGATACAAAATTAATATACTGAAATTGGTTGCATACACTAATAATGAAGTAGCAGAAAGAAAAAATTAAGAAAACAATTTTATTTATTATTTATTTACTTATTTTTTAGAGAGAACACAAGTGGAAGGAGGGACAGAAGGAAAGGGAGAGAGAATCACAAGCAGGCTCCACACGTTGTGTGGAGCCTAATGTAGGACTCCATCTCATGACCCTGAGATCATGACCCAAGCTGAAATCAAGAGTTGGATGCTCAACCAAATGAGCTATCCAGGTGCCCTAGGAAAACAATTTATAATTGCACCAAAAGGAATAAAATATTTAGGAATAAACTTAACCAAGGAGGTGAAACAGCTGTACTCTGAAAACTACAAAACACTGATGAAAGAAACTGAAGATGACACAAAGAAATGGAAAGATATTCCATGCCCATGGATTGGGAGAAGAAATACTGTTAAAATGTCCATTCTATCCAAAGCAATATATAGATTTAACTATCAAAATACCAACACCATTTTTCACAGAATGAGAACACAAAATTCAAAAATTTGTATTAAAGTACAAAAAATAGCCAAATAGCCAAAACAATCTTGAGAAAAAAACAAAGCCGGAGGTATCACAATATTAGATATGAAGATATACTGCAAAGCTACAGTAATAAAAGCAGTATGGTACTCACAGAGAAACAGACATATAGATCAATGGAACAGCATAGAGAGTCCAGAAATAAACCTACACTTGTATGATTAATTAATCTATGAAAAAGGAGGCAAGAATATACAATGGGGAAAAGACAGTTTCTTCATTACATGGTGCTGATAAAATTGGACAGTTACGTGCAAAAGAATAAAATTGGTTCACTTTCTTATGCCATATAAAAAACAAATTCAAAATGGACTAAAAATCTAAATGTGAGGTCTGAAACCATAAAACTCTTAGAAGAAAACATAGGCAATAATATCTTTGACATAGACCCTAGCAACATTTTTCTAAATATGTCTCTTTAGGCAAGTGAAACAAAAGTGAAAATAAATTATTGTGACTATAACAAAAGAAAAGCTTTTGCACAGCAAAAGAGAACATCAACAAAATGAAAAGGCAACCTACTTAACAGAAGATATTTGCAAATAATATATTTGATAAGGGTTTAATATCTAAAATATTAAAGAATTTAAACACTTCAACACCAAAAAAAAATATGGTTAAAAAAATGAGCAGAGGACATGAACAGACATTTTGCCAAGGAAGATATTTAGATGGCCAACAGACTCATGAAAAGATGCTCAATATCACTAAACATCAGGCAAATGCAAATCAAAACCACAAGGAGAAGTCACCTTAACACCTGTCAGGATGGCTAGAATCAAAAAGACAAGGAATAACAAGCATTTGTGAGAATGTAAGGAAAAAGAAACCCTGGTACACTGTTGGTGGAAATGTAAATTGGTATAGTCACTGTGGAAAACATTATAGTTTCCTCAAAAAATTAAAAATAAAAATACCATATGATACAATGATTCCAGTACTGGGTATTTACCAAAGAAAATGAAGATACTAAAACAAGTATACACATCCCTGTGTTTATTGCAGCATTATTTATAATGGGCAAAACAGGAAAGAAACAGGAAAGAAAACCAAGTGTCCAGTGATAGATGAATGACACATAAAGGAGATGTAGAGTGTGTGTGTGTGTGTGTGTGTGTTTGTGTGTAAACACAAAATGGAATATTACTCAGCCATAAAAACAAACAACATTTTGCCATTTGTGACAACATGGATGGATCTAGAGGATATTATACTAAGTAAAATAAATCAGACAGAGCATGACCAGTATCATATGATTTCATTTATATGTGGAATCTAAAACAAAACAAAGACACAAAGCAGAAACAGACCCAGAAATGCAAAGAAAAAACTGACGGTTGCCAGAGGAAAGGCAAGGAGGGGGGATGGAAGAAATGGGTGAAGGAGAGTGGGAGATACAGGCTTCCAGTTATGGAATAAATAATTCACATAGGTAAATGGTGCACCTTAGGAAATATAGTCAATGGTATTGTAATAATGTTCTAAGGTGACAGATGGTAGCTATACTTATAAGCATAGCATAATGTATAGTATTGCAGAATCATTATGTTTTACACTTGAAACTAATGTAACATTGTGGTCAACTGTACTTACATAGAAAGAATAAATCTTTGGTTGTCATCATGAGGGGAAAAAATACATATATACATGTATGTATGTACGTACGTGTGTGTGTGTGTGTAGTAGTAACATGTTAACTAAACTTATTGTTAATCACTTATTGTGGTACTAAACTTCTTGTGGTAATCATTTCACAATATATGTAGGATAAATCATTATGTTGTATAGCCTAAATTTATACAGTGTTGTATGGTGATCATATCTCAATTTTAGAAAGAAAAAATACACAAGGCAAAACTGACAACTGAATGGAGAAATAAATCCATTCTTAATTGAAAACTTCAACACCTCTTTCACTATTTGATAGATCAAGCAGACGGAAAACCAGTAAAAATGTAGGTGACTGAACAGCACTACCAATCAACTTGATCTAATTGACATTTATAGAAGACTTCATTCAATAACGGAGTTTACATTTTTCTCAAGATCACATACAACATTCACCAAAATACACATTTTAGGCCATAAAATACATCTTAAACTTAAAAGACTAGAAATCATACAAAGTATGTTTTCAGACCACAATTAGAAATAAACTAGAATTAGAATTAAACTAGAAATTAGAGAGATAGAAAATACCAGATATTTGGAAATTAGCACACTTCTAAATAACTGACGACTCAAAGAAGTTCCCAAAGAAATTTTAAAATATTCTGAAACAAATTAAAATTAAAACACATCGTCAAAATTGGTGGGATGAAGTAAAAGCAGGACATAGAGGGCAGTTTATAGCATTAAATACTTATATTTGAAAATAAGAAAGATCTAAAATCAAAAACCTAAGATTTCACTTTAGGAACTTAGAGAATAAAAGATAATTTAAGTAATATAAATTAGAATATAAGCCAATGAAATTGAAAACAAGAAACAAATAGAGAAGATTGTTCTAAAACTTTAGTTCTTTGAAAACATTAGCAAAATTAACTTCTTAGTAAGCCAATCAAGAAAAAATGAGAGAAGACACAAATTACTAATATCAGAAACAAAAAGATATCAACACTACTGATAAGAAAATACTACCAAAGACTTCATTCCCGCAAATTTGATCATATCAGTAAAATAAATTCTTTGAAAAACACAAACTACCAAAATTCATGCAAAAAGAGATAACCTAAATAGCTTTATATGTACTATTGAAATTAAATCAGCATTTTAAAACCTTTCAAAAAGTAATTACCAGTGTTTTCACTGTTGAATTTCACCAAATATTTAAGGGAAAAAATGTACCTATTCTCTACAATCTTTTCCAGAATATACAAGCAGAGACAGTGTATTTTAATTTTGTCACTGAAGCCAGAATTACTTTAGTATGTTAAACAGATGGCATTATGAAGAAAGAAAACTACAGAAATATATCTCTCATGAACACAGATGCAAAAATCGTCAACAAAACACCAGAAAATAGAATCTACCAATATGTAAAAAGAATTACACACCAGGAACATGTCAGATTTATACCAGACATCTAAAGCTGGATTAACATTTGGAAATCTACTAGTGTAACTCACCATGTGAGCAGGCAAAGATGAAAAAGATGCTGAAAAGCATTTGACAAAATCCAACAGCCATTCATGATAAAAAAAAAAAAATCTCGATACTCTGGAACAGATGGGAGCTTTCTCAACTTGATGAAGAATATCTACCAAAAAAATCTACATTTAATATCATACTTAATGATAAAAAACTGGAGCTTCCCCACTAAGATTGAGAAAAAGAGATCAGCTTACCATCTCATACTGAAAGCCCTACCTGGTACAATAAAACAAGAAAATAAGAGAAAATTAGACTACAAGAAAGATAAAACTGTTCTTATTTGTAGATGACATGACTGTATAAAAATCCCCAAAGAATCTACAGGAAAAACACTCCTGGAACTAATAAGCATGTATAGCAATATCACATTATACAACATCAATATATAAAACTCAGTTGCTTTTCTATATAGTAGTAATGAAAAACTGAAATTAGAAATGCAAAAAGTTCTATTTACAATAGCACAGAAAAGGGAAATGCTTAGGTATAAATTTAACATCTGTAAAACTGTATGCTGAAATCTATGAAACACTGATGGAAGAAATCAAAGATTTAAATAAATGGAGATATTCCATGTGTCTGTATTGAAAGACTCAATATTCTTACATTGACGATTCTTCCCAAATTGATCTGTTTATTCAACATAATCACTATCAAAATCTGAGCAACCATCAGTTATGTGTCTGCCTTCAGCCAAGGCCATGATCCCAGAGTCCTGGGAAAGAGCCCTGCATCTGCTCCCTGCTCAGCAGGGAGCCTGCTTCTCCCTCCACCTCTTTCCCTGGCTTGTGCATACTCTTGCACCTTCTAATAAACAAAATCTTAAAAAAAAAATCTGAACAAGGTATTTCATAAATATCAACACAGTGCCTAAAATTTATATGGAAAGGCAAACGATATAGATGGGCAATAAAATATTGAAGAACAATGGAGGACTCACATTATTTGACTTCTAGACTTATAAAGCTACAGTAACCCAAGAGAGTATAAAAGATGGCAGATGATAGGAGCCAGGTTTCTCAGTGTTGGAGTAGGAAGTTATAGACAAGTAGGGGGAGAAGTCTAGAATGGCCGATGTGGTAATAGATTACAGTTAATGACATCAGTATGAACTCATGTGTAACTTAATATAAATACTTATAGATACATGTAGGTATAAGTATTATTATAAATATATGTATGTATGTGTATACACACACACACATACACAGTTTGCTCTGTCAGGTGAGAGGGCCTAGTAAGGTTGACATTCAGGTAGCAATTTGTACAACTAGGGCACAGAACTTGGCTTCTAATACAATTCTCCAATAAAAGGAAGTAGGGCTCCTTAGAGAAATGACCACCTAGTAGGCTGTGTCAGAGGATATACAAGATGCACTTGGATAATGATGCTATAAATATCAGGGTACATGTACCCTTTTGAATCAGTATTTTTGTATTTGGATAAATGACTAGTGATGCAATTGCTAGACTGTAGGGTAGTTCTACTTTTAACTTTTTGAGGAAGCTCTATACTGTTTTCCCCAGTGGCTGCTCCAGTTTGCATTCCTACCAACAGTGCAAGAGGGTTCCACTTTCTCCACATCCTCATTAACACCCATCTCTTTTGTTGTTGATTTTAGCCATTCTGACAGGTGTGAGGTGGTATCTCAGTAGGTGGGGGGATGGGTTAAACCGGTGATGGGGATTAAGGAATACACTTGTGATGAGAACCAGGTGATATACGGAAGTGTTGAATCACTATATTGTATACTTGAGGCTAATATTACAGCGTATATTAACAAACTGGAATTTAAATAAAAACTTAAAAAAAAAAGATGCACTCAGAACATCTTGTATTGCTAAAAAAAAACAAAAAACAAAACAAAAAACCCTCTAAAAAACAGAAACCAACCACAAACAAAAAAAATCCATACTGATACTGTGTCAAAGGGATACAGAAGTCAGTTAAAAAACCTACCAGAAGCCAAAGCTAGAACAAATTGAACAAAATAACTCCTATTGGATGATAATCCAAAGTGTAAAACAATTATCCATGAGTCCACATTAACATAAATGAATGACTGAATAAATAAATCAGGAGAATAGATAAATTTCCCATCCAGAAAAATTCCAAATAAGTTATACAATATTCCTCATTCACAGAGGTAGAACTCAATTCCCCATTCCTTAGTGTGAACTGCACATAGTGACTTCCTTTCAAAGACTTTGGAAAAGGGAGAGAAAAGAATAACATTATAGTGGAGAAATATGACAAATACAACTTCAGCCAATAGCTCAAGGGTAACATCAATAGTGATTAGTCCTATTTTTTTTTTAAGATTTTATTTATTTATTTGAGAGACAGAGGGAGACAGATAGTGATAGACATAACTAGAGAGAGCACACCCAAGGAGGAGAGGTAGAACCAAGCTCCTACTGAGCAGGAAGCCCAGTGCAGGGCTCAATCCCAGGACCCTGGGATCATGACCTGAGCTGAAGGCAGATGCTTAACCAAATGAGCCACCCAGGTGTCCCATGATAAGTCAAATTGATGGGATGTAACCTTAATATGTTATGAAAAGAATGGTTTCTTATCATAACTCTGATTTCTCCCCAAAACCCATCACTGAGAAACTAGCACAGCCAAGAAGAAGTAGGAGATACCACAAACAAACATATGTGGTACCCCAAATGGGATCCTGGTAAAGAAAAGGGTATTTGGTAAAAATAAAGAAAATCTGAGTAAAGTATGGACTTCAGTTAATAATGTAATAATATTGGTTCATTAGCTATAACAAATTAGTAACTATAGTAATATGAGATATTAATGATAGAGAAACCTGGGTGTAGGATATATGGGAACTCTCTGTACTCTCTTCATAAGTTTTCTATAAATCTAGAACTATTAAAATGAAAAGTCTATTCTTAAAAAGCTGATCAAGCATTTTTTGTAATCCCTGTTTTCCACTTTAACTTCTCTTCTTCCATATTTATGCTTTTGATGTTTTACTGAAGTCTGAGGTTGGAAAGTTTTATGGCTGAAAAAAAATGCAGTTTCAAATGACTTAAGTCATAAGGTTGGACACATATGTAGAGACTGGACCTAATAATTTTTCAATTTATTTTTGCATATATTAAATGCTTGATATGTTGACAAGAAAAAGTTTGGAAGGAATTTAAACACTTGGAGGCTAAAGACCAACCTGCTCAGGAATGTTTGGATCAACCAGGAAATCAAAAAAGAACTTAAACAATTCATGTAAACCAGTGAGAATGAAGATACATTGGTCCAAAACCTATGGGATACAGCAAAGCAGTCCTAAGGGGGAAATACATACCCATCCAAACCTCACTCGAAAAAAATTGAAAAATCCCAAATACACCAGCTCTCTTTACACCTTAAAGAACTGGAAAATCAACAACAAATTAAGCCAACACCTTGCACAAGAAGAGAAATAATCAAGATTAGAGCAAAGATCAATGAGTTAGAAACCAGAGAAACGGTAGAACGCATCAATGAAACCAGAAGTTGGTTTTTTGAAATAATCACTAAGATCGACAAGCCACTGGCCAAACTAATCCAAAAGAAAAGAGAGAGGACTCAAATTAACAAAATTATGAATGAAAGGGGAGAGATCACAACTAACAGCAGAGAAATAGAAACAATCACAAATTATTATCAACAGCTATATGCCAATAAGTTAAGCAACCTAGAAGAAATAGATACATTCCTAGAAACCTATAAACTTCCAAGACTGAAATAAGAAGAAATTGACAACCTGAACTGACCAATATCTAGTAATGAGATTGAAGCAGTGATCAAAAACCTCCCAAAAAACAAGAGCCCAGGACCAGACAGATTCCCTGGGGAATTCTACCAAACATTCAAAAAAGAAATAATCTCCTGAAACTGTTTCAAAAAATAGAAACAAAAGGAAAACTTTTCTATGAAGTTTTTTCAAACTCTTTCTATGAAGCCAGCATTACCCTGATCCCCAAACCAGGCAAAGACCCCATCAAAAAGGAGGACTTCAGACCAATATCCCTGATGAATATGGATGCCAAGATCCTAGCTAATAGGATCCAACAGCACATTAAAAAGATTATCCACCATGACCAGGTGGGATTTATCCCTGGGATGCAAGGGTGGTTCAACATTCACAAATCAATCAATGTGATAGAACAAATCAATAAGAGAAGAGCGAAGAACCACATGGTCCTCTCAATTGATGCAGAAAAAGCATTTGACAAAATACAGATTCTGTTCCTGATTAAAACTCTTCAAAGTATAGGGATGGAGGGAACATTCCTCAACTTCATAAAATCTATCTATGAAAAGCCCACAGCGAATATTATTCTCAATGGGGAAAAGCTGACAGCCTTCCCTTTGAGATCAGGAACACAACAAGGATGCCCATTCTCACCACTCTTGTTCAACATAGTACTAGAAGTTCCAGCAACAGCAATCAGACAACAAAAAGAAATAAAAGGTATTCAAATTGTCAAAGAAGCCAAACTCCCTCTCTTTGCAGAGGACATGATACTTTATATGGAAAACCCAAAAGACTCCACTCCCAAACTACTAGAACTCATACAGCAGTTCAGTAATGTGGCAGGATACAAAATCAGTGCACAGAAATCAGTTGCTTTCTTATACACTAACAATGAAAATATGGAAATGGAAATTAGAGAATCAATTCTATTTACTATAACACCAAGAACCATAAGATACCTGGGAATAAAACTAACCAAAGAAGTAAAGGATCTGTACTCGAGGAACTTTCACGAGAACACTCATGAAAAAATTGAAGACACAAAAAGGTGGAAAAGCATGCCATGCTCATGCATCAGAGGAATAAACGTTGTTAAAATGTCTATACTGCCCAGAGCAATCTATACTTTCAGTGCCATCCGGATCAAAATTCTATCGGCATTTATCAAAGTTCTGGAACAAACAATCTTAAAATTTGTATGGAACCAGAAAAGACCCTAAATTGCTAAGGATGTTGAAAAAGAAAAACAAAGCTGGGGCATCACATTGCCTGATTTCAAGCTTTACTACAAAGCTGTGATCACCAAGACAGCATGGTACTGGCACAAAAACCGACACATAGACCAGTGGAACAGAATAGAGAGCCCAGAGATGGACCCACAACTCTATGGTCAAATAATCTTCAACAAAGCAGAAAAAAATATTCAGTGGAAAAAAGTCTCTTCAATAAATGGTGCTGGGAAAAGTGGACAACTATATGTAGAAGAATGAAACTTGACCATTCTCTTACACCATACACAAAGATAAACTTGAAATGGATAAAAGACATCAATGTGAGGCAGGAATCTATCAAAATCCTAGAGAAGAATATAGGCAGTAACCTCTTCGACATCGGCCACAGCAATTTCTTTCATGACATGTCTCCAAAGGCAAAGGAAACAAAAGCAAAAATGAACTTTTTGGACTTCATCAAGATAAAAAGCTTCTGCACAGCAAAGGAAACAGTCAACAAAACAAAGAGGCAACCCATGGAATGGGAGAAGATATTCACAAATAACATTACAAAGGTCTGATATCTAAGATCTATAAAGAACTCCTCAAACTCAACATACAAAAAACAGATAATCATGTCAAAAAATGGGCAGGAGACATGAGCAGACACTTCTCCAAAGAAGATATACAAATGGCTAACAGACACATGAAAAAATGTTCATCATCATTAGCCATTAGGGAGATTCCAAAGCCACATTGAGATACTACATTATACCAGTTAGAATGGCCCAAATCAACAAGATAGTACAGCAAGTGTTGGAGAGGATGTGGAGAAAGCAGAACCCTCTTACACTTTTGGTGGGAATGCAGTTTGGTGCAGCCGCTTTGGAAAACAGTCTGGAGATTCCTGAAGAAATTAAAAATAGAGCTAACCTATGACCCTACAATTGCAGTACTGGGCATTTACCCCAAAGATACAGATGTAGTTAAAGAAGGGCCACATGTACCCCAATGTTCATAGCAGCAATGGCCACAATCACCAAACTATGGAAAGAGTCAAGATGCTCTTCAACAGAGAAATGGATAAAGAAGATATGGCCCATATATACAATGGAATATTATGCCTCCATCAGAAAAGATGAATACCCAACTTTTTTATCAACATGGACAGGAGTGGAAGAGAAATAAGTCAAGCAGAGAGAGTTAATTATCATATGGTTTCACTTACTTGTGGGGCATAAGGAAAAACATGGAGGACATGGGGAGATGGAAAGGAAGGGTGAATTGGGGGAAATCGGAGGGGGAGAGAAAATAGGAGAGACTGTGGACTCTGAGAAACAAACTGAAGGTTTTGGAGGGGAGGGGGAGAGGGGTTGGGTGAGCCTGGTGGAGGGTATTGAGGAGGGCACATATTGCATGGAGCACTGGGTGTGGTGCATGAATAATGAATCTTGGAACACTGAAAAAATTAAATTAAAAAAAAAAAGAGTAGTGTGAACAAGACTTTAGACAGTATTTTATCTACTAAAAGGACCTCAGTCAAATCGTTGGGATAACTAATAACATCACAGCTCTTAAAACCAACAAAACATTCACATCAAGAATAGATAAAGATTTATAAGCATTGACTTGATATATCTAGGTTTGCCTGAAATGTCCTTTCTCAATTCTGACCTTCCAACAAAGGTAAGCTTATTCTATACTCTGCATATTCTGGCCTAAAAATGAAACTTACCATTGGGACAGGTAGTAGAATTTCTCTTTGTAATAGCTTCTCTACTTCTCTTAAAATTTGCCACAATTAGAATGATTCCCATTCCTCCCTCTCCCTCTCCATCATTTCCCTAGAAAGGTCCTCCTATTTCTCTATGATAAAGAAATAAAACTGCTTTTCTTCTTTTTTTTCCTTTTAGAACTGTCTTGCTTTGTATTAGTTTAAGCCATTCGTATGAGAAAACAGAATTCTATAGACAGAAATGATACTCGGAGGGCCACAAATCTACTTCCAAAGGGACAGTATCCTGTGGGTGGAAATAGAAAAAGCAGCATCTGCAGAATTTTTAAAATGTTTAATCTAATGGATCTAATTTCACTTAGTGATAATATCTATATAGAATACCAGCGAACTTCTCCCACTGCTTCTCTGAGGGGAGGGATTTGGGGCTATAGGCTTCCTAGTTTTTTCCTTGAAATAGCTTAGCCTTTAACTACATTTAAATGGAAAAGCAACACAAAATACCTTTTCAAAGTCAATTTAGGTAAAACAATCCTTTTCTCATGTGAGTTCTGTAAAGATAAGATAATAATCAAGCTGGAAGTGAAAATACAAGATGACCCTGTCTCCCAAAGAAAATCTGGAAAAGTTAAACTTACTTATAAATATCAAATGTTTTCACCATGGGAACGGAAGTGCAAATAAATGAGAGCTGTATGAACAGCTTCACTTTACATAACTAACATTTACCGAGAATTTCTCATGTGTCTCACTGACCTTAGATGGAGAATTATATTTTCAGTTTGAATTATTTTTGAATGGGCTGAATGCAGTATCTGGCTACAATACATATACAGGTTACTTCGGATTTTTAAAAAATACTTTTTTAAAAATTGTCACTTTATTTCTTTAAATAATCTCATTGCACTTAGAGCCATCGGTGACAGAGAAGAGGATGAGCTACTGTTTTCATAATATCTTGTGCAGATTGCCCCATTATGACCATAGTGATCGTAGCTTATGCAAGTTTATACTGTGCAAGTTTATACTACCTTATTTGTAGGTTGTGCAAGTTTATACTACCTTATTTGTAGGTTGTGCAAGTTTATATTACCTTATTTGTAGTATAATGAACCAGTGTTTCCATATATCTACAGTTATTTTCAGATCCATTAATAATATTTCATGGGGCCCCTGGGTGGCTCAGTTGGTTGAGCGACTGCCTTCAGCTCAGGTCATGGTCCCGGAGTCTCGGGATCGAGTCCCACATCGGGCTCCCAGCTCCATGGGGAGTCCGCTTCTCACTCTGACCTGCTCTCTCACTCTCTCTCTTTCCTAATAAATAAATAAATAAAATCCTTAAAAAAAATAGTTTTAAAAAAATAATATTTCATAAGAATAAAATGAATGCAGTATTAAGATATTGAGAGGTCCCCAAAGGTGGCTTGTAGAATAATTGTTAAGAGTGGGAAATGAGGCAGAGACAGTTATTCCACCAAATAGTCACGACCCACTTCAGTAGTTTGAAGTTCTTTAAGAAGTGGCCGCTCAGTTGTAGATTACACTTGCCAGTCATCCTTGTATCTCAATAGGGCCTCGTAATTAATTCCTGCCAATGGAATGTGAACAGAAGTAATAGGTGACACTTTTGGGTCAAGGTATTTTTGAAGTGGAAACAGTTTTTTTTTATGTTTGCTTTCCTTCTCTGCCAGATGAATATCAATCCAAGATGATCCTGGAAGACATTTGTTGATGATGTTACAACCTCCAATATCCTAGGTCCCTGAATGACTATATGAAGTAGAATTTTCTACTCCAGTGACCTAAAGTTCCTGCACAGTAAAGAGAAACCCACGCATTTACTGTTATTAGGGCACTGTAATTTGGGCATTGGCTTTTTAAAACAGCAAGCATTATCCTACCTAACACTTTACCAAGCAAAGAAACACTTTACCAAGCCTCCAAGAACATAATCAACTTCTTTACAAGTCCAGGATAACCTGGATGTGCAAAGGGGGGAGAAACGTTGGGAACTGGCCTTTAATTAGTTAAATAAAGCCATACAAACAACTCCTAAATAAACCAGTTGTCTTGGGTATTAATTTAAAAAACCATCAAAGTTAATATAAATTTTTTCCAAATGTTTTAAACATTTTTTTCCTACAGCAAAACAGATCTATGTTTATTTAGCATTATCTTTAAAGATTGTTATCACTTTTAAAATGACGGTGGCATTCCAGGACTAGTAAAATAGTATTTACATGATCATAGAATACACTTATTATTATAGATATGAACCTAAAACTTGCAACTGCTGTTAGGAGTATCATTTTCTAATATATCTAGGATTATGAAAGAAAGAGCTTAAGAAGATCAGTTTCACTTGCCACTAAAAAGAAGTTGATGTTTATTAACCTGGTTTCCAGGGAATTGCTATCCTTCAACAGAATAGCTCTTTTAAAGACCTGCTTTTCTACGACCTAACTAAATCCATGCTGTCAGCTTCTACTTTATGGGGGAAATATTCAGGACCTTATTAGAGAAAGAATGTGGGATAGATTAGCTTTTCAGGGGAATATGGATCTTGTTAGCAGATTAGTTAGTCCCAAATGCTCCAAGAGCATGTGATAGAGTAAAACACCCAAAGCACATAAAGTCTATGCTTGTGTGTCTTTTTTAAAATCAAGTTGTCATTTCCTAAGCCCTTTTACAATCTCCTTTCATATTCCTCTCCATTTGCCCTTAGCACTATTTGGTGGGAATATAAAAAGAGATAAAAGTATCAATAAGTGAATTTTGTTACTTTTTGAACTTTGAGAAAAATCAGAAAACAGAAAAGAACTTAAGGTGTGAGATTTCACTCTACTTGTAAGTTAATAAGTCAGCTTTTCAATTTCATGGATGCCACCAAAAGACACAGGACACTTAGGTCAGAGACAAAGGAACTTACTACTCACACTAATGTCAGTGGTCAGAGCATCAGAAGTTATCATACTTCCTCAAACCTAATTTCCAGAATTTTTGAGTCTAAGACAGTGGCATAGGAAGATCCTGAATTAACTTACTCCCATAGACAGAACAAATCACCCATATAGAGAGCAATTCCTCCTGAAGAACTGAGGGCTGATTGAATAGCTTCCGTACAACAAAAGAAAGAAGAAGCACGTAGAGAAGGATAGGAGAGACAGAAACACAGTAACCATGTACCTACAGTACCACCCACAGTAGGGAAGGATATCACTAGAAGGCCAGCACACAGATGCACCCAACCTAAAGCACAGCAAAAATAAGAACAAAAAACAAAAGCAAACACACACACACACACACACACACACACACACACACACACACGTAGTTTAAAGGAGAACTACTATAAGTGACTTACTCTAGAGCATCTGCCAAATGGTAGAAAAAACTGCTGGAACTCTTTCTGGGGTCAGAGGTGGTAACAAGTGCCATTGTTTACATTTCCCCTTCACCCTGGTAGCGCAGACAGGAGCACGGTCTAGGTGCTCTAGCCAACATGCTAGAGGCACTGTAGTGAGATTTGGGCCCCTACCCCACAACAGCTCCAGCCATCCTCCATAACGTGCCCCCTGCCAGGACCTGCTCTAATTCTATCCATCCCACCAAGGCAGCCATAGAATGGCATTCACTGGGAAATCCCCAGCCATCCTACCAAAGCGCTCCCTGCAGAAAGCACACTGGCTATGTCCACTCCAGTTATAGCCGTTTCACAGCGTAACCCCAGCCAGTGCATCTTGGAAACCCCCTGACCCACATGGGCTCCAATTTCAGCTATCTCACCAGAGCAGCTCTGGCACAGTGTCCAGGAACATCTGGCCAAAGGCCATGAAGCTCCAGTTGGCCCATCAGGGTGACCACACAGCAAGACACCCGGGAATTCCTGGTCTGCACCTTCTCCAGCTTCAACTAGCCAGCCAAAGCCACCGAAGAACATGCAGGAGCCACTGAAGAACACAAGAGAACAAGGCCACTCCTTCAAGACAAGAGAGGTAGTTACTCTACCTAATGCATAGAATAAAATACACAAAGTCAAACAAAATGAGCCAACAGTGGAATATGTCACAAATGAAAGAATAAGACAAGCCTCAGAAAAAGAACTAAATGAAATGGAGATACCCAATCTGCCCAATGAAGAGTTCAGAGTAATTGTCATAAAGATATTCGCTACAGGTGAGAGAAGAGTAGATGAACTCAGTTAGAACTTTAAGATAGAGAATATAAAAAAGAACAAACTAGACTTAAAGAATACAATAACTAAATGAAAAATACACCAGAGGAAATCAACAACAGATTAAAGAACGCAGAAGAATGGATCAGTGATCTGCAAAGAATGGATCAGTGAAGAGCAAAAAGTAAAAAGCATTTTTTAAAAGATAGGTTAAAGAGACCTCGGAGATATTTTCACATGTACTAACATTCACATTATAGGGATCCCAGAAAGAAAAAAAAAAGGGGGTAAAAAGTTTATTTGAAGAAATAATAGCTTAAAATTTCCTAAGCTGGGTAAAGAAACACATTCAGGTCCAGGGAGCACAAGTCCCAAACAAGATGAATGCAAAAAGATACACACCAATACATATTATACTTAAAATAGTAAAGTTAGGGGTGCCTAGATAGTTAAGTATCTGCCTTTGGCTCGGGTCACGATCCCGGGGTCTTGGGATTGAACCCCACATCAGGCTCCCTGCTTGGCAAGAAATCTGCTTCTCCCTTTCCCACTCCCCTTGCTGGTGTTCCCTCTCTCACTGTGTCTCTCTCTGTCAAATAAATAAATAAAATCTTTAAAAAAATAAAATAAAAATAGTAAAATTAAAGGAAAAATCTTAAAAGCAGCAAAAGATAACAGAGTCATATACAAGAAAGCACTCATAAGACTATGAGCTGATTTTTCAGCAGAAACTTTTTCAGGCCAGAGAAAATGGCAGAGAAATGGTGTGTTTTAAGTGCCAAAAGGGAAAAATTTACAACCAAGAATACTCTACCCAGCAAAATTATTATTCAGAGTTGAAGGAGAGACAGATTCCCAGACCAGCAAAAGCAATGCATCACCATTAAATCAGCCTTATAAGAAATGCTGAAGGATCTCCTTTAAGTGGAAAAGAATGGGCCATAACTTGAAATTTTAAGAATATAGGAAAAATATCTCACTGGTAAAAGCAAATATATAGTAAAGGCAGTAAATCAGCCACTTAAAAAGTTAGTATGAAATTAAAGTACAAAAATAGTAAAATCAACTATAACTATAGGGACATATAGGGATCCCCAACATGTATGTCCCCACCATAGAGACATTTAAATATATGAAACAAATATTAACAGACCTAAATGGAGAAATTGAAAGCAATACAATAAAAGTGGGGGACTTTAATACCTCATTTACATCACTGGTTAATCTAGACAAAAAAAAAAAAAATCAATGAGGAAACATTGGCCTTTACCAACACATTAGACCAGATAAACTGAATAGATATATATAGAAATTATCATCCAAAAACTACAGACTTCATATTCTTTTCAAGCACACACAGAATATTCTCCAGGATAGATCACCTGTTAGGTCACAAACCAAACTCAATAAATCCAAGAAGACTGAAATCGTATCAAACATCTTTTCCAGTAACAATATAAAACTAAAAATCAATTACAAGAAAAAAATTGGGAAAAACACAAACATGGGGAGGCTAAACAACATGCTACAACATGAAACCAGTGGGTCAATGAAGACGTCAAAGAGGATACAAAAAATGTCCTGAGACAAATTAAAATAGAAACACAACTTCAAAAATATATGTATATATGGGATACAGCAAAAGCACTTCTAAGGGAGAAGTTTATAGTGATACAGGTCTACCACAAAACAAGAAAAATTCCAAATAAATAGCCTAATGTTATATCTAAAGGAACTAGAAAAAAAAAACAAACAAAACTCAGACAAGAGAAGAAGGAAAATAAAGATCAGAGCAGAAATAAATGAAAGAGATTTTTAAAAAATATAAAAGATCGATGAAACTAAAAGCTGATTCTTTGAAAAGGTAAGTAAAATGAATAAACCTCTACCCAAAGTCATCAAGAAAAAAAGAGTGGGCCCAAGTAAATAAAATCATAAATGAAAGAGGAAAAGCTATACTTGGTACCACAGAAATATGAAGGAGCATACGAACAATTATACACAAACATATTGGACAACTTAGAATAAATTCCTAGAAATATACTGTCTTCCCAGACTGAATCACAAAGAAAGAGAAAATCTCAATACACTATTACAAGTAATGAAATTGAAGCAGTAAAAAAAAACAAAAAAACAAAAAAACTTACCAGAAAAAAAAAAGTCCATGAGCAGACGACTTCACAGGTGAATCTACCAAACATTTAAAGTACAGTGGCTCAGTGGATTAAAGCCTCTACCTTCGGCTCAGGTCAGGATCTCAGGGTCCTGGGTTCAAGCCCCGCATCGGGCTCTCTGCTCAGTAGGGAGCCTGCTTCCCCCTCTCTCTCTGCCTGCCTCTCTGACTACTTGTGATCTCTCTCTCTATGGCAAATAAATAAATAAAATCTTTAAAAAAAATAAAAAAAAATAAAGTACAGTTAGTATCTTTCCTTCTCAAATTATTCCCAAAAATTGACGATAAAGGAAGTCTTCCAAACTCATTTTGCCATGACAGCATTATCCTGATACTGAAAGCATGCATACACATCATACACACACAAAAAGAAAATTACAGGCCAATATCCTGTAATTTGATGAACATAGACGAAAAAACCTGAATAATTATTAGCACACTCGACAATGCATGAAAAGAATCATACTACATGATCAAGTAGGATAGTTCGACATCTGCAAATCAATCAGTGTCATATACCACATTAACAAAGCGAAGAATAAAAATCATATGATCTCAATAGATGCAGAAAAGCATTAGACAAAATTCAACATCCATTTATGATGAAAACTCTCAACAAAGTGAGTACAGAGGGAATGGACCTCAACATAATAAAGGCCCAATGTGACAAACTCACAGCTAACATCATACTCAATGGTGAAAAGCTGAAAGTTTTTCCTCCAAAGTCACACAAGACTGAAAAGGACTGGAATGCCCATCCCTGCCACTTTTATTTGACATGGTACTGGAGGTCCTAGCCATAGCAATTCAGAAGGAAAAAGAACCAAGTAAGTCATTCAAATTAGAAAGCAGGAAACAAAATTGTCACCCTTTGCTGATGACATGATAATATATATAGAAAATCTTAAAAGCTCCACCAAAAAATTATTAGAACAAATTAATTCAGTAGAGTTGCAGGGTACAAAATTAACACAGAGAAATAAATTGTGTCTCTATACACTAATAACAAACCACCAGAAAGAGAAATTAAAAAAACAATTCCATTTAATTGCCAATAAATTTGACCAAGGACATGAAATACTTGTACTCTGAATCTTATTGAACAGTGATGAGAGAAACTGAAGAAGACACAAATAAATTAAGAGATATTCTGTGCCTATGGACTGGAATAATTAATATTGTTTAAATGTCCATACTAACTAAAGCAACCTACAGAATCAATGTCATTCCTACCAAAATAGCAATGGCATTTTTCACAGAACTGGGATAATTATAAAATTCGAATGAAATCACAAAAGACCTCAAATAGCCAAAGCAATCTTTAGAAAGAACAAGCCAGAGGTATCATGCTCCAGATTTCAAACTATACAAAGATATAATAATCAAAATAGTGTTATACTCAGTTATAGACAAAGAATGAAATCTTGCCATTTGGGATGACATGGATGGACCTAGAAGGTTTCATGCTAAGTGAAATAAGCCAAAGACCAATATCATATGATTTCACTTACATGTGCCATCTAAAAAATAAAACAAATGAACAAATAAAATAGGAACGGACTCCCAAACACACAAAGCAAATTGTTTGTGTGCAAATCTGAATCTCTTGTAATGGACAGCATGCCTGCTCTCCCTCACCCCTGGAGGATAACACTATTAGGTTCCAAGCCTGGAAGCAAGCCTGTGTTCATTCCAGACAAAGACACTATTTCTGTTTAGTATACAAACATCCTTAAAAAATGAGTCAGAATTAAAGAGGGCAAACAAAGTCTCACTCTCAAGATGTACAGAAATGCAGAACTCATAGATACGAGAATCCTCTGTCCCTCTCCTTAGTATCTATTTGTACATTCTGTACTCTGTGTAAGGCATAACAAGGTTAAGGTAGAATAGGGTTTAATAAATACTTATTTTTGATTGAATGAACTATCACTAACCAGAGATCTATTTCAATATATACTGTTAGCCCTTAAATAACATGGGTTTGGATTATATGGGTCCACTTATTGCCAGATTTTAAAAATAAATACAGTACTGTACTGTATTTTTTCTTATTATTTTCTTAGCAACATTTTTTCCGAGTTACTCTGTTATAAGAATATATGATATGTATAATATACAAAATATGTGTTAACCTGTATAGATATACGTATGCATATATATACTTTGTGCTTTGTGCATTTTAAATGTTGAAATCCATAATTCTATGCTTTTCTCCAGAATATAGAAAAATGTGTTTATTTTCTTATTATTGACTCAAGTAGACTCAAGTTGAAGTGCAGAATTAAGTTAAAATAGAGGAACGATACTAGGTAATAGATGTTCCTGCCCCCTCAAGTAACAGGTATTGAAGTGGCATACTACTTCTTCCTTTATAGATTGAATCCTTTTAATAAACTGTGATCCACAAGGTACATGAAAAGAAATGCAGTTTGTGAAGGAAACCAAAAAAAGAATGCTTATTAAAAGCACTATGATTTTCCCTCCAAAGAGTATTAATAAGGAGCCTGTTAAAAGGGAATGAAATCTTCCGTTCCTGTGGGAGAACACATTAGGATTTTCTTTCTCTCTTTAGACTTGGTTCTACCAAGAATCTCCTTTTTAATAACAGGGCCAGGTCATGCTGTTAAATATATGCTGCTATTTGTGGCATTTTGCTATTTTCTCAGTGGTTTCAGGCCACTTTTCTCTTTTCACAGAATAAAAGCTTAGGAGGAAAAGGAAGGTCAGATTACAATGAATTGGTGCTATTAGTAGTTTATATATAGGGTGGGGGTGGGGAGAGGCAGGAGTAAATTAGAAAAGGAGCTAGCAGTAGGGTAAAGCTTATTGGATTTACTACTTTGTTAAATACTCTGCATTAAAATTTTTTCTCCTTGGTCTTTAAAATCACCCTCAGTAGTCTGAGCCTCAACTGAAATTAAAGAACAAAACTAACTTGCTGGATTTATTTAGGCAAAGTCAAAATGGCTACTAATTTCCCCATGTTATTTACCCTGTCTTTGTGCAAAGAGCACTAGACAATCAAAATAAATGAATGTGCAGCTGCCAGTTTATAATGAAGAGTGTGCCATCATTACTGCCTACTAATTACAGCCCAAGAGTTTAATTAAGATCTAATTACTCATTTTAGTACCATATTGCCTTAATTCTCCTGCAAAAGAGTTCAATCCATAGATACAGTCGATGGTGGGTCAGTCATCTGCCTGGCCTCAGAATGTAGCTTTTGAGGGAATTTCAGAGCATATATCATGGAGTTACTAATGCATTTTCCTCTTATCTTTTCAGAAATAACATTTTTTTGTTGGTGGTGGAATCAAGCCCTCCTCTCTCCCAATGCTCCCATTCAATCCTCATTTAAATGAATAAAAAACTTTAGGATGACACTTGTTTATACAACTTGAAAGCATGGAAATGTGCAGATAAATATAATTAACTATTGATTTTTTTGTTTAATTCGTGCCTTAGTCTAAATGGCTCAGGATGATTACTATTTGACAGTCACACAAAAAGAAATCCTGCAATGCTGTAAACTGTTGGGATTATAGTCCAAATCTATATTCTTCCAGTTCTTGTAATATTTCACCAGTAGAAAAAAAAATGTCAGAGGCACCAGAGCATATTGAAAGAAAGTCTCCTTCCTCTCCCACTTCACCCTGATTTCAATTCATAATGTCCACATAAAGCAGTAGGAAATACTCTTTTAAACTGACATCTCCCTCTTAAGATAATAGAACCTCTTGAAGCAGTGTTAAATTGTATTATAATTTATTTTAATAGTATTACATGGGTGTATAGGGATTTCTCTTGCCTATAAAATGGGCTGTGTTTCTTTCTGCTTAGGAGAAGTTGGTCTAAGATAAGTATTCATTGGTCCATATCACCTGTTAGTGCTCTTAACAGGAAAAATACATATAGCTCCCACCTTCCTATCTTTAACCAGTGGAGGTTATCAATTTTACTCAGAGATCCGTACAAGTAGTTACAATAGCCTTGATTTATACACAGCTTGATGCTCAAAGGGCCTTTGGGTTGCAGGTTATTTTAGCATATACTAGTAATCTCTACTGCTTAGAGGTGGGTAGATGGGTCATATGTCCCTTTCTTGTCAAGATCACTAATGAGTGATATTTCAATATAGATATGAAAGTTTATTTTTTTATTTTTTAAAGATTTTTTTAAAGATTTTATTTATTTATTATAGAGAGAGAGACTGAGAATGAGAGGGGAGAAGGTCAGAAGGAGAACCAGACCTCCCGCAGAGCCGGGAGTCCGATATGGGACTCGATCCCGGGACTCCGGGATCATGACCTGAGCCGAAGGCAGTCGCTCAACCAACTGAGCCACCCAGGCGCCCTATTTTTTAAAGATTTTATTTATTGTTTATTTGAGAGAGAAAAGAGAGAAAGGGAGAGCACTGAGGGAGAATGAGAGGGTGAAGTAGAGTCCCCGCTGAGCAGAGAGCCTGATATGGGACTCGATCCCAGGACTTTTAGATCATGACCTGAGCCAAAAGCAGATGCTTAACTGACTGAGCCACTCAGGCACCACTAGATATGAAAATTTATTAAAGAAGGGGCTCACTTAGATGGTCTACAGGGCTTAAGAACTACAGCCATAATCTATGATTGTCCTATAATTCCATAAAAAGGAGAATGATTATATATGGTTGGATCAAGGTTTTGATTTTTTTTTTTCAAATCTATCCTATTAGGTTCATCAAATTTAAAAATGTGAATTTAAATTTTAGTTTTGCCAAAACTCCCATTGAATTATGCTCGATAATGGAGCTTACTATATACATTTATTAATATCTAGAAGAAAATGTTTGATTCAGAAATTTCTGGTTTCCAGGTCTTCCCATACAACTTTGTATTCAAAGTTGTATCAATTAATTGCATCAATTAAGTTAACGAGGGTTAAGAAAAGTATAAGAAGGATTTGCAATCACAGATCTTTCTTTTAGTAAAATTGACAATAATGATTAATATATTTTCTATGTCCAGAATCACAAGACCACTTTTTAACAGTAACAAAAGCATCAAAAAGAGTATAGGTTATTTTTTTAAGATTTTACTTATTTGAGAGAGAGAGTGAAAAAGCAAGCATGACCAGGAGGAGGGGAGAGGGGCAGAGGGAGAGGGAGAAGCAGACTCCTTGCTAAGCAGGGAGCCCAGTTTGGGGCTTGATCCCAGAATCCTGGGATCATGACCTGAGCTGAAGGTAGATGTTTAACCAACTGAGCCACCCAGGCATCCCAATATAGTGTAGGGTTTTTTTTTTTTTTTAAGATTTTATTTATTTGGGGGCACCTGGGTGGCTCAGTCGTTAAGCAGCTGCCTTGGGCTCTAGTCATGATCCCAGAGTCCTGGGATTGGGCCCCGAATAGGCTCCATGCTGGGTGGGAAGCCTCCTCCTCTCTCTCCCACTCCCTCTGCTTGTATTCCCTCTCTTGCTGTATCTTTCAAATAAATACATAAAATTTTTAAAAAATTATTTTATTTATTTGACAGAGGGAGAAAGAACATGCCTGAGCACAAGCAGTGGGAGCAGCAGGCAGAGGGAGAGGGAGAAGCAAGCTCTCTGCTGGGCAGAGAGCCTGATGCGGGGCCCCATCCCAGGACCCGGGGTCATGACCTGAGCCAAAGGCAGATGCTTAACTGACTGAGCCACCCAGGTACCCAAAAGTGCAGTTTTTAAACAGCAAATTTAACTGTCTACTTTGTAGCATTTCATTTTACTTCACATCTATTCAGGGATTACTTCAGCTAATCCCAAACAACTTGGATATATCAGAAATACTAGGATAGGTTTATATTGTGGTAATATTCCATCCCCAAATCTCAATGTCTTAAAATATGAAGTTTATTTTTCACTCATGTAAAGCCTACTATAGGTTTCTGGAACTCTCCAGGGTGTTGAATTCCATGTGATGGCTCGGAGGTACAGGCTGTTTCAAACTTGTAGTTCTGCCATTAACAACATGTGACCTTTACTCTTACCCTGAAGGGAAAAGAGCAGAACTGGAGAATCATGAGGTGTTTTTCCCTGCCTTAAATAGGAAATGACATTTACTGCTTCAGCTCACATTTCATTGTCCAGAACTAGTCACAAGGTCCCTTCTTACTGCAAAGAGCCTGGAAAATGTAGGGGGACAAATTAAACGTTGATCATCAGTGTCTTTGTTGAACTAGATTAGTAGACATTTTAAGAACCAGCTCAGAAAGAGCACAAATTTTCCAATATTCTCTTTCCCAAAGATTAATTCCCAGAGTTTACATGCAAAATGTTTATAAGGTAGGGTAAGATTCTGACTATGTAGAATTTATATTGGTGGAGAAACAGAAACCAAAAGGTGTATAGTCAGGCTCCCAAATAAATTAGGATCCACCAATTCTGTCCTGCAGTCTTTACTGACTTTCTCCCTTTTAGCTGATTATGTTTCCTGGAGTAAACACGAATATTTCCCACCAGATTATAAGAGGAGCACCAAGCACCAAGTGATAGAAAGCATTTTCTGTCTCTGTCTCTTTCCCTACCTCTGCATCTCTCCCTCATTCTCTCATTTGCACCTAAAGACTCCATACTCTCTGAAAGACAAAAATAATACATGCATGATTTTCTCCTTTATGTGACTCTTATTTAAAATTTGTTTCTGCCTCATCACATTAAGAATAAGATGCTTTCCTTTTATTCATAAATAGACAATTTTTATTTGGGTTTCCTATCTGGGAAATATAAAAAAGAATCATCAAACTGAAGGGAATATTTTTTCTCTTCAATTCTCTTTATATTATAGAAAAATTCCAGTTATTTTAGAATTCCCTCGTTATTTCATATTCACAGTTCACTGATCTCACGACTGATTGAACCCAAGAGGGAATAATGTAAAAGCAAGAAACAACAAAAAAGTAACAATAATAAAGCTATGGCCCATGGGGCACCTGGGTGGCTCAGTGGGTTAAAGCCTCTGCCTTCAGCTCGGGTCATGATCTCAGAGTCCTGGGATCGAGCCCCACGTTGGGCTCTCTGCTCAGCAGGGAACCTGCTTCCCCCTCTCTCTGCCTGCCTCTCTGCCTACTTATGATCTCTCTCTGTCAAATAAATAAATAAAATCTTTAAAAAAAATAAAAAAAGAAATAAAGCTATGGCCCAATATGAAAGCATTAAACTAAATTACTTTGTAAAAATGTTTCTGTCATTTTCTTACTTTGCTTTTATTTCTAGGGTACAATATTATCCCTTTAACATCCTAGTACAAGAAACTGATTTTAATATATAATTCACAATTCTGAGAAGCTTCATAATGCAGTATTAATTTTCTCAAAAATAAAATTCATTTCATACTAATAAAAGTGTATTTACTTTTATTGTGACTGGGAATCAACTCAAGATGTAAAGGTCTCTTTTAATTAATTACCATATGTTGGTAAGTTTTTTAATTATTATTTTGAAAAATTAATAAAGTATAATCTTTCCTAGATGATACTAATAGACAGTAAAATCTATTTTCAAGATATGATAGATAGATTTTCAAGTATATGAAAAGACCTTCCCTACTTTAGATCAGTCACTGCAGTGGACTGAATAGTAGCTTTCAAAAACACAAGTCTACTTGGAATATGCAAATATGACTTCAATTGGAAAGAGGGTCTTTGCAGATATAATGAATTATTAAGAATCTTGAGATCATTCTGAATTAAGATGGGCCTATGAGAGGACATAGAAACACACAGAAAAAGACCATGCAAAGACATATAGAGATTGGAGTTATCTTGCCACAATTCAAGGATGCTTGGAGCCACCCAAAGCTGGAAGGGCAAGGAAAGATTCTTCTTTAGAGCCTTAGAGGGAATGCAGCGTTCAACACCTTGATTTCAGACTTCTGGCCTTGAGAACTGTAAGAAAATAAATTTCTGTTGCTTTAAGCCATGAAGTACATGGTAATTTGTTATGGTGGCCCTGGTTTGTTAGAGTGTCCTGAAGGGTCTGTCCTTCAGAACAAATCTTTGAAGCTGGTTACGTGAGAAAATCTGTCCTGTGTTAGAATCACCTATTTTGGGAGGCTTAGCCAGAGTTTAGGAATTAATAAACACCAGGTTCTAGCCTGGACACTGACTTGCTAGATGACTTAAGATTTTTTTCCTGTCATACATTTTTTTATTAAAATAATGATGACACTTTTCAAATTCTATGCTAAAAATCCCTTCTTTTCTCCTTACTAAATAAAAGAATCCTTTTTGGAAAAGTGAAAAAAATTCCACCGCAACAATCCCTTGAAAATGAATTTAATTTATAAATAAAATTATTAAAAATGCAGCACTCTGTAGATGCAAAAAGAAAAGAATATGGCCAGGAATCACATTTCTCATGCTTTGAGGTCCACCTTATGGGAAATTATACAAAGAAATTCTTCACATCATTACAAATACTTTTGCATCGTAATTTTGAGTATCTTTAAAGACATTTTGAGAAATATAAGAGACAAGCTCTGAATTTCTCATAGAAAGTTTCTTTTTCTACTTTTGAAAGACAAAACAGCCACTAAAATATGACCTATGCTTATATAGGTAGGGAAATCGACATTATTTCATGTTCTCAAACTCAGATTAGCTAAGTAGAATGGATTTTCTAGGACAGCCTGGGCTCACATACCTGATCTTTTAGAGGGGCAGCTGTACTCTAATTCCCTGAAGCTACTTTGTGGCCCCTGTGACTTGAAGGTAAAGAGCAGCCACTATCCCTACTATTCAAAATGAGATCCACCACTGACATGTGCAAGGTCAAGAGCAATCATCCAAATGGGAACTCATAGGCTTTCTGTCAAATTATTTTAGAGATATACAAAAAGCTTACAAACTCAGTTTGAATTCTCTTCCCCTTTGGTTCTCTTCAGTACAGGACAGTGAAGTGGAAGGAGCTCCAGTCAGTTAGTTTGGCAAGTGCATAGGGTCTACGCCTACCAATATCAGTAAGTCTTTCTGCAGTCCTTTTTCCTTCACCTCATCCTCACTGTAGCCTGCAAAGTCTCCTCCCAGTTACTACCCCTGTTCATGGATTGGCCAATTTAACTTTCTGTTGTCTATTTTGGGGCCTTTTTTTTTTTTTTCCTGCATTCCAACATCTGGTTGGTTGTGGTATTATGTGGATCTGGTATTATGCGGTATTACTATTAGAAATTGGTCCCTTCTCACACATACTTTGGGATTTATGAGAATTCTGTGTTACCTTGTTTTGTAGTAGGTATTGTCCACAGGCTTTTTGTTTGTTTCCCTGCTTAAATAGTTGCTCCTTAAGATTTTGAGAGGAGGATTAAAAAGATAAAAAGACTCCACTTAGGATTCTCCCTTTTGAAGGATGACCTATCAGAACCTCATTTACCTTATCCATACATTATGGAAAATAATAGTAGCTATCTTAATGGATTGAGATAATAATATGAGATATGCACATTTTTAAACACTGGCCCCAAATTAGAATGTGAACAAATTAACTTTTATTTTTAGACATCAGATTCAAGCTCCTTCAGAACCTTCTAGATTCTTTTTTTACCATGAAATTCCAAAGAAGCTTTTCTATGTGTTTTCAGAACACATAGCAGATAAGAAATTTATCTTATCTGATAAGTTAAAGATAAAATTACTCACAATTTCAATTACAACAGAAAGGTTGTTTGACAGCCTACTATTTGAGGGAAAGCACAGAAGTAAAAAAAGATAAAGAACTATATTATTCTTCAGTACCATAATGGACACTTATACTTTTCACATAAGATTATAGTGTTATGTAATAGCTTGAAAAGCATTTAAAGTTTCTTTAAATAAAACAGCAGAACTCCACTAAAATTATTTTTAAAAACTTGACCACAAAACATATTTTATTAAGAATATTGTTACCTTGGCATTCTTCCTTAGGTTAAATAAATGGATATCTATATATCTATAACTAAAGAAAAAAAACCATTAAAATCATTTTGCTATTCAAAGTTATCATGAAGGACAAATCATGTGCCACTTGTCACATAAAACACCTCTCCCACTACCATGCAGAAAACCCAGTGCAATATGTGATGTTTATTCATCTATCCTCTAACAGAATTATTTTAAGGGAGTATAATCAATCAATTTTTGATATTTGCAAAATTGAGTAGTTTGGTGGTAGAACCATCTTATCTCCAACTGAAGAAACTGATACCAAGAGATTCAGTGATGCTCAATTCTAATGTCTCTTTTCATTCTGCTGTGCAACATAGTGGCATTTTAATGATCTCACAGTGTAATCTTAGGGTTGTCTGCCTTTTGAACTCTCTTTTAATTTCCCTGGAGTGTAAATAACTTAAGAGTAGAAGCCAACATCTGAGACCAGGTTATAACTGGAGCAGGAACCCTGAAGATTGATGTCTCGCATGAAAACTATCAGTAAAAAATTACCTAATGCCCAATTTTCTAGCTAACTTGGCGATTCTGAATGACTTACATAGGTTGTATCCCCTTGTCCCCATCTGTAAAGAGTGATTGGCTCACTTCATAGGAAAATCTTGAGACTCTCATAGCAATATAAGTGGCACAATGAGGAAAGAAGATAAGGAAAGGGAGCAATGGGGCCACCAGAGGAAAGAACTGGCCATCTTCTACTCATATAGAATCTGACAGGCTAGGAAACAAGCACCTTGCTACAAAATAAGAGTTAGGAAAGTAAAGAAAATGGTGAGCAGTTGAAGTTTCATGGTTCTTGGACTCTCAGCAGCACTTAATAAAATTAATAATATCCCTTACTCTTGCAATGCTCCCTTTCCTCCTCTCAGGCCCAATACAACTTGGATTATTCTCCTAACCTTTCAGACTACTCCTTCTCTATATGAATTTTTTTTTCTTTGTGGTCCCTGATCTTTTTCACTTTTCTTTTGGCTCTGCCCTTCTGTCTTGCAAACTCACCATTCCTTATGGTAGTTTTGTATGATTTTTTTAAAAACTGGAAGAGTGTATTATGTCTTTTATTTTAGTTTATTACCATTCCCATTTTGACTGAGTTCCTTCATAGGAACAAGTCATGCCATTTTAATGACGGGATTGATGGCAATACTGATTAACATGAATCTATTTAAATTAAGAAGAATTGGAGGAGAAACCACAAAATGGAAGAACTATTATCCATGAAATATTAAAATTACTATAATCAATTAAATAAAAAGAGGCATTCATTAGAAAATAGGAAGAGGCCTGAAGAGGTCCTTCAAAGAAAGAAAATTCCAATGGTCAATAAACAAGAAAAGTTACTGCACCTCAATAATAATAAAATTAGAATGATTTTGAACAAGCACTACCCATTCACCAGATTAGTAAGAATTAAAACATTTAATATACCAAGTGTTGGTAGGATGTGGTACAATGAGAACTCACATGCCTTGCAGATGGGAGTGTTAGGTGTTTAGCCACTTTGAAAAGTAATTTGACTTATCTAAGTTGAAGATTTTCATTCCTGATGCCCTATCAATTTCACTCGTAAGTATACTTCTAAGTATAAGGGGCAACTGTTGTAAATGTGCATAAGAAGTGATGTGCAAGAATATTCATGGCAGCATTATGTGTGACAGCCCTAAAGCTGAAACAACCCAATGTCAAGCTAAAATAGAACGAAAATATATTTTATAATTCTTAATGTATTCATACAATGGTATTTATAGAGCAATGTAAATAGTGTCCACATGTAATAACATTTGTAATTACAAACATAATGCTGAACAAATCTCAAAATAATGCATACAGTGTAATTTATATGAAGTTCAAAAAGAAGCAAAGCTAAACTATATTGCCGTGGTGTACATAGATGTTGACTCTCTAAGGAGAAGGGAGGAAATAATGATTACGGTAAAAATCAGGAGAGTGCTTACCTCTGGTCACTGTAATTAGGTGGGGCACACAGAAGTTAAGCATGGAGGTGGAGGGAGTTTCTACTGTGTTGGCCAAGTTGTTTCTTGATCTATTGGCAGTTATAGAAATAGCTGTTTGCTTTATAATCCTTAAACCTCTCACAATTAAAAAAACAAAACAACCACACACACAAAAATAATGAAAGAAATATGGTAACCGGCCTCTAAACATGATGTCCCAATGAACCACGCACTTAATACTGTCCCCTCCTCTTGAATCTGGTCTACCTTTCACCCGTAAGATACGGTGAAAGTGATGCTGCACGACTCCTCATGGAAGTCATAAAAAGAAACGTAGCTTTTTCTCCATATTCTCTTAGAATGCTCACTCCAGGGAAAGCCAACCACTATGTAAAATGTCTGACTACTCTGAGGCTACCATGCTGTGGAGATGTCAAAACTAGTCATGTGGGGAGGCTTCACGAAGAGATAGATGTCCAAGCAGTCTGAAGTTACTCCAGCCATCTCAGCTCAACCACCAGATACATAAAGAAGTCTTCACACAACTCTAATCACAACTACGAGAGAGTCTCTAAGCTTCTAGCTGAGTCCAATCAACCCAAAAAACTGTGAGAGATAATAATAATAATAAATTGATATTTTAAGCCACTAAGTTTTGGGCTGGTTTGCTATGCAACAATAAATAACTAGAACAGAATAAGAGTGGAACCATTAGAAAAAATAAAGTGGGAAATTTATGTTGTAACTAATCAAGATAAGGAAAAAACAGAATCTCATATATCTAAATAAAAATTCAGCACTTCTTGGAATATGGCTCACTCATGTATTTCAACAAATACACTCTTTTCTTAGTGACAAACTTTTATTTTCAACTGTCTATTGGACCCCTCTACCTAGATATTCTGTTGGGTTTTTTGTTACAAAATGAACAATTCCCTTCCCCCTGAAATCAGTTCCTTTTCCTAAGTTAATATTTCTGTTAATGTCAGAGTAAGCCTCATATTTATATTCTCACTTAGTTATATTCACTTAATTAGATACGAAGTCTTATAAATACTAGCTTTCATCCGTTCCTTCATTCCTTCAATAAATAATCAGTCCCTACTAAGTTTTAGGCACTTATCTAGGTGCTGAGTATAGAGGTGACCAACCAGTCATGCTTCCTGCCATCATGGGACTTTCTACAGAATTCTTGCGGTATCCTTTTCCATTTCATTTCCACTACCTCCACCTACTTTCTAGGCTTTATGTACTAATGGTTAATTTCTCTAACAAGAGAACAGGGTTTTTTGCCTGCTGTTTCACTGGTCTGGCTCAGCCATGCTGCCAAATTGTTAGACTACTGATATGCTTCCTCTTCCCAGAACTTAAATGCAACATTGAATGCAACACTTCACCAGCATCATCTCTCCTTACTGCTTCCTACTTATCACTCAAAGCACATCTCTAATGTTACCTCTTCTACCAAACCTGTCCTGTGAGATATTCTTTTGTTCATTTCAAATGAGTTTATAGAGGGGACACGCACTATGTATTCTGATATGAATTACAGTCCTATGAAATGAATAACTGTTCTCCCCTAACTATGGCTTTAATAATCTTCTATCTGGAATAGCCTTTCTATCAATAATAGTTTAACCTATTTGATCCTAATTCAACGTAGTCCATTTTCATAGTCTATTTTCAATTTAGTAGGGTTTACAACTGGTAAATACATTTTGTCAATGTTAAAGTTCTGTCCCTGCAAGGTAACATCTTACAATTTCAGGACTATGACTATAGAGAAATGGAAAGAATCAGATGTCTCAGAAATTTCTATGTGAATTTATATTAATGATCCTGCAAATTGATAAAGAATATAAAGGCTAATTCAAATACCCTTTTTTCAATTTATTCTAAAAGAAAGATGACAAAGCTAAAGAACATGACCCTTGCTGCCTCACAGACACACAGAGAAATATACTAGATTTTTAAAAAAATTAAGTCTCTTGTTGCTCTGCAAACTTTTCCATATTTTTACAAAGCCAGTTTAATGAACTATTGTTTAGTTATAGCTTTTTATTTAATATTTTCTAACATTAGAAGCTGTTCATATTATCATGCAGGACTGGGGTGCCTGGGTGGCTCAGTCGTTAAGCGTCTGCCTTAGGCTCAGGTCAAGATCCTAGGACCTTGGGATCGAGTCCCTGCTCAGTGGGAAGCCTGCTTCTCCCTGTCCCACTCCCCCTGCTTGTGTTCCCTCTCTTGCTGTCTCTCTCTGTCAAATAAATAAAACCTTTAAAAAAATTATCATGCAGGACTCATTCCTACTTTCAAAATTTCAAAAATTTAAATCCTTGTATGTAATAGAAAAAGAAATTCCTGAGTATTTGATTTTTCAACCACCCAAATCCCTTCCAGTACTGTCCTTTTAACAATTAAGAGCTTCACTGATTTTAGTCTGATGGTAGTCTTTTTTTTTTTTTTTTAACAAACTTTTTACTTAAGCCTTTTACAACATCATGTATTAAAAAACATAACTGCCAATGACTGATGTTTTCAACCATGCACATCTAATAAATGCACCTGAGGAAGTAAAGCCGGTGAAATAAAGCTCATTTGCCTTAAAGACATCCATAAGATGTAGTGCGCCACAGCAAACTTAGGGAGAAGGAATTACAAAGACAATAAAAAGATTCTCTCCTTCTCCTAAGAGTCCTGCATTTAATGTTTCCACAGTTTCAAAAGCAAGGAGCAATCTTTTAAAAGAATATCTTTACCCTAAATCTGAACTACCACATTTCTTTATAAAATATGAGTATCTAGATGTTATTAAGTGTATAGTAGGAGGCTGCCTAACATAGGGGGTGTGAACATAGGGCTTAAAAGAGAGACCTCTATACTTTCTGCAAAATGTGGATAGCAACCCTTACCTTCAGGATTCAGATAAGAATTAAATAAGATAAATAAGATAATCAATGGAGGGGCACCTGGGTTGCTCAGCCAACTCGTGATTTCGGCTCAGATCATGATCTCAGAGTCCTGGGATGAAGTCCCATGTCAGGCTCTGCACTAAGCAGGGAGTCTGCCCCCTCAGCCTCTGACCCTCCCTTCCTCTAAAAAAAATTAAAATTAAATAAAAATTAATTAATTAATTAAAAGAAGATAATCCATGGAGGGAGCAAATGATCTTATAACAGCCATTGCAACCATAGTAAAAGAACAAGAAGATTCCTGCCATTTCAAGAGGTGGATGTGATTAGTCATGGGAGGTGGAATGTAGTGGCTAGAAAAGATCATACTCCATTTTATTATTCAGAAACACATTAGTAAAGGGAACTATGTCCATGTTTCATAAAGCTGTAAGTAATGTGACATCTCTGAAGGAAACACAACAGATTTTCTATGTATTCACTCTAAATAGTCCTATTTCTTGAAGCCATACCCTCCTGTTTGTCCTGATGGGTCATGGTTTAAACAAATGTGTCACCCTCTGTAGAACTCCTCACCAGGATTGAGCTGAATGATTTTCCCTGTTATATACTGGTTGAATAACTGAATAGAAACATGGCCCAAAACTGCCTTACAGAGCCCAGAGACTTCTGTTAGCTAACTTGGATGTTGTGTTTTCTACCTTTACAAATTTACCTGGATATGTGTCCTTCTCTGACTTACTTCCTTAGCTTGGCATAATACACTCTAGCTCCATCCACATCATTACAAATAGTGTGGAATTTAAGAAACAAAGGGGGCAAAAGATAGGAGACTGTTATCTACAGAGAGCAAGCAGAATTGCTAGAGGTGGGTGGGGGATGGGCTAAATGGATGATGGGTATTAAAAAAGGTACTTGTGATGAGCACTGAGTATTATATTTAAGTGATGAATCACTGAATTCTACTCCTGAATAAACAAACAAGCAAACAAATCAATAAATTTATCTGGATAACTGAAGAACATCCTCTCAGATAATATGTAAATCAAGTAAGACTATGAGTGGTAGCTAAAGCTGAAATATTTCTACTTGATATTATATAGTATTCTGGTCTAGTATTTCAGTTTAACTTTTTACTGATGATAGGAACCCACTAATTCCCCAAATACTCACTTCACTTGGTACTTTGTGGGCAGAGAATATATGTAGTAATGGTAGAGATGGCCCTGTAGAAAGGCTGAAAATCTGCTGTACTTCCAGGGCCTGAAATCAGAAGCAGGCCACATGTAAATTTATCTCAGAGCATCAACCTTTGGATTGCAAGCATCCTGACATCCACCAAGAAAGGCTGACTCTTCCCTGGAATTTGGGGGAGACCTGTAGGTGGGACTGTATAAGAGAGGTAACTATTACTGCGGCGCAGAAAGTGTGCAGGGGGATTTTCAAGAATTTCTTTATAGTTCAGAAAAGAAAATTCTTTGGGACATGGAGGAATTAGCCTTTATAAGAAGCTGTCTGGCTTCTGTTATTTCCATAAATTATACTAATGACCAAATTTTGCAGTGTGATAGGTTGTTTGATGAATAGGATGTATTACAGCAAGAATGAATACAGTGGCAATAGTAATGACACTATCATCGTATTAATATTGGTCTGTACTAATAAATAGTCATGGTCAAATTCCAGGAAAAACATGCCCACAGCTTGTAGAAGTGGAGAGGGAGAGAGAAACCAGGGGACATTTCATAGGGGAGGTGACAACTGACACATGATGAAAGGAAGCAAAGCCATGATGCTTTTGACCAATCCTCTATCTTGCCGCCTGTTCTTTATGTCTCCATCCAGGCCTGCATAAAGCATGCATTTTCCTTTTCACAAACTTTTCTATCCTTTCAACTTCCTCTCTAACCTTAAGGTAGCAATTACTAGTAGCAGGATCATCCACAGACTAAATTATTGCTGCCTCTTTGATATTCTTCCTACTTCAAGCACAATTTCCTCAACTGGTATTTCTGCTAGGTGGACTTTGGTAAATGGCACTTTGATAAATAGTAAGCCCATTCCCCTCTCCCTTTCTTCTCCCTGCATATCCCCCAAATTCCTTCTCTAATATACTTCTTACATCAAGCTCTTTAAAATAGTATGGAAATATCTTTTACAAATGTGTCCCTCTTATCAGACTACAAATACTCAGAAAGTATAAAATTGACCACTGCAGATGGGGTTACAGGATTTTTATTCCCTTAGTGCCCGAGGTTCTAAGTCACGCCTCTTCAAAGAATGAAGAGGTGTACCAGACGAAGAGTGGTGGGCAGCAAGGCGAAGTTTACTGAGTAACAGTATAAATCTCCCAGAGAGGGAGGGGACCCAAGAGGATTACTTTTTGGCGTTCAAATCTAAGGGTGTTATAAACTCTTTTGTAGAACTTTTTTTTTTTTTAAAAGATTTTGTTTATTTATTTGATCTCTCTCTCAGAGAGAGAGATCACAAGTAGACAGAGAGGCAGGCAGAGAGATAGGGGGAGGCAGGCTCCCCGCTGAGCAGAGAGCCCGATGTGGGGCTTGATCCGAGGACCCTGAGATCATGAACTGAGCTGAAGGCAGAGGCTCTAACCCACTGAGCCACCCAGGCACCCCTTTTGTAGAACTATCTTAAGCATCCTGAGCGTGGGCCCTATGGGTTGGCTGCTAAGGTGTGCCAATTAGGGCTTTGATCGTGCACCCATATACCTATTGGATTATTGTTCACTTGTTGATGGTCTTTTGGGGTGACATCTGGAAACTGTCTCAGCTTGTGATAGTGACCAGTGTTTTATGGTTGATTGTTTTATTTCAGGATTTTTTGCAAAAGCCACTTCTGCAGAGGCTGCCAGATAGAATGCTATTGTGGTCTTATCTACACTATAAAACAGCATGCCAGTGCAGTTTTGTCTTAGCTGTCCCCACCTCCTGTTTTCTTGTTGGGGACTCTGGCCCTGACTACCTAATTGTCCAACCAACTCTTAACAATGGTACTGGTACCTGCATTTTGAAGGAAATCAGCTGAAATTTCAATTGGAAAGGCTGTTGCTTCCTTGCCTCTATTCACCCTTTTTAGAAATCTTTCCTCTTTAGCTATCACCCACATTCTTACTTCCAAAAATTCTCAGAATATTTTACCTATATTCTGAATGATGTTCTGTCTTCCCAAATATCCAGACTCTCAAGATCCCATCTTTCAACTCCCAGGAATTCTGTGGCATTTCCCTGGGTTTTTATTCTTATTTGTACCAACCTTTGTCTGATTCTATACACATTCACAATTATTTCCTCCCAAGTCTGAATCTGAATTCAAATGGTTTAAGTAGAAGCACTTTCTTTTACTAGATTTGACACATTAGGCAAGATGGTTTGCTTCTCCAAGTCTCAGGCCCCTTTTTGATAAAATTGGGTATTAGTAACTGTGCGACTCACAGAACTATCATTAGGAACAACTGAAAGAGGCTCAGAGTGCCAGGGATTCTATGAGGTGCTGTAAACATGTAAGCTATTATTGTATAGAGAAACTGAATATATCACCAGACATATATACCCAAACCACATATGACAATAGAACTTTGACACACAGCCTCTGTAGCAACGAGCTCAGTAAGCCAAACAATAACCTCTGTAGCAACTGGCTCCACATAGTCAAAATATACACAATAATTGCTAGCTTCCAGAATTTTTGCCACCCCTCTCCACTTCCAACTCAGAACCAACCAGAGAAAACCAAATATGTTCTCCAATCACACAGGTCTCTTCCCTTCTAGTAAGCCCACTTCTTACTTCTCTTGCCAACAACTTCCAATAAGAGCCTTCCTAAAGCCTTCTTCCCCCCATAGAAAGCTTTGCAACTCTCTCACCTGCCTGCAAGTCTGTGAAATGCAAGTAATAGTGACTGACTCCTTGCAAATCTACATAAACTGCTTCCGTTTATTCTCATTTGTGTGGTCTTCATATATTTTCCTAGTACCTTGATGTATATTTAAAGTTACTCCCATTGAACTTGAGAGTACTATATGTATTTTTTTTCCTCAGGGAAGTCTATTCATTCATTGGCTTAATGTTTATATTAAGCATCTTCTCTATAACAATGTGATGGCTCTCTGAAGATTCCAAAGAAAACTAATTTATGCAGAACCACAAATTATGGAGAGCCATGGAACACACTGGCCTTGTAAGAGATGATACAGAATACAAAATATAAGTAAAAAGAAAGTCAAAAATTCAAGAAAAACTAAAAATAACATTGTATAGATGTAAAACTAGTGATATAGGCAGTAAATGCACCAATTCCAAAAAGCAGACATCACCTATGCTTAGCTAGGATGTAGGAAGGCTTCAACAGGAAATTAGATGTGAACTCAAATTTGCAGGAGAGTTACAAATTTAGGGTGGTGTCAGGAAGTGAAGATAATCCAGGTAGGGAAACATCTATTAGTAATTTCCAAGATGGGAAAGTGCAAAACCCAATAAGAAAACTGGTCATAATTACAAGAGGAACCATTGGAAGCAAAATGAGATACAAGGAAGTGGTGGCAATTGGGACTATAGAATCATTCACAGAAACATGACCTTTATCCTGAGAAGCTTCTCAGTGTTTGTGATCAGGGGTATAATGCATGTAGATGTATTTTCAAATTCAGAAAGTTTTCCCTCCATATTTATGTTAATCTCTCAGTATATGTTGGGGAATACCCCCCATTTGGGTTCTACTTATAATCATTTATAAAAGTATTTTTGATGTAACTAATTTTAAAATATTTTACATTATCAAAGAATTTCCAAATATTGAAACCATGGTCTCTACTCAACTTTCTTGGGGAAATGCCTTTTAATACTTAAATAATTAGAAAGCATGTAAAAAGACTTTGGAGAGCATGAAGACATTATACATATTCATTTTATTATTAAGTCCTCACCGGACTTTATTTGAAAGCCTATACTCAGCAAAACTTTCATTAAAAATTTTGCCATGCTGAGGCTTACAAATTAATATGTTGTGAAGCTTTCTGGTGGATAATTATCGCAAACAACAACTCTAAACAAACAAAATACGTGCAAAAGCTTACAAACAACCTGAAAAAAAGTTCTGGCTTATAGTATTTGTATTTTTCTGAAATAGAAATGCCACCCTTTCCAATAATTTTTAAGATAAATTATCACTTGCTGGTAGGTACATTATGATGAAAATAGTTCTGAGGAAGCAATCTGAATATTAGCGGCAAGGAAGAAAACAGCATCTTTTGAGGGTTCTCATTAGCCCACCAACATCTGAGCACTGGGGTGAGTCCCTTCTTGGCCATAAACTCCTTTCCTCATACCTATTCTCCACCATCACAGCCAAGTAGGTCTCCCAGCTCTGCTCTTTTGGATGTCAAAATCTCTATTTTGATGCATTTTATCTTTTAAAAATTCTAAAATTGATTTTAAAGGTAATCTTATAATATGTTCAAAGTTTTATTTCAGTAGAATATCAACTGCATCTATCAAACTCTTCTCCAGATACTCAGTTTGAGGAATATAGATAAATCACAACATATTATTGTTGGGTGGAACCTATTTTATTTTCTTTCTCATCCCCTTTCCTATCTTTCTGGGGCCCAAGCACATGCTGGAGATCCTGAATTTGTTTCATATTGCAACACAATATTGAGAGAATGATTCTTCCTCATCTGAGAAATGTCAAGAAAGAAATCTTTGGTGTTGAACTAATCCAATGACAAGATTGGTGAAGCTAATATCTAAAAATCAGTGTTCATGAGTCTTTGGTACCCTGGAAATGGAGAAGAAGTCCCTAAAAAAAGGGGAAATTTGTTTTATTAATCAAAAGAAGGTTGACTATAAGTTTGACTATATCCTGAAAGTCGTAGAAAAAAAAAAGTCATCTTGAGAATCTAAAATGTTGGTCTCAGGGCCACTTAGGAGTTGAAGCAAATTATATAAACTTGAAAAGCCACTAAGGACACCCCATGCAACATGAAGCCCACAAACACCTTATAGCTTAATATATAGGAGTCAAACTTGGTTCAAATATTAAGTTTCTTTATCCATTCTTCTGGACTCTCCGTGTGCTCAACAGGCCAAAAATAAGATAGTTTTGTATTGTACCATTTTCCTTTGAATGCTTATGTATGAGTTATTGGAGTAAAAGCTAGGGGTTCCACAGTATATCTTTTCTAATAGTTATTAAATATCAGTATGTTGAATATCTTTTCTCTATGAGGAGAAATAAAGTTTGGTAATAGAGAAATACATTCAGGAAAAAGTGTATTGCATGGTTGGAGAAATAACCTGGTCATGTGTCAAAGATACAATAAAATAGTTTGCATTCAAAAATTAATACTTGCATAATTAACATACTTTTAATAAAATGATAGCAAACACAGATAACACAGAAAAGTTTTTTGAAGAGAAAGAAATGAACAAAATTTAAAGAGTAATGTAAGGAGGTTTAGAAGCTGAAAAAATTGAACTATATATTCCCTCGGATGATCTATAATGATCATAATGAGAAGAGAATAGAAGGCATTACTAATGAGAGGCAAGAGGTCAGCAGAGCAGAATGTCAGTCAGAGCTTAGCCAAAGAAAAGTTGGAAAGAAAACTTAGAAAATCATAGTAGGTAAGTGGTTCCAGAAAGATAAGACTTTAGTAGTAAGACACCTGAAGATAAAAATATAAAAGGAGTAGGAAAAAAAAAAAAAAAACAAGAACGCAGGGATAGTGACAGAAAATCATCTGTATAGAAGAGGAAGTCCAAACTGGAAAATGATTTTATGAATGATTTTAATGAATGATTAAATGATTTTAAATCATTTAATGGATTAAATGATTTTAATGAAAACTGGAAATGATTTTACATGCAGTTTAACAGGAATTCAGCAGCCCAGTAAACTGGCCCTTTTACTAACAATTCCCTTGATGTCCTAGGCGTTTATCATATAGTGAGGATAAAAACCAGAATAACATACATTTAGCATTAGTGTGCTGATTTGGAGACCAGAGTAAAGTCATATTTTTATCTATGAAAAAGTGCTAAATATATGGAACCACAGAATCCCAGGGTTGAAAGTGTCTGCAGGGTCTACATTGCATGCAAGTCATCTACAAGTCATCTTCCAAAAGCTCATTACTTCCTAAGGCAGTCATTTCTGGTCAGGACGGCCTGTTAGTTATATCTTCTTCATACTGAGGCAGAAACTATCTGTGTGTCTATGATTCATTGAGTCTAACTCTAGGACCCCATGAAAATACTAGAGTCTTCCACATTGGATCCAGTGACTGTCTCTAGCATGTGACATACTTCAGGCTAACACAGAGACAAATCTCCAAGTAGCGCCTATAACGCATGGTTTTAACCTTCCGCTACCAGCAGCAGTGCTCTTCTTTGAGCATGCTCCACTTAATGTGAAATTCTTACTACAGCCTAATTAGCCTTCTGGGAACTATTATTTTATGAATGTGGTGTAAATCAACTGAGTTTTGTAATGAGCCTATCATACTTTTGATACTTACTGCATTGATTGAAGTTAAACACACGCTGGTATTAAGCCATACTTACTTGATCCTGATCATATGTAAGTAATTTTTTTTTATTTCAGTTTGGGGACCTTAGATTTCTATCAGATGATGTGTTATTATATTGGACCGTAGTTCTGCTTTTATTTTTTTGGCTCCTCATTCGGTAACTAGATTATTTATTTTGTTCAGTAATGTCTTCATATCATTTAATAACAGGATATAAACTCATGTACATGAATGTGATCAAAACAGGGCAGAAATCAGAGCAGACCATTATAAATGTTACTCTGGGGTCCAAACATGCCTAGGTGTGTGATAAACTAAAACACGTTTCTTCAGCTTGTTCTAATCTGAGAAATTGACAAATATTTTGTTATTATATCTCTCTCATCT